>CM073769.1:48066217-48753121 GCA_037158775.1 Hetaerina titia | reverse complement strand
CATACTTCTTCCACCTCCCCTTTCCGTTTGTCTTTCTCGCCCCCCCCCCCCCGAATTTCCGACCACCCACCGCCCTCGCCGTATTGTTTTCTCTGAAGCTTTGTTATTACCGAATTTGCTAATAGCCTTTGCAATCAAGTCTTTGCGAATTTGCTCTTGTGCACTTTCGCTCTCAGCGGAGTTCTCTGTTGACGCGGAGGCGGACCAAAATTCAAGAATGCCCCTCACCATTTCAATCAAATTTTTTGGAGCTCTTGGCCTATGAAGATTTATTCATTCTCAATCCCGGGAGAAGAGGGGAACGTTTTGGTAGAACCACTCTCGTTCCTTCTCTTTTGCCCTCGTGAAGTGAGTAGTATACGCTGGCTAATGCCTTTCCACCCACTTCCACGGCTCTCTTCCCTTTAAAACCTTTTTCTATGCTGTTTCCCTGCTATAGATAAAATATCAGGCTCGAAATAAAGGACTTATGGTCTAAATTCCGGAGAATGTCAAGTTATCTCTCCAGTACCGCCCCTATTCTTTTTTCCGCAGAATTTCTTAACTTTTCTTCCTCACATCCATCCTTGAGTGTGTGCTGGCGTAGATTTTTCATACTGCTGAAGTAGAATAATCAGAGTTAACCAAATATTGGGCTGAAAGTTCGTGGAAAATATTTAAGTTTTAAATTGTAGGACCGTTTAAAGATCAAATTCTGGTCAATGGGAATGTTTTTTACGCTTTGAAATTGCTGCACTAACAATTCTATTCTTAACAACGTGCGTCCTATTACGTAGAAGTTTTTGTCAAAGCCATTTTTAAAGTTTAGTTTAACTTGAAATTGATATCATTCTTTGTATTTTACCGCTTAAGGTAAATTTCAAATGGAAACAGACTGAAAAGTAATGACATTCTATGCCTGTCCAAACAAGACCTGTTATTACAATAAGCCCCTCTAGTGCTCCGCAAACTTCCCTCTCCCCTTCATCCCGTCCAACATCCCTGTCTTATTCCTTCCTTCCTCTTTTTTCCAACATTCTTCCCACTATCACAGTCTTCAACATCCAATCCCATTCAAAACGCTCTGTATCCATCTTTCCTGTGCCCTTTGGATTTCTACCCACAATCCCATATCTTCTCCCACCAAGCGTAGAACTTATTCGTTTTTTTCCTTCTGTGCCCCACACCTTTTACATCCATATATCTTTACACTCACATCTCAAAAACCTTCAATTGACGCTTATCGGCTTGCTTCAACAACCATGTTTCCGCGCCCCACAGAACCACGCTCCATACCAAAGTTTCAGATTCATTAAGTAGTCAAGACATTCACACATTCCAAAGTAGTTGAAGTAAGATATTTAACTATTTGGACATCAGACATGAATACTGAGCAATTTAAAATACGAGTATTAATATTTAAAAATGAATTGACAAAAGAATTCGCTTTTGTTTTACGCGCGAAAAAGTTTTCTGAAATGGGATTCCAAAAATCAAAATATTTCCAAATTGGATTATAATCACGTATCTATGGAATTTCCTATGCCATAAGCTAGAAATAAAATACGCATTTTATTTATTCCATAGCGGAATGCGCTTCTAATTGCTCCTATGCAGGATTAGGAGCTTCTCAATTATTTAAATACAGTGGACTAGTTTGTATTTCACTACGTTGAACTTCTCTAGCAGATTTTATCGCAATATGACTTTCTTTCGCAGCAATGGCTCCATACAATTATAGAACGATATTCGTTCTCTTCATCTATAACGTCTTGCACGAGATTCTTGAATATCACATTGTGCATTGGGAAATGGAAGAGACTGGAAATAGAAAGATAAAAATGGAAGATAGCGAGCGAACACCATTATGTAAAATCGCTTATTGGAATTAAGTACTTTCTTAAAATTGATGTCGAGGAGATTCGCTTTTTAATATGCTCTTAAGAGATTGCAATCAATTGAAAGACGTAAGCACGCGTTTTAACCTTGAAATTAAACCCTGGAAAGAACCTTATTTGCATTTATGCCCTGTCCAATTGCAGTTACTTAAATGTTGATGAGACTTTTTCTATGCCCAAAACTATTGCTAGTTAACTCTCTCTCTATGCGTTTTCCTATTCACCAACATTCAAACTATATCACTTTTTAAATCTTTTCCTTCCTTAGCATCATTTGCCTACCATCTTCATTCCTACCATTCTTTAGTATGACTACCTTTCTAAATGTTTTTCAAAGGTTAGTTCACTATTATTCATTGCACGACCTCTGCTACTTTTTCATTCCACTAATACTTATATCTAACTTCATACACTCATCTAGTCATGGTCAAACTCCCCGATTATTACTCATATATGGCTAAAATAAACAGTGAATTATAAAATCATATTTACATAAACACATTCTTAAAATTAATAGTTTTTTAGGTTTTAAATCATATAAGACCAAAAAAATTATTTTAAATCTATCTTTAATGAAACATGCATTAATTAGTTTTATTATTGTTTTCATCTGCAGGTAATCTTGATAATGGATATAATAGCTTATTCTCCTACCATTGTCCGCCACACGTCCTTAATGGCGGCTTGCAGGGTATTATGTGGATGTAACCGCTACGGTAAATACTAAATTTGATGTTGTGTAGTTTCAAAGTATTTCAAAATGATCTAGTTTTTCTTTTTTCAAATCCCAATTGAAGATAAGAGAAGTTTTTTTATTCCTTCATTACATTTTATTATCTTTTTTTTTTGGTTCCACCACAACATATATTTAATTCGGCCTGAGAAAAATTTCCTGCACTAGAAGATAGATTTAAGTAATAATATGCTAATTTTATATTCTTGTGATATTTTTGCAATAAATTGGCGATTTATCTACGAATGTCTGTGACATTGTATGTACGGTATTTCGTCACAACATCTTGTTCCTTTGAAGGCCACAAAATTCAGAATTTTAGAGAACGCCTCGGTAGCTTACCTGGCTAAAGCACTAGGCTGAACATCGAGGGATCCGGGTTTGAATCCCGGTCAAGGCGAATGATTTTTACACTCTGAAATGGTTGCATTGTAAAATATTTAGCCTTGAAATAACAACTTTTCCTTTTCAGCTTTTTTAAGGTAAACTTAATTTTTATGCAAAGATTTTACCCAACTAAATAACTAAATGATGTAATGTATTACATGCTCATCCCTTGTAATGAGTTATGTGCTCATCCCTTGTAATAAATTATGTGCTCATCTTTTTATCAGCTCATGACCCTGATAATGTTAATGTTCTAAGAAACCAAGGTCGTGTTGTGTCAAATTTAATGTATGTGTAAACAAGTTACTCGCGTTCTTTAACAGCTCATGATCGTTTTCTAAATTGCCTTAACGATAGATAATAACAGTAATATTTCAAAACTTTACCTACAAAATAAATGTTGAAAAATTCGTTATCATAAGATCTCTCAAAAGTGACTCCCTTTTAATTTAGTCTCGAAGTGCACCCATCCACGCGAGTTCCATGAGCCATTACTAAGCACTAAAATGATGACCAAGTCTGCATGGGGAGGGATTTCCATCTCGATAAGCGGGAGGAAATAAACGCAGTGGCAGAAAAAAGACGAAGGGGGGTGGGGAAAGGGGGACTGTTAGAGGTGGGTAGGTGGGTGCGGAATGGCGAATTTGGGTTGATGGGGAGGGGGGAGGAGGAGGAGGGAAACGAATGGGCTGAAGTCGAACACGTGACCGAACCGTTGCCCCATCCTCGTTTCCCGCGCGTTCGCCGCCCGGTTACGGGTTTGTTATATAGGCATAAGGACTTCTTCCCTTGGGTCGAACATATTGATTTCACATATCGGCAGGCGACGAGGTCAACTTTCGTCTGGAACATAGAAAAAAACTGAAGGTTGTACATTTCCTGTGCGCGTACGGTCGGTGGATCGGGTAAGGGAGGAAGGGAGGGAGAGAGAAAAAAGAGGAGGACTGGAGAGAGGGAAACGAAGGGTTAGCGAAAGGGATCGGAACGGAAAAGTGAGGGTGGGGTTTGCGAGGAGGAGGAAAGGGAGGAGAGAGGGATTTGAAAGAGTTTGGTCGGCCGTTTTGGATGTTGGAGGAGGAAGGAGTTCCGAGGCAAGTGCTCCGAAGTTCTTGTCAAGGAACGGGGAATTATTAATCCGCTGACTTATTGATCCGCGGGGTGGGGGAGAAGGGGTGAAGGAGTCAAGGGGTTCTATCCTACCCTATGTGTGCCCGAGAACAACGCTTTCACATTAATTTTTAGGCCGGGCGACGGTGGCCTTCCTTAACTTTCATTTGTTTTCTTTCTCCCCACTTTCCCCTCTTCAACCCTCCCCGTTTGCCCCATCCCTTCCCGCAATTCACCTTCCCTCCATCTATCCATCCTTTCTTCTCCTATTGTTCCCCTTCTCCCCCTTTACCGTTTTAATTTACAACTTCCTCCAACAAAGTCGGCCCCCACCCCCGGGAGTGGAGAAAACGCTCCCCTTTCCCCCCAAGACACCCTCCGCCTCTCCCTCATCTGCCGTTGAAATCGCCATCCTTGTTCGAAGTTGGCACCAAAGGGTACCCGATTGATATCACATTTTCCTCTTCCCCCTCATTAAATATAATTAGCGAGATCCTGTTAGATTTGGATGAAGCTGTTCCTTCATTACATCATTCATCCACACACTGTACGTAACTCAACCCGTAAACTCTGGTTGTCTGAGGTGGTTGTGCGTGTGATTGCTGCTAAATCTGTTCGCATCATACCTAGCAAAGTAGGACAGAGGCCTCTAGTGTTAGGATGACCGTAAGTTGTATGCACCAGTCCCAAATATTTGGCAAATTTAGCAGGGTATTTTTAAGGTAAGTGGAATATTAAAAAATATTATTATGCGCAAGCTTGACAGGAAATTTCTTTTATTTCCGAAGCGGTTAGAGTAAACTAACGAATAAATGTCTTACTCATTTGGCTAACTCTCTCTCTCTCTCTTGTTTTATGCGTGCGTTAATCCCATATGACTCGAAAGGTTAGATACATTGCGCAATTTAAATGTTCCCTTGAGTTTGAAACATAAACTTGTGTTCATAAGCTAAGTCCATTGATTTCGTAACCTGAGGGGCTACCATCTCTATTTAAGAAATTGGCCACTCCTGTAGGAGTTACTTTTTTTCAAAAATCGCAGATGCGCTTATGAGATTATCTAACGTTAAATGATGTTACATATTTTGCGTTACTTGATATATACGTTACGAGAGGAGGTTAAACCGGTGGTAGATAGAGTGACTTGGGTTGACTCCACGAGAAATGTTAAACAATCATTCAACGTTTCTTGCAGGTAATATTGCAAATATTTGGTTTTATAGTATTTTATTTCTTCCAACGTTTTAAGAAAAAATTCAACGTGTTTGATTCAAATAATATCGACAATATTTTGCTTTATTCGTTTTTGCGTCCATGATAATTAACTCATAAGATGGTTTGATTTGTACGAGTATTTGCAAAAGTTGATTATGATCTTTACATTATATTATGAATATTTATAGTAAAATATTTGAAGTGAACGTAGATATACTTGTAGTATATAGTATCCATTCAGTCTAAGAGAAATCAAATTGACTTGTTTACATATTGAGTTTGTCAAATTGTTGGACATTATAATGAAACAAAATTTTATGGATGCTTCCGTTCCATACGTATTATATTATTTTGATAATATTACATTTCGTATTGAAGTGATTATTTCATTTTCAACGACGTTCACTGAACGGATTTATGAATTGTTTTTATCATTTCGTGAGCAATTATCAGATGTAATTCGAGCATTAATCACAGTGGACTTAGAGAATTTTAGATGAATGTTTTACGACACAACCTGTGTTTTGCTGAATTTGTGCTATGTTGTATTTGTTAGGAGAGAAAAGGGAATTGTCGCTGTACTGTTTGGTAACTTGTGACAATCCAAAACCTACATTAACCGATATATTACCTACAATAATAATATTAACACTATACTACAAAATACGACGCAATATTCATTATGAAAGACGACGAACGATGGTTTTACGGAAAAAAATAAAACCAGTTTGTTCCAACTAAACTTCAACCCTGGAAAACTGTGAAAATAAGTGTTGAGTTGCTCGGTTCGTGAGTTTAGTTTAATCGGGAAAACTGAAAAAATCTCGCTATATTGTCGCTTCGGGGTTCACTCCTTGAATTCCAATGCGAGGATTCGTTATGCACGGATTAATCACGAAGTACCCTCCCTCTCCTCCCGGACAAGTGTTGGCAAAACGAAGCGCACAAGCGAAAAAGGGCAAACGGGACGCGCAGTCCGAAGGAACGGATCGCTCACCACACCACGACGTAAATTGAATTCGATATTGAGGCTTGACGATGGGGGTTTGGGGCGGGGAAAAAATAATCAGGGACCACTTCGACGCATGCAAACTGCCTGCTTGCCGCTTTCCATCGCGAGCTTCCTTGACGCCCATCGCCGAATCGATTCGCCGAAATTTTCGGATCGTGGTTTCGAATAGCGACACCGCGAACGCACCGATTAATCGAAACCTTTGGTCGTACCACGAACTGTTCGGATTAAGCAAATAATGACCGCTCCCACCACTTTACAAGGAATTCTATCCTATCCTCAAAATCAAACCCCTGCTACCCGGAGCCTTAGGGAGTTGCCGGTGGAGAAGGAGTAGAGAGGGCAAAGGGCAGGAGGGCCCGAGGATGGAATAAGGAACGGGGAGGAGGGATGAGAGGGGGCAGCGGTTGATGGGGAGTGTGGCTGGCGTATGTGTGTGTGTGTGGGGAGTGCCGACGTGGGTGGGATTTAGCTACTAATTCACATGTGGGTAGATTGGGGTGGAGTGAGTGGGTTGATCCTCTGCGGTGATCAATGGAGGTTGAAATTGGGAGATGGTCGAGGCATGGCCGTGGGATGTATTCCGAGTGGGAAGGAAGAAGAGGGGGGTATCGGATGAAGAGGTGCATGGTCGGGGTTTCGGGTTTTGCTCCGGGGCTGGTATGATTCGTGCCGATCGAAGTGAGAAGGAGAGCCAGGAGGTTTTTGGGGAGCCAGAAGTTGTGGATGCCATGTAAAGGAGGAAGAAAAGAGGTGGGGAGGAGAATTGCTGTCAGATGGGGACATCAGTGAATAGATGGACATTCGAAGAACTGTAGTAATGATATAACGTGTTGTTTTGATGATACTTTAATCAGAGACGTATATGAAGTATGTCGGAAAACACAATGTCTTTTTGCTTCAACATTTGAGATATCGCCTGGTTCTTTTCAATATATTGTTATTATTATATTTAAACGATGTTTAAATATATTTAAATTATTTAAGAAGACTAACATTTCAGGTTTACTATATCGTGTTCGTAATTTAAATCAATACCTCCACGATTTTTAATTAAACCAAACTTTCCTCCAATTATTCAAAGTCTCAACATGTTAAACACAAAAATTGATCGAAATAAAAAAAATCGACTCGAAATTTTGTATTTTGGATCCTCCCCGAACAAAAGGTCACGCCCAAAGCCAACCCTTTCCCCGCATAGACTATTTTCAATGAAAAAGTAATGAGATCCATTAGAATGTCTCGTCTAAACTGGACTGAATGAAATTCGTGCATCTCTGTGGCCAGAAGAGTAATTATAAAATGGTAAGGTTGAAGGAGAGAAAGGATCACGATAAAATACTTGTCATTTTAAGGTTACCTCCGTTGCCGACTCAAAAAATGACTTTTCTAACGCTAAAAGTTTTCTGTTCCATTTATGAACATGATGGACAGTCTTGAAAAATATCAACTCAAAAAGTATTTTTGAAACAGAAATATAGATTACAGTGTTGAAAAAGTTGCAGTTTTAAGTTAATCATATAGGATATGAGTTCAAATTGCACTATAATATGTAATAATTTAGTATTAATCCGTGAACAAGGGAGTGCTCAGAGCAGATGCTAAACCATTTACCAAAATTAAAAACTTCGGGGCTGAAGGAAAAAACCAAAACTAATGGACTTTGACGCACAAATGAATATTCTTTTTGTCCTATTGCGATTTAGGAGAGTTAATTCTTCCCTCCTGGCATAGAAAAGGCTCTAAGGGGACATTCATGGGGTAAGTCGTATTTTCTCCTCATACTTTAACTCCATCCGAGTAAATACCCTTTCTATTTCTCATGAAATAAATTAATTGATTAACCTTCAGGTCACCTAGCGGCCATAAATCTTCATTTTATCCACTTCTTCGACCCAAACGATGCCTTTCTCTCGCTCTCCACCACACGTTCCCTTTCGGCACCTTCAACGCTGGGAGGTTTGTTTACTTATCAAAGTTCAAATCCAAACATTGATTTGAGCCAACATTTAAACCCCCTTCCGTCCTCGGGACCACCTTCTGGAACTTATCCGTGTGCGAAACTCGGGATCGACAGATTGTCAGAGGTAACGGCAGGAGAATTTGGGAGGGGAGACCAAGGGCCCTGGAGGGAAGACTCGGAGCAACCTGTACCCGGGTGTGTTTACGTGTAAGACATTCGAACAAACACCCCAGATTTCCTTAGAAATAAGATGTGGGAATATGGTATATTAAAAAAAACGATCGTCCCTCTGCGTATCCATCCGAGAAACAGTTGCGTGCCCCGAAGATGTTTGACCACCGTTTTAATCTCTTCCGCTCCATGTATCATTGACTCCGGTGGTCTTATTCGTCCAAGAGTGAGCTCAAAAATCTCAGAGTGGAGTTCCAAGGAGGAAATATGTGCGGAGGAGCGTTGGAGAAGGAGCAAGTAGTTTGTGTTTTCCTTCGAAAACTCTTGGTTCACTTGCTTCCGCTTTAAAAACGGAGGTGTAATTATTTACTCTCGGACCCAAGCGTTTACTCAATAGCATTTCACTGGGGAAAACCTTTCTGATGCATCAATGTAATCTAATTAAAAGTCTAATAAAAACTTAAATGCAAGATGCCAGTCATGTATTTTTTCTTTAACTTTCTATCTTTGAAAGCTAAGCTTGAGGGTTTATAGACTTTGTTCATAGAATGATTTTATAGAACTTTATCCAACTCTTTAATTCTCTTTAATTGCTAATAAATGTGACAAATAGGACAAACAGGTACCGGTATAGTGTACATAATAACCAAAATAGTTAACGTTTTGGAATAGATTCTTACTCATTTACAGCAATGAAACGAAAAATTAAGGAAACATAAGAACTGAGAATTTTCTTCTTATATTGCATTCAGTCACTAGAATATCCTACTTTCTTCCCTTTTCATTTCATACAATCATTCCAAAATTTTAATGAATAGCATTATGAGTAGAATTGAGTACAACCAAATTGGTCGTTTTCGTGAATAATAAGTATATTTACTCATCCCGTTGGATCTTGGATGGAGATCTAAATTTCCAATTTTTAACTGCTTAAATAAAACTTTTGCTCCCCAAAAAATGTTAGCTTACTATTCGTAGCACAGCATTTTACACATATTCGAGTGAAAGATAATCCCTTTGGATCGAAGTACTCTATGGAATTTTCCGTGAGTATATTCAGATTTTTCTAATTACGCCTCACTCGAGGATTTCAATCGAAATTTCGCGTCAAATTCGGAGAAGGATTGGAAAATTTGCTTGTTTGTCTTTCGTCACGAACACTATCTTTTGATAAAAAAAAACTTGGAGAGAGTTCGTGCCAAAAAAAAAACTCCGCCGCGCCAAACAACGCGATGCAAGGCGGCGGAAAAAGAGTTTATTTTTCCCGAATTCGCCACATTAAACCTAAGGCATATACGATTTTCGGTCCGTGGATTGGTAAGTGGGGAAAATCTCCTTTCTTTTTATTTATAAGCTCCACTCCCGAAGCAGGCGAGATAATTAATTCCTCGCGATACTGGACTGCTCATAACTTCGAATTTTTATTGCATTATGGGTTTGGAGGGTGGGTGAGGAAAACCCAAAATCGACGCGCACTTTTTTGTTCGAGGAGAGGAATTTTTTTTGCTTTCGAGCGCCCATGTGTGTGTTTACGTATGGAAGCGGGAGCGAGTGAGTCTCCCGGTCGGTGGTGCTCTATCCTCAGCGGGAGAAATTCTCAAGCAACGCACGTACATATCTAATCTGCAATCGTGTGAACGATGCTCGAGAATTTCTTCGTGAGAAGAGAGGACGTGTGCCTATGTGTGCATATGTGTGTGAAGGCGGGTGTGTGTGTGTGTGTAGGAAACTCATTGGGTGGGGAGAGAAGGGAGGTTAGATGTTGAGTTCTGAGGATTGAGGAGAGGGTGGGAGGAACGGAGCAAGTCTATGACAAGATGAGGAAAGCCGGTGGCGGGGAGGAGGAGATGGGGGGAGTTAGGGGGTGGATGGTGGGAGACGTTTTAGGGTGGGAGAGGGTGACCTCAGCCTCGGTCGGATTTGTTTGTGTTTTGAATCGCACACTTTGCGAGCGGTTTAGAGGAAGAGAGAGAGAGAGAGACGGAGAGATTTGTGGAGGTAAAGGGGAGTTTTGAGGCTGGGAAAGGGAGGATTGGTTGGTGGGGAAGTGGAGGGAGGTTTTTGCCAGAGGAAACGAGTATGGGAAGCGACGCGCTGGAGTGGAAGAAAAAACTTCATGGGGGAGGGGTATTAGTGTGTGTGGGGGTGTGGGAGAATGAAGGAGGTGGCTGGGGATTGCGAGGGAGGGTGGGACTGGGGAGGGGTTCACGGAGAACTGGAGCGAGTGTGGAGTTCGGAAGGGGTGCGGAGAGGGTTTGAGCTGGAAAACCTTAAGGACGGGTTGGGATGTGGATCAGGGCGAGGGAATGAGTTGCGGGAAGGTGAATAAGAGAGACCGTAATGTTAAGAGAGGAAAATGTAGATTAACAGAATATTATTATTATTAGGTTTTCGGGGTGACCGATCGGGAAAGAACTTGGATATTAGGCCTCAATTCTTATGTTAGGCTCATAATAATGGATTTCTCCTCTTTTATTCAGCTTTTCCGTCTGATTTAAAAATTCCTTGAAATCTTCTCCATTCCAGATGTCAGCTTCGACTCGAGCAATGGTTTCACTTCAGCACACCGAGAATCACGACATTTTTTATGAAATCAGTAGACTATGTGGGAGCGAGGACATACTACAGGCAACCCCAAGGCTGGGAAATGCGAAACCAGAAATACCGCAATTCGGAAGCGGAGGATTGACTTGTTTTCGGAAAAGGTAAGCACTGCTTTTTTTCGTGTGTTTTTTGCAAATTTTAGCAAAATATTGCAAATATTCAGAGCCATCTGTACTGCGTGATGTTCGATACCTCATATAAAAGATAACTTAAATTTACCTGACCAATGCAAATAAAATATTAGAAGCACTTATGATTCTGCATAGTACCGGTTATTATACTATATTCATCTTTATACGATTTTTACGGATGGGGGTTATTCTTTGAGACTCGTAGGTGACATACTCTCCAATTGTAGACCTTGTGTAACTCATTCTTTATGGTTTTATTAAATTTCCAACTGTTCAATCCCCAATTTTTTTTTATTTGGCTGCGACAGATCCGACACAGTTTTAATTTAAATCATATTTTCATTTCCATGTTTTCTCAGAAAGCATAAAGTGATAAGTACAACAATTATACGGTGATAATTGTTTCCATTTGCTTAAAGCAATGGGATGGCACAGTAATAATTCAAGTCAATATCGTGGAATCCTGCTCCGTATTTTGAACCAGCGGGACGAGATGTAATTTCATTTAAAAGAAGCAAAATGAGATTTCATTAAGAATGATTACTATTAAATGATTTTATCAACTATCTTAACGATTAAACCTATTAAATTATTGTGATTACATCAATGGAAGTTGAGAAAATAACAGCAGATATTTGACGCAGTGGTTGAGTTCTAGATACATAAGAACTCTATTGAAAATTTTGAATTCCATAATGGGAGAGGTTTGGCATGGTATTTTCAAGAAATTAGACCAGTAGAGGAAAGAAAACATGATATTTAACTGTTTAAACAATTTAGATTGGCGCAAACGTGTTTCCAGCACACGGCTATGGGCATTGATGACGGAAAATTTGCATTCCATTCCGAAAAACGCGTTTACGACCCATATTGGGGGCGTGTTTTGATCGCGGCAAAAGGGGCGGAGGAGAGAGAATAAAGGTGGTGGGATGAGGAGTGAAGGAATGGGAGGGTAGATGGGGAGTGGGCTGAGGGGACGGGAGGAGGAGGAGGCCATTGGGAGACATACGAGAACAAGAGCGGTGACTTGAGGGGGAGAGGAACGGGTGGGGGTGGTTTGAGGGTTGGGAGTGACGGGTAGGGGGGAGAGGCGTTGTCGGAGTGGGCTGGCAAGAGAAAGACTGTGAACGCGATGAGGGGAAGGGTAAGCGTTTGTGTGTGTATGTGTGTACGTGGACGGGAAGGGAAAAGGGGCCTTGGTATGGGCGAAGGGGGAGGGGTGTTTGGGGCTTTGGGCGTTTGTCCCCTTCCCGCCGAATCTGCTCGAGCGCACGAGTCGGCAGATAATGAGTGCACATGAACAAAACTCGGGCCGAGTTAATTTTAGAACGAGCGGTCTAAATACTGCACGGGGAGAGGGGGAGGGAGGGTTTAGGGAGGGATTAAAGAGGTGGAGTGTGTGAGTCCAGGGGTTAAGGGTGTGGGAGTGGGACGGGGTGGAGAGAGGAAAATAGGAAGGGGAAGGACGGAGGGTGGTAATGGTGGAGCATGGTGGGGAGGGGGAGAGAAAGGATTAAAAAGTGGTTTTTAATGAAATTGAGAGTAAATAAAACCGAAATTGCGCGGCTGCAAAAATATTACAGGAGAGATTTTGATTGAAATTCACTGAAATTAAACTGACGTTTCAGGGATACGTAACTGATGTTTAGAGGCATTACAATAAATTAGATATTAATTAAATATCAAAATGCGACATGAAAATTTTCATTATTAAATAACTTTAGAAAGCAAATGGTGGAATAATTCCTATCACCATAAGTGAATTTTTTAATGTAAACATTGAATCAATAAAAATAATAATCGACAAAAGATTTAATTAATCACGGGTAAAAGAAAGTGATAGCAACAAAGGGGAAAAATTAGTTGACAGATGTGCAACCGAGATTAGATGCACAGATGAGTGTTCATGGTATTTAATTAGAACTCCTCATTGAAATGACATACGAACCATCAAGATATTTTCGACCTGCATATAAGTATATTTGAGTGTGGCACAGCAAAGTCTGTTAATATTAGTAAAAGTAGTAGAGAAAAGGTGGTAGAAAAAGAAGTAGAGAAAAGCTGGGCTAATTAAATAAAATGAAATCAGAACCATAATGTGTTGATTTATACCTTTGTTTCTAGCGTTTTCCATCATCATATATCACGGGGTTTTGGTGGAATAAATCACCGCGTACATCGATCACTTCGGTAGTCCATTACTCTTTTGAAACATTTCATTGTGTTCTCTCCTCTCAATGCAATACGGGGATTTGAATTATTCGCACGGTGTTCGCAGTACACCAGTACCAACGATGGGAAGCGAGATGATAGTCTCTTTTCAAATGACCTTTCTTCGAGACAGAATTAATGTAACCCATTATGCTGACATTCACGTGGCAGAAACTATTTAAATTAATCATGCGTTATATTTATTTTTTTTTGCGTGACTGTTGTACCAGAAATGGAGACATTATTAACCTTTCGTTAATATGGAGCATCGTGGGGTTCGAGGTGATCAATCTTCTCGGATATTTTGTTCCCATTTTCCCCACCACCTATTGATTAACCAGCGGGAATTCGAGTTTAAAAACACAGCTTCCACGACTCAAATCGATTTCGGTTTGTTTTCGTGAAAGGTCAAGAATCAAGGATTCACGGTTCACTATGACTATCAATCTACATTGTGAAGTAACGACTCGGCGAAATATCATCTGTGGCTCGATGTGATGGAATGTTTAACCAAACTCGCTGCTGTTATGTCATTAAGGGGTTGAATCTACAAGGTTCCTTTCCACAATGTGACTCCTGAGTGATATTTGAATATTTGAACTCTATTTTCCTCCAGCCATTAATCTCACGCTTTCTCAGCACCAGGATATGAGTGAATAACTTCGCATACCGGCATTTTGCGGGCAATTTTACCGTATATGGAGCTAAACTGTGGGTAATATCATCTTTAATTACGACTGCATCAAACATTTCGTGGATGCGAATAGGTATGAAAGCATATGGTTTGCCAAGAAATCATATTCCGCTGCCAACGTGCCTTGTGTATTGAATACGCACAGTGAAACGTTAATTTTAGAAATATGCGGCTAAAGAAATACTCAAACTTGTCTATAAAAATATTATAAAATCAGACAGCATATTGAGATGGGTAATATAAAATGCTTAAAAGTTACAAAATTGATGGGCACCAGTTATTTTAGTACCCTTGAGTTTAATAAACTTTAAATTGAGATGGAAATTACCTTTCTCTCGCAACTGATTGGTCAGTCTGAGTTTGCCTTATTTCATTACTCCAGCAATAATTTGTCGGACATTGCTAAATATTTGGCTTTGTGTAGCGTATTTAACTTCTTCTTCCTCACTCAATGACGGTTGAAATTTAAGTTCTCCATGAAAGATGTTCACGTAAAAATAAAATCTGATCCCTGATGATTTGGTTAGTTGAATTAGAAAACAAGAACTACTCTATATAGGTCTAGTTTAGATCTGGATACGATTTTTTTATATAGCCTTATGGGGGAATGTTGGGAATCCGTGGTTTAAATCCCGATCAAGGAAATATGTTTGCTCTTGTAATATGCTCAATTCCACCAAAAACCACCTGCAGCACCCCGGTCTCTTTCCCGTCCCTGGCCACACCATGCAACCACCCACGTTGCAAATGTTACCATCTTCTAAGACCCTCCACCTCCTTTACTACCAACTCCAAACTCAAAGCCACCTGCACCTCAAAAAACATTATATATCGCCTCTCCTGTAACTTCTGCCCTGCCTTCTAGGTGGGTGAATGCACGACCACCCTTCCCCTCCGCATGAATATAAACCGCTTTTCAACCAAATCTCCCATCTTCCATAATTATGACATCCTTACTCACACAGCGTCCCACAACCATTCTTTCGATTCTGCTTCTCTGTTTATATATATATCACATTCAAACACGAAATCCCGTCATACGGCGAACAAATATTCACATATAAATAAGGAATTGGGAAAGGTACACACCGTTCCGGTCGAGGAAAATATTTTTACATGTATGATCTGCTCAAATCCGCCTTCCCCACCTTTCTTGTGTTTTTTTAGTGTATTCCTTCCTGACTGACTGACTGATGCTTAAGCACTGCGCCGTTTGGCGCATTTTACACCGATATCCAGCTATGCTGATAAACGGTTGTGTGATATAAGTGGCTTAAATTCTTGATGTACAACTGGACAAGAAACTCACTTGGCAGGCATATACCCAATATTATATTATATATTCATTCCCCATTTCCTTATCTTTATTTCTATGTGAATGAATATATGTTCGCCGTGTGGCGGGATTTCGTGTTTGAATGTGTATTTGGCCAATGTGACTCGTCTCTTCTTCTGGCAATGCGTGCCATGAAACGCACCGTTCCTATCCTTTATAATGTTGTATGCTTGTTAACCTACTGTCCTTCTTCTTCTTGTGTTTGTCTATTTCTACTTTGGTGGGTGTAACAGCTCTCTAACGCCATCTCTTGGCCAATGAATCGGAGCACTTTGGCGCTTTATAAAATCGCAGGTTTCAGTGTAAAGTACATTTTCTCGATAGCTCAGGTGGTTAGAGCATCCGCTGTGGAGAGATCCGGTGTTCATGTCCCGGTCGAGGAAAATATTTTTACATTGGTGGTCTGCTTGATTCCGCCTTCCCAACCTCTCCTGTGTCCGTCCTTTATGTGTGTTCCTTTCCCCTTTCCTTACATCTATTTCTATGTGAATGAATATATATATATATATTTCTATGCATATATATTTCATATATATATATGTATATATATATAAATTTCATATATATATATGTGTATATATATATGTGTGTGTGTATCTATATATATATATATATATATATATATATATATATATATATATATATATATATATATATATATATATATGTGTGTGTGTTGGAGGGGTAAGGCAGGGTTGCCCATTGTCACCGGTGCTGTTCAACGTATATGTGGAGGAAATGATTAAAGAGGCATGGGAAGAACTGGAGGTAGGAATGAAAGTCGGAGGGGAATTCGTAAAATCGGTTAGGTTTGCTGATGACCAAGCATTAGTTGCTCAGTCAGCCAAGGGGTTGCAAGCATTGCTGAGTGAATTGAAGGTTCAGTGCGATAAATATGGGATGAGAATCAATATTAATAAAACAAAGGTTATGCGATTTTCCAGAAAGAAAAAGACTAAGCTAAATATTAAAATAGGCGGGGAAAAAATAGAGCAGGTAGAGCAGTTTACATATCTCGGAAGTGTTTTGGACCAATACGGTCAAAGTGGTAGGGACGTAAGGAGAAGAATTGTGCTAGGCAAGGAGGCTTTCTCAGGGAGGAGGGAGTTGATGACGGGAACGTTGAGTAGGGATGTTAAGACAAGACTCGTAAAAACTCTGATATGGAGCGTAGCTATGTACGGCGCGGAAACGTGGTCACTGAAGCAGGAGGATAGACGTAGATTGGAGGCTTTTGAAATGTGGGTGTGGAGAAGAATGGAGAAGGTGAAATGGACCGAAAAGAAAACAAATGAGGAAGTACTAGAGATGGTGGGGGAGGAGAGGGGTTTGTTGAGAGAAATCCTATGGAGGCAGGAAAAATGGCTGAAAGGCGTATTAAGCGGTAGTGGAATGTTAAAGAGGGTAATAGAGGGGAGAATGTTGGGCAAGCGAGGTAAGGGCAGGAACAGGATCGGGATGTTGGACGGGATGAAGGGAGGAAAGAAGTACACCGAGATGAAGAGGGACCTGATATAGATTAGTTTGCTAGGTGGGGAGTCACAAAATGTTTATTTGATAGTTGTGTCCATCCAAAAACCTACCTTAAACGGTAGATTACCTAATAAATATATGTATATACATAAGACATGGGAATTCACGGGGTTTCTTGTCAGATGCAAAGCCTGCGGAAGCAGCAGAGATTTCGGGAGGGATTTCTATGCCATCACCCTTCGACGGCACGTTTAACATGTTAAGGGAAACGGAAAGCGTTCCTCTAACCTGGAAAGAGGGGTGAGGGAACGCTGTAAGCCGCCGTTGAAGGAAAGCAAGTTGTGGGAAAGGTGCGCCCGACAGGAGGGGTTTTAGCGGGAGCGAATAAGGGAGAGCCGTGCTAGGGGGAAAGTCAACGCGCAGTATAATTACCGGGCGAAGTTGAAGAAGTCTGCGGAAGAGATGAAGGAGACGGTGAAATGAACGTAGCGCGGTCGCCTTAGGGATTATTTGGGAAATAAAAGGAGCGCTCATAAGGGATTTAACGACTCGGTTTATGAATCAGTATCAGTGGTGTTGGAAAATCTTAGATTTTGCAGAAATATTTATTTTACGTAGTAAACAAACTCATAGCAATCATATTGGTCCAATTAAAGGCATACCGGTAAAATAATTTCCTTCTCTTACATCTTCGTCAATATTAAGTTTACATAGAAGTTTGTTTAGTTTTAAATTAGGTCCAACGAAACTTGTAGTGAATGATTTTAAAGATGCGGGTCATAGGCTATAAAATTCACGCATAAAGTTAGTGCGTTATAATTAATAGTTACCAACCATCGCTTGTGAAAACATGAGCGCATTAAACGAGTAATAAAATACAAAAAACTTCATTCACACATATGGATATCTTTTTGACTGTTTGAGCGGTTCCATTCGTTTTGTCGTGAATCGGTTGAGTAAGAATAAAAAAAAGCTTATCACAAGCTCTTAAAAATCAATTCACTTTATTGTTATATGCGAACGTGTAAAAATAGAGGTAAAATAGTAATCAATACAAATGAAATGTGACCTCATTTTGAAGTTGGAGCCATAAAAGTACGATGTGAAATTAAATTGGTAGTTTAAGTTTTGATTGGTGCATAATTTATTGCAGACATACCTTGAAGGTAATTTTATGCTGTTAATGTTCAAATTATTGATAGCGTTTGATCGAAAAGATAATAAAATTTGCGACAGAATATGGAAAATAAAGGCGTACTCGATCAGATTGCTATCATGGAGTAGAATATTTTAAATATTACTTCGTCGCGAATGCTAGTAAAAAAAACACACACTTTAATAAATAACCTTTTATCCCTTTAGTTAGTATAAATCTGCGATTGTGAACCCTTATTTTTATACTATATGCTTCATCTCAAGCCATTTCGACGAATTTTCTATCTAAAATTGATAATAGCGGGATAATACTGTTGTTGTAGTTATAATCTCTTTTCTATTTTTCGGAAAAAAAGGTTCTTCTTTTTATTTATTTTTTTGGCGTGTATTATTCATGTCATATTAGCTTCGATGCTTTTAGCTTTAGCATATAGAAAATCTGAGCTAATCGGCAAATTCCTATGGGTAATTCAGTGACAAAAAGTGGAAATTCTATTTCCAGTTATATATATAAACATTTACTTAATTTTTTCGCGTTTTATTTATGATATCTCATTGAATTTAATATTGAAACATATCAATATATTTTTATGGCTGATATAAATGCACGTACTCTATCGGCTTTGCCTAAAATCTGTAATTTTTCGGGTATTATGAAGAAACTTGCTCCCATACTCTGATGCTTGAATTTCAAACGTTAGTTGGGCATAGTAGCACGTGATTTTTGCCCTCGGCTATCAAACCAACCTTCGAGTTAATAACTGTAGTTATTATTGTTCGAGTACCTAGATTAATTTAATTATGTTTAATTAAAACAATATTATCATTATCAGTTATGATTTTGAAGAGAAATCTTAACAACTTCAATCTCGGACAACGGCACGGACGAATCGAGATGACTCATTTTCAAACGTAGTTATTGTCATGGATTTCCAAGTTTTTAGCAGAAAACGGTCATCCCAGAGAGTATCCCTCGTATGCAATGGTAAAAAAGTTTTCTCTATTAGGATATGATCGAACTACTCCGCAGTGTTTCACTTTGAATCAAGCCAGAATCTCCCCAGCCACAAAGATGGCCTATCACTCTCGTAGAATGCCGCCTAAAGTTATCCGTCCATCCCAAACGTATTTTTCCCACGCGCTACTCGAGTCTTCCCGAGTTAGTGCGGGAGAGAGATTTCGGGTCGCCCGATCTCACCCTATTTCAGTTTAGGCGATAATCAATCAGTCAATCATTAAATCTGCCTTCGCCATTATCTCCATTTCCCCCCATTCGTCCGGCCCCTCCCTTCGTCCTTCCCAATACTACTCCCCGCCACCCTCCTCCACACCGTCACCTACCATCGCCCCCTCTCCATCGCCCTCCAATCGCCTCCTTCGACCCCTCGTCGCCACCTCCCACCCTTCCGACCTCCTTCCATCCCCCTCGCTTTCTCTCGATTGCCTTTAATCGCATCTAATCCCTCCTCATCTTATCCTGCGGCCAAATCATCCCGCGTAGTACGGATTAACGGGGTCCGCCCAACACCCACTCAACTCTCCCGCGGCGACCTTACCTCTCTTCCCGCTCCCCCGATCTCTCTCCGCGTCCCACTCCTTCCGCCCAACCGCGTTTCTCCAACTTCTCTCTCCACCCCCTCCATCGCATTTCCCCTTCCCCCTCCGACTGATCACTTTTAAATTGGAGGAGAAATAGAGAGCGATTCCCCCTTACACTCCTTCTTCACGTTCTTTGCCTTTCCCCCATCGTCAAGCGCAACCTCGCTTGGGAATCTTCCAGCCGAGAAGTTTGCGCCGCAGGATTTTACGCTGGGCGATTGAGTTTCATTCTCTCGCTCAATGGGAGAGAAAGTGAGAGGTGGAATGAACACCTCAATGTTCTACGGCCACGTCTCACCGGAAAAATAACGCAATGAAACGTTAAAGGTGTAATGGATCCGTAACATGTGAAATGCGCTATTAAACGCAAAGAGTTGGAGGACGAGTTTACGAACATGACAGTCTGCGGTTCTGGGCTGAATAGGTTGAATCGAAGAGGATGGAATTGAAACGCAATGGAGATGTTTGCTTAATGGCAACGATTGTAAGAGTGTTTCTTAAGTAAAGCATAGACGATAATTCGAGCCGCAATCGTATTCTTTGTACTCGTATTTGTTTATAATACTGTGGATTTAAGGCAATTCTTCAAATGGAATTAACGTTTATTCCTAAACCCTCAATATTTCAGTACGTGTAGCCGGTAGTTTAGATTATTTAATGATGCCAATAATATGCGGTAACTCCAATATAGACGCACCATTTTACGCATGTCAATTCCCAAGGAAATATTTCAAAAATAAATAATACTTGTATACTTTTTTTTTCCCGTAAGGTGCAAGATACAATGATTGTAAAAATGCTGAACCATCAATCTTATTTAAATTCAATAGGGTTTAGTTAATTTCGTCGCATGACATACATGTATGCATTACTATGCATAAGAAGTTGCATGATTGATATCGTTCTCACAAAAAAATCAGTTTCTGTTTCTTAGCAGGTGCAATGGCCTCATGCGACCTCAATAGACAGAAGGAAGCAAGAGGATATTTTCTAGCTAACTGATCTTACCAGCAAATTACTGCCTTTAGGTTACTAATTGCAGTTTAATACCCTTTAATTCGCCTTGACTTATCCCGTTCAAGGCGAATGATTTTTACACTCTGAAATTGTTGAATTGTAAAACAATATAAAAAACAATATATATATATATATTGTAACAAATATTCAAACAAATTTCCACGAGAATATCATATGTGTACATAAATGAAACAAATAGTTTTACGAATAAAGTTTTTTCATGACCTAAGAGCTTCATGTGGGTACTAAGCCAATGCAAATTTATTGCCGCTATCATAATTCTCGTAATAGCTTTCTGCGGAATAATTTGAGTCCAAGAAGTGGAGATGACAGAGAAACACGCATGGCTCGCTAAAAAAAAATTTCAAGTGCTGTAATTCTCGTAGAAAATTGCTGCATAAAATTTCATACTCGAAGGCTAGATGAATGACATGCTGGTCTTGATGCCTCGAATAAAACCAATGGTCCAGTCAAATTTAGTGGGAGGGAGGGAAATGAAAAGATGCTCCTCCCGCTGATGAGTTTTTGTTGGGCTATGCCTCCATATTGACTGTGCATTTTGATACAGTCATCGTGTTTTATGGCATAGAACTGAAATCGCATCGAAAATTCATTGGATTCAGCTTCCTTTCTTCCTCGATATTTTTTTTTCGTTCATTTATTTAGATTACACCAGGGGCATGAGTCCCTCGCCTCCCAGCCGTCATTTCCGACGCGTCCGCCTCGCCTCGCCTACACCTCAATCCCCCCCCCCCAAGTCTCCCCTTCTTCCAAACTCCCCCCCTCTCGATTCACCCGACCATTTCCTCGCAAATACGACGCACGCACGCGCCTATTCCGTACGCACGAATTCCGCGCCACCCTTCCCTCGGCCCCATGCCTCTTCCGCCCTCTCCTCCCTTACACAACCCCTGCCCCTTGTATCCCTTTCGCCACCCCATCTTCCCTCAGTACTAACTCTCTCCTATATTGTCTATCGTCTCTTCACCTACCGGTGGTGTTGTCGCAGGGCAGTGTTTTGGCAAATGTGTGCGAAAGGAACCGGTTCCTCTCCTCTTCACCCCTAAATTACATAAGAATTTCATGCTGAGTAACGTTTACTCGCGGAGGAGGAAAGTATTTTTACATAAGTCTTGAATTTATTTCAAAATATTTGTCAACCTCTTAATACTGTTACTAATATTCATGATCGACAACGTAAGGTGTCCACTCTTTGACCCTAAGTTTAACTTCGACCTATTTTCTAAACCCTTTTAACTGAGGTGCATTCACTCAGAAGAGTTTCCCATCTCAGATCGAATTCAAATCCGTGGGCCTTGATACTTCAGTAGTGTTAAATAATGCAAAAATACTCCACTCCAAAGTTACCGTACCTACACGTACCTGTATGCGAACCCTTGTACTGGGGTTACCGCCGGATGTAGGGACTCATGGAGTAAATATCAAAGGATTTGGATATCCTGAATTTAAAGAGTCCCGTCAGCATTAAAAGAATTGTTAGCGACTCATCACATTCTGCATACATTCTGCATACATTTATTTGGCAAGAAAATAATTTCAGTTGTAATGATATATCATTCGGGTTGTAAAATGGTCAGATCGATTTTTTAAAGCGGTAATTGGGTACAAATGTTTCTAAAATTTTTCAACATACTACCTTGAACAAAAAGTTCCCGGAATAACCACCGCATGGCGCTCCCATCGTTCCGATTTGAGTTCTGTTTTTTTTTGTTAAATTGGTACATCTGTTGTTGATATTCCCTTTAAATCTTAGTGTCATAACTTGACATTTGCAAAAGTTACGTAGCCAAGAGTACATCTATCTCTGTGTGTGTTGGCGATTTTTTACAATTGCAGAAATGGATTTAAATTTGCAACAACGAACTTGTATTAAATTTTGCGTAAAAAACGGATTTAGTGGCGCTCGGACGTTGGAAATGTTGGAAAAGTGTTTCGGCAACGATTCTCTAAAAAAAACGGTCGTTTACCAGTGGCACGAGCGGTTCAGAAGTGGTCGTGAGTCAATCGAAGATGATGAACGCAGTGGCAGACCATCGACATCGAAAGTCGGTGAAAAAATTGATAAAGTAAAAGAAATGTTGGTCAATAACCGCAAATTAACCATCAGAGAAATAACGGAGGACTTGAACATTGCCAATGGATCCGCCCAAGACATTGTGGTTAATGATTTGGGTTTCCGTCGTGTAGCAGCAAAGTTGGTGCCAAAAGACCTCAATTTCATGCAAAAAAGAGACGGTGTTGACGTCGCAAAAGACATGATTTGCGAGGCTGAATCCGATCCCACATTCATCAAAAGGATCATTACTGGAGACGAGACGTGGGTTTATGAGTACGACACGCAATCCAGACATCAGGCAAGTGAATGGCGTTCACCAAATGAGCCGAGACCAAAAAAACCACGTCGTTTTCAGTCAAAAAAGAAGGCAATGCTGACGGTTTTCATGGATTACAACGGTGTAGTGCATCATGCATTTTTGCCAGAAGGCCAGACAGTAAACAAAGAGTATTATTTGGGCGTTATGAGACGTTTGCGTGAAGCAATTCGCCGAAAGAGACCAGAAATCGTCGCACAGTGCGTCGAGACCGTCGCACAGTGCTATCATTATTCGTAATTTTTTGACGAAAAATGCAACAAATACCATCCAACAGCCACCGAATTCACCTGATTTGGCTCCCTGTGACTTCTTTCTGTTCAATCGAGTTAAAAAACCATTACGGGGAACGCGTTTTAGCAGCCGAGAGGAAGTAATGGAAAAATCGCAGGAAGCACTGATGGACATACCGAAAACCGAATATAAAAAATGTTTCGAGGATTGGATCAAGCGCTGGCATAAGTGTGTTGCAGTCGATGGGGATTACTTTGAAGGGGACAATATAGATTTAGATGAATACACTTGTATTTTTAATTTTCTGAATAAAGTCCGGGAACTTTTTGATCAAGGTAGTATTAAAGCATATGTTCCTGCTGATTAGGTATTTTATGTTCTAATTTAAGTATTTCTTTAATTTTAGCAACGTATTCTCATGTACAATGAGTAATTGTTAATATTTCCGCTGCTTCTACCTAGATTTTCATTAAAGGATAATATAAGTTACTTCTTCGAGGTTGTATTTTATTTAATAGGACCGTATTACGCTCACAAGCAGGCGTCTCCAGAAATCTATTCAATGATTACTCGGTCACCATCTTGGTATCTTAATCCCGTCAGAATATCCTCGGGGTAGGAAACGGTGAGGGAATTTCGAAGACGTCACGAGAAATGGCACGACGCGTGGACAAGTCCGCCAGCGAAACATTGAAAACCATCGCCGCATTGCTGATGGCCTACGTGTACGGAGCCTCTGGCCTTGCAGATTCCGTTCGCAATTCCCCTCATCATTTGACGCAGGGCACTCGTCGCTGCAGGAGAGCCTTGGAAAAAAAAGCCAATGAAACGGGCGGGAGAATTGACAAAACGTCAAATACGGCTACAATGGCCTCGTTTTCCCATCCGTGCCACAACTTGTTTCCAGCCACGCCGAAATACGGCTGTTTTGAGAGAAAGGGATCACAGCGCGCACGTACACACTTGTCTACTACCTACACCCATTCCGCCCTTGGTGCTCAGCGGCTCGATCTCCCCGTTTTTTGGCGCCGAGGCGGACAATACGTACGCTATTTGATCCACGGGCGCTTGCTCCTCGCTCACCCCATCATCTCGCAATCCACGGTCCCTCGCCCGCCCGCCTGCAACCAGGGCGTCCTCACTATCTGTCTGTCTGCCTGTCTCTCTCGATTTCCTTGTTTTCTTTTGTCACTCCCTTCCCTCCCACCACCCCACCTCCAACAACCGGCGCATGAGCCTGAAACATTATTTCGAGCGGCGCTGCCCTTCCCGGCTTGCTGCGAGACCTCGCTCTCTCGCGGCAGAATGACGGCGAAAATCCGCGTCCCTCTCTCTTCAACGCCCTCACCTCCCACAACGCAACTCCCGGCGCAAGGCCCTCATCCCCGCTCCCCTTTTTCTCCGCGTGCCTCCCCTTACCGCCGCCGCCTCAGTGTCCCTTCTCCCCACTCCCCCCCCCGACCTCACTCCCTCAACCAAGTTTCCCTGGATGACGCGACTGTTTCTGGCACGATAGCGCTCCTCAATTGTTCTTCCCCGGACATCCATTTATGGTATTCCACGCTCGTTTTGTGTCCGAGAGAGAGAGAGAGAGAGAGAGAGAGAGAGTGCGGGTGGTGAGTGGAGGGAGAGCTGGGGACTAGGAAGTATGGGAAAAGGATGGGTTTGTGTTCGCTCGCGAATATGCGGGAGCGACCTTGTGAAAACGCCGCTGCGACGGGGAGGCGGCGGGTACAAGACTGGGTCAGGTAGGGTAGGCCCCGTTGTGTTGATGAATAGAGGGAGAGAAATAGCAGGGTGGATGGGGGTGGAGAGTGTTGGAAGAGGGGGCTCGTGAATGCCATCCCCTCCTCTTTCATCCAGGAAGACATTTAGGCTCTTGTGTTTCGGTGAATAATGTCCTTCGCCTATGTGCGCGTGTAAAAAGAATTCCAACGACGCTCGAAATAGGGATAGGTTTCGTTCCCAATTTCAGGTTTTGCTCCGCGGAATTCTGCAGGTATTTGTGTTTTTGGTCGTTGCATGCTTCCTCCGCGTCATCGTTTGCGGAGGAAATTTTAAAGCTGACCTCTCTCAATGGTCGCCACGCCACCGTTAGTGCTGGTAACGCACTCTTCTGGCTATTGAATGTGAGTTACCTAGAGCCCCCTACGGGCTGGAGTCCCAGGACCGTATCAGATCACATCACCTCAGTTTTTTCTCGTAAAGGTGGCTCATATTTTCCTATAACTGTAATATTTTATGGTCCCTTTATGAAGCGATGACGGTGTGCAAAGCAAAGCAGAGGGGATGAAATTGTTCAGAAGAACAATTAAAATACTCGTATTCTTGCAGAGGGTAGCTAAGAATGTGTACAGTGTGGTAGCAAGCTGTGATCCAAAGAAATTCCGCACCAGAAGTTGATACGAAATCGGGTTAAATAAAATGTTAAATCATAGACGTTAGTGTCTAAATGGCGGTCATAGTGAGTTTTACGATCAAGGCATTTAATTGGGTAAAAAAGAGTAAATTATTTATTTTTCATGGAAATATTCCAAATTTTTACCCTCACTTCGTACACTCACGTCGTACATTTCATATGAAATTGTTTTAAAAGAATATGGATAGCAGGATACATTAAAAGTATATTCGTATTTAACATAATAACATTTAATAACACATATTATCCTCAGTATAATATAAATAAGATTATATTGTTTATATATATATATATATATATTCATGCCATTCAACTGTCATTGAAAGGTACTAATTAACTTTTTAAGCTTTATTAAATCGTTTTGACGGAAGAACAAGGGAAAATACATTAGATCAGATTTTAATTATAGGTTTGTACTTTCTAAAGGTTATAGTCCCGCTATACAACTCCACTGTGACTCCTAAAGATCCAGAAAAATTACAGGACAATGGGGAACATGATTTCAGCATTAGTCCTTCGGAGTTATCTTTTTCCGCTCTTCCAGTAACTGTGGTGGTGGTTTTAAGTAAATAACTGGGAGAACTGATAGTCATACCCTGCCAAATTTTAAGGAGATATCCTGGTTAAGCTTAGCTTAATGAAATGTTTCTACCTGGCAAGAACTCCATCGACGCGGAAATCTCTGGGTTGGATAAGTCGGAAATGAAGTAATCTTTTTGTGCATTTCCATTCTCATGCCTGTTTACCTTATGATTATTGGAAGATAAATTTTTTCGGTTACCAGAACTTTCCGGGAAATAACTGGCCGACAGATTATTCTTCTAACTAGCTTGACTCTGAAAAATTTCAAGATGGTTTTTTTTTCGAATTCTGTTTAGGGTATGACCCAATGAAAGTATATATTTGGATCTTCCAAGTAGAGTGAAGGTATAAAACTACTAAATTTAGATAATAAAATTGGAACATATTAAAAATAAAATTATCTCCTTAATTTCAATATCTTTATCTTTTTACCTTAGTACTTCACTTTTCTTCTCCTTTCAACGCCTAAATTGTGCTTTTTGACAGTTTATAACGCAATTAGTTCAGTTAATTTTTATTCAAGCTACGTATTGAATTTTTTGATAACAATTAATTTAACTAAAGATAAGGACATTTACTAATAACTTTAAATTAGTGTCGCAAAAATAATGGATAAATCTACCGACTGAGTGTGCTTACTTGGAACTAATGACAATTACATAGGGATTTTGTCTTATGTAGGTGAAAGAAACATCATTTCGAAAAATAGATTTTTAAATGTCAATGCTTAAGTCTTGTATTCTCTCGATAGGTAAAAATGTTAGCAGGTTTTCACTATTCTAAGAACTTAGTCCCTATTATAAAAATATACGCTAGATAAGTACGGTAAAAATTCAAATATGACCAGTAATTATGCCTTCATATTGTTTGCAATTTTACTCCTCAAAGAGAGAGAAGGGCTCATGGGAAAAACTAAATGTGATTTCCCGTCATTTGAAACAAAAGATACGACATTACGGGACATTGAGATATAAATCAGCGATTCAGACATTTTACAAAGTCTGTCACCAAGAAAGAGTGAAGAAGAAAACTTTTTTTTCTCGGGAATTCTTTCAGTACTCCCTTTTTTCAGTCGTTTCACTAGCTTCCTTCCTTTAAATTTATTTCGATTTGTGGATTACGAAGCCCAAGCTAAAAAACTGACCTTATTATTTTTATGATTTTGTTACAAATGTCGATGTATTCAGCACTTCAGCATATCACCATTTTCTACACGTCCTTCATAGCGAAAAATCTGTGAAAAATATTTCAGTCCACACGGATGGATAGATAGATAGGTAGAGGTCTTTATTTGGTCAAGATTGGGATCAAATTCTTCCATATAACCCATGGGAAGGGAGTGCCAAGCGGCAAGGGTGATCGCGAGCATGAATTAAACAAAATGAGTTCCCCCTCACCCATGTCCCGCCGAAGGGAAGTGACATTTTTATCGTCCTCTGAAAAGCTAGGTGCGTTTTGAACAGGAAAGCGGAGAGAGGTACCCTTCCCGCTTCGTCGCGCCCCATTGTTGAAATTACGACGGCGTATTTTTTTTTACCGTAGCGTCGCATCGCGGGGTCGTGTCCATCGCGTTTTTCCGGGAGACAAGCACGTCCCACACCCTTGGACATCTCCGTAGGGGGTAGGGAATTGGGGGGAAGAAGCTAAGAGATATGTGGAAGAGGGGAGGTGGTGATATTTTCCGAGTGCCACTGTAATTTTTTATGTGAGTCGGGCCACGCGCGTTTTTGGTGCTCGGTGGACTTGTCGGTCGGCCTGACCCCATGTGGGGGGGGAGGGGGGATGAGGTTCTCTTCACCTCCCTCCCCTTTTACGCTTCGCAAATCTCCCCTTCCTTTTTGCCTCCCCCCCCCCAACCAATTCTCGTCCTGCCCATCGGTCCCTTTTCAACGCGAGCACGTGGCTGGGTGGAGTGCCGCGTGCAATGGCGGGGCACCCGTTGCACGACGCCAACGCACGGCCAGGCGAGCAATTAGATCTCCGCCACCCCGACCCCGTTCGGGCCGAATGGAATCCCCGCGAAAAGGGAAATTGCACTTCGGGGGATTTGGGATGGTGCGCACGGATTACCTCGCGTCGGTGTGTTGGTGTTGGGGGAGGAGGTGGTGGCGCAGGGGTTTCGGCGACCGATTCCCGAATCCATTAGATCTCGTCCGCCGGACCCGAAACCGCCCCTTCCGCGCCCTATACCTCCCTCCCATCTTTTTTTTTTTCCACCCCGAAAGATCCCATTTCCGGGACGGGCGAAAATTTAGCGCGGATTTGACTCTTTGGCTTCCCTCGACTAGGTGGATCTTTGGGAAAGGGAAGGAATGGTCCGGCGGCTGAGCGTGATATTGTTCGGTCGGGGAAATTATCGTGGGATTTCCTCCAATGGGCTGGCACGAAGAATGAAATATTTACTGAATAGTAGCGGAAATGATTGCGCCAGAATCAATTTCGAAGTGCAGAATGGACGGCTGAACGACTCCATCATGCACCGTATTCGCCAGTTATGTACTCAGTGGCATTACTCTCTCTCAGGATGCACGCTCTTACTCATCGTGTAACTAAATTGGAACCTCTCGTTTGAGTTCCATGGTTGCCTTCGCTTCTATCCATCCAATCCATTTTTTTCAGATTAATTGACTTCAAATTCTCCCGTGGTTTATCATTTATTTAAAATAAATATTCTTTTAGTTGAAAGAAAAAAAGGTGGATTTGGGAGGGGGGGAGGGATGAGGATTGAAATACATCATCTGCGGTCTAAAATCCTCTTTCGGGGGAATTTTAATTCATTCCGTTTCCTTGCTGACCATTTTCTTTCGTATAAACCTTTAGCCATTATGTTTCTGATTGTCTGTTTCATGCTCTTCGCTCATAGCCCTCTCTCGTGATTCTTACCCTCAAATTTATTTACCATACGTGATTGTAGCCATCAAAATATTTATGCTTAAATGCGGAAATTTCATGGTGTTAAAATGTTTCCTCTAGAACATGACGCGAATGCCTCCGAGTGCCTGAACCAATTAAGCTGCAAGCTCTTACATTTTGATTTTCTACTGACTTTAAAGGAAAAAAAATTCCACTGAAGTTTCTGAATTTCGGTGCACTTCAGTAGATTACTCCGCAAAAGTAACTGTCGCGGGATATCTCTCAGTTATTTGTATTACCACTTAATTAAATATATCCATATACTTCAGGTGGCTTCTCTATTCACAGAAGGTATTCAATGAATATTTGTTTCCTATGGTTCTTCATCATTATAGTTCAATACTGAACATTACCTCTGTTTCAATGCTTTTTCCTGCTTCTTTTACCGTATGAATGTATGCTCCATAGACAAAGGAAGCTTTAGATAGAAAAAAACTTTCATTCAGGAGGATGCCTACGATATTTTATTATAGGAATTTTAATTAACTATTTTTCTTAAGGGTATTTCTTTCATATAGCTATATTTTTACAAGTATTCGATGGAAGAATAAAATATAAATCCAGCCATTACCACTTAATAAATTATATAAGCATGTTCGGAGGAATATCTTTAAAAGTTTCAATTTCGAATCCTTTGAAAAGTTATTTGGGAGGCACATCAATTTTATAACGGATTCTTGATACTCGACGAAATAGGCTGGATGAAAATAAGATATTACCCCTCTGACAATGGTGACTCTTAAATTAATGAAAGGCTTTATTAATTTAAGGCTCGGATTCATTAAATGCCCATCTGAAAGGATTTCTCGTGTCTTGCTGCCGAGCGAAGAAGGACGCTTTCTTAATGCAGGGGACTCGAAATGAGCCGTCGTTTCGAGAGTCGTTCCACCCGAAGCCGGCATCGAGCGGGAGAAGGGAAGGGTATAAGGCGTGGTGGGGGAGGGGGGGTGAGATGGGGGAGAGGGAACGCGAGAGAGGCGACGTCTTCTTCCGCTCTTCAAGTCTCTCCCCTCCCCCATTCATCGCCGAGGAGAAGAAAGAATCCTTCCTTCACTTTAAGCCCCCAAACACTCCCAAAGCCTTCAACGCACCCAACAACCTCCCCTCTCCGCCCTCTTCCTCTCCCACTCGTCCCTTCCGCCTTCCCTCACCGCTCCGTCTCCCTGAGGTTGGCCACTTTTGGTTTCGAACAAATCTTTCCTTTTTCCCTCAACCCATCCCACGTTTACCTAAGCGACGCGACGATGCCGCTGCTGGTGAATCCGATCGGTTTAAATCTTCACAAGCGCATTAGTCACGTACCTAACGCTCTACGTATCGTTTCTATGACCGAGCGGTGTACCGTACTAACGTTTACAGGAAACAGCCGGTGCGTTGTTAGATATTCAAGTATTTATCTGAACTTCTGACGAGGTTTTTGTTCGTAAACAGTAACATCTTCAAAATTCCACTATCTGGAGTTTATACGAGTACACCTACCCTTCTAATCGTCTAGAGTTTGAATCTTGCCTCTACCATTGATTTGCCATAGTGGCTCTTGAAAAGTGACCTTTGTGCTAATAAAAACCCTTCCTCATCGATGGTTTATACGACCGAAATACTGGTACATGGAACGATTTACGTTTATTATTTATAGTGGCACATGATATTATTCAAACGATATATAGCCAATAGCTCAACATGACCAATTTCTGAAAAATACCTGATGACAATTGAACGGATTTGAGGTTCAAATAGGGTGACAGAAATTCATTTCCTAGGGAAAACAAATGAAGTTTTATTAATGTGTACATATTCAATATAATTTTTAAGTTAGGTTATGGATTGACACAGACGGAACACCGATACACTTCTTAACCTCGTTTAACTAGGCTAATCCGACACTACAATAAACTGTTCTTCAATCCTGCGTTTATTCCACCGCATTTCATTCCATCTGACATGCCTATCCTCTTCCTTCCCTCATATTGCTTATCTAATTTCACTTGTCTTGTCCTTTCTTCTATCACATTCTTACACATTCTACCACCAATTAAAATACTCTGATGCATATTTCCTCCCTTCTATGAATTTCCCAACAACCCTCTCTACCAATTTAGCCTTTATAAGGCTAAGTTAAGTTTCTTCCTTCGTTTTCCTTTTCATCTATTATGCATTGTAATTTTGCACTTAAAATCAACTTATACTATTCCAATTAATACAAAAATTGGTTTTTGACTGGCCCTTGGGCTAAGCACTGCCAATCATTACAGCCATATCCCATGCTTAACACAGTAGTGAATACCGTTACATCCTTCATTTAAAAAACAGTTTTAGGCTCCAATTTCTACATTCCTGCACTCCGTCCAACATTGAACCTAATATTTTTCTCTCCTCACCTCGCTCATCTAATGTTCCTTTCCCCAACTATAACACCTTTCTCCTTTATAATCACGGTTTACCCCTTGAAAATATGAACTCTCAGCAGCTCCTGTATCCATATTTCCTGTCTTAGGTGAATATTTACCATAATCTTCTATTCTAGAGAGGGAACCGTGACAGTGCCAGTCTTTTTCCGTTTAAGTATTTACCATATTTCGGAGAGTAATAATCTATACTCATATCAGCGCTCTTTTCTTTTTTTTCACTCATGGTAATTTCTATCTACTTTCCCCTCTTCACGCAAGTTCTTTCATCTGAGGCAATTCTTCTTTTAATACTCTTGTTAGTGTTATAATGACATTAAGTCGCCGATTAAGTATCAAAGAGAGTAGATGAAGTTGAAACTCTCTAATAATTTTTATTTCAAGTAATAATGGCAGGGTAATATGGTGGTGACTGAATTTCCGCAAAATTCATTGAGACATTAGAAAAGAAACGACCCGATAGCCTTATTTCTTAGTGATTATTTGTACAATAAAAGTGCTTTCTAAGATTATCGTGGGGCAAATAATTTGAACTATTTTGCTCTTTTCCCCGAAGCATTGGTACCCTTAAAGCCAGCCAACTGAACTCGACAAGAATGGATGGGCATTGGCATTAAAACAATATTCTAATCCCAAATCTAAAAAACATTCCACTAATGAGCCAACGAAATACATTTTACTCTAATACCAATGAAAGCCCACACTATTGTAAAATATTGTAGGAGTTGTGGGCTAGTGTATCGGTACCCATTGGGAAGAAGAAAATGGAAATCAGCGTAATGGAAAGAAGGAATAAAATTGTTGAAAACTATCGAATCAGAGGTCAACTCTGGGTATAAATTATGAATACAATGGACGGACAAAGTTTTCTGTTCGAAGTAAAGGTAGATATACTCAACGGCTCATTAGAGGGCAATGGAGCATGACTTCGCGGGAGACTATAAGGGGTGGGTCTACCGAGCGTGCCCCTTTCTTTCTTAAAATGACAGCGCAAAAAAGCGTGGGGGTCGAAAGAGGAGGGTGAACTACCTCCGACGTAGGCGGCTGGCTTGACAGAAGAAAAAGTCACTATTTCCAAAATTCGGCTGAATGAAAAATTCTTCCGCACAGTCGACCACCCTTCCCTTCGCTCTTCCACATCCTTGATCTTTCCCTCCCCCCTTTCTCGCCATCCCGACCTGATCAAAATCCAAACTTTCTCTCTCTCTCTCCTTCCCCTTCGCGCGTCCTTTGCTCCTACCGTAGCTACCAGCACCCTTTAGTTCCCCCCATCCCGCTCCTTACACACCGGGGCACCATTCATCTCGACCCAGCCTACCCCCTTCAACTCAGCATTCTTCTTCTCCCGAAGCCAGCCATTTTATCCATACTTTCTCCGTTATTTCACACCGCAATTCTGTGCAAATCTACGTTCGATGGGTTATCTTAAATTCTGCAAATCTTATAGTTCCTGATTTCATATGGGCATTGGCTCAATTTTTTACCACATACAGAGCCAAAGAGAAAGGTGACTAGGAATTTATAGGATGCATGCTAAAAAGCTATGGGTTAGCAATAATTTTAGAATGAAGTCATATTTATTAAATGAGTACCACCCAATATTACTGGAGATACCCCACTTTGTTATTTTCTAATATGCAACATGTTCAACGCACATACACTAGACAAAATGTTTCGCAAGAAATCATTATAATATAAAAACCTCTTCATATACGAAATCTTATACACTTCTCTAATGTATGGATATTCAAACCAGTGTTAAGAATAGTAATAATGGTGTACGTTGGAATTATTCTGAAAAATAATTGCTGAGATATTACTATAATGATAGTGATTTCATGGCGTTTATTAGTTTTATGTTGCTCTCTATCATGCCCTATAGCTATCACTTCACGGATTAACTTTCTTGTCACATCTCGTAACATCATTGTATGTGTATGGTATAAGTTGAGTAACACAAAATCTTTGTTATGGGTTTCTCTCTAGTTTCAAATTATTAATGGTGGAAATTTCATTTCCTTAAAAGCTATATTTCAATATCTTTTTAGACAATAATTTCAACGGGCAAATTAGGTGACTCACGCTATGATTTTAGTCAGTAAAATTATTTCCAATTAGTTTAAGTGACATACATAAAAGGTACACTTAGAGGCACAGAACAATTTTTTGCACCATCCAAATCCTGAGGTTTCCAGCCGTGAATACCTTTTTACAAATTTTACACTAGCAATTACATGTTATTCTCTACATTTCCGTAACTATACCTCAACTGAAAAGATTGCACCTTGAGTGAAATTCTATTAAAAATATTAGCTGTTTTTATTCATTAGTATGTTGCTGCGTTTTTATTTTATGCCATTATTTCAAATCATTATTTTTTCACGGGGCATATTTTTTGCTACAGAGAAAGCTTGGTTGTTAGGGAAGCATTCGAAGGCTTCATTCTGCTCCAGTAATTAGACACAGTTTTCTATTCATACGATACGTCCTGTTTTTCACCCCGTGCATATCCCTCCCCCTTGTTCATGGCTCTATATATTCCCCTCGCGACTTATCCACCTTGCATGTCCCCTCTCACTTTCTGACAAAGGGGTTTCTGTGCCTCATGCAGAACTCTTCCCATCGAAAAACTTTAAACTCCGTCTCTCCCGCATTTTCCCCCTCCCTTTCCATAATCTCGGCCCTTTTGTCCCCACCCACCCTTCCCACTCGCCCTCCCAAAAGACTCCTCCTCCCGTACCTTCTAACCTTTCGCTTTCCAGCCACCCACCCTAAATTCCTGATCTACTTACAAAGGAGATGGTGGAATGGTAAAGAGTCACGATGATGGAGTGGGGGGGGCGAGAGGGGATGGGAAGATGGCGGAGATGAAGTGGGAAAGGGTCAGGAGACATGCTGGAGAGTTTGGGCGGTGTGGATGATGATTGGGTATGATGGAATCCCGGGGGGGGGGGGGAGGGGTGAGAGAGAGAGGAATGGCGAAGGAGAATCAGGGTATATAAGAGGTTTGCTGAAGATTGGGTTCCCTCCACGCCAAGTATCATCCTTTACATCTGCCAGTGCTTTTTATAAACTCTAATTATTGCTTTAGGTGGGCTTTGCCTTAGCTTGAAATAGTTTTAGCGTGAAAATTCGATGGTAATTCATTAAATATTCATTCTTTTAACTTTTGAAATTTTGAAATGATGAACTCAGTGTATCTTCTCCACGAAGTTCGACTCTTACTTTAAACTTTAAAATATTTTAAATCAGAACATTACCAGTCAGCATGGTACTTAAGTCATGAATCCGTGCATTTTTATTTCTTAATATTTTCAAATACAAGAGATTGACTGAGGAAACAACCAACCGGATACTAGAAACATGTCCTTCTTGGGTTCAGGATTAGATTCAAAGGGAGGAAATATCTCCTTCCCTTGTGAGATTCCTCGGAATTCATTAAATTTCTAAACTACTATTTCTTGTCCGGAACTAATTTTCAATACAAGCCCTTTGAAGAGCACACAGTTAATTTAAAATTTAACGGAATTTTCAAATTTATTTTTAGACAAAATGGGCAGGGGATTATTTTATTCAAGTGAAAATGCCCATCTTCTTACCCTCAGAAGTTTTCTAGATCCTGTAGTGTTTGGCTTAACTAATATCAGAGGAAAATTTTGTTTACAACTCCCAAAAGTTTCGTTAATTATTTTTATCCATTCATTTTTGAAAATCGGATTTAATAGGGCAAAATGATCCAGTTCCATACTTTCATGTCTCCATGATTGCTTGCGTTTCATAATCAAATGCTGTTAAAACGTGGGTGAATAGTAAAGAAGTATCTAAGTCTTCGAATGCAGTCAACGCATGGGACATGCTCCCCTCCATCAACAGGTTTTCGATTTGTGTCGAGGAAGGGGAAATTCGTTTGCCCCAATGCTTCATTGTAAAAAGAGGAGATTGAGTTAACTTACATATTTATATCGGTGGATGAATAGGTGAGAGCGAATTAAGACCGGATTAGAACTCTGTTGTAATTCAAATTCTTGCCGATCCCCTTCGATATCAATTACCATATAGATACCCTATTTAATGACAGTGAGGGATTGACGCTTTGATGGAAAAGCCATCATGCGTGAGCGCATCATATTCACGCGATTTGCGGAAATGCGGTGGTATCCATGGGGATCTGGCGGCTAATGACCATTTGGCCTTTGATTACGTCCCTTGGGGTCCGTATTTCCAGTGTGCTTTGTCAGATTATTTCATGCTCATTCGACGCACATTATACGTCCCATTCATTTAAATATTCATTATTCAAGCGACGATATTAGATTTTGCTTAAATTCATCTGGTCTCTTGAAATGATCGTAACTTCAGCGCGAGTAGTTGTGATTGGATTTAAATTTAATCATACCTCGTGGCTCTTGTCCAATAGATGTGCAGAATGACCGTGCCATTCTGTTCCAATAATATGGAATTAATTTTAAAAACTCAAGACAAATATACGATATACGTATGTATATGTCTTATCAAGCAAGTTTGATACATTACATGCGGATAGTAAGATGACATTTACGCCCTACGAGTTTGATTTAAGTCATTTCAGTAATTGATTTAAATTTTTTCCTAATACTAAAGCAACAAGGATATTTTCTCACTGATATCTGTGTAAACGATGTATTGAAGTCCCTCTTATGAAAAATATTTGGCACGTCTAGATTGATTGGCATAATTAATACAAAAGTGAACTGTAAGCAGTTCATCAAATTAACATTGACGAAAATGTCAATGATACGATGCGCGAATGCATCAACAGTCTTCAGGTGTGATGGATTGTACGGACAAGTATTGTGAATGGAGCCTAATAAGGAAACGGAAATACATGGTTGTATGATTTCCGTATCATCCATGGATGACATAAGACTCATGGAAGCTTTATTAGTGAACAAGGATGTCCGGGGTGGTTGTCTGTGGAATAATATCAGTAATTATATGGATTAAGGGTAACTGGTAGGAATCAAAATAATATTTTCCAGTCTTCATTTCCTCCGGCCGAATATTCAGGACTAAATATGGCTCTCGTACAGTTTACACATTCCATTTATCCCATTATATCAATCCCAAAAAATACTCGTAGTTTATATTACAGGAACACATATCATTTTGTTAGCGGATTGAAAACCCCAATTAAGTTTTTCGGCTACCGGCACCTATAAAAATAAACATTGGAAACATTTTTTTCATTCTCCAAAGAAGAGAGTTATTGCATGTTAGATACTTAGAAACGTGATCTGAAAATTTATAATTTAATCTATACAAATTTTTAGGATGGATTAGAAGTTAAATGTTCCGAAAGATGTTGTCATTTTAAAACTAATAAAATGTATTCCAGGGATAATAAATTGCAGAGAAAAAAGACTTGAGCATCCTAAGATTTAGTGTGCTTTTAGGTAGCAGATGGATCGTTTACAAATGGAATTAACGGTTTTTGCGGGCCCCGGTGGCGGCGGGGTAACGTCCTCGTCTACCAACTGAGAGGTCACGGGTTCGATTCCCGTCTGGGTGGATTTTTCTCCATCCAGGGCTTGGCTGTATGTAATTGTCTTCAATGTAATGTATGTAATGTAAGGGTTAGGTGGAAGAAGGGACTATTAAGTCTCAACCTCGCCCAATTAAGTCGAAAATAAATAAACGGTCGGTCCATGCATGATAACAAATATTCTTACTCAAATATCACTTCATATTGTTATTTTTTGTTTATATTAAAAGTATATGTCTCGAAATATCCGTGAAATACCTGGTTTGGAAGAACACTATTTGTCTACCCCCAAAGTTTAAGCAATAGAGAGGCATTATAAGACAAGTTTGTAATACTAATGGAATATTATGCAAATATTAGTTGGATAAAGTTTTCACGAAGGACACTGTTAGAAATAAATTTTAAAACCAGAAGCCGTGTTACATTACCTGGAACAAAAGTAGAGGGTAAAAATGCCAATAATTAATAAGCTGTATGAATTCCGTTCATGCAGGAGGAAAACCATTCGACATACATATTCTCGTTAATATTCCGTAGATTCATGCACATCCCAACTTTAAGGGTGTAGAAATACATTTTTAATATCAAGGCCAGAGTTAACTATTATAAAATAAAAAGCGTATAAATTACATGAGGCCCTTTAATAAATTGCATGTAATAATAATCCAGTTAATATTAAAGTAAGTGAAGATGATTTTAAAAATAATGATTGGGATTTTTCATATGTGAGGTATTACAGGTTTTCCGATAACATTTTGCGATTAATAAGAATTAGGCTCATATGTAAAATAAAACTCTCTAAGGACGAAAAATATGTGTCAAAAATTGTAAAAGGGTTCTCTTGTCTACCCAACCTTCGATACGAGAGTCTTGAGAGATGTTGACTTATTTATCCATCTGCATTACAAGAAAGGGTACTTATTACTAATAATTTGTCATAATTTATGAAATTATATAACAGAGATTTATTCTCAATTACTGGTAAACTACACGGGTGCATTTCATATTTACTTTGTTTTCAAGATCGTTGACTCAAAGGTGATATTAAGGATTTTGATTAGAACATATTTAATAAGTCGTGTCTATTACGTGAATAAAACATGAATGCACGTGTAAAATAAAAAAATACACTGTAAATTAAGACAAAGTAGCATTAAAATACGGTTGTTTCAAAAATAATTTTGAGCGTATTTCTTCCTCCCAATCGCCGATCCACATACAAGTCTAGCTCTCCATACGCAAGCACTTCTTTAACTTTTTGCATCTCCATGCAAATCTCAGACCTCCAGGAGCTGACCTGGAATTTATTAATATAAATTGCGTAGGATCTTCTGCGGAAATGGATATTCTCTGAGCGTGCACCCGGACACAGTGTCCTCGTGCATTCCCGGCTCGTGTGGCAGCGAAGTTACACACATTTTTTCCACAAATTAAAAAAAAGAAAGATCTTTTTTCTGCATGTAGAAAAAATCCCGAGGGACCTCGGGCAAAAATCCTCTCATCTGCGTTTGATTCCTCTTCCAAGGGCTCATGTTCCGCCAGACATGTGCCGCGCGGAGTGCAGGTAATGGAGTGGTCGGCGTGGCTCCCCCCATCCCACAAAAACCCTTTTCGCATCCGGCGATGGACCCTTGCATCCCCCCTCCTCTCCCCTAGGGACAGTGCGACCCATCCGCACGTGCCGCGGGCCGTGTAATCCGTCGGCGACGTCAGGTCATAGAGACCCTGGCGTACATACCCTCCCACCCCATCGCCACCCCCGCACCTCCTCGTCATTCCAGAGGTTCCTTGGTGAATGAGTGAATGGGGGGGATGGATTTTTCAAATGTTTCCCCATGGGGAGATTGGATGTGGGGTGTAGCTGAGTGCAGAGGATGATATGGTCTGGATGGGAGATGCAGGGGAATGAATGAGCGCGACGTTAGGGGGTGCACTTGGGGGAGAGGTATTGGAGGGAGGGGGGATATGGACCCGAAGAATTTCTAATATTGTTGGCGGATGACGGAATAAAGATCGACTTCGGAAAACCTTGTTTCACCTAGTAGGTGGATACGGGTCTCTACAAAAAACTGAGTTGATTGCGTCGGTAGAGGCAAAGCGCTCATTTGAAATTTTCAACTTGCGCATTTAAGATGAAAGTTATGAAAGAAATCTACGTATATTTTGTTGTATTGACGTGCCAAACTTAGTAGTGTATTGTCCTAATCCCGGTTTTAATATTTATGAGTCAAGGAAAATTACTGGACCACCCTTAAAAAAGACACAGGAATGTTGAAAATATGATTGAAAAAGTACATTTAAAACGATTATGCGAGTATTTATTTGATCATTGAAATATTCAGCGAAGTGCGGGAGTGCTTATTAATTAGAAGAGTATGATCAGATATTTTTTGAGTATATATTTTGTCATTTACTGGAACGAACGCATACTATACAAAAGATGAAAACTTCAATTTTTTTTTAATTTAGGCGAAAGGGAGAGTATTTTTTGCAATGATTTAAAATCTTAGATCTCTACGAATGAACATTCTGTCATTGATGTCGTATTTTGATTACTTCGGTTGCATAAAATAAAAATTTGCAACAAAATGTATGCACGCTATTTTAGTAGACCCTTCTTAAATTGAGTGGAGCACGTATTTCTTAAGATTCAGTTTATTAGAATGTTTACCCAGAACATATATCTACTTGAAACGTTTAAGTTTAAAATAATTTGCCGTTAATTTCTTGAAAGTGTCTTTATGAATGGGAAACGAGCTATATTTAGAGGTAATATTTTCGTGGAAAGCGTTTTGAAATTGAAACAATGATTGTTTTTAAAATCTCTTTTGCGTTTTTTTGACTTTTGGAAACAGACCTTTAATTAACAGATTTGTTTTCTGCCAAGTCACAAACTTTTAAAGGAATTAATTAACTTCATAAGTGCGATTGTTTAATTAAAAAGGGGCGGGGTTATTTGAGGGTAAATTTTTAGAGAATGTATTGAGAATTTTTCATGGTATTCATGTTTGGCGAGTATATAAAGTGAGCATAGGACTGGTATTTTTCACGTAATAGTTCCAGCAGCACACAGCGTAGAGCGGTAATTGCCTGCACGAACGCCAGACATGACCTATATTCTCTTGACCAATGTCGCGCTTGGGGTCGAGAATACTTTTTTTTCTCGTCATTCGACAAATGCAACTCTTTAGGGCGAGACGATTAGGCGCAAATTTTTAATAATAACGGACCCCCATTCTTTTGAAGAGACCAAATCATTAGCGGAACCGTCAAAGTTTCCGTCCTCTTAACATGCTTCACTCCCACCTTCCCTCCCCCTCCCTCCCCCGGTGCTTTAATTGCTATGACGCCAGCCAGCCCTCTTTCTCGCTCGGAAAGCCACCAAACGAGCGACGTTCCGACAACGCCGTCCGTCTGGGCACACTTGCGGCGACACACGCTACACTCCCGCTCTTTGCCGGGCACCCGGTATATGCTCTTACTCCGACCCACTCACGAGAATTTTATTTTTTTCGGGAGAGGTCACATTTCCTCGCGATCCTTGAGGTCCTCATTCTTCCCTCTAACCCTAAAAGCAGGTGCCTGTCCCTCTATCAAACATCTCTACATTCACCCCGCGCTGTCCCCTCCAGACCCTCTCTTCCACTCTCCAACTTATTTTAGGGTGGGATTAATTTGGCTTTAATAGTGCAAAAAAACGGAACGGATTACGTTACACTCGCCACCTACACGGCCAGTGCATTTCCTGGATTTCGAGTGCATTCACTGAATTCTGTTTCAAAGGGTGATAAAGCAAGCAAGGATCTGTGAGTAACCTGCCGTGTAAAGGAATTTCTTTATTGCTATTATTATTTGTAATTATTTTTTTAAGCAAAAATCGGAGCCAATTAAATGGCTTCCAAAGCTGAGCCTATTCATTTGGAAGTATTTTGCGGTATGGGACAGCATTTCTTTAACTTTTTTCCCCCTGTTTTAGAGAGAGAGAAAGAGTCAGTCCACGCAATTACGTGTTGATTGACTACACACGGAAGGGGAGAGGGAGGTGAAGAGGAAACTGTTGCACCTAAATTGCACACACACAAACCTTTGTGGAAATGGGTTGACGGAATATTATGAATATTCATCGCCGATGCGAATGCGATGAATGGGCATACGAAGTACGGAGGGGAAATGGAAGAATGCGTGAACCTTCGTGATGCTTTACGCTTGGTTGCTGTGCTCAGATGCGTTTCAAGTGGGTGGATGCTGGGAGCGGAGGGAAATAATCATCGGTGGAGGCGCGCTGCAATCTGGTGGATTTGAACTGCCGATAAACCGTCCGCCTCTCCTCGTCTCTGCCACATCTCTATCGATGCCATCTTTCCCCTTCCGTCCTTCTTCCTCGTCTCCCTTTCTCGCCCGTTGTCCGTTCGCCTTTCTCCTCAGGTACTCACTCGCCTCTATTAAAGAGATTCTCTCTCTCTCTCTCTCTCCTATCTTCTCTTCCCTTCTCAATTTTCGTCGGCCGTTTGGCCAGGGCCAAATAACTTCAAAGTACCTCCAATCTTGAACAGGTAAAGACTTTTTCGTTAAAAAACTTAGATTAATGTGGGGTTCACTAGCATCTCCAAAGGATGTCTTTGATTTTGCATCATGCGTGTGAATTTTTTTGTCCCACCTTCATGAAAAAGTAAATATTTTATTGTATAAAATAGTAATATTATATAGTAATAATTAGCAAACAAAGTTAGGATACGGGGTAGTTAAAACCTATAGTTGTGAGGTTCCCTTAATAGACAATGCACCACTGTTAAATGAGTGTGTATCGTTCATATTTTTCAACTCTTCTCTGAGAATGAACAGCATTTTTAATTATTCTTATTTAAAAGATAAGATATTATAAAGGGCTAACCTTTGGAAACAGATACTCACCCCTTACCTTATCACCAATACAAAAATATTATATTTCACGTATAGGTTGAGATTTTATTTTATGGATTTAGATAAGAGGTTATTTTCATTATTTAGGTATATAAGTACCCTCGTTTTCTATTTGATTAATTTTCACATAAAATCCCCAAATCAAAACGCCAGATAAAGTGTTACGAACAAATAAAGTCTTTTCCTTTTTTAACATTCTTGTACTGCCTACATTTTAAAATTACATAATGCTATAAATGCTTTTTTTTTTAATGCTATAAAATTTCCATTTTCATGTCCAATTGTCGTCATTGTAAAAAAATTACAGAGTATTGTACAATTAATTATTCACTATAAATTCTATTTCCACTAATTTGACATTGAAGAGTCTTGTTTGTTGGTGTACTTAATTAATACGCAAGGGTCTTTTCATTCGAAAGAGTTTTCGATTCTCCGCTGCGTCTGTTCTTTCTTTGCAACGGCAGTTTTGGGAATGAGACCGCATTCACATGAAGACGATTAATCACGCCTCCTCCTGAAACAAGAAGCGAAGCATCTTGGAGCCCTAAGCTGGAGCGGACAACTTTTATTTCAATTATTTTTTGATAGCTGTTTGATAATATATACAAAGGAAATGTTCTCAACATTCCAACCACGGGGTTTTCCACCCACTTAACATTTTATAGAACAATTTTCAAAGTTATTTGAGGTCATCTAATGTATTTCGTGAAATAACCTTCGGGGAAAAACCAAATTATTTTGAACAAATATACAGCGTTCGTCCGTAAAATAAGTGTACTGGGCTCAGGAAAAAAATTTATTACACTTTTACATATCTTAAGCTAATATTCCTCAAATAGGACCCTTGTGAGTCGATACACTTGTTCCAGCGGCGTTCCCATTCCTGGAACGCTCCCGCGAAGGCATCATCGGGAACCTCTCGAAGACACGTCGTCACGGCCTCTTTGACGGCGTCCAAAGTCCCGTATCGTGTTTCTTTCAAACTCCTCTTTATCTTCGGGAACAGAAAGAAGTCCGGTGGTGTGTGGATCATTTTTGCAGTGATCCGCAAGTTGTGTCGCGATTTCCAAACGATTGAGTCTTTGATCATCACTGAGCACTTCCGGCACCAACTTTGCACAAATTTTTCGCATCTGTAATTGGTCCCTAATAATCTCGTGCACTATTGTTTTTGGCACACTACACTGCTCTGCTATCATCCAAACACTAAGACGACGATCAGAGTTCAGTACATCGCGAACTTTTCGCACATTTTCGTCGGTGAGTGTCGTTGATGGGCGTCCAGGCCGTGGTTCGTCGTCGACCTCTTCTCTGCCCTCCACGAACATCTTGTGCCACCGAAAGATCATGTTTCTGGACATGGCTGACTCCCCGTAAGCCTGGTTAATCATACCGACAGTTTTGGTAGACGATTTCCCAAGCTTTGCCGCAAATTTGATGGAATAACGCTGCTCCAAAAACTTCGGCATCGCGTTCCGTGACGTGGGTCGAGCGTGGAGGTTCGCGTTAACAGATCTCCTCACCACACCACAGCTCAGAGCCGACTGCCTTTTTCAGCGTCGCTTGCCAACATACCCCCCTCCAATCGCAGCCCGTCAGAGCGGTGCTTGGCGCGCCTGGAGCGGCGGAAAAAATCAGTACCATTATTTTCCAGACGAACCATGTATGGCATCATAATATTGTTCAGTAATGGTTATCATTCACCATTACAAAAATGATAGAATTGAAACAAAATTTCTAGGTTTGCCTAGCATAAGATCTACTAATATTTATAGGAAGGTATTATGGTTCATATTGTGCTAACTCCCTCCCTCTCTCTCTCTCATCACGTAGTATTTTTCAATTACCCTCCAAAATAAGAAAAACTTCCATGAAAGGGAATTGATGGCCTAAAATCAATCTTCACATCTCATTTAGGGCTGTTGGAGGCTCTTTAATATTTTTTCGGAAAGGCGTTATTAATCCGATGTTATCTTCGGCGTCACTCAGTGAAAATATTTTATTTCTATTAAAATAAAAGGACAAAAAAGGTTCCCACTCAAGTGTAAGAATTAGTTAATTTTACCCTTTTATAATAATGGATACACTGATCCGGATGCAGTCAATCTTGGGGGGAGGGGAATGAAGAAAAATCTTCACTTTAGGAAGGCATCCCAGTTCACCGCCATGCATCCTCGCGCTGCCCGCGCGAAAGCAGTACGAGGTCATCATGAGAATGCGCGACAGGCGGCAAGTCAAGGCCGGTAGGATATTCCCCCGTAAGGGGAAGACAGTTTCGGACGTGCAACGTTGGCAAAGTGCTGACAAGACAAAAAAGTGAGTGCTATTGTCTCGTAATGTAGAAGAGGGGGCTAATATCATAGCTAAAATGACGGAAAACGGCGGGTTACAACTAACTCTTTTATTGATATTGAGGTCGCCTAAGGCGACCGCCAATGGGAAGAATGGCGTCGAAGGTTACGACGTTGGGGGTGTGTCGTTGCAGGAGCATTTTCCGCGCTCAAGTGAAGTGTCCAAGTAAGAGTGCGGGGTGAACGACTTGGAGCGATGTGAGGGGATTGGGGGAGTACAATGGCGAGAGAAATGAGCGTGGGAGGGGAGGATTGGAAAGGATCCGATGACCCTGAACAACCAAGTGATATCAAGTAGCAATCAAATATATTTTTTTAAATAAGACATGCAATTTTCTACAAGTATAATTATTTATTCATGTTACAAGTTTCTATAAGAATATATAATCTTCACTCAAATGGCCTTAGACGATATATCTGCACCTGCATTTTCCAATTCCAAGTATCAGATAAAATAGATTCAAGGGATAAATTATGCATAAATTCACTTAGTTCATTTATTGTTTATTCATATTATTTCTATTAATTGGCTTAAAATTTCTTTTAAATTCATAGTTTACTTGTACTTAATTCATTTCTGCCTAAATTTCTGGTAAATTATAGGCTGCAACTATAAATCAACACCGAAGAAGCCAAGAATAGATAAAAGCGAAGAATGCAGAGCATTGAACCTGATCAATCATGCATAAAAAATACTTGCCAGGATAGTTAGCTAAAGAACATAAGGAAAAATAGATGAAATATTATGGAAAACCGATTCATATTCAAGAGAAAATGAGGAAAAGGAGAGTTATTACTCAGCTTGAGGGTATTGGCTGAAAAAATTATTAGGGGGGCTGGCCAAAAAGTAACTTACGTTTCGACCTAGCGTGGCGGTGGGAAGGGCTATAGCCACAATCTTGATATTTAAACGTCCATACACTCGGTATGCATCCTAATGTGGTAATGTGACTGTTCTTCCTCGTGCTCACAGTGAACTGCTAAAATGTACGCTATAATTGAAAGTCCCGCGCTTGTGAATTGCGAGCTGTGATTAGGTTTGTACTGGCAAAAAACTACAAACCAATTGAAATGCATAGAGAATTTTGTAACGTGTATGGAGACGGAATAATGAGTTAAGGTGAAGTGAAGCAGTGGTGCATTCAGTTTAAAAATGGAAGTACCAATGCTCACGATGTGGTCGGCCTAGCCTTGTGACAAATGAATTGACGGCCAAAATCAATGAAAAAATTGGTGAAAATTGCTAATTTACGGTTAAGAATCTTCGCTAGACTGCCTTGTGGCACGGCGCTTTGGCAGTATTGCATACTGGTGGAAACAAGTGGTTAAAATGTAAGGCGGCAGTTTCCTTCAGAGAGAGAATTGAAAATCTTGTGTATCGTTATGATAAATGCCTCAATTTTAATGACAAATGTCTTTCTCAAAATGAGAGGAGCCGGTGAGAGGTATCAAAGTTCGAGGAGTGAAACTATAATAAATGGAATCTTTCCCTTCATCCCTCTGGGCAGCAATATATCTTGGAATGAAAGATGTTCAACCGACACCAAGTAAATATGCTCAAGCTAAGGCAGCGTTCATGAAGAAGAGGCAACTACTACGTGTATATTCAAATCCCCAAGGCTGCAGACAAGGAAGTACATTAAGTCGTCAAAACGTTCGGATGTATTATTTCAGATACGGATTAGAGGAATTAAATATTTGTAAAATGGACCATCGGAGGATATGCATATCCAATTCTTATAAACATAGCAATGGTAAAAACGAGAAAAAAGAATAATTGCGTAGGTAAGTAAGCGTTTATGATGAAGCCGAAATTGTTGAAAACCACATTAGGTAAAGGCGAGAAGAAAATGCTAGGGAAAATTTCAATCTAGAACGTAGTTTTCTTTGTCTTTTTCGGAAACTTTATAATTGAGGAAAGAGTACAAATTCGAGGCTTTTAAGATGTGGGTGTGGAGAAGAACGGATAAAATAAGACGGACGAAAAAGAAAAACAAATATATACAAGGAAACAAAATTTATTTCTAGGTGTGGCAGGCGAAAAATGTCGGCTGTTGTGAAAAATTCTCAGGCAGGACAAGTGGATGCAAGAGATGCTGAGAGAGCCGATATGATGCTGGGGAGAATATCAAGAAGAAGAAGTAAAGGAAGGAAACGAATAGACATTTTAGATATAATTGACAGAGTATACAGAATATTTATAAAGTATGCAGAGCTGCAGAATAAGATATTGTAAATATAGAATGGAGTTTAAGGATTTTTTGTCACGTTAGCCAGGGCTTCGGAGTGCTATAGTGTATAGTTCAAGAGTCCATCAAAAAGCTGCACTAGGCCGTTTTTGTGTTGCTGATAATAATAAATAAGCCGTATGGAAGGGAGTGGTACGATTTGAATTTTTAAATTTGTGATTTTAGTTGAAAACGTGCAGTGGGTGATGCCAGGTTTTCTTCTCTATTGTTGAATGCCACATCGTGAAGATTTGTGTACTTCAAATTTTCACCAGCGTCAATTTTGAAGTGTTTTATAACGCAACATGGTGATGGAGTAATCACAGTTTCACGTTTGGGGAGTTGATCAGAGAAAAACGATCGCTTTTGACATTGAGGTAAGTTTTTGTTCTAATAGTTGAGATACGTCTGCTTAGTCCTATTTATGAAATTGATGAACCCTAGAGTTTATCTGAGAAATGCCTGTTTTTTGGGACTCGACCACCAAAATTGTGAAGCGCTCATATGAGACCACGGCTTAGATAAATTATGTATGAGTTCTAAGCTAGTAAAAAAAACACCAGTTGTGGCCAAGTATAGGACAATTATCGTAAGTTAGGACATGAGAGATTTGCTCGATTCAGATGGGAAAGGCATCGGCGACTCGTCCGTTTTGTAGCGTGGCCTATTTAAATATATACTATATTTATCTAAGGGTTCAGATCTCGCCGGCCAGACTTCTTCAGCGACTCTGAGATCAGACAAAGAGGTGGAGGGCAATGGTACGGAGTTCATTCAAGTCGCACGGAGCCCATTGATGTGAGTTTTAGACCGCCAACCATTGAGGTAATTGGTGGTTTTCGTGGACATTTGGTTTCATTTTATATTCCTAAAACATCCGTCATATTCATGGCATACATGCTGTTTGTTCACTTTTGGCCGCGTCGAACAAGGAATTGCGTGAGGAAAAAATGGATCCTCCCAATCGATTGGTTTGGTAATCAATTTTTCGTGAATTCTTGTTCTGGTCTCACCTACCAATGTAGCTAAAAAGGGGCTCGTATAATCAGTCCATTTATGCCAGCGTTACACTTGCAAGACTTCTATGTATCAGGTAGTCAAATTCTTCCTTGTAATTGCCGTTTTTTGAAGTACTTTTCCAGTATTCTGGAAAACATGTAACGATTTCAAGGCTTCTTAACGATATTTCATGAAGCCGGTAGTTTTTTAACTCGTTTCATTTCGAAATTAGGTATTCCTGCGCATGGTTCTACAACCTAGACGCACATTCAAGGTGAGGTTTGACCGACTCCGGATGACACCGTTCATTAATATTTTCATTCGAATCTTTACCCTCTGCCCCTTGTGCAGGGACCGTGAAAAATCACGTCTTACTAGGGTCTAGGGACTTGTTTCGCGGTTCGCGCGGAAAATCTACTATCTCTCCCCCTACATCTCACTTCTTCCCCCCCCCTATTTTCCGGACACCAAGCGTGGGATTGGATTCTCGAGTGGAATCATTCCCAGTTCACCCGTCGTGGGTTTTTTTAAGAACCATCCCTGGTCGCCTCTCGCTCTGATCCCGCTTTGATTGCCTGCAACCGTATCTTTTAGTGGGCGCGGGGGATTATGGGGGTGAGGGCGGGAAGGAGAGGTGTCTTCAAGACGTAATCGGCAGCCGGAGAGGAAATTGGAAGGGGGAGGGTGGTTGGTGCGTGTGTACGTGTGTGTGTGTGCCAGCGCCATAAAATATATTCGCTCCCTCTGGACGTGCGCAAGGCGTCCGCCTTCTCCGTAATGTCGACTCGGAGACTTTCATTGCCCCATCGACGGGGTTCGCTGCATTCGTTCTACCTGCAGTCTTCCTCGGTGAAATGGAGGCGGTATAAAGTGCGATGGGCTTTTTTCTTGTTTAATGCAGACTGAATATGGAGCGAATTGAGGCTTCTTTTAATTTGGAAACCTCTTCCATGAATAACGCCTGCTTTCCTCGAGTGTCGATAACGTTTGGTTTTGAACGGTTTTACGAAAATCGTTGACGTCACTTGCGTCATATCATCACTATAAGTTTTTGAACTAATCTTTTTTTAATTATTCACGCGTTGAAATCGAAGTATATAAACTTGTATGGAACATATTATGTATAAATTTAAAAATTAACCCGAATATTTTAAAAAGTAACATTTTATCTGGAGAATAAAATGCTTCATGAGATAGTTTGAAATTTCCATTGCTAACGCTATGCTATTAAAAATAATAAAATCAGAGTATTAATACCAAAGAAAGAAAGCATTAATAATTAAAAACTACGTGTATCGAAAGTAAAATTAAATTGGCAGAGCAAAATCGAAACGTATATAATGTGAAAATATTAAGGGTGACAGATTGACTATCTGAGGATTGGGGAATAATAATCACAGCGTATTAGTCAAGATTTATGTCGAGCATATGAGAAAATATTTTCAACCAAAATGTTAACTAATGAAGAATATTTTGAAAACACCTACGATAAAACAGCAGCGGTGATGGTATATTTAAGGCGTGTACATAAGAAAGGCCCTGAAACCCTTTTATTGGTGAAGTATGTTCATTGGGAAGCGTAAAGGTTGTTCTGTTATTTAAGGTCGCGCTTACTTGAACTACCCTATCTTGTCAATATTTGTCTCCCTCTACGTAGGTGATCCCCCGTCATCTTAAGGTCTATCTATACTTCTGAGGCGGATTCCGTCTCCCCTCGACAAGTATTTCATCCTTTCGCAGGTGCAGGTTGTGTTCCGAGCGCCTTGCTTCAAAGGAATCATTTTCTAATTCACGGCTCGGAATCCAATATACTCTCGCGTAAGAATGGAGCGCTTGTGTCTGGGCATTCCTTCCGTCTCGCCTCTCTCCACATCCACTTTAAATGCCTGAACTACTCGGAGCGGAAACTCTCCGTCCACGGCTGTGTGCGTGCGCAGCTCTATAACAGGGGCAAACAAACTCGCTCTCCTGCCTCGGTGATTTTATTTTTCCTCCTCCCGAGACTCGGACAGAGTCAAGTTATTTTGACGCCTCCTTTTTGGATGCTCAGTCAATGGAGAAAAAATTTCGGACATGATGATACCCGAAGCAGTAAGGGACCGTCTGGATCTGGGTTGCAACTCGGCTTGACACAATCTTATGTTACGTCGCGGCAATGCCCATTTGGTTGCCACGGGGTTTCATTACCAATTCCAATTCAAATCTGATATGTTTTTTATTATGGGTTAAATAATGGGTTTTAAAATAAGGAACTCTTAGGGAAATGTAAGTAAGTGTTTGTGCAGGTAATTTACATGACTCCTGTAATGTTAAAAGTCGAGTGCAAAAACCTCCAACCTTTTCAGTCAGTCATTGGAATTTAATATAATATTGAATTTGTATTACTAAAGATTGTCTGTCTGGTCAGGATAGCTTTTAGTTGAGCCTGGTACTACATACTATTATACATGTAAGCCCAAACTAATACGTTGTAAATGTATTCTTAATCTCCATATTACGATCACTTCATTTTGCTCTGAATACTTTCTAACTCCCTAGATTCCAAACAGCAAACCTATTATTTTCCTCACTCTATCGGTTTCTCAACGTTCATCCCACTATTAAAGTCTTCAGTCTCTCACCGCTCAGAACATAATTTTTTTACCTTTCCGTCTTTTTTGTTTTTTTCTATTCTTATCAATACCAAAATCTCCACCATTTTGTGAATAGCATTTTGGAATTAGAACTATTTACTTTGAATTTTAATTCAAACCATTTGCTATTTTCAATAAAATTTACTTCGCATCGTGCTTCAAGAAAGAAACACCAAAATCAGTTCAAGAAAACTTCGAAGTGTAGTTTCAACTTTCACCTCAAAGAAGCACTTTCTGAAAGATAATTTAATGAATGAAATTTTCCAGAAAATTTTCAATGATGACTTATTAATAAATGTCTATGTTAAAGGTATGTTTACTTAATTTTTAAATATAAAAAAAGCATAAAAGGAAATAAATTATAATGCTTAAAATATTTAATGTTAAGACTGCTAAGGAAAATGGGTAGTGTTTCAGCGCTGATTGAAGCCAATTATGTTCTGCTTTTCCGTTCACAGATTTCAAGTAAATCCTAAAAAGGCAATAACTGGTTCACCGTAATCCATTTGAACTTGATTCCTCGATTAAAGTGGACGATGAATTTCACGAAATCCGCGGCTCACTTTAGCTTTTCACTCATATTCCATAATACTCTAATTGCAAGTGATTGAAGGCTTTGCGGGCCGTCTGCTTCTGTAGGTATCTACTAGTTACACGCAGCTACGATATTTCTACAACAACATAGCTATAAGCAATTAACCCTTAGTTTACCAATGTTGTCTCTTTCGTAAGACGTTAGAAATTAATAATTATAAGTAATGCCCATTGGTGACTCTCTCTGCGTGGCTATGTCAAGTATGCGCTATGTTTAGCGGTACTACTTATTACAACATTATCAATATTATTAGGTAATCTATCGGTTAAGGTAGGTTTTTGGATGGACACAACTATCTAATAAATATTCTGTAACTGCAAACAAGACCCAATCCAGCAACCTGCTCTACATCAGGTCCCTCTTCATCTCTGTGTACTTCCTTCCTCCCTTCATCCCGTCCAACATCTCTATCCTGTTCCTGCCCTTTCCTCGTTTGCCTAACATTCTCCCCTCTATTACCTTCTTCAACACTCCACTACCGCTCAATACGCCTTCCATCCATTTTTCCTGTCACAATAGGATCTCTCAACAAACTCCTCTCCTCACCCACCATCTCCAGTACTTCCTCATTTTTTTATCAATAATAATTCCAGTAAATAAATAGCTTTGTATCACAACCAAAGACAAACAATATTTGTAATACTACTGGTTTTAACGCATAGGCTACATCATCAGACATGAAATCGTACTTGGCCAGAACATTAATGTATTCTCGTTAGGAGGGAAGGTGGGCTATAGAAGGGAATTTGCGGCGGGAAGGGAGGGAAGGGGAAATGTCGATTAGGACGCGGCGGGGTGGGGGAGATGTGTGAGGGGCTTGAGTTGGTAAAATGAGGTGGCTAACGAGGGAGGGGAAGAGATAATGTGAAGAAAGGAAAGGATTATGAACAGGGAGAGGGAGGAAGGAAGAGTTTATGAATACACTTTGTTGATGGACAACAAAACTTTGGAGTTATCTTACAAATATGTTTTTGTTAATCAAATGTCCGGTAATACACACTCTTTTTCTTTGTTCTGTTCCAGCGTTTCTATTTTTTGTACTTTTCGTCGAGTTGAAGTACACGTATGTCCGGAACGAAGTCACTCTTGTGATCTATCTCTCATAGGCGCTTGGCGAAATGGGATTGGGTGTCATTCCCATTCCGGTGATTCCACTTGTGTTCCTCGGCGCGTGGCTTAAAATAGCTTTCCGTTTGTCATATTTAGACTGCCAAGTAATCTTTATATTTGAGTTTGTAAATGCCCCTTTTATTCAGGTTTTCCACTCTTTTCTTGGTTCTATTGGAAAACGCTCGCAGGTTGCTTCTATTGATGTATGAAATCTTAAATTTGTCTATCGAGGATAGATGAAATCCTATTCTACTGAAACAACCTGCTTCCCTCCCCCTTTCCGCCGCAAATTACCTTCCATAGCCATCCCCTCCTGAGGAGAATATATAAATGTCCAGGACATGTATGATTTTAAACCTGATGATGTTACCTGTGCGTGGAAATCAGTAGTATTTTAAGTTTTTTTGTGTGAAAAAATACCAAGTTTATTTATTCAGTGATCATCAATTTTCACAAAGGAGAGCCTCAAACTATCAAATGAATAAGTTTGTCCATGGTGTAAATACTAAGGGAAAACTATATATATATATATATATATATATATATATATATATATATATATATATATATATATATATATATATATAGTAGATTATATATATATAATCTTGAAAATGACGCTCTCCGGCGACGCACAAACACTAAGATAATAGATATTACACACACAGAAACATAAAAGAAGGTAGTCGTCATCAGTTTCTGATGACGGCGGCCGTGCCGTCGAAACGTAAATATCTACTGTAAGTGTCCTTCTTTTATGTTTCTGTGTATGTAATATCTATTATCTTAGTGTTTGTGTGTTTATATATATATATATATATATATATATATATATATATATATATATATATATATATATATATATTGGGTCGAAAATAATAATGTGAAAGCCTATGAGAATAGGAATAGAGGACATAGGTGGAAAATAGGATTAGAGAAGTAGTGATATAGTCCGAGAGGTAATTTCATTTTTCAGGTCTCCTAATCAGTGAATTAATGGAGTACACTATTTTAAATGGAATTTTTAATAACCGAGGGCGAAAGAGGAGATCTAAGTCATTTTATGATGAAAGGATATTATTTTTCTTACCTTTTCCCTCCCGAGTGGCTGTCATCCTGAGTGATTGGTGTCTTGCCCAGAAGTGAAAATTGAGTGTTCAAATATCGCCTCAGTTGCGGATTTAATGAATGTTTTGACTGGCACACTGGAGCCCAAGGAGAATGATACGAAGGGATCTAATTAGTTTGAAAATTGTAACTCGCTACGTTTACCTGTTGCACGATCTATCCCTATGATTTGCGTTTAATAATCGCAACATGCACGTAAATACGGAAGTCATGCAAAGGTTACCGTGGATAAATAGATGACTCAGGCGTTTATGTTAATGGATGTTGTTTCCGATTTTGTTTATGACGCTGAGACGTAAATAGAACTTAGTGCTTCAATGAGACTTTTTTATTCGTTATTTGGATTTTAGCTTTTAAAGAGACGTCAGTTAAAAATGAAAAATTCATATAAAAAAATATATGTGTTTATATATATATATGTATGTATGCATGCATGTATATATAACCGAAACGCGGGTTCATAATCATTTCTCCAGCTCCGGCCGTCCCATGCGAATAATCCCCGTCGTCAAAAACGATAAGACTTCCTGAGCTGAGAGGTGATCAACATCAGTATGGATATATTCATGCTTATTATTTCCACCAAAGGGGCTGTGAACAGGGTCGCGTCGACGTAGTCCAGACGGATACAACAGAATCAACCCTTCGCCTTTCCTCTCCATCCCCGACTGCCTTCCTCAAATCGGGTTTCGTATTTTCCTATCCCCCGCCCCTGCAAACCCATTACAACCCGCGCGGACCACAATTCTTCCCACCCAGGGGCCACTACACCGCCACACCGCCTCGCGACTCCCGCTCACGACAAACCGAGACAAGAGCGACCCTTAAACACTCCCTCCTACCCCCACTTCTCTTCAGATGCGTCATCCACCACGTCCGCACACCCTTCCCCATCCCTCTCCCTTCGGAAGCGACACCCATAAGCCACTGAACCCCCTAGTCAGTGCGACTCTTTTCCTCCAACACCTCCAAGCTCCAAGGGTGCTTATGCTCCTGACCGACGACTCCGATATTGAGCCATTTCTCCCGTCCATCCTCTCCTTCTCCTGCGATGGGCGACCGCTGCCCCCCACGCACCCGCCCACCCCTCCCTTTCTCGCTCACTGACTATCTCTCTCTCTCTTCGCAGCCGTCGGCACTTCTTTTTCTCCTCCCATCCTCTTCAACGTATCCCTGTGCCCACGCCGTCCCCTTTCCTCTTCCCGCTGTGTCATCGGATTTGAGAGCAAGGGAATCCATCCCCATCCTCCCTCTTCATGATCACTGGCCAGGTGTGGAGGATACTTTCCTCCAGGCGTTTCTAGAGATTTAACTTCCCCGTCCTACTCTTTTCCTCTCCCTCCCGCCCTTTTTTTATCTCTCACTTCTCCCTAATCGAAATTTTTATCCCCGTGGGGTCTCGGCTTCGAAAATAGGGAGAGTGACAATTGTAGCTTTTTTTTACGGCGGAACTATTCGAACACTAATCCTATAACGCCGTCGGAAGGACGTGGTTTATCTGTTTCGTTTTCGTTTTCTAAGTTTTTTCGTGCAGAAATATCGACGGCAGTGGTTTTATAAACCCGATAAGTTGGGTTATATAACAGCCAAAATATTCAAAATTCTTACAGCAATAGAATCTTACGTTTTAACGAGTCTATAGTGCCTAAAAATCGTATGCAAATATTTCACGACAGTAGTCACAACTACGAGAAGCGCGCGTTGTAGTCAGGAAAAATGACTATGAATTTCATGTAAAACTTAGTGTCACTTGGTGGAACAAATTTTATAACCGTGAGTAATAATGTGTTATTATAGTTTCGCTTGCATACGGAGACCATTTTGTTATGTTGTATAGTTTTCACTCGGAAAAAAATCATGTGAATTCAGAATTATGGGTTTCTTAAAATAAAAATTTCCAGAATATGTGCCTGATTTTCATCGTTTTTACCACTGCCAACGAGCTTTAAATTTCAGTACTGATATTCAGTCTAATCAAACAGAACTTTGTAATACATTAAAAAACACAATTTAACAGTTCTATGATTTTTGAAGACCGCTCTGGAATTCCACTCCTTCGTACACTTTGAAATACATTTTTAGGAAGAATTTATTGAGCTAAAGTTAGCACATCGAACAAGTAGTTATGCAAGATGAAATAAAATATAAATCAAATGATGATTTTTATTTGATTATAATGCATAAAACTAAGGATATGGCACCAAAAATGCATGGATTATTAAGGTGTCTACTTTGAAATTTACCGAAATTTCATTCCCTTAGAAATAACCATTCAAAGATGCGTCAATTTTTAAACTTTCTTGGTGGAGGTACATGGCTGCTAGGATGAAATATGAGTACTATTTCTCTCTAAAATATTCCTTATTAGTTCCTGTTTTGGCGCTATTCATCATTCAACAAGTAACTTATTCTCAAATTGACTAAAAAATTTAGATAAAAAATATACGTACTATATGAGAGAGAAAGATAGATTCTTAAATTAATATTTACTAAATAATTGCATTCATTACAAAAATACATCCTATTACGCCAATATACAAAAATTCAAAATATTCCAAACGATAAGAAGATGAATAAAACAGTTTATGGCGTAAATTGGTGGAGAATCTTCATATTGACATTTGAAAATTAAACAACTTAGCTTTTTCAGGCGATGATGTTATGCAATAACGAAAACTAGGTCGTGAGAATAAAAAAATTTAAGTGGAAAAGCTGAGTTGTTTAATTTTCAAATGACCAGATAAGAAGAAGCTTTGCTTATCTATCGGACGACCGCATCTTCGAAAACGAAAGTGGTTTAACATTCTGGTGGCAATTCCGAAAATCTTTTGAGGAGCCTTCAGTATACTATGCGGTCAAACTTCCTACCTTACCCAAAGTCTCACGCCTATTTTTTTCCGACATCGAAAATATAAAATTCGCCTTGGCGGACGCGGGGTAAGCCGAGGAATTAAATTTGCCCACGGAGGAAAAGGAATGCCACCTTCGGGCGGAATCCGGACGGAATTCGGGACGATCCCCACATTTACTTTCGTCCAATGACGGCGAGGGTTAGTTGGCCCCGCATTTGTCACCCGACTCGTTTTGGCGCCCCCTACTTCCCTCCCTCCACCCTTCCCACATTTGTCACCCGCCCGCGGGAGAATGCCGCCGCGTAACTGTCACCCTCTCTCTCACTCTCTTCGCTCTCACCTCACCCCCAACACCCTCGATGGCCGAGTCGGGTGAGCAGATTGGGTGGTGTTTGGTGTGGTCGTGGGGTGGAGGAGGAGAGGGGAGGGTAGGAAAAGGGATAGGTCAACGTGAATCCAACTGGTTAACTCCCAAGTCGGCAGCGGTATCGATTCGACTCTCATCGTCCCCCCCTTCCTCCGCCCCGAGAGCGGAGACGTCTCTCCGCCGCCGTCATCGGTACCTCCGTTTCCGTATGCCCTTCCGCTCATCTAGCCCTCCCACGCAGGTCCTCCTCAATCGCTTGTCCCCGCACTTACACTCGCTCCCTCTCTCGCGACCGCAAACAGGCACGCACGCACGGGGACTTTGTGTGTGCTTACCGTGGAAGGGACGACCTCTCCCCATCAATCCTCTACCCAACAACCAGTGGGCAGGATTTTTGCGAGGTGGGTGCGACTCTTCTGTGGTGCAGCACGCAGCATATAAATTCAATAAAAATTTCGGATAGTCCTTGGAATTTGTTTTTATATACGGATATAATGAATAAGTATGTGACAGATGTAAGCAGTGCAGTAACTCCAGGTATCTTATTAGAATTTGATCTTAGAATAGTATAAGGAAATTATGAGTACTATTCTGTTTAAAACTGAAAAAGGGTTACTAAAGGATCAAATAATGTAAAAATATCAGAAACTTTTGATGTGGAAGTGTCAATTAAAGATATTATTGTTAATTAAGAGTTCTGAACTAAATTTTCTACGATCTATCAGGCGAGATGTTGATGAAGCGATACCCTGTCCAGGTAATCCAATATGGTTGCTATAAAATTCAATAGGGTTTAATTTTTAGCCAAAATTTTTTTAGTCAACGTCCTTAGTTTAATTATTATAAATTCATTTTCTATTATTCCAGTATTTGTCCTTAATTAAATTATTCTACATTTTATGAATGAATATTAATTTGAAGCGAGGTAGATATATAATTGTATTTTATTTGGGGTTCCATTGAGACTTATTAGTCTCCTCTTTCATCTAATTATGATCACGAGAAAGAAAGTTAGTTTAGAAACCAGTACGTCTCAAGGTATTTGAAAAAGTTATCATTCGGTCGATCGATTTAAATTTGTCCCGGAACATTTTAAAGAAAATATTTTCCTCCAAAACATTTTTCCTTTCCTTTATTCGGGGGTTTCATGCCCCTGTGCCCCCAATATGTAACCGCTTCTGCCTTCCACCCCCTCTCCTCTACCATGGCCCGGCGTCTCCCATTCCTCCCCTTTTCGTAAATGGCTTTTTTTGCCTCCCTTACGAGTTCCATCGCATCGTGCATTCATGGCCTTCGTTTTTTTTTCTTCCCGTCGGTCGTAAAGGAAGCCCGTTGGAATGGACGTCACCGGATTCACTCTTTCTGATCCGCGTACCCAACCCGGCAATCCCTCTTCTTCCATTCCGCGCCCGAATTGTGTGCCTACAGTCAAATGTCGAATTTACTCCCACGATTTTATACCCAACTCGCAGTTTTTCTCGACGAATTGATTTCTTGACGAATATCTGTCCTTAGTGCGAGTGGTGAACAACTGGAATTAGGAAAATTTCACAAAAGATTTTGAAGGGAAAACATAAAAGGGAAGCTTTAAGTTTTCAATATTAAACGACCAAGAGAAGCTATTGCCCTCGCTGGATTCCTTCGATGTTGACACAGGACGGGGTAAAACGAAGTTGATGGAGCTTAAATCAATTCCAAATTCTAACTGCGCGAATATAAATCCTTGGAAGTTATTAAGGGTTTGCAAGATTTTTTGGCTCCAGTAAGCTAGTAATATTATAGGTCAAATATTGGCCAGAGATTTCTTCGGATACTCACGGAATGCTTGGTAATTTTACACGCTGTGATTCGGTTGGAACATCAAACGCAGCACTCCTCCATCAAGTACAATCAACAGAACCATTCGTTAGATATCTTAAGAGAAAGTAGGCAAATAGTGACAAGTACCTCTGAATGCTTGAAATTGTTCGAAATATTGGAGCGTTCGGACGATATTATCAGAAAAACTGATTTATGAGTAATTTACGAGGATACCTAAGGATTTCTTTTGTGATCATGCACTAGGATATAATGGCTTGGAATGTACGCAAGGGAGGATAAGGGATCTATGACTTCATGTGTATGAGTAAGTAAGGTACCTTCCTCTTGTGCGATCCTGAGGATTTATTCAGTTAGGTAGTTGTCCCATCTTCCTTTCCATGCCTCAAAATATCCCTCGTTAAACTCACACTTCCCACAGATGACGAGCAACACACTTGACTTACCACGGAACACCTAGGAGTGATTCCGACCCATCAAACTCGCCTTCTCTCCATCTTATATCTACCGCTCCACCCTCTCGCATCTCCTTCAACCCCTTCGTGCCACCTCTAGTTTTGAATTCCTGCCCCCCAAAACTTCTCTTCCCCCCTCTGGCCCTCTCCATTCTCCCTCCCCATTATACCCCCTTTTCTTTTCGATAAATTTTCATCACTTTAAGGGTTTTCAAGAGGTAGTGGATTCAGGTATGGTACATTTAAAGTCTAATTCTATATCGCAACTTAAAAGTAGTCAATTCTTCGATAATCGCAACGTCAGAACCTGTTACAGGTTTTGCAACCTAGCTTCGCATAGGCTGGTCGGAATGTTACCAACCTGAATCCAATGTAAGGATCGCAGTCTTTAAGATTTGTGAAATCGTAGTTTGTGATGGTATTTTTAGTCATAAAAAACCATTAACACAGTAATCAACCCGAAGATGGGTTTGGTAGGAGATGATGGAGTTCACATAGTACTTAGTCCGACGGCGTGTGAAATTCACACATCAGGGAAGGAAGATCAGTTCCTTTCCCTGTGCCGGTTATGGTTTCACAGAAAGATCTGGTACCCGAAAAATTACACAACTTGGGTGGAGCTGAGGGTACCCAGACAGGTTTGCCCGGGAATCGAATCCGGGCCCTCCGGTCAGTAGTCCAAAGCGCTACCCCTGGACTACCGCGATCCAAATTTTGAATTACATGATCGTGAAAGGAAATAAAAAAATTGTGGAGAATTATTGAAAGTACTCAGCATCTTACCTTTTATAATACGCGTCCGGCGGTAAATTACGACATAATATTCACTGCTTCAGTTAATATTTCAGGTATAATTTTGCTATGTGAGGTTTCTTCGAGAGAGAAATAGCTCTTCGGGATATTATTACGTTTCCTCCTCCGCGTGTACCGAGATACTATGTTGCTAGCGTTTAATGTTGCAGGATTCTATCGTGGGCACCGCTAAATTATTCCGCTCTCGTTAAATGTTCCCCTTGATAATGTCCCGTTCAACAATGAAGCCCATTCTGATAACTTTTGAAGCTCCCTTTACCTTGAGTTACTGTTTCCTTCAAAAAGATTTCTAGCAGATGCGAATGAAATGAATGAAAATTAGACCGTTCCGGCCATTGACCCAACCAAATTTCTCCAAACCCTAGGAACTCAATGCCCCTGCCCGGAACGTCGCGTCCTCACCCGCCTCAGTGGCCCTGATCATCGTGCCGCGAAATCACCGCCGGTGCATGCGTCACCTACCCCTACCACATCGCCATCCATCCCCACTCGTATGCCCCTCACCTCCCCTCCATGTAACCCTATCCCTCAGGGAGATCCATGCTTTCCCTCCTTCTCGCGCCCCTTTGCTCCCCTTGGGATAGGAGGATTTGGGATTGGGGTCCTCCTCGATCTTAACTCCTCACCTCCCATTGGTGGCTCCATTTCCGTTTCCATGGGGATCAGGAATCCATCTTTGGGATCCGCCGCCTTAATGCTCCCCCACAGAGCTCTAACCTCCCGATCCCCCCGACTCCCCCCCCACCACCTCATCCCTTATCCTTCCCGTCCTCCACTATCTCCCCATAGGTTAACCTCCGACATCCTCGCTTCTCTCTTTCTTCCTTCCTTTCTCTCTCTCTTTCTCTTCCTTTCCCCGGCCTCGACCCAAATGCTCAGGACTACTCTCTCACCCGCAAAACCAAAAACATGCACGTTTCTCTCACGGTTCATCAGCAGCGGATCGGCGCCAGACCCCTGGCGTGTCCCCCTTCCAATCCTCACTTCCTCTTCCCCCCGCTTACCTTGCCCTGGGAGGATTCTTTCTTCCATGAGCGTGAGATCAGGCGTGAGCGTTTCGTCCTTCGTTCTTCCCGCGAAACACTGGCATCCGTGCGATGTTAAGCCGGGGGGGAGGGGCTCTCGGGCCAATTTGAACTAACATTGGATTAGGGGAAGCACCTCGGTGAAGTAATCGAGCGACAAAATTATGGTGAGGTGTCAGGGTTCGATATTTAGAAAGAATTAAGGCCATCATCAAGACCTCTCTCGTGATTCCTAAATCAACGAAGGTCATGCTGATGTTTGATTTAGGAGATGGAGGTATTTATTTGATCCCCAGGTCGCTTTCTTTGGAAAATAAACTATTTATACATGCAATTGCTGGATAGAAATAAAGAATACTCCATCTCCAAAGTTTACAGAATAGATACGGCAGCCATAAGAGACAGATAGATATTCACGTTGTGGGGTGTAATGCGTAGAAGTTAGAATGCATATATGATTGGTTTATTTATTAAATTAAGCACCGGCTGTATTTTGTCGAGGAGCGACAGAACGTAGGACAAACGAGCGCTAATGAGATAAAGTGAAAGGAATGGGTATTCCTGATTATTTCTGAAGTTCAGCAAAAACCTACCCATAATTTATGTGCAGCTTGTGATTTAGCTTATGTCCTCAAAGCAGGGAGCAGTAAAAATAACCTGTTTTATTCTGTGTTCTCTTGTGCCGTCCGAAAGTTATATTGCTCTCGTGAGTACTTCCACATCATCTATATATATATATATATATATATATATATATATATATATATATATATATATATATATATATATATATGCACACATAATGTGAATTCACTAAATAGTCATAGCAAACACAGAAACTAAAACATATAAAAGAGGGACTCACTAGTTCTCGAATTTTCGGTGGTGCAACCACCTTTCTCAAGAGGAATTAGGAATATATATATATATATATATATATATATATATATATATATATATATATATATATATATATATATATATATATTTATTTATTTATTAATTTATTTATTGTTTTAATGCATGAATATTATGTGAAATGAATTGAATAAAATGGCTGCCGTGGGAATGAAAGTTACATTGATAAACAAAGGGTAAACTTTTCTATACAGAACCACCATTCTCCCTTACATATGTATTATATGTGTCGCGGTGGTCTAGTGGGTAGAGCGTTACTGGAGGACTACTGACCAGAGGGTCCCGGGTTCGATTCCCGGGCAAGACACTTTGGGCACCTGCAGCTCCTCCCAAGCTAGTTGATTTTTCGGGTACCAGATCTTCCTGTGAAACCGTAACTGGCACAGGGAAAGGAACTGTCCCCCCTACCCTGATGCGTGAATATTCACACGCCGTCGGGCTTGGTACATGGGTGATACATCACCTACTAAACCGACCTTTGGGTTGATTACAGTGTTTATGGTTTTTTATGGTGTATTATCCAAGTGACGGGATAACATTATTGCATTATTCTGCTCACGATACATTTGCTTCGCTTCCGTGACGTTGATATGCTTAGAAATACGATTCCATGGTGAACTGAAGATTTTGAGGTTATGTTGACATAAAATAATCAAACAGTTAATCACAGCTCATTCCAAGACTGCCGACTAAAAAAACGGTAAAGTTTCATTGAATAGTTTCACAATGAGATCATTTGTCTCGTTACTTGTTGAATGACCCTCTTACTTGTTCTGAATAAAATATTTGACGGTTGGGTTACAGTTTTCCCCAGGTGAATCCGCGGAAACGATAGTAAATTTTATAACATTCCCGAGAAACACAAGAAGGCGTTTTCCCGATAGGGTATACGCTCACCTCGGGAAAAATTGCCGAGAATGTCGAAATACGCCCTCGATTTTTACGGAACCGTGAAGTCAATGAGCCGAGTATCTGACGTCGGGGAAAGATAAGGCGAGCGGGTGGGTGGGTGGGGGTTTGGGACTACAGGAAAGCGAGCCCTGGCCTTCTTCAGACGCGGAAATCCTTCGCCTCTCTCCCGCGACTCCGTTCGCCTCATTCTTCTCCCTCGCCTCTCTACCTTCCCCCCCCCCCCCACCACCACCATCGCTTCAATCACACACTCCACTCTCAATATGGTGCCTCCTTCCCATGTCACTCCCCTCCTACTCCATTTCACCAACTCGTTCCCCCCACACATAGCTCGGTGTTCCGATGGACGCATCCATCCACTTCGCATTCGCAGCCCTTTTCCATTCTTTCCATCGTCCTCTTTATTTCGCTCTCTCTCTCTTTCTATCTATCCAACTCTCCTCACCCTGCCCCCTCCAGGCCAACTAAGGGGATATCCAAATTAAACGTCACCATGAGGATAGGTCCCTTTTCTTCAAATTCCGCCCCGTCCCAGGACTTCCGCTCACAGGAGGGTTGGAGATGAGAAGTGGGGTGATGAAAGGAGAAGAAAAGGGGTAGGGCGGACCGCAATGGTATGGGATAGTCTTCACCGGAAGATCGGGAGCGCCGAGATAAAATCTATTCAATGCTTACTACCAATTTATTGACCAAGAAGTCAAATTCTGCGTAGTCAGCAGTAATTCGTTTTTTCAATTGACGACGACTCGTGGAAATTTGTGCATGTTTATATCATCAATGATAATAAAATAAACAATTATCTACATTTTTACATAGAATTTTAAATTTAATCACCCTTAGCATAGACAGCTTGGAAGATGTTTTCAACTCGAATAACCTGAATGGTGATAATTTTTTAAAGTTAAGTCCTCTGATTCTTCAATGAGATTCCGTGGTTACCTATCATCATATGCATGATACAAGAACACGCTTTTAGATTTGTTGAGCCTACATATTAATATATATATATATATATATATATATATATATATATATATATATACATATATATAGATGATGCGGAAGTACTCACGAGAGCAATATAACTTTTGGACGGCACAATAAAACACAGAATAACACAGATAACACGTAAAAGTACACTCACACTGTAGATTATTTGAGCTTTCGGCCTACTCCGAGGCCTTCTTCAGGTCAGACTCAGGCCTTCTTCAGTCTGACCTGAAGAAGGCCTCGGAGTAGGCCGAAAGCTTAAATCATCTACAGTGTGAGTGTCCTTTTACGTGTTATCTGTTTTATTCTGTGTTCTATTGTGCCGTCCAAAAGTTATATTGCTCTCGTGAGTACTTCCGCATCATCGATATAAACCATAAACACAGTAATCAACCCGAAGGTCGGTTTAGTAGGTGAAGGTAGAGCTCACCCGTGTACCAAGCCCGACGGCGTGTAAATATTCACACATCAGGGTAGGGGGGCCAGTTCCTTTCCCTGTACCGGTTATGGTTTCCCAGAAAATATCTGGTACCCGAAAAATCAACTAGCTTGGGTGGAGCTGCAGGTGCCCAAAGAGGTGCCCAAGCTGCCCAGTGCCTTGCCCGGGACCCGGGACCCTTCGGTCAGTAGTCCAACGCTCTATCCACTAGACCACCGCTACCCGCATATATATATATATATATATATATATATGTATATATATATACATATATTAAAGGAGATGAAAGAAAATAAGGCCGTGGGGGTGGACAACATACCTGTAGAGCTGTTGAAATGTTTAGGAAAATGCGGGAAGAAGGCCCTATATGGACTGATACGTAGTATCTATGAAGAAGGAATCTGGCCGGAAGATTTTGTGAGATCGGTGTTAGTTCCTATTCCAAAAAAGGCAAAGGCTTCGTCAAGTGAGGATTACAGAACAATAAGTTTGATATCCCACGCAGCTAAAGTTATTCTCAGGATCATCAACAAAAGGATAGAGAGTAAGGCAAATGATTACTTAGGGGATGATCAGTTTGGGTTTAGGAAGGGAAGAGGTACGCGTGATGCCATTGCAGTAATGATATCACTAATTGAGAGGAATATAGAATACAACCAGGACGTTTTTTCCTGTTTTGTAGATTTTGAAAAAGCGTTTGATAGAGTGAATTGGGAAAAATAAATGCGTGTATTGCAGAAAATAGGAATGGATTGGAGGGACAGGAGACTGATCCGCAACCTGTACATGTCTCAGACTGCTCAGGTGCGAGTGGGGAACGGAGAGTCCGGATGGGCAGTGTTAGGAAGAAGGGTAAGGCAGGGTTGCCCATTGTCACCGGTGCTGTTCAACGTATATGTGGAGGAAATGATTAAAGAGGCATGGGAAGAACTGGAGGTAGGAATGAAAGTCGGAGGGGAATTCGTAAAATCGGTTAGGTTTGCTGATGACCAAGCATTAGTTGCTCAGTCAGCCAAGGGGTTACAAGCATTGCTGATTGAATTGGAGGTTCAGTGCGATAAATATGGGATGATAATCAGTATTAATAAAACAAAGGTTATGCGATTTTCCAGAAAGAAAAAGACTAAGCTAAATATTAAAATAGGCGGGGAAAAAATAGAGCAGGTAGAACAGTTTACATATCTCGGAAGTGTTTTGGACCAATACGGTCAAAGTGGTAGGGACGTAAGAAGAAGAATTGCGCTAGGCAAGGAGGCTTTCTCAAGGAGGAGGGAGTTGATGACGGGGGCGTTGAGTAGGGATGTTAAGACAAGACTCGTAAAGACTCTGATACGGCGCGGAAACGTGGTCACTGAAGCAGGAGGATAGACGTAGATTGGAGGCTTTTGAAATGTGGGTGTGGAGAAGAATGGAGAAGGTGAAATGGACCGAAAGAAAACAAATGAGGAAGTACTAGAGATGGTGGGTGAGGAGAGGGGTTTGTTGAGAGAAATCCTATTGAGGCAGGAAAAATGGATGAAAGGTTATTGAGCGGTAGTGGAATGTTGTAGAAGGTAATAGAGGGGAAAATGTTGGGCAAGCGAGGTAAGGGCAGGAACAGTGTAGGGATGTTGGACGGGATGAAGGGAGGAAAGAAGTACACCGAGATGAAGAGGGACCTGATATAGATTAGTTTGATAGGTGGGGAGTCACAAAATGTTTATTTGATAGTTGTGTCCATCCAAAAACCTACCTTAAACGATAGATTACCTAATAATATATATATATATATATAGTATATATATATATATTACGTTCCCAAGGCAAGGAAGCGTTGTTCATTTGTATAAAATTCTTATTATTATACTTTTTGAATCAATTTTTACTGATTTTGCTTTCACTATACATACGTATATGAATGTCGAATTAATTTTAAAACCAAGAGCGATTTCTTAAGTATCTACATGTATTTTATCAGTTACCCATCCCATTAAATTAAAATTATAGTTGGGATATAGTCCACGCCCTATTTTGGTAGGTGAGTTGTTTTTGGAGAATAAAGAACAATCATTTTAGGGGGAATCTCGTAGTCTTTTCATTAGAGATGATATAGTGCCACGATGGTTCAAATCGAAAAACTTTGAGATTCTAAAATATTGGGATCTAGAATCTAGAGGGCATATTTAACTATGAATTTAGTATGTTTCCATATATTTTGATAAGCTGATATGCCAGGAGCGTATTTGGATATTTTCATGCATCACCCAAAGGTCAATCATCTTGTCAGTCTGACTTTAAGATGAAGTATACCCACTGATTCAAACTGATAATTTTATAAAACGATTTTTGTGATGCTGTAAACATATTCTTAATCTTGCATATAAGATACGTGACCAATTGGAATTTTAGAGTAATATTTAATAGAAGGTACATTTGTTGCTTAGAACTTCTTAATAACTTCTGCCTGAATGCATACAGAAATTTTCCCTCCAAATGGATTCGCATACAAAAGCATTTATTTGTGGCTATTTACGTGATATAACTGTGAAATAACCAAAGAATTATCTTTTGCTTAAAAAATCGTTAAATCAGACTTCATTTGATTAATTTGTTTACGGTTATTTTTGGATTTCAGAAAAAACTTTGTTTACTACTTATTCATTATAAAGTAAAGATGAGCTTTGATTAAAAGGATCAGCTGAAAACGACGCAGTAGGTTGCGTTTGCAAGTCTATTGGCTTTTTAGGAAGAACATCAATGTCCATGCTTGCCTAAGACTAATGAAATGAGACGTCACATGCCAACTATTAAACTTGAGTGAGCGGATTGCAATTAAAATACCTTAATTAAACCTGGATGAAAATAATAATGAAAAAATCTGATGACATAAGGACCCTTTTGACCCAATAATGCGTTCTTTACAAGATATTAAACAGTGTCTTAGCGTGCCGAGGGAAAAGGGGGTAATATTAATATCAGGAAACTTTATCAAGCAACCAAACATCCTTGTGGAGGGAGTATTAATAATTTTTCCCGGTAAATCCGTTTGGGAGGAGCCCGTAAAATTTCAACCCTGAAAAAGAGATGAGTACAGCGACACGGTAGAAATGATTACGCGTAATGAAAAAACTCTTCAACTCCACCTCTCGAACGTTAAAAAAAAAATTTAATTTCGAATGGACTTGGAGCTTTGCTTTGCGTCGTTTTCCCCTTGCGCGTGCACGTCTTTTCCACATCTCCATCGTGCCCTTCGCTCCCTACCCTTCACTGACTCCTGCGAGGTGCCCTCTCCCACACAGAGTTTTCTTTTTGCTCTCAGCTCCCAATCTTCAACTTTTCCTCAACTCTTATCTCATCCTTGATTCTCTTTCACTATCCCCCGACCTCCTTCCTTCCTCCCCATTCCACCCTCTCGCCCTCCCAATTATCTCTCTGGCATTCATGTCCGCAGCGGAGGGAGGCCTCGTTTGTCGAAACCAGCGGCGTCCCCTCTCACTTTTCACTCGTTTTTTTTTAAGAAGAGGGCAAGGTAAACCTGCCTACAAAACATCAACTTTGTCGGAGGAACTTGAAGAATGTAAAGATCGCCGCGTGCACGTCTAATGGGCTACCAGGACCGCATAGTTAACATAGCATGGTGTAGCAAACAACTTTTTAAAAATTATAATTATTACATGACGCTGTTTTGCTGCAGGAAGAATTTACCAGATAGGGTAGACTAGATGACGTGTAGAATAATTTAATAGGGATGAAGACAAACAGAAAATATTTAAACAATCTTAAAAGGATTAGATTTGTTTACCATCCGTTGTCGTCTCCTAGGATATTAAGTTGGCAGCCAATTTACGTTAATCTCTACTGTATCCCTGCCAATGTTTGTTAATTCACTGGCACTGCACTCTTTTCATTGTTCTCTCCATAAGGTGCAGTCATTCGTTATGGAATATTGAATTTTGATTTATGTTAATGATATAGACCCACAATATCTTGTTCTCATATTGGATTCACATATTCTGGATACCAAGTCCATTTCTATGGAAATTTTACTTGCATCGGAATGAAAAGTTTTAATTTAAAGAGCAAACTTATAAAAATGTCTGTTTGTTTCCGTTGATGGATTTGAGTAGCTCATTAAAATAGGGTGATGCGGATATTTTTGGCTCTAATATGTTCCTACACCTTCTGGAAGATAAAGAAAACTCAATTCCTTTCTATGCGTCGGCGAAAAGTTTCATTTTCTCTCTCTCTCACCCGCTACCTTTCTTCTTCCCTTCTGCCTCCTCGCTCCTGATACGCCTTCTTTCTCCCCCTTTGCGGCGCCTTTTGATGGCCGGGAGAGGATGGGGAATGGGTTTCGTGAGGAGCGAGATGAGAGGAGGGGGAAGTGTTGGGGAGCGGGGCACGCGGTGACCCCTGGGTGTCCACCTATGGTGGAGACACTGAAACGCGCCTCCAGGGGCCAAGGAGAAGAAGAATCGGGAGGGAGACCGTGGCATTGAGGTGGTGGGGGAACCTTGTAGATAAGGTGTAAAGGAAAAAATTGAGGGAGAATTGAATGTAGTGGGAGGTTTGCGGCATCCGGATGGGGCTGCCGGGGAGAGGAGTTGCTCGGAGGCGATAAAAGGCGGTGGGGGAGGGATCGGCGACGAGATGGAAGGGGAAAGAAGCGAGAACGTATCTAAAGAAGGGGGATAAAAAAGGGAATCAAGAAGAGACCGCCACAGGGAAGCATTGAGGCGTTTCCATCTCACCCTCGAGGGCAAAAAGGGTTTCCTCCTCTCGCTCTAGTGCTCCTTACGATACGTCGCTTCGTCCTCCGTCGAAGCACGGCGCGTCATTTTGTGCTGAGGATATATAAGGCTACGGACAAGGAATGCTCAAGGAGACGTAGGTCACTGGTAACAGGAAGTACCCTTTATGTTATAAGTGAATGTGAGGAAATGGTGCAATAGACACAGGTCTTATATGACATATAAAGGGCCTGCCCCAAAATTAGTATCGTTACGCTCCTCATCTTTTTCGACTCAAAAGGCGTTATCCGTAAAAGACAGACGTTCAACGATAAGTTTTACGCGGAAATCCTCAAAATCCTACGGAAAAGAGTGCAAAACGTCAGGAAGAGAAATACACAAACTGGAGGTTGCACCATGACAACATCGCCCTCCTCGTGACCGAGTACCTGGCCAAACACGAGGTGGCAATGATCCCCCAGCCATCCTACGGCCACCACGTGATACTTGACGGACTTCTTTTTGTTTTCATGAATAAAAAGTAGCTTGAAAGGCAACCAATTTGGAAAGCTGGATAACATCACGGAGACCGGGAAGATTGGCCTGAACGAGAATCTCGTTGATGCCTTACAGGAATTGTACCGCAACTAGCAGAGGCGCTGGCATCGGTGTGTCGATGCACAAGGGTACAATTTTCATTAATTGTTTTAATTTGTACTGTGATCTGCAGTGAGATTTTTTCCTAGATTTATTCGACTTACTTTTGTGGCAGATTACGTATGATTATAAACCATTCAGGAAAATTTGGCCGAGACTTAGTTGCTTACTGCGCAGGTGGATCTAGTCCACATCCGATATAAGGGGAGGTAATAATCATAGTTGGAGGATAGGCGTTCTCAAGAGATAATGGAGAGAGGAGTTCAAGGTGGTTGGTTTATTCCTAGTTGTATGCGTACGGAATGCAGTCCCCACGATGGACAAAATTTTTGAACTTTCAGAACTTTGACTTGCCCGAATCATCCACTTTGAATAATGTCTGGCTTGCACGTGGCCCTCAAATCAACCCCTTCTCCGTCACTTGATTCTCCTTTGCGTGGCATAATTGGCGAAGTTAACGCAAGCGGAGTCTAGGTGGTTGGTTATTATTTCTTCAAGTAAGCCTAATCATGGAGTATCCCGAAGTTATTTGTTATCATAACTTAAGAGACTACCTTACAAACTCAGAAAGCACTATTTTTTTATTCATTATTAATCTATTTCCTCGCAACGACTCTTTTTCCGCAACTGAGACAGTGAAAATCTGTCTCAGCAACATGCAAAAAAACACTAGGGTCATTTTCCCTTCATAATTTCATAGCACTTGAAATAATTTATGATAAATGATCTTGTATTAAAATTGTGTTAAATCTCGTTCTTTTGTTGGCAAAAAATGTTTATAATATACTTTCTTGAATAAGTGTTCGGGCATTACTGGATGGGTGTTGTGGAGAGGGAATCGCGGACGAAATCTAATAGTTTTAGGAGCAGTAATGCTAAAATCTGTAGTTATTGGTATGCAATATGTTTTACATGTGTTAATGTACTATATACAAATGAAGAAGTACATTTGCAATTTCATGTCGATTAAATTAAATGAAATCTTTAATAAAAATAAAGCAATGTTTGCGGCAGAGTGCGCCAAGATGGTTGCAGTGGAAGAACACTGATTAATGAGCGGGATGATGATTTCATATCATAGTTTCTCAGAATAAATCTGGTTTCTGATTTTGAAGTAGCGTCTTCAAATAGTAGAGATATGTAATTTGGATTGACTTAGCGCAAGAATAGCGCAAAATGACGATTATAATTCTGCTCAAGTATCTATTTCCCTAATTCAATCTCCATGGTAATGAGTGCTGGCGAAGGACTGAAAATGAAATTGAAAAGCGTATTCCGTAAGAAGAGCGTGACTCCGACCTCCAGCATGGATCAAAAGAAGGTCAAACCCTAGGCCCCACTTTCAGTCAACTCTTATCCTTTTGCCTTAAACTACTACCTTCTTCCCTCTGCCTTCCATTCCTTCCCCCTCCTCTCTCGTTCTTCCGCTATGCATATACCCACCATGCTTTAAAAGGGTTCAAAAACCTCTTCTGACTTTGTGAACAGAGTCTCTCTTCTTTCTTGCCCCCATTTACTTCCCATACATCCACATCGAACTAACGAATTCATATTTTCTTCCACATCTTCCGAATTCCCTAACTTCTTCTTCGTCTTCTCCTTCACCCCACTCAAAAGGGTTCGCCCTTCCCAAACCCTTCCCCCTCGCCCCACTTGCCCCTTCCCCCGGGCCGCCTCCTCCAATGCCCATCCGTTTCCCTCCATTTCTCCGCTCCGGCATCTTCCCTGCACCACTCCAACGAAGCCTTCTCGACTCGTGAGCCAAAATCCAGACTCCATTTCTCTTTCGTTTCCACCATCTCACCCTCTACAGCGCCCTTCCATCCCTCTCCCGCACATTACTACCTCCCCCGAATGCGACTCTTACTTCTCCACTCCTCATCCTCTCCCTTTCTTTCACTCCCCCTAGGTCCTGATCTCTCCTCTCTCTCCCCCAGTCCCACGTTTCACCCCAAACCCCCCCTCAATTTACCGCGACAATATTCCACATCTCCGCTTTCGAATCCATAATAATTCATCAAAGAGGATGAAAATTGGAGGGAAGCGATGCCTCCAACCTCCCCCTCCTCTCCAGACCACTCCACCCCTCTTCTCCTCCTGCCGATCCCCCGTCTCGCCTTCTACCCCAATGAAAAATGGAAGAGGAGGCAAATTGGGGAGATGGGGGTGAGAGTTGAAGGGGGTAGTCTGGCGATTCCGTGAGGTCTCGGGAGGGGAGGTGGCTCCCAAGGGAGTCTCCATCATCGGCTGGAGGAAAGGAGGTTTGTACCGACTCCTAGCCTGACTTCTAAGGGAAATGGAAAAAAAATGGTGGGGAATGGGAGGAGAGATAAAAATAGGTTGAAAGGGAGAGAATGAAAAAATATGATACGGCCCTATTGAGGAGGCGGCGATTGAGGCATGTTGGTTTTAGCCGATGGATTCTCACTTTTCACCGAACTCTATTCCGATCCCGATTCCTGGAGTTGGTTGGAACGAGATCCGAAGCGATTTCCGAAGCTCAATCGAACCCGCGTATTCACTAAGGTTTGATGACTAATTGTGATCACCTAAGTTTCGATTCCCTATTCATTACTGTCGACTATTTCCGAACCCTTCGAAATTACCTAAAATTAGGCAGTCATAAGATCCGTAGAAAACCTTTAGATTGGAAATACATAATAAAAAATGAAGACACTCGTGATGAGCCCCAATCTTCACTAAAATAACGTATTTTGATTGTGATGCTCAGAGCTCCCGAATAATTCCGAATCGGCAAAAGGGAAGATTAAACCAAGAGGATAGTATTTCTTTCTAAAAGCATTTGCTTACAAACATGAATTCGAGTAATAAAATATTCAAAAGTTTTCCATTATTTCATGTAGGATTTTTCTGAATCCTATTAAAATAATTCATAGATTTTCAGTGACGTAACTTTTGTTATTTTAAAACATAAAATTTCATCATCTGCAGCTCTACAGCCCGGTGTGGGCCTTGGCTTCCTCTATGATATGCCTCCATTCAGTTCTTGTTCTTACTTTTTCCTTCCATCTTGTAACTCCCATTGCCTTCAAGTCATCCTCCACATCCTGTAGCCATCTCTTCCTTGGTCTACCTTTTCTTCTGACACCTTCCATCTTGCTATTAAGTATCAGTTTGGGCATTCTGTCATTTCCCATCCTTCCTACATGCCCCAACCACGCCAGCCGCAGTGATTTGGCAAATCTAACTATGTCCTTCCCTTCTAGTAGTTCATTTATCTCCATGTCCATCCCAATTCTCCATCTCTCTCCTTCTCTAATTGGGCCATTGATTCTCCTTATGATTTTTCTTTCGAATTTTCTAACGGTTTCCTCATCCTGACTTGTTAATGCCCATGTCTCAGCTCCATAAGTTACCACGGGTCTAATAAGCGTTTTATAGATCTTCAGCTTCCTTATCTATCCGAGGCATGTTTAGAGGTTTCGTAGAAAGCGAATTTTTAAAGGGTAGGGTTTCTAGCCCTACCCCTAACCTCTGACTTGGAGGGCCAGGATTTATATTCAGGGTTTACTCCCTTAGAAAGGTTTGTTTCTCTACACATAAAGAGCCCCCTCTACCCTATCATGTGAGGCACACTTAGTCTGGTAGTTCAGTCAAGACCTATCCGGCAAGGGAGACCCTACCAGTAGCTTTTCTACTACCGGCATAGCTCTTGACATCCTTACCGCACACAATCCTCCCCGCCCAGCACTGAAGGTGCCTCAGGGGGAGTGCCTCAGGGTGGGTCTCAGGGGAACTTAAAATTTAACAAAACTACAACCAGAGAAGTAATAACATGCTAGATGGTCAAACAATAGAAGCCCTAAAGTTTTCAAACCTCCCAGCCTTAATATCCCTTACTAAAGGTAATCTTAAGCCGCCATACAATCGCCTCTTGGCACTTCACCCACCCTCTTACCTACTATGTATAATGAAATTTTTTAATATTAACAAATTTTAAAAAATAACTCAAACAAAACATTACGCTAAAATCTTTTCGTGCGTGTATAAGTATTAAATAAACGCTAGCAAAGCAAATGTGATTCTCGGGAATCATGAAACAAAAGCTCTATTTCTACGTATTTAATTTCCGCTTGAAGAGTATAGGTAAAAGATTGAACTTGATCATGGGCCTAACTTTGAGTTACTCTTGTGGGTCTACTGTTGTTTCACAATTCGCTTTACAAAAAATGCAATTGACTTCCAAACCTTTATTAATTTTTGGCAAATACTAAAACCGCCAAGTTTTTAAAATTTTATTATTAGGTATTTATTATTATATGGTAACCTACCGGTTGAGTTAGGTTTTCCATAGACACCACTACCAAATAAATATTTTGTGACTCCTAACAAAACGCAATCCAATTACCTACTCTTCATTAAGTCCTTCTTTATTTATGCGTACTTCCTTCCTCCCTTCACCTCGTCCAACATACTTATCCTGTTCCCGCCCTTCCCTTGTTTGCCAAAAATTCTTCCCTCTTTTGCAGTCTTCAGCATCCCACTGCCGCTCAATACGCCTTTCATCCATTTCTCCTGCCTCCATAGGATTTCTCTCAACAAATCCCTCTCCTAACCCACCCTGCCTCCAAGATTTTCTCTACAGTCCACTGATACTTCTTCCTTGTTAATCCATTTAATGCTTCTACATTCCATTTCCTAACCCGCCGCCTCTGCCTTATCTTTTTGAAAAGGACGCTACATTTCATAACAACTAAATTTTGGTCCTAGTTAGCATCCGCTCCTGGGAATCCATGCGAATTTATCACACTGTTCCTGAATCTGTGTGCAACCAGAATACCTAGCTGATAACTTTCTGAGTGACCTGACATTTTTCATGCATACCTACGCCTTTTGTGCTGTCTAAACTAAGTGCTAGTGATGACTAACCCCTGTCTTCTGCAGAACTCAATTGTTTCCCCTCCCCCGCGGTCATTCCTTGTACCTAAACCGTAGTCACCCACCTGATTACTGTCTCTTCCTTCGCCTACCGTTGCATCTCAATCCCCATTACCATCAAATGTGTCCCTGCAAGGACACCCGCGATTATATCCTCTAACTGATCGTATATCCTATCGACTTCTTCCTCCTTATGGTTGCTCGGTGGTATGTATACCTGAACAATGACCAAGTTCGTCGGTTCTGGTTTTATCTCTATTATTAATATTCTATCTATTGCTTGTTCTGTATTGAATACACTTCTTCCTACGACTTTATTTAATATGATGACAATTTTCTAATATAAAAGCATACTCTTTTATTAGGAGTGTTCACTTACCCCATAAAAATATGGGCGTCTTTACTCATAAAATTCTTTGGTTCATGTTTTTTTAGAGTGTATTAGGACATGTTCACGTTCCTCACTATACATTCTAAAATAAAAGCAAGAAAAAAAGAGCAAACGGGACTTGTAAGGAAAATGAAGGAAAAGCCGTTGGAATGGTAGGATAGAATGAGGCATTTTCTTTCTTGATTTTAGCTTATCTTTTTTAACGTGTTTAGGTGAGATGAAAATTATAGAGTGGATTTTACTCCTATGTATGTAAAAATATAAAAGACTCAGTTGGCAAAAATATACAGGTATATTATTTGTAAATATCGATAAATAATTAGATACTATCTAATGTCGCTGTAAGAACATGTAGATGCGTTAAAAGTGCCATTTAGTAAAAAGATGTAATTTAAATGGTAATCGATCAAATGATTAACCAAAATCCTTAAAAATTTGAATAAATATTCTTTAAACCGTTTTATTATTTATGAATCAGCAACGCGGTAGTAGATTATCCCAGCAATCGGAGGTATTTTGAATAATTTTATAATCCGCGATTAGTAGGTTAGTGCATTTAAGTTCTAGATTAGTGGCACTTTTCGCTAAAGATATTTGGCAAATGAATCCGCTAAAGGCTTTGTCATGCAAATACTATTGACTTATAATAGGATGGAATTAAAACGGATCTCCGGAACATTTTAAGTGTGTGGATGCTATACGGGTAAATAATGCTATTAACGAAAACAAATTCTTATTTCATCTTACGGCACATTGGTACACAGCAGTTCTTTTAATCCAGTTTTTTAGTATTTTTGTGATTTAAAATGAATATGCCTAATTACTTCGTTTTTATTGAAAGAAAGAGTAGGAATATTTTTCAAACCCATTAACTTCCTTATGAAATTCCTATTCCCACAAGATTATTGATATAGCTTATGGAAATCTTTGATTTTGAAGATTGTTGTCTTACACTCCGCATGATTCGTTTTAATTCACATGAAAATATTTGGAATAATTTAGCAAAAAATTAATATTTTGTCTTGAAAAAATGGAGCATTTTAATGATGTTAATGTTAACAGCTTTTGGACTTCAGGCTTAGTCGCCAAGAGACATACTGACGCCGAGGAAAGCTCGAAAGTCGGAGCCATTGTGAACAAACGTCGTGTAAACCACAGGTTCGATTTTTTTACATTTATTGGCGTCATATGAACATGAAGTTTTTATACATTTTGTCTCATAAGGGAAAATGTTTAGTTAGATATACTTTAAATTTACCGTGTAAGTAAGTATTTAATTATGGTTATAACAAATAAAATTCTTTACGGTTATGAAGCGATTTTATGTCCCTCTAGTTTATTATTCATGATAGTCTATGGATAGATAGATAGTCTAGGAATAACAAGACCACATTAGGTAATTAATCATCCATATCATAATGGTGATGAGTATCAATTCCATTATCGTTATCATAAATAAATTTCCTGGGTAAGAGGAAAATTAGAGAACTCTGAAAATTGTTATACAATTTTACGTTTTTGTCTTTTTTTTCAAATTTTGATTAGATCGGCAATATATGTTTTTAGGTATAGTAACAGAGAAAATTTGCGTTACTCCAATGACTGATTATGAGTTAATGCGTTATCGAGAAAATTACAGTAAACAAATTTGAAAACTGTGCATCCATTTGCCAATATGATCTACTAGGAACATCACACACCGAATTACTCAACCCATGACCAAACATCATAGCCTACGGTGATACAAGTAAAGATCGGTGATTAACAATAGCAAAATATCTGTTTTATTAGGTAGTTTGTAGGCCATCTAAATGTGAAACAAGTGGTTTTTGTCCGTTGACCACGTCTCATTCTCTTAGGCACGTTTCTTTGTCTAGACGCTCTACCTAATGCCATAAATCATGGCTGCCTGCATTGAAGGTTAAAGGAGGATATTACTATGTCTTAGACCATACTCTTGACCTTGATAACAAATTGTTCTTAATATCGAATCGTCCTGGAAATTATAACTGATGATATTCACTTTCAAATGTCATAAATCTTAAATAGGACCACATGGATATTAACATTCATTAACCATAGGGTTTAACTCTTAGGGGCCTTCGTATATTTTAATCTATCTCATTCTTCACTTCATGAGTAGGAAAATAACAGATTAATTCATCGTGAAGGAGTACAAAATTGGTCAAATTATGTGAATTTTTAAGAATTAATCCCCGAAGAAAAATTACGTCAGTGTTACCCCTTTTTTGAGTCCCAAAGGTGTAAAGAAATATTGGAATAATCTTTTTAAAAGAAAGTAGGCTCATTCCCAATGGTTGTCTTCAGAATAAAACAGAAATTCAGCAGTGCGAACGAATTTAATAATTATATGGCTGGAAACTAAAATGCATCCATAGGCTATATAATGTTTTCGATCACCGCTGCACCATTAGTTTTGACTAGAAAAAATCGCTTTCTAAAACAGTAAAGCTTTCCTTTCTAAATTACCAAATGTTTTATGACATTGTTCGTACGATTGAATTATATAATAAATAGCTTTATTATCATTTGATTAATCATGATAACCAGCGTCGTAATTACACCGGACAGTAAATTCATTATTCTTATAGTGGCGATGAAAAGTATCAAATGTAATATTTTCGGATGTCTTTAAATATTTCCACATATCTAAAGAATGCATGCATATATGGCACGTGACAAAAATTTGGTAAGGTAAATAGCCGTCTTCGCCAATAATCAATATTTCTCCGTATTTATCGAGTGAAATGTTGCCATAAAGACTGAAGGAAAAAGATTTAGATTCGTTCTGTACGTTCTATAACTATCTAACTAACATATTTATGACGGTGCCTAAATGTATCACAGTAAGACCCTCAGTATTACTGCACGTATTGAAAAAATAACGGTTGTGAACGTTTTTATTCCTTTATCGCATAATAATAAAGTGAGTAAGAAACTAATTCGGTATTGTCAAGGGTTATTAAAAGATAAAAGTGGAGATGAAGAACAGCCACATGACCTGGCATATGTCTACGTACGATATACCTGTATAAAGTTGTCCAGCTAGGCTTATTATCACTCAAGTTGGACCCTAAGTTTGCTCACTTAATCTCCATTTTGCTATCATCGCTCAGGAGTTCTTATTTTTATCTCAAACAGAGTCATTTACCCATGTTTCCTGGCCATACAGTGTAACTAATGCAGAATCCTAAATTGCATTCTGATTAATCTCGTTCAGACCGTTGGTAAGGAGACATGTACAGGTTTGCCTAGAATGAAAAACTCTTCAGTCTGGAAAACATAGGCGCTAAGATTAGAAAACATAATTTTCTACTATAGATTTTAATTAATAGTTATTAGGCTTTTAAAATTAGGTCGATCAAGCTGAAGTTTCTGGAACCCAAGTTAACTGTGACTCGTAAAAAACGTACTCTTTATTCATTACCGATAGCAATTCTATAATCATAGTATTTACTGTTTTAAAGAAGAAAAGTAATTAATAAAAACCAATTATATTGTTGAGTGTAGTTTTATGAATCTTACGACGTTGAATATTGGTTCATGAGAATTTTATAAGTTGTTGTTGAAGACGCGTCAGAAGTAAAAGTATTCCCCCGGATCATTACTTCTCTCGCCACATCTCAAGAGAACTTTCGCCCCAAGGACAACGTTGGGCAACCAGAGAGATGAAACTCACCACTGGGAAATGAAGTCCGGACCAATGGAGTAGATGGGCGCTGTTCGGTTGGTCGGCTCCGTCTCGTTGCCCTCATGACTCCCCGTCACCTCGCCCTCCATCCCGAAGTCCACGGCCATCGCCCTCCCGCCGTCCTCACCTTCCGCCGACTCATTGTCCTCATCATCGTCCTCGTCTTCCTCCCAGAAGTCCATCGCCTCCACCACGACGTCACCATCCGGAGCCGAATCCATTTTACCACCAGCTCCTCCTCACAGCCTCCCTCCTCTCTTGAAGGACCCTGTACCTCCCGCGGCAACCTGCACCCTTTCGAAGCACAGACTGCCGGGCGCAAGACCTCCCTACTAACTTTTCGTCTCCTAATACCCCCTCAACTCCTCCCTACACTACCACAGCCGTCACCTCCTCCTCCCTTCTCAGCTTTTCCGTCGATCCGGCGTCATCTTTTACTCTAATCTCGCCTCCCTCACTACTTCGGGGGGCGACGAAGAGGTGGTGGATGTGGCCGCCGAACGAAGCTGGTGGGGTGGAAGGGAAAACACGCCCACGCAGAATTGGTTCCACCGTCCGTGAAATTGTGGTTCGAAGAGCCTTCTCCTTTCGTCTGGCTTTGTGGCACGCCTGTAATATCTTCGTTCACTTCTGTTTTGAGTATTGTGTGTACTAGTGCACGATTTTTGAATGACTTAGTAGCTTGTGAGTACGGGTGTGCGTCAAATATTGAGTCAACTCAGCGGCACAAGTGTCGGGGGCGAGGAAGGTTGTTTGCCGATGCCAGGGGTGCCGTTCTCCGTGGAGGCTTCATGGGCCGAGGGGTGTCCATCCTAAGCGGGAATCCGCTTTCCCCACCCTATTGCGTTCAGTTAAAATGCCACTCCCACCCTTTCCCGAACTCAAGTCCTCTTGCACCTTTGGTATGTTTCACAGCCCAGTGTTCACCTTACCAATATTATTTTGCAAAATGTAGATCAACGTCAATCCGATTTTCTTCGCCTGGATGATTCGTCTGGATTCTTTCAGGCGTTAAAATCTCTGGATATGATCACCTGTGGGCGATAAAAAATTTCATCAATGATTCACTCAATTCATTTATAATAATTAATGGGCAAGAAAATGGTCAAAAATACGCTCAGTTATGAAATTAAATAAGTGATAATGAACAGTTCTATGTGAAAGGAAACGAAACGGTTGCTACTGGCAGAGATTCATGCATAAATATTTGATTCGATTCGATAAGACCGTTTAAGAATCTTGCATGTTTTCCTGGACATTCCTCCATTTTTTAGTATTTTCTTTTCAAATTTTTGTTCAAAATATCAGATTGAAATTTCAAAAATACTTTTTGTTTCACAAAAATTCTGCATTATTTAACATAATACTTGAACTACGAACAAATATAACTTTACGAAGTCGATTTTGGTCCGAACTCTATGTCAGATTAAAGCTTTTATTTTACGAGTATTATAGATTTTTTATGTATTTTGCAATTATTATTGTGCAAGAAAGTTGGCAACTATGGATTGAATTCGAATTATTATTTTCTTTAACTTTTCGATTGCAAGTGCTTTGGGAATTTTACTATTTTCATGTACGTGCGGCGTAAAATACAAGAAATATACATTAAATTATTTGCTAAAAACTAATCCTAACAAGACATTTTTTGTAAATACTATCTACCATATCTGTACAAATATCTCCCTTTTTCGGTTATTAATTTAGAAAAAGAAGTATATGGTATATATACTGCTTTTTTTGAAAATACATTTCCTTTTAAACTTAAATAGAAATAAAGCCACTGTATATATTTTTGACAATAAAGACGGTGGTCTCGTATATCAGCTTTATCTTTAATAATTTATCTACAAAATAATGAATTCGATGCTATACTAGATTATAAATCTTACGCATAGTTTTTTCGTGTTTGAAATGAGTTCCACTTAAAAATTTTGTTTTAGATGTTTCAGTGCTCATAAGTAACCTCATTCGACAGGTGATATTTAACTTGTAGGGTGGTTGTGTTTTTTTTCCATAACCTCACAAAGTCCGAAGTTTTTTTTTACATTTTGAATTACCACTTAATGAAAGCATCATGATCGAGCGAAAAGAAAAAGAGCCAGTCTGTTGTAGTTTACAAATTATAATTGTTAACATTAAATGTAGACAAGGATAAATTTAAACAGAGAGATATCACGAGATCCTTTGTTAGGCAGGAAATAATTTGTCCCCCTATTTCCAATGTGCGAATTTCCTTTTCAGATTGCTTCGCTAGAATTAAGAAAAAATAATATTCAAGATATAAGCTTCGGTTGAGGAGATGGAGAGGACCGACTTACTCGGGTACATTTTATTTTTCCTTGTAACAGCATTGTACCCGAGGGTAGCAAAGCCAGCGAAGAAGATTGTGGGAAGGAGGAAGGAGAAATGAGAAGATAAGAAGATAAGAAAGAGATTGGTCTTTAGTGGCGAAATGGAACACATTCTACGTAATTACGAACAAGACCGAAATGTGGTAGGAGGAAGACGGTTATGGGAAATAAGGAGGAGCCGGCAGCGTGAAGGACTCATTGCTAGATATAAAGGCAGCGCCGTTGAAGGAGGAAAAAAGAAAATAAGAAGTAGAGGAGGGGTAGTGGGTTATAAGGAGAAGGGTAAAGAACTGGAGAGGGGTAAGCAAGAATCATTTCTTGCCACTCCTCCCTCCCGAACGACAGACTCGCTGGTATTCCCGGCATGGGGGATGGAGTGCAGGGGAAGGCGGGGGAGGTAGTGAAAGGGGGCCTGCCCCCTCAGGTGGGACGGTCGGAGAATTCCAAAGCAAGAGCGAAGAAACGGAATTAAGGAGGGGAGGGAGCCGGCGACCTACATGGACATTGGTACCTACGCCGAAAAGGAAATCGAAGCTTGCTCCGCGCTCTCATCAGGCACCCAAATAGCCGCGGGGCGGTGGGCTCGACGTCACGGAGGGAGGAGGTTGCAGATGTGAGAGAGCCGAAACTGAGAGTGGACGTTGAGGAGGGGGGAGATGAGGATGGCCCGGCAGTAGGAAGGAGGAGCCATTCAGAAGAGAGGGAGGTGGGTGGGGTGTGAAATCTCTCCGATTTGTCTGAGGAATGGGAACTTGAATGAGGCACGAAAATGGAAAGGTTTTATTGGAATAGGGGGAACTGGGGCAAAGAGGAACACTTGGAAAAAAGGAATGTAACTCTATGAAGAAAAAAATGAATGGGAAATAGATGGGCGCTAGTCTCAAATGTGAAAAGCAAGAGCTTTCATGGGTCTGGAGATGACGATCATCTTTGAATATATTTATAGTCTCAATTACGCCTGAAGATAAGAACTGATGAAGAATATATGTACCAAATTCAGTGGAAATTTTTGGCCGGGCATTGCTTTGCATGAGATTATTTATCTTCGAAAAAAGAAAAGAGACACTGTAGAAATATTGTCACCTGAACGTTACGTTGAGAAATTCTGGTGACATTTTAACGGTAACTAATCTTCCTCTCACTCAAATGTGACACACATGGATGCCCTTTCGAAGTTTTTTGAGTCTGTGTATAGTTATAAAAAATGTAGTTGGTCACTCCATTTTTATTTCGTGGGTGATGAATGACGGTGACGTTTGTCCTTTGGGACTTTTTGATAGAAATACAATATAAGCCACAGGAATACTTTACAGATAAACTGAATCATATTTTAATATTTACTGGTTAAAAGAATCGATACAAAGCGTTGGGCAATTAAAGATTGGGTCAAGCAGACGCATGAATAATTTCATAGGGAGGACTTAGAGAACGGGATGGTGAGCACAAGGCTTGACAAAAGAGGAAGGAACAAGAGATGGGGAAGAAGACAATTGCTGTTCAAATTTTTGAATGGGTACAGAAAAAGATAAAATGGGCGAAGGAGAAAAAGAGACAATTGTGAGGAAAATACTGGAACACAATCCCAACCAAATATCTTCCTTAAGAAATTAAGACTATTTTTCCCAAAAATGAGTTCATAAAATTAAAAAAAAATGACAAATTTAGATCTCGGATAGCACACTCACCAGAAAGTTGTGCGTTAAAATGATGCTGGAAAATGAAAAGCTGATTAAATGTTAATCTGAAATAGGTTTGTAGTTTACGAGTGAAATTCCTCATATTAATTCATTTACAAATAAGTGTACTGACCCACTAACATGAGGAGGTAAATATCTCTTTATATTATTTGTGGTAAAATGTTTTTCGATCATTTATCGTAATTGCACTGTATGTGAAGCAAAACAGCTAAGTTTCTCAGACGTCAAAAGATCTGGAAGTAAAAGTTGAAAGATGAAATAATATGCATAAAGTGTTTTGAATATTGAAATAAAATTCAAATGGGCAAGTTTTACGATTATTTGGTTCTAATTGCATGACTTACATGGAATATTTTAGATAGCCAAGTTAAAATGGTTTTATTTATCACTTCAACTAATGCCAACTTGATGTTAATTTCTCCGAAATAAATAGTTTTACTCCGTGTTAATACTCGTTTGCGTACTAACGAATCAAATCAAATTGACGTTTTAAATTTTCTTTAACGAAGCATGTTTTAACTATTGTCATTTTTATTTTCAATATACAATGAAGTCTTATATAACTATAAAGCTGTTCACTTTTGATTATTGATCTCTTTTCTGATATGGGAAGAATGATACATCTCCTTAGGAACGGTGGAAGGACATGTATTTACACCTTTTTTTCACTACCCACATTTTTCATTTATTAAAAAAGACTTTGAGAAAAAGATAAATCTTCTACGAATTTACTAATAAAAAATAAAAAGAAAACTGGTGCGGCATAAAACGAGTGAATAAGGTGGGAAGAAAGCGGAGACCACGTGATCCAATAGGGATAATGAGGATTTGCGGTGAATTGCGAAAGAGGTAGATCTGTGTAGGTTAAGAAAAGGAGAGATGAGTTGGAGAAGTATAATGGAAGGCAATGGGGATATAAGAGGGGTTTTGGCGCGGGAAAAAGGGTGGAAGAGGGTGGGGGCGCGAAGCAATTGGGGGAATGGCGAGCGACAGTGACACGCGTCACGCCGGCGTCGCTTTAGCGACTCACCCTCGGGAGACCGATGCAAGAGAGGGAATATGAGCGGATAGATGTAGAGACACTCATGAAAGAATATGCATGGATTGCAGCCAGACTTGGCTTAAAGAAAATAAATTAATGTCGAGCTGAAGGGAGTAGGATAAATTTCAAACTGAAATGATGTCAAAAAAAAAAGGCTCGCGGCAAAACCACGAATTTGAAACAATAAAACCTCCTGATACTGTCCCAGAATTGAGAGAGGAAGGTTTAAATACAGGTATATTAATGTGCAACTTTGTTTAAGAAACATTTTTGTAAGTTTTAATCAATGAAATATCGAGAAATGAAGATATGTAATTCATTATAAAGATTGATAAATACGCATTTTGCAAATATACTCCTGACCGAAGTCAACTAAAATCACTGTACGATGGCCGGCGGAAAAAGTAGAGTAGTTCAGAAGCCATAGCAGATATAAATTTCAATCTGCGGAATAACTGATCCAAACTTCTTTTCTTTCGAGTGATCGCGCATTCCAGAAAAAAAAGGAAAAAAATCCCCAAATTTTACGTAAAATTAGCTTAATGGAGCAAAACTAACCTATTTCTACTTTTCCCCTCCGTTGTGCAATTTGAACTTGTCTGTTGCCTTAAAATATTCATCTCTTCTGGAAACGCTCGTTCCATAGTATAACTCTTCCCTATCAATGTGTCTTAACAATTTAATTGAGTATTATATAAACTATATTTTCCTCTTCTTTCATATCCGTTTTCTAAAATCTTGTTATGATCATACCTATGACTATTTAAGAGCATTATGACTACGTAATTTAATAAAATGATTTGTATAAAACATTGCTTTTAGCTTTTAAATGATATTTTTAGATGATAGGCTCACGGTGGAGTGGGAAGTGGTTAGGGGAATGGACGATGTGGAGAAACTGAGTGGTTGAATGAAAGGACTCCTGCGGTGGAGGGTCAATTAGGCGGGCGGGCGGCTTGGAGGTTTGCTGGCTAGCGGTGGGGGACTTTGGGGTGCGGAAAGGGATTGAGGGAGGCGGTCGACCAAACGGAATACTAGCAGAGGACTATTGAGGGAATGGTGGAGTGAAGTTGTTCGGGTGCCGGAGGTTAGGGAGTTGAAAGGGTTAATAGATCGAGAGGCAAAAGGGATCCGAAGGACCTCGAAAAAGGGTATCGGTGGTAAGGGAGCAGGTACATATGCCCACTTTCAAGGCATAGATAGAGCATAGCTTTCAAGAGATAGGTTACCATTGAGAAGCATTACACGAAAGAGAGTTGTAGAGTTCAAACAGACTCCAGTGGTTAGAATTGAAGAAAATTTAATAGAGCTTATTATATACCCTTTGAGATGTTTCGATTTGTTGTCTAGCTTCGTAAAAATCAAGCTCTGTCTTTGTTGGTTCCTTTCCGCCCGACTTGAAAATTATTTTAGAACCTAGTAAGTGGTGAAATGAGGTTAATTCACCTCGTGTCATCTTAGTTTACCAAATCCTTAATTTTAGATTAAAAAATTTGCTGCAGAATTAGTTAATTGAATCTCAAAGACGTTTGAAACTGTCCATGTTTTCACCAATTGTGTCAATACCGTCAATTTTTAAAGTGTGCTTCCTAATTTTTTTCATGACAGATTAGAATTTTATGATGCTGCTTTGATATTATCTTCATATGAATGTAACGCGATCTTCTGGGTTGAACTATTAATAGATTATTTTAAGAATTATTATCACTCGAGTGACGATAGACAAACTAACAGGTTATTTTGTATACTAGTGATTTCTCTGCTATACTTTTTCCAAAAATAACTCTTAACCCCAGAAAAGATGTCCACTACGGATTAGGTTTCCTTAATTTGATTCTGCCAGAAAAAAGATCCTTTAAAAATATCTCGAGTGTTTACGTTTTAAATTACATATTAAGATTAATCAGGGTTGGGTATCCTTTTATTAAAAAGGAGAAGTAAATAAATGTAGAGAGGAATTAAATTTACTTAAATATTAATAATGAAAAACTTTTTTTTAAATACGATAATTGCCAAATATCGTTTATGATTTTTCAAATTCATTTCTCGTCGAATTTTTAGTCGATGAAATTGGGGTTAACTAAAGTTAAGAAGAGTGCGTGGAGGTTATACGATATATATGTATGTATTATTTATATATATATATATATATATATTATTTATATATATACACACACACACATACATACCCTCCTTTTACGAAGTTAGCTCCGTCTTCCACGGAAGAAACGATAGTACTGCCTGCTGGTACAGGTGGGGTGAGGTAGTGAGAGAAAGAGAAGGGAGATGAGTAGGGGTGAAATATTATAGTATCGAGGAGGAGATATTGAAGAGATGAGAGGTGAGAGGATATTTCATAGAGGCTCACGTAAGAATTCAGCCAATCCGCTTAAAAAGGATGAATCGGTGAAAAAGCGCTATTGACAATTAGCTCCTCGGAAGGAAATCTCAAGGGAAAGGAGCAAAATTGGAGGAGAAGCGAAACCAGCGATTTCGGTATAGGGAGCACGATGGCAACGGAAATAGGGAGTGCCTAAATGTGAGGGTGAAAAAAATGTGGTGGATGAGATTGTGAGAGACCAAGAGTAGGTGAGACCATAGAGTACAGGGTATTAGGAAGGGGAACGAAAAGAAAATCTGGACGCTTTTGCAATTTTCATGTGCAAAAACATAAATATAAGTAGCATACATTTCTAATATTTGGTAACGCAGGAATGAAGCTAAAAAATTAATTTAAGACATACAATTAAATTATTCTCCCGTCAGTATTCAGTCATATTTACCTTCCTGTAAACCAAAACTTTCTTTCTGCTCGCGTCGTAAGATGGAAAAATAATAACAAAAACACTTTCCAGTTTTAACGGAATTTATTCTATTTTAGCTGCAGGAATTAGCAGACGCATCAAATACTTCTATTAAAAATATTTTCCTTTAATTTGCATTCCAAAAGACCACCGTGCTATCAGAATGATATAAATTTATTTGCTATGCGAACCTACAAATTTAAACCAGGTAATTCCAATGGAATAGGTTTTTAGTCCAGATTAATTATGTTACTTGGGGATATATGAGTTTTGCAAAACTCTCAACTTCTTAATGCTTAAAAACGATCTTACAAGCACAAATATTTTCCACTTCTTGTTGAACTGCTAGGAGACAGTATAAATAGTATTATAAAAAATGGATATATCTATCAAAATAGGTTTGAAAAAATAAGATAGAGAGTAGGTCCTATACATCGGTTTGAATCATAACGATGGTAGCTTGAAGGAAGACATGTTTATAGTGAGTCAGGTTCTGGATGCGAGAGTAAGGAACAGTGATGCATTATGTACCATGATATGAGTTGCAGTACCTGGGTTATAAAAAAAATTATCATCAGAGAAATATAATGTTTTTCAAATGCGTTTACGTAAACAGACTGAGCAATCTTGATCTATTAGAAGAATTGAAATAGGGACACCACAGAACGGGGAGAAAGCTGACCAAAAACTTTTAGTCAGAAACAGTGCACTAGGTTTTACTTCTGACCGTGAGAAAAGTATTTTATTTCAAACCTGTATTGCAGAATAGGACGCAAGAAAGTACTAATGAAATCAATTCAGCCAGAGGTTGTTTAAATTCCTATTTTTACTATTTTTAATACCTGAACAAAACAAAAACATGGTAGGCATATACCAGTACGCCGTAATCGTTATAATATATAGATTTCTCAACCGTATTTTAAATTTACAAACATTCTTCAAATGATTTATTTAGTTTCTTTGGTTAAAGAGTTACTAGTCAGGATCAGAGAAACCTCCACCACTCGGGCCAGTGCCGATTTTAAGAGTGCACGACGTCGATGCAGCACGAAGGGATAGTTCTCGGAGAAGACGGGAAAAGAGACGTCCTCTATGACGCGTCCCCACCCGGAAGTCTATTATGAAGGGGTGCATAGAGCCCGAGGGAAGACGAGACTGAACAAAATGGAGGGGTGTATGGTGGAGACGGGAAGATGAACCCATAAATATATTAACGTGACCATAACTGGCGATAGGGAGTGCGAGGGATGCTCGCGGAAGTTTCCCCACCCCTCCGCCACAGCGATCCGGCTCACGAGCCAGCTTATCGCGGCCCGCCCCAGGGTGCCTCGCTTTCGAACGGATCCCATTCTTCTCGCAGTCTGCCCCACTTCCCACTCGCCCTCTTCCTTAGCCCACTCGCCCCTCGTACCCGCTCTCCCTCCCGAGGGGTCAGGCGACCGACCTCGTCGCGTCCTCATCCCGCCCCTCCTCCTCCGTCTCTCCCCCCCTACTCCAGCCTTCGTCTTCATTTTTCGCCCTTCAATCTCCCACCGCTTCCTTTCGCCTCCTCCCCCATCTTTGCGTATGCCCCGGAGGTCTCCTTCCAAGATCTCACTCTCTCCGGGTTGGAATGGTTCGGGGAGGGGGAGGGAGAGATGGGAGCGCGCAGGGTGGAGGGGCATTCCGGTAGTGTGTGGGGGCCATTATTGTTGTTGCTTGAACGTTTCAAATTAACCTTGGCTCCTTGAGTGACGCCAAGCATTTGAACTACGACGGAGACGCTCTCTCTCCCAAGAGGAGGGGAGTGCGATTTTTTTTTTACTATTCCACCTCTTCACATCCATCCCTTGAAATCTTTGAAAATTTTGCCGCCTATTCCTCTAGCGATGCTCTCTCTTTCTCTTCTCGTGAAGTTATCGCCTTTGTTACATCATTTATTGCAATAATAATGAGACTGTTTTTAGATTCTATGCAACACGCTTCTTGTCTGACGATGTCGTCTTCTTAGGAGGGATATATTTTTTATTGAATGATATTACACAGCCATTTATATAAATTTTAATCAATTTTGTGGAGTAATTGGATAATCATTAATGATAAACACAAACCTATTGTCATATGCTCATGGTTTATACGCAACTTTTGTCATTGATAAGTATAATCATGTAATGTGGTGAAAAGATTACTTACCGGCAGGAATTCAACACTGGAAAATTGATATATTTTTCGCTACATGTGTGTAGAATAATACTTAAGAGAAAGGAATACACAAATATTTCCAGCATCAAAACTTTCTAGGACTCAACAATGGATGATGAATAATTTCCAACGTTAGTAAAACTATTGCTTATTTCATTGAATATTTTTGAAAACTTGATTACATGATACTATCTTTCATAACTACTATTAAATAATTAAAAACCGCCTTTAGCTCTGTAATCTAATTTCAAGAAACTGTAACAGTAACTTTTAACGGAGTCACCCGCTATGTGTGCATTATAATGCAACCATTTCAGAGAGTAAAAATCATTCACCTTTTTACTCTCTGAAATGGTTGTATTACTCTGTAATCTATGTTAGAATAATAAATGGTTAGAGATTTGGAAATTGTACCAAGAGTAAAAGTTTTTCACTACATACAACTAATCGACCAATATGGTAATGTCGAAATAATGGCTAATTAGTTAAATCTTAGTAACTCTTCTACAACTCTCCATTGATACTGGAAAATAAAATTAAGGTTGTAACAGCTCGTAAAGCCAATTTGTGGCAAATTTTATGCATGTCGAATACGCCATAATTTGAGCATTTCGTAATTAATTGACATTAAATAGAGTCTTTTTGTGAAATCAAGAGTAGAAATCGTTTATTCTTGTTTCCTTTAATCTATTCAAGATACAATTAAAATGATTATTTCCTTAAAAATGAAATTTAGTATTTTGATAGCACAAGATTACAAAAAGGAAAACTGTGGGGCTGGTTGAACAAAATATTTTCTCGAACGTCGTCGAAACGCGAGCATTTAATCACATAAAATTGCTTCGCACTCCACATCCTCCCCCCCCCCTTCCCCGGAAAAAACGGCTCCTTCTCATAAAAACGGAGTGATCCCCGTAAATTAATCCGGATGGGGTTCGCAATGTGGGTCATTCTATTTTTAAGGCGCCCCCGCGAACATCGATAGTTTATGCCTTCCTTCAATGCAAACCCTTCCCTTCCCTCCCCGCTCGTAAAAATAGCGTCGTCTCCCGCGAGCAAGCAGCAGTCATGAATCAGCCGCAGCGTGAAAAATCCTTTGAAAGGGGAGATGGAAAGTGAGATAGAGGGAGCGACTCCGCTCCGGAGCACTCAATACTCGCTGCAATCAACGACGTAATTATGTTTTCAATTAGCAGGTACCCGACGGCGGTGGGGGTCTGTCCTCCCCTCCTCCCTCCGCTCTTTCCCCTCTCCAGTCCACTCCTCCTCCCCTTGACCACTCTATCCTCATCCTCTCGCCCGCTGACCCCCAACATCATCCCTCGGAGAGTGTATTTTTAAAACCCCACACCCCTGCCGTCCAATACAGGGGTGGCCCACCCCGCTTTGTCCCCGCAAAACCCTGCCATTCAACGTCCCCACGATTTTCGCAATGACGGTGGCAGGAGGCTAGAATTTCCATCGAATTTTTCGTTCCAAAAGGCTTCGAACTCAGGTCTCCACCGAGGCAAACCTAAAATCGTCGGGATTCCCAGATAGGTGACCCACAAGGGTGGAGGGTCTCACGGCCGATCACTTTCCCTGAGACTGCCCAAAACCCAGATCGAAGGACTTTAGGCAAACACCCGGGTGGAGGTGTGCTGTCTGGTCGTTATTCCGTTTTAGACGGAGCCGCTAGAGTTGTTACCTCAATGGAATGTGAGAGGGGGGATCGTAAGTCTATTTTTGAAGGCCGTGTGAGAGGTTAAATTCGTCGTCAATGTCCGGGTTCATCTCGAATACTTCCAAGCGTGTCTTTTTTATGGGCGGTTTCCCAATAACCCGAATTCATTTAGGGTTAATGAGGAAAATTCGGGTTATTATATTCATTATGCATCAGAGCTCGGAATTTGTCACTTTCTCTATATAGTTCCTAAATTAAGATTTCATGTCTTCCTATATCTGTTGTCTTACTGATTCAAAATAGCATACATTACTTGCTCCTTTTTCTGCGTGGGACCTAACGATATAAGAATGAATACTTTCATTTTTCTCTTAAAAAGATGATAACTTTAATTTTTAAGCTCTTCCAATCAAGAAAAATATTTTTTATTTAATTTTGCGCAATAATTTATTTCGGATGGCGCTTGTATTATTTGATGATTTGTTACAGGTAAATTATTTTTCTTGACTATTATTTTAACAAACGCTAAGATAAGATGCGATGTCTGAACTTTTTACCATCTAGACTACTTAAAAACATTCTAAATCAAAATATCCTTGCTCAACGATTTCATTTTAAATATAATAAGAATGTGTAAATTGTATAAAACTTATGCTCGTCATATTTCTATTAAATATTAATCGAAATACGAGCCATGTACTCGTACATGCACTGAGTAAAAAATAGATTCAATTCAAAATATTTATTTGGCTGAATCATCTAAAAATGAAGTGAAATTCCAATGCGTATATTTTAAAATTAGTTATAATTTATACAAAGAAGGGCAGCATCTTTGGAATTCCAAAACTACATCAGCGAAGAACAAAATTTAAGGGTCAAGTTTTAGCTTTCATTTGATGTAGCATTGTTACTCAGGTTAAGACGATTAATTCGATTGAGAACAGTCCTTCAGACGGGAGAACCCGACTTGAAAATGACAGACATCTTGGGATAACCTAGAAAAAAAACGCTCGACAAACCAGCAGAGCCCACGCTCGCTCGTCAAAACGCATCTAATCCGAAGGCCTCGGCAGAAAGAACCTTAATGTTCTCCTGGCATTCATGAGCCTGATATTTTTTTTCGGGCTCGTCAGTTCTTTAAAGTCTAATCCCTTTGAAATCCCCTCCCCTAAAAAAAAGAGACGAGAAAATAAAACAAGCATCTCGATTTTTTGCCAATTCCAGATCCCCCCACCTGTTCTGTCCCCCCATTTTTTTTATTTTCTTTTCGACCCCTCCGCTCCCTTGGCCTCAAACGCACACCGCCCCTCCGCATTCGCCCTCGTTTCCTCTCCTCCCCACCGTCGTGTTTTTATAACCACCAACCCTCACACCCCACACTTGGCACCCCATGGCCACACTCTCATCTCTCCCTCCCTCCCGCCCGTCTAACACCCTTTTTTCCTTTCCAACCCCCCCCCCCACCCTCGTCGTTGTCGTGTCCCCGCTCACACACGCCTCACCCCTGGGTCCGTAAACCACTCCCTCCCCCATCCCCACGGCCCTTTGCCGCGCCCCCGCACGGTGTATATGCCGCCCCTGTGTCGGTCGTGCGACTCTTGTATGTAACTCTCTCCCACCCTCTCGCGTGTGTACGTGTGTGTTTGTACGTGTGGCATGTGTGCGCAATGTAGTGATGTGTGCGTGGGCTGGTGTGTGTTCGTCCGAGCGTGCATATCCTCGACGACCCGAGGAACGCCTCGCCGGGCATCCATCTCGCCGGCCCTTGGACGTCCACTCGGGCGACACGTACTACGGGGGAGGAGGTGGGGAGGAACGGCGGGTTGGGGGATTTCGGGGCTGGGGAGGCGGCGTGGGGTGTGGTGGGGAATGGACTCGGGAGATGGGTCAGGGTGCTTATGGTGGGGGTGTTGAGGAAGGGTTTGGGGTTGGTTTATCGTCACCGGGGAGCGGGCGAAGGGCGCATGAAGACGGAGGTGGGTGGCAGGGGGAGAGGGGGATATGGTGAGAGTGGCAGTGCACGGTGTTGGGGTATGAGGCGGTCGTGGTACGCCTTTTTTTATAAAAAAAAGGAAGGAGATGGGGCCGGAATGGGTGTGGGATGTGTAGGGAGGGGAGGCGGAGGCGAGTGGGGCGTGTGTGTGGGTTGGAGTGAAGGAAGGAAGATGGGTGTTTAGCGGTCGGACGGGGTTTAGACGAGGAAAAGGCGAGGGAGGGACTTTAATCGAGGGAAACTGTAGCCAGAGCCTTCCTTGCCCCACCTAAGTGCATTCAATTTGGAAATGAATCTATTGCCAGAAGGATAGCGAAGAAAGAAGAAACTGGTATTTACGTACCATCAGGGATTCACGCTAGTTACCACATGTTAGTTTTTTTACCATTTTTGCTCATTAGTAGAACTTCCTTGATGCTTACCACAAGCGTATGATGACTGCTTATGTACCAGACGTATTGAAATTTCTTCACCCCACAATTTTCAAACACCTATAGAGGTCACAAATTTCATGGGCTGGGTCAATGGGAGTTTTTAGACTCGATCCTTAGCGTATCATATCATCCGGTATTTGGTGTTTGATTCCAACCGGAAGATTATGTGGAAAAAATTTTGAAGTAAACTGTGAAGGTGATCGAATTCAATTTTAAGAAGCTTTGCTAATTCTATTTCCTTTCCATGAACCGGCATAAAACACCAATGTTGTTACTTGATGCGTATTCACTAATTGGAATAACAATAAGCATTTTATTACATATTCTAAATGTAAGAACACATTACATTTTTTGGTCGTTATTGCTGTATTAAACATATCTTCTGCTATTCTTGATTTTGATTTCACCTTGAATATGAATATCGTTTCTACTATGGAATAAGTTCTTCTAAATCAGCAGCCCCTCTCTACATCTTCCAGTAAAATAGAATGATTGCATCAGCCTAAATGCATCATCATGATCTATAATTAATGCCTTATTTAATCTATTTAATTAATGCCTGGTGAAAAAAATGCTCTCTTTGATTGAATGTTTTTTGTTTGAAGATGAGTTCTAATTTCAGAAAAAAAGCACTGATAAGAAGTAAAATATAGATTGAATGCATGTCTGTTTAATGCATTCATTTATTTCTGTGAACAGTATTGTAGAACCTCAACATCCACCATGGGAAATTTCGTGTTTTGGGACCACCAAATTGTGAATGCATTGAATTACCATCAGTGTGATGGAAAATTCAGAACTCAAACAGAGCAATCTTCTTTAGTAATAACTGCAATACTGAAAACTTTTAGCCGAAACGGGTTTGATTTGAAGTATAATAGCAGGAAGCATAATGTAGCCAATCCATCTGAATAACTGAGCTCTCAATATCATACATTAACAACTCGATAGCGCCATTCAATAGAAAATACCATATGAACGGGCAGAATTACCCTTAATGAGCATTTCCTAGCTGCTGGAGTTCTCTTTATACCGCCCATGTTCATGAATGGAAGGGGTAGGTTAGGAAAATGTATCAAGTTATCTATTCACGCTTGGGCCATCATTTGGGATGGGGATTCCTAATTTTGATCCTAATACTCTAATGGTATAACTCAACTTTTAGGATTACGGCATTACGGACGTGTATTACGGCATTCGGAGAAGGAATGTAAGATTTATCGCTGTAACTCGGTTGACCATGTTATTACATCCGTTCAAGTAATTCAGAAACACTACATTGTGAGTATATGAAGTTAAAAACATAAGTAAAAAATCAGTTTACCAAATAAATATTTTCTGACATTATTGAAAGAGATTCGTGACTCACAATAGAGAATAGTGAACTATTTCCTCGCTCAGAGCTATAAGAGAGATTAGTTTTTTGAAATTTTTGTGTCAATAAAACTCAGAAAATAGCATGGCTGCGGCATTAGTGTTTTGAATGCTATTCTTAATAACATATTGCAATTATATAAATTGCTTGAACTTTGTCTGGCATGAAGTTTAGAGGGGAGAAAGTGAATGGAGAACAGTGTATTGCTCGTAAGCAACATACGATGGAGTATTAGCAGATCGAAGTCGCACTTGAGGATGTATGTGGACAGGAAGACAGCATGCTATCAGTACCATCTGTTTGAAAAAATTTTAAATCACTGACAACAATCGGTGACACATTCGTTTTTAGAAATACACAGATGGACCTCAAAAAAGAATTGGAGTAGCTGTTTTTTTCTATATTTAGTTGGCAGATAACTGGGAATATATTTTAATTATCAGCATGATAAGTTATGTCAAAGTTATTGCCATGAATATACCTAAGAGAATTGGAATGTAGAACAGATTGGTTTCGAGATGAAGCCCATTTTGGATTAATGAAAAAAATAGAAGTGAAAAAGCTTTTTTGACTGTAGAAATCATTCAATTATGCCCAATTTAAAAATACATCCTATTCTGAAGATTGTAATAACGTATCATAAATATGGAAAGAACATTGTAGCATAAAGAAACAACTTAAAAAAGACAGTTTGCATAAAATATCAGGTTGTCGCAATTAAAAGTACACCTATCAGGATTTATTTATTGATTTATTAATCATTCTTGCCATTCCGAGGTCAAAGTAAGATTGCAATCGCTCCGTCCTATTCCCGAAATTCCTCAATTTTGCTCCTAAGTACAGCGTTGTTGTCCTGGTAATTTTTGCCTCACTTGTCCCAATGGTCCAATCTTATGCAGTTTTCAGTATAAACTTCATTACCGTTCGTTGGGAGTCCTTGCGGGGAGTAGAACTTTTATTTTCGTCTCGCCGTTACGAATGAAACAAAATGTGCTCACATCTATTTCGTAATAAATTAATCAGTTTCGAAGAGTTAATCAGTGTCATTCAATTCAACTCACGTAATGTTATTAAATTAATTGTATTTAAATTTGCTTTTGATTAACACTTGATTCTCAGAAGGATAATTCTGACTGCCTTTCATTGATGCTCATGTTTCTTTTCATTTGTGACACCACCGAGTAATGAATTACTCATCAAGGTTTTGTGCTTTAATTAGGTTTTGTCTGGATTGATTGACTGACGATAAATTTTTTTTCTTTTTATTTCTGTTACGATCATTAAACTTAATTTTTTAAATGCGTTCATTTGAGATTTTCGAGTAGGACGAATTACTCTTAAGTAGTGAGAGTCTACGTGCCGCAATTGCAATTTCTGCATCAGTCAGAATTGCAAATTCAATATTATAGCTCTGCCGATATTTTTCGCTTCACTGAAATGGGTGAATGGGTCTTCCTAAAATAGGTGCCATGATGTAGGAGAGTTGTAGAGCATAGATGTTCAAGGAAAATTCGTGAAATTTCAGCATATTGGCCAATCATCGGAAATGCCCTTACATCAATTGTCAGAGTAAAGTGGGGGTATTTGCCATGGCACAAGAAATGGGGCGATACACTTGAACCGTTCGATCGAAAGAGAGGAGATGAGAGAGGGATTTCAGACCGTGGAAATGGCCCTGGACTCAATTCATGAGATTACCCACAGATTGAGTGTTCTCAACCTTAAAATTAATCCTCACGAAGAAAATCTCTGAATTCACCCTTTTAATTAAAGAAGAAAAATTGAAATACTGGTTACTTCAATATTTATTTGCTAGTCTTGGGATAGATAAAATATTATTCACCATGAATTATTCATAGTTTTATGCAAAATATTTCCTCATAAACCTAGTGATTCCTAACGCCGAAGATGCATTGAAATATGCCGAATAAATTAGATACAAGGCTAAACCCCAGTTCCCCAAACAGTAAACTATAAGTCTACCTCAGTACGGGGGTTAATGGAGAATCAACAAGTGATTGGATGGAATGCTTCTGAACATACTATATATCAGTAGAGCTAAGTAAGCTTATATGAATGACCATACTGATGGGCATTGCGCATCGAAAAGAGTACTTTGCCACAGTTACATAAGATTACTGAATGTTTTCAATTTCTAATATAAGGTTGGTCATAAAATCTGCATCAGTAAATTACCAATCTGAGTTAAAAGCAAAAATAGGAGGGCAGACTCTAAAAGAGATGCAACAGTCTACGTATTTCGGAAGTGTTTTGGACCGAAATGGTCAAAGTAATAGGGATAAAGAAGAGTTGCGTCAGGCAAAGAAGCTTTCACAAGAAGAAGAGAATTGATGACAAGTAAATTGAGTAAGGATATTATGAAGGTCTCATCAAAACTTTCATATGGTGCATAGTAATAATGTACGGTGCGGAAACATGATCCTTGAAGCAGGATGATGGGCGTTGGCGGCTTTTGAAATGTGACTTAGAGAAATTTGAAGAAGGTGAAGTAGACAGAAGGGAAAACAAAGGAGAAATTGGTATTGGTGGAGACAGAGTTGTTGGGAGTTATCTAATGGAGGCAAGGAGGATGCAGAGCGCTTTGACTGGGAATGGGATGTTGAAGATTGATATAGAAGGGAGGATGTTAGGCAAGTGAGGAAGGAGCAGGAATAGGATAGGAATACTGGATAGAATAAAGGGGGGAAGGGGTATACGGAGGAAGATCTGGTGCTTTCCCGACGTATTTGCTTCGTGAAGGATTCTCTGGTCTTCCACCAGGTCAGGGGTTCCATGTTGGCCGACGTTTCTATGCCCAAGTCGGGCATCAAAACGTCGGCCAACATGAAACCCCTGACCTGGTGGGAGACCAGAGAATCCTTCATTTGACATACGGAGTTTAACCGAGGGGTTTATATAAAATAGGGTTTTGGATTGATTCGTTGATAGGCACAAGGAAATTGTCACTGTACCGTTTGGTAGCTTGTGTCCATTCAAAACCTACCTTAGCCGGTAGATTACCAATAATAATAATTATAATTATCGCTATTTCCATTATTTATTAATGTTTCGGATTATGAGGAAACTAAGGGAGAACTTTGGTTCCAAAAATGATATGACGCAATGCACTTGTACGTATAGTAAAAGCACGTGAACTCTTGTATTCGCAGTAATCAAGGTAAGATTTAAATCAAAATGCTTCAAATAATATTGCTCTTCTGAAAGAAGTAGCTCAATTTTTTACCTTCACTTCTTTCAATCCCAGGCAGCGCATTTACCCTCTGAAAGCATAGACATATTTGGGTATAAACATGTTCAAATTCGCGAGTTGTATGTGCGCGCCCTATTTCATCGAGGTGAATTGCATTACTCTCCCGTCTTTGCTGCCGTTTCTCAATATAAAAAAAAACTTCCATTCGACGGCCGTTCACATAGCCCGGTATGTAATTTTGAATGGTGAATTTAGGAAAAAAGCCAGCCTTTCGATGAAAACCCTCCATTCATGCCGTGGAGCCGTGGCTTGGGGCGAGGGATGGTGACTTTGGATGCGGCGGGTAGGTCAATCGAGGCAGTTCGAGGAGAGATAGAAGGGTGAGGGTAGGTTAGGGAAGGAGGATTCTCCCCTACCGTATGAGTGCGCTCCTCGCGTGAGCCCTTGGTGCACGCGAGTGGGAGGAGACCCGTCGATAAATAAAAACAAAGAAAATAACGAGGACACCTTCCTTTTCCCACGCGGGGAGTGTAAACGAGCAAATAAAAATCCCTCACATTAGAGATAGGCACCATAATCTCGGTGAATTGGGACAACAAGGGACGTGGGCTCTCGATTCCTTGGAGGGATTTCAGTCCCAGGAAAAGAATTAATGAGGACGGCATAGCGTGAAGGATCAATTTATTTTTTGAGAACCATTGTTCCCCTATTCGTGTAATTTTGTGGCCTAGAAGGTGTGCCAATACATGTCTATAAACGCTTTTAAATTATCAGATTTCCTACTTTCAACTAGCCTTATATCTGTCGTGAACGTACAGTGATCCACGATTGGATTGAAAAGAATAAAAAATTTACTTTTACTATACCGTACACAATTATTGAACGTTAGAGCACAAATTATTATTTCATAATTCTATATTACGAGTTTACGAGATAGATTTTCGCTATGGAATGTGGTATGATAGAAAGAGTAAAACTATATGTTGATATAAGGAAGGAGAGGAGAAATATTGAGATAATAAGAAGGGATGGATGCCCTCGTTTTTTCATAATAATGCTATTACGAGGATTCAATAGTTGTTACGTATGTTCAGCTGTTTGCGGTTTTACTACCAAGAAATAAATGAACGCTGTAGCATAAACATTAAAAAGTATACTTTTCGTGATTACTTTGGGCAGGGATACATTCCTGATAAACGAATCGCATATTTATTTAAGTTGGCCGTAATTTTTATAAAAAATAAAAAAATGGCAGTAAAAGTCAACATCAAAGGTCACCAAGGTGATTCCCGTGAAGATTTTTTAAAGTGAAATGCATTTTTTAACTCACTCTAAGTGTATTGGTAGCTCATTAAAACAAATTACTTACCATGATTACATATTCGATTTCGATTCATTAATTCGATTTAATTTCGAAAGTTCATTTGAAGGGTTTTATTTGAACCCCAGTCCAGCGTTGAGTGTGTTTAAATTTTGCAAAATTATCGTGTCACTTGGTATGTTTTTATTAAGGTGTATTTAGAATATCCTGATCTCAATAGTCATGTATGAATTGGTTTCAGATTTATATAAATGTAAATTCTCTATTATTATATGAATCTGGCGATATTATTTCATCTCACCACTATTTTTAGTTTACATTAATTGTCCATATTCTGTTTGTGTCACCAATATTTTTAAGAGCTCTGCTGGATAGTTACTCCCTTATCACCCTTACACTGTCTTATCGTACTAGATTAAACGAGTACACTGACCAAGAAAGGAATCACAAATAACGGCAGGAAATAATGATTGATATCTTTGTCTCTCAAAACTCGAACTTCCTTTTAATAAATATAACGGCAGAATAATTTAGCAATGAAAATACAACTGAATATAGATAATGCCCAGCATGGCTTCATAACAGAACGATGAACCGGAGAGGCGATATTGGCAATCAGTTAAAAGTTAAAATGAAGGTTAATAGGAACAACGTGTCTAAATTTTGATGAACTAGAAAAAAGCATATTACAAGATCAATTGGAAGAGAACATTTAATAAATTAAGAAAGTTGTATTTAAATGAGAAATAATTGATTCTGAAATTAAAGAAGTTAAAAAAAACGGAATAGGAAGAAAAAGAAAATTGAAACGTTAAAATAGAAAAGAAGTAAGAAAAGACTTATTTTGCTTGTTTAACCCATTTAGAAAGGAACATAAAGAAACAATGAAGGAGAAAAGAGGGGAATCAAACTTAAAGGAATTGATTTCATACACCCTCTGCAGGTGACATTGAAATAATTATAAATCTTCTGCTTGACAGACTGCTTGGAATAATAAACTAAAGTTTTTGTAGAAAACAATTATTAAGTCTAAATCAATGGTTGTAGAAAACAGAGACCAGTAAGGAAACTTTAAAATCATTAAAAATGAAATTAAAGCGGCATAGGGACTACCGATAAATAGGTAAAGTAATTGACACAGAAAGCAGCCATCATTTTGGTTTAAAGAAAATATAATATAAGATGGAAAAATAGAGCGGAAAGATTAGAAAATTAAAGAAAAATAAAACTGTAAGTAAGATACATTTGAATTTGGTTTATACTATTACAAAAAATTGGATTTAAGTAATAAGGAGATTCTGAAAGAAATTGAACTAAATAGGAAAGTATATATGACAATATCAGAATGGAAAAGAAGACTTTTAGACATATTTCAAAGAAAGTCAGCTTCATCCATAAATTATTTGAAAGAAAAATATTAAAGGAAAGCTTAAGCAAACGATCAAATACTTTTATAGCCTTCCTGGTGGATATAATCAGTGAGTGAGATGAAGTTCGCTTTGTATATGATGATAATCGCAAAAGGTAGAAACTTTGTATGTATAGAAAGACTGCCACGACAACGTCTAAGAATTAGTTTATAAATTAAAACTATATAATGTATTACCAAGCCGGGTTTTTTAGTTGGAAATTTCTTCATTCTGATTATTATAAATCTCAAGAGATAATAATATATTAACTGATAATTTTATGAGTTAGTATTGGAGTTGAATACAAACCTATATAATATGTTGCAGAGTGTTCTGTGCAATATATATTACCATTTATTATAAAATATATGCTATCTATCTGCTATTATCTAATGTATGCTTTATGCATATGCTATCATTAAAACTGTTAAGACTAATATAAGTCCGAAGCATATAGATGCAGGTTTCTAAAAAGGAAAGGCCACTTAAATACATAATAAATGGCTCCCGTGCATAAAGATGTTGTACTTGATCGTTGCATTTTTTTGTCAAGGTCTTGAAACCGACGTCCTTGTAAGTTTCCCTGATAATTAGGAGACCACGAACTTCTTATTACGTTTAAAGGAATTTCACCATTGGAATTTTTAAAAGCAAACTTGACTAATAGTCCAACTGAGTAAAAGTTAAAGTTTTTCCGAGAAACGTAACGGAATTCCTCTAATTAAAAATTTTCGTACCTATAAGCATCTTTCTAGCATCGTTATCCAATGACCGATTTCAGAGCAATCATTGCCAATAAATATTAAATTATTTCATTGCCAATTATTTTGAAACATAAGTAAAATATTAATTGTTATTTATTAGGAAAATTAAACAGAACACATACAATTTCTGTATAACACTGGATAAAATCCTGATAATATGTTTTATGTCCACACTAGTATTTTTACAAGATCTATGTCATGTATATGTAACCTAGTGGGTCATGAAACGTATATCATTAAGATTATTAAACTGTTTTCTCTTGGCCACAAGGTACGGAAATTCAGTCAAGATTTAAATTATGAATATTCAATGCTCAAAGATTGATGCAAAATAATGGTTTCGGGTAGAGAAATGACTTTTTGATGTTTCCTTTGTGAATGCAAAACTCCCCAGCAATCCTATTCATTAGATGGGTGCCTATTAAGTTGCTTTTGACTTCACATGGAAACATATTGATGTACCTTTTCTGGTCATCACTAGACTTTTATGCACTAAAGTCGTTTATGCCTCCCATCATCGTACATATTACTATTCCCTTCTCCTTTTCTGTTTTCTCTGCTCGTCGTCGGAAAAGACCATACTACTTCCAAACCTCCGGAAAACACTATATCTTTGCAAAAAAACTTTGAAGGCAAGTAGTTTCGCTCCTATTTCCCCTTAAAAAAAGTTTGTCGAAAAGAAAAATAATGGGGAGTGGGCTGGTTAACCCGTGGTGCGGATGTGCGCCGAAATATCTTATTCCCCGAACACCAAAATTTTTCCTCGATCGATTTCCACGAAAGATAATGGGGCGCAGGTCTGCATCATCCTCATTCGTTCCTACCTCCTTCCTATACTCTCCGAGAAAATTCGATTTGTTAATCGATCGATGAGTGCTTGGAGTCTTCGCAATCTGAGTCAATAGCATTTCAATAAATCGAGCACACGGTGGAGAGGTAGGGATGGTATTGTTTGGAGGAGCGAGGGAGGAAGAGAGAGATGGAAGATGGTGAACGCGAGTCACTTAAGTGGGGAATCTCTGCTTGCTCTTCTCGGAACGGGAGCAGGGAGTGGGAACGGGGGAGGATGTCGCCAGAGACGTCCCATTTGGGAAGGGATGAAGAGCGTAATGTTTTTTTGGAGACGTCGGGGTAATAATATGTCGTATTGTGGGTTGATTCAAGAAGGAGTAAAGGATATTAATCTTATAATGAATTCAGAACACTACAAAATTTCCCTTTGCGTCCCGCCCTCTACCACGACATTATGATTAACGCATAGTCAATTTAAAGTTAAGTTCATATTTATATCATATTGTATAAACTGCTCAGATTTAACGTTAATACCAATGGAAAATCTATGCATGATAATCAAAACTTTCAATGGGATCACAAAAGACTACATAGATATGTAATTCTGGTAGCTCAATCACAAAAACATCTCTAAACGCAACTCTATGCACTTGAATAAAAAATATACTGAATGTTGATACCTTGTTTAAATTAAGGGAGAAAAAAAACCAAAATCCAACCAACTATTATCACTTGAATACATCTTGGACTCACTCATCCGATGGAGTAAAAAGAGGTGTGGGCAAAAAGAGACGGGAGTGAACAGGAGATGGGGAAAAAGTCATAACTTGCCTCGTCTCTACAACCTCTCGCCGATTACATTTACAGTCCGTGGATGGTTCTATCCTAGCTACTATCACGATTACATTCATTTATTAACAAATCAAAAGAAGGTCTTGGACGTCATTGCTTCTTTGTAGAGCCGATTACCAGTGACCACAGTTTGAAGAGGAGAATATTACCTCTGTCCTTCGTATCGTTCTTTGTAAAAATAAAATGCTATCGATGCTGATTTTTACCCTAGTCAGACTAGTCTAATGAGTTACAGTCAAACCTTTTAACTTGGATTTCGTCCCTCAAACTCAAATAAAAAATAATAATTACCGAATACGCTGGTTTTTCCACTGATCATCTGAGACTTCGATCGTAGTATTTATTATCCTGATATCAAACTTCATGTGCCATCCCTTAAAATTCCAGAGGTACATCCACCAATAGTGTCGTCAAAAAAACAAAAGTAACCAGCTTTTGGCTCATTTCTAATGTTCTCCCATGGAAATTTGCGTTTAAGATACATTTATCTCAAAAACTATTCGCGGAAATAAAGGCGAAATGAAGTTGAATTTATGTCAAAATAATGCGCGCGATGATTTGTATATTTTCAAAGGTCAACATTACATTTTTGTGCATCCAAGGATTTTAGTAGGATCCAAGGTGCAAACTTCCTATATTGACAACCTCTCTATTAGTATGAGTATGATATGACTGAGGCTTTTTGGCCGTTACTGACAAACAAAATAGACGATTCTTTTCTAATTTTATGATGGCTAAAGAAAAGGAAGTATATCATAGGCGTTTGGGTACGAGTAAACAATTGAAGTATTTGGTAGTATCGTAGTTGAATGCACAAACGAAGCATTAAAGACCAAGAAGTAGCATTTTTCTATTAGATGATAAATGTATTATCTCGTACTACATTGTTAAGATGAAGTAAAACGATATTTTTGGTCATAACGTATTTCAATCGTACCAAGTCACGCTTGAATAGTATTCGCAAATTGCGTAAGTATGGGTTGTTGAACAGCTCTCTTAACTCTTACTCAACCATCAATAAGGGTATTTTTAAGGCATTGAAATAACATAAAATTAATGAACAGACAATAATTTACGATCCACATAAAAAATATAACCCTGAAGAAGTTATTCCCTTGTAAATATGTACCGCAATCACGCGTCAAACAAACTGAATTGAGCCGACATTTTTGTATTACTTACATAAAGAGTGCAGTTCCAGATATTTCGTTGGGTAACTTGCACGTCGGATTTAAGTTTCCAGTCCTCTTCCAAGAGCATATCGTTTTATCAAATTTAGGATTTATTTGTACGAGAGGTTGATCTTAATTCTCGGAGCTGCTTAACCAATCACTTTACACAACTTTAAAAGCGTGAGTTGTCAAATTTAGAACAAATGTTGCAATATTTTCTTGCTTTAAGTTTCGGCTCAATGATACAAAAACAAATGGTAATTTACATATACTCGTATTTTCCATGTGTCTACGGTCCACGGTTAAATTGAAGATCCTTTAAGCTCCTCAAAAAATCATTGTGCGTCAGTTAAATATGTGGATAATACGATTTATTTATCGAAGAGCATTCATTGATTGGGAGATGATTTTAAGGTGTCGTAACATATAATGAATACTATGAGTAATCAGATAAAAAGTTTTCCTGATGAGGTCTTATGAATTTTAATATTCGATTTTGTGAGAAGTGTTTCAAGGGAAAACTATTAAATGAAAGACTTCCAGTTAATTTGAAATTAATATATCCAGTAAAGCATGGTCTAATGCATTCATTGATAGTTTTTGATCAAAAATAACTCATTAATTAAATATTATTTATAACCGAAAACCCTTGAATGTACGTGGAATATCAATTGCTACACGGTGAAGGTCCACCTGAGTAAGAATACTTCGATAATTGAATACATTCGATAAGCAGTCCGTGCAACCTTTTATTACTTCACCTATGTTGTGTTAGTGTTTTTTTAAACTGCATGGATAACATGAACTATAATAAAAAGAAGAGGCCTATCTTTTTCCTGCTTTTTAATTTAGCACCAGGATATTTCATTTGATAATATTGTAATAAGTATATATTCTGGACTGATTTAAATACATGGAGCGTTCCCTCTCATTTTTTGGGTAAGAAATTAAAATCGTCTTTCATTGTATCTTACGAGGTGGATAACGAAAATGAATCGTGAAGTGATGAAGATTAGAGTGACGAGAGGAGAATGTAAAGAGGAGAATAAGAAAAGAACGGATTGAAACCTCCCAGGAGGTGGAGAGGAGGTTCGGTTGAGAGGGGTCGAGGGGAGTCTTGGCCGGTTTGTGAAACCGGGGTGAGGCAAGCGGAATTCGCTCTCGACAAGGGGGATAGGGAAAGGGGGACGTCGCAAAGTGTGGGGGTATAATTTAAAACTGCGGAAGGTAATACTAATTAAGGGAAATAAAGCCGATGATAAAACATAGACCTTATGGTGGAACTTTTCGGAAAAGAAAGAAAAAAAATGAGGTACGAGAAGGAGAACCAGACATTTTTCTCTTCCTTGATTTGAATCCGGTCGTTTTCCCTGTCCCTGACTGGAATTGAAATAAAGGGGTCCTTAGTTAATTCAATCGCGTAATTGCGCTTTGGGGAAAATAATGATTTAATGACAAAAATATCAATTAAACGCTTGATACCTGGGACGATTCAAGAAAAAACATTTTCTCCCGAAAACTATAAAAGATATCCTGAAAATCAGTATCAAATTTGCGCACCACTTACTAAGATGGGTAGCAATGCGATTCACCAACAAACAATTTTAAAGTTTCCATTGTAAATAGGACATATTTTTTTCATAAGGAACGAGTTGTTCATAACCATTAAATAATCGGCTCTGCAGAGAAATTTTCAATAAAATTATTTTATGTAGAAAAATATCCATTATCTGATATATCTATGAAACTATATCAAAATATCAACAAGTACACTAATTTAATCTTACTTTATTTGAAAAGGTATTTTATCTATTTCCATATTACTTATTATTCCTTGAATAATGATAAGGTTTAGAAGTTCTTTCAAGTTTGTCATGTGAAATTCAGGAAAGAGGCTTAGTTTCATCGAATACTAAATCTCACTACATTCCTATTAAATGATTATAAGAAAAATATATGGCCGGATATAAAATAAGCAATGGATTTTGCCGATATGATAAAATCGGGTAAATGATAATAATTATTGAGTACAAGAAGAGCAACAGAATGATTTGGAAGATGAAAGAAAAAAGATAATGGAGATTATTTTGAGATGATGTTCAAAAGGAACATCATCTCAAAATGTATTATGTTAATGAGATGATCAAAGTTTTGAACTTCGAGATCTCACATGAGGAAGTAGAAAGGAGAGAAAGTAATCCTTCAGGCTGGAAACATTACCTACGTGCCCGAAGATATAACATTGTTGAATTTAGACATGATTCAGATTGTATCTTCAAGTGGAAGTGTTACTAAAAATATTTTTTTCCCTTATTTTGGCCCATGTGTCACCACTTTCTCTTCTGGCGATCCCTATAATATTTTGTATTTAGGCATCTCTTCGTGTTTCCCGAGGGCCACAATATCAAAACCAGAGTTTAGAAAACACCCAATTCCAGAAACAAAATTTCAAGCCACATTTTTTGGTTCAAAGAGCTTAACTGTTGCCAAAATTTTGCTGTGATTTACAACAATATGTCGTATAGTACAATTCAACAATTTTAGACCGAAAAGAATCATTCGCTTTGACCGGGATTTGAACCCGGATCCCTCGATGTCCAGCCGAGCGCTTCAGTCAGTTAAACTACCGAGGCGTCCTCTTAAACTCTGAAATTTTTAACCTCAAAATTACTGAGTTTAAGAGGACACCTCGGTATCTTAACTGGCTAAAACCCTCGGTCGGACATCGAGGGATCCGGGTTCGAACCCCTGTCAAACCGAATGATTTTTACACTCTGAAATTGTTGCATTGCAATGCACATGTAGTGGATGACTCCGTTAAAATTTAACGTTGCGGAATCTCCCGCAGTTAAATAAGCGTCGCGTATTATAATAATCCCGCATTAAAAAATAAGTACGTGTAATCGGTGTAAAATCATTACCAATGCATAACAATGTTGCACTTTCATGAAATCTTACACAACTGCCAATGAGTAGAAGTATTATGGATTATTCAATGCATTTTCAGCTGAACTGTAATAAATTCTCTTTAACTTTAACTCCTAATTTGTTAATATATTTGTTCTTAATTACTTAATTAATTATATTGTAATATTAATTATGCACACCAATCGTTGACATTTCCACCAGTAAGAGTTATTAAATCCCATCGCAATTGTTCATAGCTATATAGAAGATTCGTAATTACATATTTCCCATGATGCTAGTAAGGGATGAGATGCGTACTAACGGAATAAAAGTAGGGGTTTCGTTATCCAAAAAACTGCAGGAAACTTGTCATCAACCATTGTAACATGAAGAAATGGGTATCCTTCATGTAAAGTTTATGTTTAAGTCTTTTCGATTGCGAGTGGGAAAAAATCATTCTCCACACAGTCAGACTTTTTATGTCTTTCTGAGTTTTTCTATGTCAAATGATGAGTTCCAGGTACCACTAGGAATCAGAAGCCAAATTGAGTAATCATGGTTATCAATTAGGATTACCGAACCACATTTTTGTCTGAATTCTGGGAAGTTGTTGAAATTCGTGTAAAATTCATGAATATCTTGGTAAAACGTATTCCTGAAGAAAAATTTTCATTTCTGCTGTTTATCTCCAACTATAATCAATTTTAAGCTTGATGCAAGGTGGAAAATATTTTCATTTAATGCTTTTATCGCCTTATCAACTCTGATGAAATGAATTCATTGTAATAACTCACATATTTGTAACATACCGATGCGAACGCACAACATGATTACTTCATCCTTGTGAAAACCAAGCGTAATTGATTTCAATCCAGCCCCAAATTTTTGGATTAATACGGAAATATTTCCTCAAGGTTACAGAAAGAAAGGTTGTTGATAGGAGGCTATTTTGAATACAACGGTTGTTTATGGAATAAACGGCTGTTACACTAGAAAATTATTTGGTTGTGTTTTAAATGATTTTTTCATCAAATTTAACAAACTTTAAACTACTAGTAGTGTTTTATGGTTTAAATTACTTCGTTTCTTTTATAAAGTATTTTTGAGCAATTAGTTTCACATTCCCAGCGTGAGAGAGAGGGAGGGAAGAAACATATTCTTCTTTAAGTAACTATTAGAAGCTTTAAATTTAACTCAACTTAATTTTTTTAGAATTTATTGGTAGAAACCATAACATATATTATAATATTAATATACATGCATAGGCACACGCATATTATTACCTGTTAATACACATACGCGGAATTATATATTTATGGTAGCATGGACTTTATGTTTTCAAAGGAAACTTTAAAACTATAAGGCTTTCAAATAATTTTAATAAATACATAATATTGAATCAAAAAATAGTACCGAAAGAGCATACCACTGTAAATAACAAGAAGAAAATATTTCTTGCCACGTTATGAGTCTAAACACTATCCAACCATGCCTACTTTAAATATCCCCACTTTAGGCATAACTGACTGGACGCTCGATGAGCAAGGAACCGTGGTGAGGAAATAGCTCAACAATGCCCTTCTTGCTGAGATGGTTTTCAATAGTTGAATGATTTCTTCTACTTGAGTGACCTTCGCATTCCAACGAAATTCCTGAAATATGTCATGCATAGGACTCTATTCATTGTGACATTGAACTGCGGTAAAATTTTCTTAAACATGAATAAATCGCCCATCCATTTCACTCTCTTCACCAAAAATCTCCTCATGCCATGCTTACTCAAACAAAAACTTGTCCTTTCCATTATTACCGCCGGTTGGTACACCCTTGACGAAGTACTTTAAGCATTCCTCATCTGACGATACGTGAGGAACAGCACACTATATTTTCCTGATTGAAATGTATTTTCTGAATATTATTCATGGCTATTTTACTACTTTTTTATTTTACTTACTACAGAATATAATTCAGAGGTATCAATAATACTTTGCAGTCGTTATAACTTAATGTTCCGAGTACGTAAGTACACAGAGTGAACGAAACCTTGATTCTAAGTAGAGGGGACTGATTGTGATCAAAAGGGGTGGGATGAGTAGAGAGAGGGGAATGACGAGAGGTTGAAGCTTGAATGGCACGATGGAATGTGAAATTGCAGAGAGGAGAGAGAGAAAATTGCGAGGAGTGGAGAGTTGAAAGGTTGATGGGCTGGTAAGGGAGAGGAGGCAGCGAGGTGGAAACGGAAGGCCCAAGGGAATGAAGGAGGCATGCAAATGGAAAGATAAGGAGCGAAAAGAGAGCGAGAAGGAAAGAGAGATGAGATAGGCTAAGATTATTGAAAATTATGGGGAGGGGATGAGAAGGTTTCTGAAGGACGGAAAGCAAGCCTGGGAGGAATTGAATGAAAGAGTGTGGTGGGAGGGATTCGCGTAACAAGCGGAATATGAAAATGATGCGAAAATGAGAATAGAGAGGAAGAGAAAGAAGGATTCGAACAGGCAAACAGAGGACCGAAGAATCTGATGATAGGTAAGTGATGGCACTGGGAGACCGTTTATTGGTCATGATTTGCTGCAATGCTTTCGTAGAAAGTCAATGAATCAAGAGAATACCAACTTTATCTTCGATCAACCATAGCTTAGCCCATTGACATAAATAAACCAAATATTTTTTTTCTCGTATCTATTCAAAATTTGAATGAACACTATATTAAATTAGAGAATGGATATACTTGTAAATATAATTTGTAATGAATTCCAATAATTACGTACTTCAGTAAATAAAGAAGAAAATCCTGCACCTTATGCATTAAAAATCATTAACCTTGAGCTAGGAGTTACATTAAACTCGTAATGATTAAAATAATTACTATTCGTTTTAATGGAATCGTACTAAAATATTTATCTCCCGTTAGAAAAAAGGTTTCATTCACTATCGATCCATGAATAATTTTATTAACTATATAAATTTTGTAAGTAGTGTTACTTTATAGCTCACTGACTATCAAAATTATCTGGCATATTAAGGTGCAACAATTTCAGAGAGTAAAAATCATTCGCCTTGACCGGGATTCGAACCCGGATCCCTCGATATCCGGCCGAGTGCTTTAACCAATTAAGCTACTCGGCCGGATATCGAGGGATCCGGGTTCGAATCCCGGTCAAGGCGAATGATTTTTACTCTCTGAAATGGTTGCATTATAATGAACACATAGCGGGTGACTCCGTTAAAGTTACTGTTACAGTTTCTCTAAAATTTGGCATATTAAGGTTAAATCTGATCCTTCAAAATTCAAAAAATAAACTATATTTGTCCATACTGATACCACGCTTATCCTTATTAGTGACTGATATTTTGTTCAGAGATTGAGTCCCACGTGCATAGTAGGACAATTAAAATGCTTTAAATGCAAATTTAATCTTTTTTTATGTCTACATGACAAATATTTCATTTTTCAATTTTGTTTTCAATTCAAGAAAACAAATTACAAAACGGCATTAGGAAAGTGAGCGAGGAGGAGAGACAAATATAAAACTAAAGGCAATTGGAAATCGTAATTAGCAATGAATTGGAAAGAATGGTTTTGTGGCTGTCTCGTCAGCAAGTGCGATATATAGAGGGGTTGAGACAAAGGGGCGAAACGGAATGTTCCGAGGGAATCATCTCTCACATTCCTAAACCCCTGCCCTCCCTACCAAGGGTGAGATCTCCCTCAGGAGCTTTCACCAAACTAACGACGTTCAGCATCGTTTATGCCCGACGGTGTTGTGTGCTTCTGTTTACGACCACTCTGCGATGTGGTGGAGGCGTGCTGTAGATGGACGGACGGAGGGTGGGAGGCCACTGGATAGGCTTAAAGGAGAGTGAAGGGGAAGAGGGAGAGTGGAAATAAAAGGGGAAGAATATTTTAGGATCAGAAATATCGTTCAAATCCTCGCACAGCCGGCTGAAGGGCGATCAAACTCCTCCAAATGTGCGTGGATGCAGAAATGCCAGTAAACCCCAGAGAAAGGATGCTCTGCGAATTGGGAAAGGGAGTACGTCGTGCTCGTGGGAATGCGCCGGAATGGGAATCACTTTGGCGCAGGAGTGACCATTTAAATCTGCAGTTTAGGTCCTTTTTGTGCATGGCAGCTGGAATTTAGTACAAGCGTATGTGTATACTCATTATGAACTCTTATGGCGGGTGCTTTTTTCCCAAACAAATCATGAAAATCACCTTAAAATTGAGGAGTATGGCTGTAGATAATGGATGAATCGTGTGATAATTAATTCCAACCATTATGTACACTTGTATTTGTGTGTGCATACAGGGTTCGTCCGGAAAAAAAGTGTACTGATTTTTTCCCGCCGCTCCAGGCGCGCCCAGCACCGCTCTGACGGGCTGCGACGTGTATGTTGGCAAGCGACGCTGAAAAAGGCAGTCGGCTCTGAGCTGTGGTGTCGTGAGGAGCTCTGTTAACGCGAACCTCCACGCTCGACCCACGTCACGGAACGCGATGCTGAAGTTTTTGGAGCAGCGTTATTCCATCAAATTTGCGGTAAAGCTTGGGAAATCGTCTACCGAAACTGTCGGTATGATTAACCAGGCTTACGGGGAGTCAGCCATGTCCAGAAACATGATCTTTCGGTGGCACAAGATGTTCTTGGAGGGCAGAGAAATGAGACGAAAATGTGCGAAAAGTTCGCGATGTACTGAACTCTGATTGTCGTCTTAGTGTTCGGATGATAGCAGAGCAGTGTAATGTGCCACAAACAATAGTGCACGAGATTAGTAGGGACCAATTACAGATACGAAAAATTTGTGCAAAGTTGGTGCCGAAAGTGCTCAGTGATGATCAAAGACTCAATCGTTTGGAAATCGCGACACAACTTGCGGATCACTGCAAAAATTATCCACATTTTTTAGAGAACGTTGTTTCGAGTGACGAGACGTGGGTCTTTGAGTACGACCCGGAGTCAAAGAGACGAAGTGCGGAGTGGCACAGACCATCATAACCCCCTTCAAAAGAAAGCTCGCATGAGCAAATCTCGGATCAAGGCGATGCTCATTGTCTTTTTTGACAAAAGGGGAGTCGTCCACTACGAATTTGTACCTGAACGACAAACTGTAAATGCTGCATTTTACGTCCAAGTGCTCGATAGGTTTCGAAAACGAGTCGCCCGCGTCCGGCCAGCGATCAACCGTATGACTGACAACCTGAGCGACAATGCGCCGTCTCACACCGCGCTTGTCGTGTCGGACTTCTTGGCCAAGCACGGCGTGGCAACGCTGCCGCATCCGCCCTACAGCCCGGACTTGGCACCACCGGACTTTTTTCTGTTCCCGAAGATAAAGAGGAGTTTGAAAGGAACGCGATACGGCACTTTGGACGCCGTCAAAGAGGCCGTGACGACGTGTCTTCGAGAGGTTCCCGATGGTGCCTTCGCGGGAGCGTTCCAGGAATGGGAACGCCGCTGGAACAAGTGTATCGACTCACAAGGGTCCTATTTTGAGGAATATTAGCTTAAGATATGTAAAAGTGTAATAATTTTTTTTCCTGAACTCAGTAAACTTATTTTCCGGACGAACCGTGTATATATATATATATATATATATATATATATATATATATATATAAACCATAAACACAGTAATCGACCCGAAGGTCGGTTTAGTAGGTGATGGTAGAGCTCACCCATGTACCAAGCCCGACGGCGTGTGAATATTCACACATCAGGGTAGGGGGGCCAGTTCCTTTCCCTGTGCCGGTTATGGTTTCCCAGAAAGATCTGGTACCCGAAAAATCAACTAGCTTGGGTGGAGCTGCAGGTGCCCAAAGTGACTTGCCCGGGAATCGAACCCGGGACCCTTCGGTCAGTAGTCCAACGCTCTACCCACTAGACCACTGCGACCCACATATATATATATATATATATATATATATATATATATATATATATATGTATATACAATCAATATTCGCCAATCAGATAACTTGTACGCACACAGAATTCTTTCACCTTATTTTACTCATCAATAAATCCGTTCAAATTTTCTAAGCGCCAGCATCTCCAGCATCAAACTCACCCGTAGATCTAAACCCGTTTTTAATGTTAGTACATATTTTCATTCATTATATCAATATAAGGTTTATTCTAAAGAGAATCATATGTCAGTGAAATGGTAGTGCAAATAATAAATTGAATTAATACCAAGGATTTAATTTGGCTAGTTATTCGGTATGAGTAAACAAATGGGTGGTAGATGCAGGGTTATTATCGACGTTGAGATCTATCCACCTTGATGCCAGTCCGAGATCTTAAATCATTACGGAGAAATAGTGGGTCTTGACTCGAGTTATGCATGAGAAATGGGGATTAAATTTGATAGCTGATAAGGACAATACCTCAGACGACAGTTAAACCGTTCAATGTGGACAATTTTCACGGCAGACAGCTGTTAAATATGCTGAGTACCCGAGGCCGTTGGCTTTATGAAGTTTATGACAAAATGGAGGGGATCTCCTTTTAAGGAGTCCTTGTCTAATTACGTGATGCGCCGCTCTATTTCTGGACCTGACCAATGAGCGCCAGTTGCGGGAGCACAATCAAGAAAACCTCAACGCGCCGGCAGTAGCAGCGGAATGTTTCCACCGCGGAGTTTAATAGAGGTCAGACCGTTAGCAGGAGAATCATCTGGGGTTTCATTTAGTTTAGAACTTTCACTGCGGAATGTATGCACAGCTTCCCTTTCTCACCGAAGATGTGTTCTTCTCCCCAGCCTCGCATCCGACGAGCCAAACTCTTCCCTCCGTACACGTCTTATGGTTGGCGTGAATTATTTATAATCTCTCCCAAAATCACTTTGATCTTCATGTCTAAATATTTTAACGAAGTTTTCCACTTCCCTTAGTAGAAGGGATGTTGATTTCGCTCGTGGAAATACTTTGAGGCAATTGAGTTATTTTACACTGCATTCAGAAAATGGCTCAAATGGTGATTGTAAATCATAATTAGACACCCTAAATTTTAATGTCTTTTGCAGGATTAAAAATAAATTTTATAAATCCAATTATGTATAACAAAATAAAAAATCTTAAAATTGCAATTGAAAGAAGCATTTATCCGAGAATGCATAAAATATGCTCTTGTGATCCTTACTGTTACAGTGGAAAACTTAACAAATGTACGAGTAGCTTTGATTTGATACTTTACCGCTGTTTGAATGCTACCGCGATTGCTGCAGGTTGAAATATTTTACCTTCCGAAATCTGAGTTTATTTGGCGAATGCGCTTCATTTGACTGATTTTGCCAGACTCAATTTGACGTGTATCGTCATTCTGAGAGTCAGTTTTTTCATTGTTAATAGTACTTTAGGCAGTGATGTGCAATCCCAATTAATATGCTCATTTCAACGGCAACTCCAGAGTTTTTTCGCAAAATCTCTCGAATCGTTTCGTTGTCGCAGATTTTCATTTATGATAGAGACTATTAATGTATAAAACCATAGTATATAGTGTAGAAGAACACCAGGTATATTTTAGTAATATTGTTTTTGACCTGTTTGCATTTTGTAATTAACGTAAATGAATTTAAACACTCGTGAAATGAAATTGAGAGCCTTCATTTTATCAAGCCAATAGCCAACAAGAAAAGTTTTAACAGTTGTTACAAAGTATCTTATTTCAAAATAAATGTAATGTTTACGATTTCGGTCAAACTGAAATGGAATATTTTAGCATGCTAATTTTCAAAGCGAAGCTAAAGATAATTTTCTAGCTAAAAGCTAAGTTTCAATTAGTTTAGATGAATCATGTGTGTTTAATTTAAATCCTTTCAGAGATTACCGTCGTTAGGATTGTATGGTATATATCTCTACTTGTGCTAATTACTAATAGTCAAACGAAATTCTCACCGCTATAATGGTAAATGTTAAGAGAAAAATGATTGAAAATTATCTAATGTATTTCTGAGTTCATCATAAACGTTTCAGTTTGAGAATTGCTTCACATTAAAAATGTAAGTTACGTCAAGAGCGAGTGTATTCTTTGAGAGAACACAATCTATGAGAATTAAGTACTTTATACAGCGGAATAGAGACAATTAAATTGAGTGAGAAATCTTATAAAACTGGATTTTACGGAGGTACCTGTATTGTATAAAAGTATTTATCACCCTATTGAGCCTCACAAATATGTAAGGAATGTATCTTAATCCCAATATCATCTAATCAGATTATTCCAACCAAAAACTTATTAGATTTTTCAAAAACTAAAATTATCCTGCCATTATTTCAGAATTCAGAAATAATAGTTGTATTTTAAAAAAATGAGAAATACGTAACTGCAAACGAGAAGGATGAAGATAGGGTTGGTGAGGAGACTAGCGTACTGATTTCTAGCTTGACTAGCGATTTCCACCTTGAGGGCCCGGGTGCGAATCCTGGAGGAGGCAGATATTTTTCAGTGGAATCCCATTCCCTAATTGATGTGCTTTATCGAGATCACTTTGCGTAAGTTGGCCGTCCGTCAGATGGGACGTTGAACTACAGACCCCTTTCATTAAGAGTAGGCCAATGGATCTCTTTACCCTTCCTCCTTCCCTAATATCGCAAATGATCTAAGCTTTCAGTCACCTCCCCTAAAAAACTACTAATCTACGAGAAGGACACTTAAAATGAGACAAAATAAGAAAATATGATTTTGAGCTGCCATAAATGTACTTGTCTTTGGAGAAAAGGACATGAATCACTAATATAATAAATGCATGTTATATACACGTAGAATGTGAGACATGAGACTTTTATTCCAGTGTTGCAAAGTGAATTTTATTGGTTGCAGGTGAGTCTACATGATTTGTGTTAAAAGTATCGAGAACATTTTCGGAAAAATAGATTTATTTCAGATATGCTACAATGCCTCAAAATTCTTCATAGTACATCCCTTGAGTGTCGAAAGACTTTTGCCAGCGATTTTTCCACGACTCGAAGGCACCCTGGTATGGGGATTTCGGAAGAGGTACGCGTGAAAGCTTCTTTGGCGGTACTTAGGGTCCTATGGTGGTGTCCTTTGAGGGAGGATTTCACTTTTGGGAATAGGAAATAGTCTGCTGATGCCAATTTGGGCCTGCAAGGGGGATTAGGGAATCCTCGTGATGTAGTTGTAGAAGGTTTGTGTAAGCAGACACTAGACTCTGCCTTTGGTCGTCCGTTAAGACCATCGGGATTAGTGTAGCGCTGATCTTTTGCATCGCAAAATTTTCAGTAATAACCGTGTGCTCTGCCTGTTAAATGTGTCATCTTATCGATGCCAATACGATCTACGATAAGGTGCAAACTTAACTGATGGTCTGAATCCAGCACTTCACACACACGCCAGAAAAAAATTCTTAACTACTTTTTTATACAAATCCTGTGTAAGAGGCGAGGGATATGTGCTCAGGAAACTGTGAATAAGTCTTTTATGCCTTCTAAATTCGGAGTAACCTGTGCCTATTGATTAAACGCGTACCCATATTTCTAAAATACAATAGGCTCAATTACATAGAGAAAATACAATAAATTGTCGATCATTTTAGGACCTCTTTTTTTTGCATTGTCTGTGAGCAGTTGGGTTCGTGACTTCTGAGGCCGGAATCAATGTTTATACTCGTGCGCTGCAGTACTGTCGTGCGAACGTAAGAGGCGTATTCGTTTTTTATCATTTTTTTTGTTTTCGAGACGTAAAGTGCCGCATATGAACGATGATTATCAGTTACGTGCCCAGGCGCATGAGTAATTTTTTTTGACGTACGCATAATTAACCCCGTCCCCATCCTCCGTCACAAACAACTTTATTTTTACGGTGTTTAGCCATAGTATTCGTTAAAATTTCCCGTGACTCACCTTTTCGTCTCGCATAAAATTGTGACAAAGCTCAAGTGACGTTCTCGGTATTAAAATATGAAAAGAAATCACTGATTCTTTCAAAACACCTTTCCATTTTGGGAAAGGAAAAGTAGAAAAGCCTTTGTTTTGGACAACTCAGCTGAATTTTTCCGTTTCATTAATTCCTGCCATACTTCTCTGTTCTTGCACGCCTGCGTCTTAAGCCTCTGCCGCATTATTCCTTGTTCCATTGATGGTATAGTGCACCTCAGGCTCAATATTCCCCCATTTTGGAAACTCCGTGACTAGATCATCCATGATTATGCCAATCAATCCGTTCCCAAAAAATCACTTCTACTCTCTCATGCGTCTGTTAGTTCATTCAAACCTCACCCATTCTCGCAGCATTTCCAAAGAAATATAAGCGTATTTCTTGCACTCATGCTCGTTGTCGTTGCATTCAATGCATATCCTTTCAGAATCCACTCAATTCGCACCATATACGAGTATTTTTCGTAGTATTTTCAATTTTTATCACAAGAAAGTCTCATGAATCGCAAACCCATGGCATTTGGGCGATATTTTGCTCGTGTGGCATACTCAAATTTTGATTCCGTACAAAAATGTGAAAAGGAGTACACTTACAAACAATAATAACTTCTGCCGTGAACAAGCATTCTTTACTTTTTTGTACTCTACGTATTATCAATTATTTTTTACCAGCATTTGTAAGACTTGGAAACTCTTCATCTAGCCTCACGTCTTCCATAAAAATCCTGCCGATATATACGAGGGTCATCCGGAAAGTAGTACCCGTTCGTGAAATAAAGACACAAAAGTAAATATTAACAAACATAAAAAATTTTATTTGAAAGAGGATACTTTAAACTACTTCTCAACATAATCTCCAAGCAAATTAAGGCATTTGTCATAACGTGTGACAAGTTTCTGTATTCCTGCTGCATAGTCCTTCGCCGCCAGCTCATTGAGATACAGGGTCACTCCTTCTTTAAGTTCTTCATCGCTGTCAAATCTTTTTCCTGCCAAAAAGTCTTTAAGCTTTGTAAAGAGATGAAAATCTGAAGGGGCCAAGTCCGGGCTATACGGTGGATGGTCGAAAGTTTCCCATTTGAATTGCTGCAAAAGTTTTTGTGTTATCCCAGCTGCATGAGGCCTGGCATTGTCATAAACGAGAATGACACCAGTAGACAATAGACCTCGCCGCCGATTTTGTATTGCCCGCCGTAATTTCTTTAATGTTTCACAATACGCATTGGCATTAATAGTGTCTCCACGGGCCATAAAATCAATAAGCAATACACCTCGTCGATCCCAGAAAATGGTTGCCATGAGTTTCCTGGTGGACAGAACTGTCTTGAAATTTTTTGGTCTGTTTGGTGAATGAGCATGATGCCACTCCATTGACTGTCGTTTACTCTCAGGTGATGCATAACAAACCCATGTTTCGTCACCAGTAATTATGCGAGTCAAGAAAGAGTCTCCTTCATCAGAATAACGTCCCAGAAACGTCAGTGCTGCAGCCATACGCTTGGTTTTGTGCTCATCTGTAAGCATGCGAGGGACCCATCTTGCACAAATTTTTGCATAATGCAGATGGTGTTTAACAATTTCATGAACAATTGTTCGAGAAACATTGGGAAAATGCTCACAGATGTCATCAATTGTGACGCGCCGATCGTTCCTCACGAATTCGTCAACTGAGCTCACCAGTTGGTCTGTAATGACAGACGGTCTCCCCGAACGCTCATCGTCGTGTGTGTTCCCCCTCCCCATGTTGAAGTTGCGACACCACCGCCGAACAGACGACTCGTCCATTACATTGTCTCCATACACCTCCTTTAATTGGCGATGAATATCACATGGGCGAACGTTTCTTGCATTGAGGAATTTAATCACTGCCCTCACTTCACAACTGGCGGCGTTCTCAATTTTTTTAAACATTGTAAACAATCACAGAAACAACACAGGCAATGCTAGCGTCACGCAACTTGGCTCAGAGAAGGCAGACAAGCCACTGAAGCTATCTGACCTCGTCCAGCGGCTACTCGCGTCGTCAGCACTTCATGCGGCACGAACGGGTACTACTTTCCGGATGACCCTCGTACACAGTTATCCATCTGCTCGACAATTTCGCCCTACATACTAACAATGTAGTCATACTTTATTATTTACTTACTAATTTTTTCTGGTACAGATTTAATGTATCAAACTTGATTATTTTTAAAATGTTTATTCGACTTTGGATACAATTTTGTGGTTCATCCCTATTTGCGACTCAACACCGAGTGGCAACCTTTAACTTCGTCTGAGGGTTTGTTTGATCTGTCATCCTATTGATGAATAAACTTAAACTTTTAAGGAAATTAGATAATTACACTGTGCAAGTCAACAAATAGGCAATAATTCCGGAATAAAATTGTATCTACATATTAATGCACTCGTTCTCTTAAGTTTTATTTTCGTGATGGTTACATTATTGCCCGTATTTGGTATGGGCATCAAACGATTCATTCATGAGATTTTGTTGATGACCCTGACCTAAATCCAGAGGTTCTCTGGAAACCATAGGTTGTACACGAAATAAACTGATTCATGAATTAAGAAGTTCAAGATGCGGATCTGAATTTCACTGGCCAGGCTTGGTTAAAATTGAATTCCCCCTTCGCCGTTAACGTAATCTTGTGCTTAGAGATTAATGTTTCATCCTTGGTACTGTTTATGTAACAGTGGATAAATGTATCATTGTCATAGTGACTGGATTATTAGTTTTTCAAAAGTTTGTATACGAGTATATTAGAATATGAAGTATTTTATGGAACAGATTCTTTGTATAAAAAAATAAATATGCGAATCGATGTGACCAGGTATGTGTAAATTTATCAATCCCTACTCCTAGAAGTTCATTCTGAAACTTTCTCCTTAACTTTTTCTCCATATGTTTCCTTCAATTTTGCTCTTCAGTATGCTATCGTGGCCAATAAAGTTACCTCTTCTTCTCGTGTCCTCCACTAACTTCTATTTTCACACATTCCTCAAATCTCTTCCTCATATTTTAATCTGCAAATCACTTTAATTTTCCTCATTTCAAAGAAGCACATTTACTTTTCCTCCAACCATAGAAAGGTAGGTTCCATATATTATTTTCAACAAATTACTTCCATACGTCTATACTAGTACTAATGCACTTGAGCAGTTTTTTTCTACCGATAGAACACACTTTGCAATTTCTATTCCGCTTACTATATCCGGGGACTAAAAATTAGTTGAATTTTAAGTGAGTAATTTATTATTTCTGTAAATTTGGTAACAGTTGAGAGGCATATTTGCTGCCCACTAAGCGAGGACAACAAAAAAGAAAATAAAAAATGCCCCCTTAAGCGCCTTGGAAAGTAATTAATTTTCGGGAAATTCAATCTAGTTAATTGACAATGGAAAGTCTCGGGAAACTTGGTGACAGAAAATATAATGGCATTAAGAATTGGAACAAAGGCATTTTTGGACTATTAAAGAAGAACTCAATGAAGTGAAAAAGAAAAGAAATAAAGTAGCTGATGAATGATATACTTGGGGCAGAAAGTGGTGGCATAAAGAAATACACTCTGCAGGATTTCAGTGAGCCGTAGCTCTCCAAACATTTATGTTTCGAAGCACAATATTGCATTCAAAAAAAACTTTGAGAATCCATGTCTGGCTTCGAGTATATAGGTCATATCCTTACTTGTCCATTTGCACATCGTTTTGATGGGACAGTTCACTCAGCATCTTACTACCCTCCTTATAAAAAACTACTTAAAAATGTCACATTGATACATTTCAACGGATGAATCCTGTAAAATGTCTTTTATTGGTAAAAAAAACAGTTACAAAGTGGAAATAATATTTGAGGAGTTTCTTCAGAAGTTTAAATTTTGATCTTCTAAAATCGAGGGACGTCACTATATTCCATGAAATTGACTATGAGCTTACCTGACTTACTTCTCAACAACTATGTCAGTTAAGTTAACTTTCATTATATTGTAGGTATATTAATTTAAACTGATGAAAGAATACACTTTTCATTCCCATATAGAATTTTTTTATCACTACCTAGGTTTCGTTACAGCGTAATATCTTTAGGTTTGGAAATCCCCTAAAGATGTTACGCTGTAACGAAACCTAGGTCGTATTAAAAATGCTATGTGGAAAAGCACAGTGTCTTCTTTCACCATGAAGGATTTCCACCATGTTACGCCTGAAGCTATGTCCTTTAATTTAAACTCTTTAACAATTCCAAAACGAACTTGCTAACAGCATATAATCGAAAATTTAACATCGAATTTGGTTTCCTAATCCAACTAGAAAAAAGTCTCTATTGACGCTGTTTGGTAGAAAAAAGAATGCTAAGTTACATTGTAACTCTATCTCAAATATACCTATAATCTGTAGAGTAATATGTAAACATTTAACAGCTCCTATGATATCATAATCAGCATAGCAGGTTTACCCAGGGAAATATGCTTCCTACGAGGCTTGCAAACGTTTACAAGTAATTTGAAGGCAGAGATACCTACTAGGAATTAATTTTTCACCTACTCAAATTTCGTCACCTTTGAGAATAGTATGGAGACGCTTTATCTCGCTAGGACTTGTTCATTCATTTGAAAACATACATCGCGCCAGCCAATGGCAATACTAGTGAGTACTTTGTGTAGAACAAGGATCAAGCCACCTTCGGCGAAGGGAGAATAAAGGATGAGAAGAGCAAAAGCTATTCAAATCTTACAAAAAACCTTTTGAGCTTTATTTTTCCTCTGATTGCTATTACGTGACTTCGCATATACTTCCGTAGATAAAAGTGCTAACGCAAATACTCCATGCCCTCTGGCTGGATGCAAAAACTAGTTTACTTGGATTTACAAAATGGTATTAATGTAAATAATGTCTTTCGTTCATACTCACTCCTAATTTTGGTGCGTCATGCCTGTCGAATTTCCAACTCTTTCAATACGGCTGGAGGCCTTTAATTTGATGAATAATTCGAGAGAAACGTCGCTTCGTATTGGTTTGATGTTCAGAGTTATCGTGTAACGGTTCTATTTCATTACTTAATAACCTACATGGAATCTTAATAAAAACGAATGCTCGTTTTATCCAAGTTATCATTTATAATTGAAAAAGTGATGTAAAAGACACATGCCATACTTTTTTAAGGCGATTAATTGTAACCATATTTAGCTATGAATGTTTGTAAAAGTACTTTAAATTAAATGCCACTTGAATCTAGAAGTATCCATAAATTGAAGTGGTTTGAAGTGATGATTGATTATATGTGATTTTTTTTATAAGCACGGAGGGTAGTGATGATCTCCTCTAACTTTAAAAAAAATGAGATGGGGTAAAAGAACGGAATCTTATTAACGTTATTTGGTCAATACAGTTTTTCGCTATAGTGGAGATAATATTGAACACCGGAATTCTTTACCTAATGAAATAGTGATTGAATATTTTGGGTAAATGCTGAACAAAGATTGAAAGTAATTCCATACCATGATAACTCGTACGAATAAGTGGAATACACGCAATCTGAACAATAAAACGTCATATTCCTCTGATTTAAGTACGGAAACTTGGCACTCAATCCATGCCAAACCCTTGGATTTCTAGAGGTACATGCAATCAAAGTACATCCATACGCGTCTTCATCTACCTCCGAGCACCCAAAGAAACAGTGAACACAAGGACGTTTAAATCGTGACGAATGAATTACGGCATGTAATGTGATACGATTGCCAGTCATTCCTCTTCCCTCCGTGTAATGTGTCTCCGGATTGCGTGGCTTCAAGGCCACGATCCTCTCCCAAAAATCCCGCGACACCCGATCCCCCCCCGCACGCCCCCTGGCCTCCCCCGCACTGACTCTGCTCACCAAGGTGGCAGACGCCTCCGAGTCTTCTCACTCCACTCCCGCGTCTCCCTCTCCTCTTGGCCTTTTTCACCAACGTCTCCGTGCTCCGCATTTCAACCCGTACGTGCAGTACTGCCACTTTTTCCCCTTCTCATTCCCTTATTACGCGAGTCGTGCGTGATTATGTTCACTTTTACCCTCGGTGCCCCTAAGTCGCTTTCATTTCTCTCCCCCTCTTGGTCTATAAGCCAAAACCCGCCTCTCCCGTTCCCCCCCCCACAAACAACGCGCTACTCTCTTTGTTTCCACCACCCCCTCCTCCTCCCACTCAGCTCCTCCTCCCACTCAGCAGGCAATCGCTCGCTCGACCGTCGTCGCCCTGCCTCCCTTCGTTATTCTTCTCCGCTCACCCCTCCATCGTAGACGCGCGAGCCTTCTTTCCCTCTCCGCCATCCGCCTCCTCCGCTCCCGGCCCCATTCCTGATCATCACTCCTTCTCGAAACACACCAGGTGACTCATCCATTCCTCTCCCGAGCGAACGTTTTTTCATCGCTGTCTTAAGTCTCAAATGATCTGAAGTTAAATAAATATGACTTAATCCCCTACGGCTTAATCATTTGATTAAATAGAAATCACTCCCCAAGCTTGACTTTCTTTCCTGCGAATCGTGTAACGCTATAAAACTACTCTTTAACATTTACCTCTGGTATTTACCGCTCAGTTTTCATGTAGAGGATTCTGCAATATCACTTATCACTACGGCACAGTCAGCTAGCAAATTTCTTGGACAGAATCCAGTGTCGGTAATTTTAAAATGATAGGAAGATTTTCCTACTTTTAACACATTAATGAAACAATATTATTTGAGCGTGAATCTCTTTGAGGCCACTAATGAAGAGGTATTTTTCAGTCACGTAGTTTTTGTTCATTTTATCTGTGCGTGGAAGATATGATATTGTGCGTAACCTAATAAAATATCTACGGATCCGATAGTTTGTTTTATTTATATCTAATCGATAGCATCCATGACATGTGATTTTATTTTTGTAGGCATTGAGTGGAGTTAAAAAAGAAAATGCTTTCAAGCACTGCTGAAAAGTGCTGGGATTCAGGGTAGCAAAAATTATTGAAGGCGCGAAAGCACATCAAACCCATTAAATCTTTCCTTAACGTTTCTTAATGTATTTGTATATACCTAAGAACTTTCAGTAATTTCTACCATCTTGCAAGTGAAACATTGTTTGTGTTCAAATTATTTTTCAAAAGTAACCTTTAAATAATTTCGACATTACAATTAAATTCCTAACTAATTTACATTAACTAAGGAGTTTGATTATTTATTAGAGTTCTCTGGAAAAACTTAAAAATCTACTTAATATTTCAGAACTTGAAGTATTTTAACATTTAATAGCGATTTCTCGCCAGATTACATTTAATAACAATTAGGCTAAAAATTGTTATGCTTCTTTTCCTCGCATGTTTAACATTTTTTTACTGTTCGCTACAGTAGCTGAATATACGTGCAAATAGACTCAAACTATAGAATATAGAAGATAGAATATACATTTTTGTAGAACTTAATTTTGAATACTTAAAATCATTGCATGATATTAATTATTGTTTAACAAATTGTGTACGGCTTCCAGTAATTGTTAATTATTAAAACGGTAACATAATAATTTCGTTAATTTCACATTTGAGGTTTTCTGTAAAAAAGAATGCGTGTAAAACCCATGATTAGTGTTTAAAAATGGAAATTTACAACCTCTCCTCGATTGTGATGGTGACACAATTACGAGTGTCTGATCTATCTTGTTTCCTTACTAAAAGTTATTTTAGGATAATATCTTCTGGCTTTTGAAGCGTCTTTATGACATAAAAGATATTTTCCGCAAATCACTTCCTGCCATGTTTGACATGAGCGGACATGAAAAGACGTTGGTACTTTATTATGAAATTCTAAAATACACGCTGATGTTTTTCTTCATGGCCTTGCTTGCATATCAAATCCTACACGTTTATTTATTTTCCATCACCTCTACCTTTTTAAACTCAATATTTCACTCTTTCTCAATTTAAGGGACATTGTAGCACCTGAATTCCTTCTCGAGAGTTTTATTGGCAGTGTGCTAATACTCAATGCTTTTACTCCTGAGTGTAACCATATGACCTAACATTCGATGAATTACGATAGAAAAACTTTTGTAGATATCTTTCGCGATTATGACTAAAATATTTTGTACCCTTCTCGCAACTTTGAACTTCCTTTAAGTCTTCAATTTAACATTTATCGGTACTTCTTCAACTCTTTTGTGTGGATTGAAAATGTGTCAAATAAATGGTTTACATGTACTTCAATAAAGTATGGCTAAGGCGGCGTACTGCATCTTGTAACAAGTTCATGTCGTTAAATATTTTTGATAATACTAATACAGCTACTTACCAATTTTATATATGTTATACATGGTCTTCTTATATGATCGTTTCCCCGATAGCACTCGTCCCTTTTTATTTTTTAAGTCATAACAGTTCTTGATAAATATTCCATGAATTTGTCTTTTACTTCCCAGAATATCACGGACATTTCTTTTTCTCACGCAGAAAACACTAATTGATTAAAATATTACATTTATTTATATATTTGTTCAATTTTATTCTTGATATAATTTTTTATTTGGATCTAGTATTATGCTTATTTGCGTTTCTCGGCTCACAATAATAAAATTCTTATTTTTAATGTTGTGATTAATTTATTACATTTTTGAACTTTTATCTTAGTGCTTTCATATTGGCGTTACTCGATAAAACAATTGTTGAATTTGGTTATCACTTTTTTCCCCATCTATTGTAATTTAATTTTACGGCGCATGGTATTCCTTATGATATTACTTCGTAATTCCTACCGTTCCCATTTCTTTGGAATTACTTGTACTTCGTGCATTACTTAAATTTGAATCTGAATGATTTAATTTAATAAACATTTACTGAATATAATGAATGACAATTGTAGAAACCATACGCCCATAGTAAATTTAATGTAAATTGAAGGATGACTAACATTTTTGCGACCAAATAATGAACGGTTTTGAAATACATGAAGATTAGTTTTAGCATTACTTTGCGGACAAAAGGATTTAGCATTCAATAATGAATAATTTATAAGGAAGAAATAGAGAACTATAAAATAAAGTAAATGTTATAAGAGAAAACGTTTTCTTAAGAGATAATTGTTATTTTATTAGTACCTTTATTACCTTTATGTGTTTTGTTAAACTCGTGAGTCTTCGATAACGCAGCAAAACATCAAACATACGAGTAATGACGGCATCAACTCTATATATTGGTTATTTTTACATAATATTTAACAGTGAAAAGTAGATCGTTTACATATCATTTTGCACGTAAAAAGCTACAAGTGTTGGAATTGTGTTAATGTGTCCCTACTTTTTCACAAATGATGCTTATTTCAGCTTAGCGCCATAATTTTGGGGGAAATAATAAATGATGTTGGATAATTCTCAAGTCGATAGGTGCATGAAGCATTCTTCCTGTGTATTTTCCTCGTGTTTCCTCGACCCTTCTATTTTCATTTCCTATACATTTCTTGTCGGGTGGTTGATTTCTGTCTTTCTTTCCACTTCTTTCCCTCCCGTATCCACCCACCCTCACTTTTCTTCGCATCTTTTATAGCTCCGATTTCCACTGCTCTCCTCCCCTGCTACCTCCTCACTCTCCGCCATATATAGCTCCACTATATTTAACCGGATGCCGGTTCAGAGTATGAACCTCCATTCCCCTCCACCCTTCTTCCTCTCTTTATCCCCTGGAGGATTTGAGAGTAGGTTTGGATGTACTCTGGCAAAAAAATACGGCCCTCTTACTTCTTGAATCCTAAGGCTCATTAGTGCCGTTTTTATTCCGGTGTTTTTTGATTTAAGAATATCCTGGTCAATGGCTGGAAATAAATTAGGCATCTCAAAGCTGAGTGCCAACACTGGTGAATGAATTCGGTGCTCCTGAAAATTTGCCCATTCCGAATAACGCGAAAAGGCATTCAATTAATTCCACAAGAAAATTATCGCGGGTAGTTTTGGGGTGGAACTTCAATGAGTTTATAATTAAGGTAACATAAATCTGGGAGATTATTCTCATAGGTGCGGAGTAAATAAAATTGATTCTAATAATAAATTGGATGAGCTAGGTTTTTATAATATAATTGTCATAAACTCAAACACGTACATCTGGATAATTTGATCGATCAAGATCTAAAGTAGAAGTCACTCATGGAGCAAAAGGTTAAATTACAGATGAAATCATGAAAACTATTGATTATAAGGTTTCTTTAGAAATGATTCTGAAAATGCATTATTAGCTTTCTCGGCCTACGGAAGGAGAGATCGTGGATATAAATTAGCAGTGGCTAATTGTAGAGCCGACAGATGTGAGATGAAATTTTTCCCGTGAACGATAATGTATCATGTAACTGCAATCGACCGTAAAGGAACCTAGTATGCTTCAAGCTAGTATGTTATCAAGTCTTATATTATGAAATCTTATTCTTACTAGCAGGCAATCTCGCATGCGCATGGAAGTATTTAACACTTATATGCCGTATTTATGTATCTGTATTTAGTTTATTTATTTATTTGATGATATTCGTTGCAATTAGGCAATTGTCCTAGTGGCAACGGTCAAGTCTGGTCAGCTGTTACTAATGACATCTACATCTATATAATACACAATCTTACAATACCTAATAATAATATCTTAAATGACATGGGTATACATGCATCACAAGAAGAACTGATAGACAAAGCTCTTGTGTACAATGACACTTAAAGGATTACCAACTACATTATTGCATTTACCATCACCCATGAGCTAGGTTTACACCATTCGAGAACATACTACGCACCGTCCTTCGCCATACTCCGTCCATAATCACGTACTCTTCAAGTTCACATACCGTTCAAAATCGCGTCCCTTTAACACTTAGTTCACTTTTGAAATACAACTTGTAATGGCGTTCACATAACATACAAACAATATTTTAACAGTTACAATGGTATAAAAATCACTGATCAAGGGTTTATCACTCAGTGGCTGCTTTACACTTCTTCTTAAAACTCCTAAAATTGGAAGGAAAGGGCTCAAACAAACCTCCTGGCAGCTAGTTCCATTCAACAATAGTTCTGTTTAAAAAAGAGTATTTTTTCTTATTTGTTTTTTGCGTTCTTATTTTTATTTTAAAACAGTGGTCGTTTTTCCCCTTGAAGCATTGTCTCCAAAATATTATGCACATTTATTGGCAATTAACACTCAAGAAAAAATGAATTGATATTGAAATATTTGAGTTGAATCACCCCCTACCATATAGCATATCAGTGTCGTGCAGGGTACCATTCATAAGTCGAAGGACTCAGGAGTTCTCCGTAGCCTGAGTAGACCAGTAAAAATAATGGAATTAATCTCACCGAGGTACTGCATATAACCAATTTTTATTGCTGCTCTCATGAATGGTGGTGCCTAAAGTGTATTACGTAGAATCATTTTCATGTATTCTAAGTGTAGCAAATTCATGTGTCTTTTGTATCGCATGGATGGTACACTCTAATAGTGAAGAAACTGAATTGAGATTTCCTCAATTCTTCGGAGAGAAAGAGGACGATGACGAAGTCATAACATTTCAGTTGACAAGAGACAGGGAATCAGCTAGATTAGGCTGTTTTGTGAAAAACCGAACACACTGTGTAATATTTTACCATCTTACATTATATTACGAGAAGCTAAATTTGCATTGATGCATTTTCTGACCAATTACGATCAAGTTAAAATCTTTTTTCAACTCTTAAAGCAATGCAGAGCATATAATTTAAATTAGTTTTTGAATTGCAAATAAGTAAGTTAGGCATTAAAAATGCTTGAATTGAATTTTATTTTAAATTTTTTAATAAATATCTCAGACACTTTTTTCAAATAAAAGACCAAAATGTATTATTTACATCGTGGAAATTAACAAAATATGAAATACTAACTCCTTTCGAGATATTTATTCACAAAATTCATGAAGCTTTTTAATCGAAGGAAAACTTATTCTATAGATTTTTATTTATTTACGTAAATTATTATTCTCCCGGAGAAAAGAAAATTTATGTGAAATAACATTTCGATTAACGCGTGCGCTCGTTTTAAGACCTAAACGCCATCATTCGAATATTGTAATGATCGCATAGTTTTGGTTTTGATAATGTTATTTTCCGCTAATACTGTCAGATACGTAGCGTACTTTTGTCTCAAACACTTATTTTTGTAATTTATTTATCGATACTCACTTAATGTTTGCTCAGTATACACTGCAAAGCTATCCCCAGCATATGAATTCCTTTGAATATCCTTCCAATTTATGATGTACGAGTACATCGTGTTTTTGTGTGATTTGAACCAATTTTTATTAATTAATACGTCTTTTAGATAAATAATGCATATATTGAGGGTGTATTTGACGGATAGAATATCTTTTTAATGGTTACAAAATTATCATCACTAATTTAATTCTGTAGAGAATAGCAAATAGGAGAGGAGGACAGGTTCCGTAAACTGATTAAGAGGCACTTTCAAGCTAATGGCACGTTTCGGTTATGCACTCGGTATTATGTAAGCACTTAAGACAATTAAAACTACTTGTATATTTGTTATTCAAAATCAAATCTGTATTTAACTACCTACCTACACTACGCTAACAAATGGGTTACATTTAAAGCCCTCGTGTATAGGTTTTCATCGTTGAAAAATGTTTTTGTAATTAGCATTATTCTTTTTCTTCATTTTATCTCAGCATTCCGTTTCAGATCTAAGTAATCAGATTAGCGACTCGCAAATATACTCTCATTTAGCTTTGATGAAACGTCGGAATGAAAAGGATAACAATTTTAAATACCTGATTGAAAAATATACCTGTGTAGTATGTTTTTAGTATCTTTTAAATAAGTCATGTGGATGGAGATGTCTAATTTGCCTGTTATCCTTTCCATTGCAAACTGTCATTAACACTAAAATAGGCTAACAGTTTACTTCTTGGTAGGGTGAGTTCATGAAATAAATGCAATTTTTTAAAGCATAAGGGCGAACCATACCATTCAAATGCTTTAATACATGCACTGCATGTTCACTGAATTAGCTTTAATAGTAAGGTATTTAACGTCACTCAAATCTATCAAATGGAATAAGCTAGATAGATCTTACATTGAGGCCTGATCTGGTATTGCGGGTTCTGATGGAAGGGATCTTGTGGCCATATTCGTAAACTCTTTCCCGCTCATACTTAAGTGCCAAGTCCTCGCGTGTCAAAATACTCCCGTGACACCTGAAACCAATAACTGTTTTCTTTCCTGCGTACTCGCGTGTTGGCGGACTATAGTGACGCACGCTGCACTTCATTTGTCTCCACACGGACCGACCACCCGTTTTTACTTTCCGTTTCTTCAACCTGGCTCAATTACACCCTCTAAGTCCCCACTTGAACAAAAGTGCTTGAGGGTAATTTTCTATGGCGTTAACATCCATCTAATCTTTTGCATATTGACTAGGACCTAAACTAGATGAACAGAGACCTAAAGCCACGAACGGCATGTGGAACTTTTTCCTTCCCCTCTGTAATTAAGAGCAAGCACTTAACTTCCTGCCATTATTCTTTCGCCGGTAACTTAGTCTTTCCAAATCCAAATTATTACAATTAAACTAATTCATTCAAGTTTAATGAGTGAATGAAGATATACACTAATTTATTGAAGTGAGAATGGGATAATAAAAATGGAATGGAAATGGCATAATTTAAATAATAATGACATCCAAATTGGTGTTTAATAATGATGAAATAAAGGGATGATGGGGATAATGATGGGAAACGTCACTAAAATTATTGAGAATATTAGGAATAAATGTGAGAAAGACCGCTTTAATCAGGTCAAATATGACTTCCGGTAAAACCAGACTCGACATTTTTATGCCCCAATGGTACCCAGATAGGCATGCGCGTGAATCGAACCTGAGCTCTCCGGTCAGTAGTTCAACACTCTATCCGTGGACTACCGCAACCCACTCTGACGCAATATAGAAGCCGAATAAAACAAACATGTCCCTCTTATGTATTCAATCTTACTCAAACCTTGTTGTTTAAAATTATATTTGTAAAAACAAATTATTTAATTAATAAATATATGATCAGCTGTTATTGGAACCGCTCTCGTAATTCACTTCATAATAGGTTCTATCCTATCAGGTTCAGGAGAAAAATGATACCTTTTCAGATAATTGCATGGAAATATCTATGGCAAATTCCATGTCACAATTGGGTGTTTTATATGAGACAGTCACCTTTAACTTCGATTAAATTACAAGCAAATATATATTAATTGAAACTAGTGCACATTTTAGAATTGCTGATTCGAATTACCCTCGTCCATCAAAATGAACTGGTAGAAAAATTGAAACATTGATTTGAAATAAATCTACGAGCGAAAGAAGTTTTATAAAGCTTGATGATGGCGGTGCAGTAGTTTGGTCAGCTTGTTAATATTTTTTTCTTATTCTTGCACTGTCGCCCAAAGGGTCATTGCTGATGTATTTTTAATCTGTTCTCACACAAAAATGCCCAATTCTCTGTGGAGTTACTCTTTCGTGAACAACTTGAATCGTATTCACTTTAATTAAAAAGAGAAATATTAAGTGGTGAAATTAAAATAATAAGTAAAGGTTAGAATGCAATTTTGATTGTTAAATTTATCGATGAAAATTTTCATGCGCAGAGCTAGAAGTAGGCAACTACTGTGAAAAAAAAGAGATTATAGTTGCTGTAGGTAATGTCACATTACTAGTAACGTTAATATTGGGGAGGTAATATTTTTAAAGAAATGTTTGTATGTACCAGTTTTATGTAATATACAATAAAAGATTATCAAGAAACCGCAAACCGTCGAATGGAAAGACGTTTTGGCGGAACATATTTTAAACTTCTTGATAGCTCTGAGAGTATTTTAAAGATAAAACTTAACAACTTGGAAAGACTTTTTAAACAAATGGTACGATGAGGCGAGTATTTTTATTTATTCTCGTGAAGTCATTTGTAGTTTTTAGAATAACTTTCGGAATCGTAAACCGTATGCATCCTGACTTTATTTCACGCAATGATATTAGAAGTATTGCAGCCATGATAAAGTTCAAATGAATTTTATTGATCAACATCTGATTTTCATGAGGTTTAAGGAGAATCGTATCGTATCTGGCGGTCAATCTTATGGTAATATTAAAAAATAAATCTAAACCAAGAATTAAACAAGGGTTATAATTTTTAATCGAGTTAAACTTGAATATCTTTAACATTTTTGATAGCAGTATACAGGTTGTGATAAAATTAGTCGATGATATAAACAGTTTCCTCGTTTCAACTGGATCAACTTCTTTTTCAATTTTTTATTGATTCACGATTTTGCTAACTCTATTCGGAGATGTTATCTAATATATGGTTTGACCAGGAAAATGTTAGTTGCTACGGTGATTGCATGGGTTTTGACAAGAGACTTTGAAGCGAAACTACGAAGAGAAGGTCTGTCGATCATTTTCTCGTCCTTGAATGCCATGAATTCTGGACTGGCCCGAGTTTTCCATTTGCCGGAGCGCTCGCCTCCGTGCACGAACTAGATGAACCTTTGCTCGCGTGCAATGTCATCTTCATGCACGGCAGAGCAAAAAGAGGCGACCGAAGAAAACGCAATGAGCGAGCCTCGGCCTCGCCTTGCGCGGCCGTCGGGGAAATGGACGGAGGGCGAGGGAAGTGGTAGGTAGGCATTGAATTTATGATGTGACTGTAATAGCTAATTTTCTCCTGGCGTGCCGGCTCGTTCTGTGCGTCTACCGCTTCTCTCTAACTAAACGAGATATTGAGTTTTCGCTATCCCTCCAGGGATTTATGTTTTGCAGAATATATTTATTTCGAAGTCGTTTGCAGCATTTGGTATAATGCGAATATTTGGCCATTGTGGGTTGAATATAATAAAAACTCTGCACAAATAATAATGAAGTGTTTGTGAATCGAATTTTATCGGAATTGACAAGTTATGTAGAACAGTACGGCAAGTTAAGTCTTCACGATTTATAAGTCATATTTTAAGGTGCGTGCACGTTTATTTTTCCATTTTGAATTTATGAATGTTTTCCATTTTGAATTTATGAATTTGAGTAAAAAAGGACAGTTTTATTCCTGTCTCATAAAACAATTGATTTAAACCTAAAACAAAACAGGGGCAGGCTAAAAATGTTATATTTTTAATTCGTTAGTAGGGGGAAATAGTTGGTAAATATACCTTAACTTAAGTAGTAGTACCTAAATAATTCCCTCGACGATTTAATGCTTCAATTTCTGCCCCTAAATTTTAGCAAATAAGCTGCTTCAGGAATAAGCTAGGTTGTGGTCACTGGAGACGGAGAACGCCGTTTTGCCTTCCATTATTATATCAATGACAAATGAATAAAACAAATATCTACATTTTATGACAAATCTATTGGCAATGGGTATAACACAATAAATATGAGTTATTTTTACACTTTGGGTGGATGGAGCAGCAAACGGAGGGTATCAATTCGCTGACGAGGGAATGGTTTTCACCGCAAGTTGAAAATATGTCAGAGCATCTGACTGACATATATCGTCCTATTAATGTATCATGAAAGCGATTTATTGGAGTTTTGTGTTTTTTGTAGAAGACATTCCAATATATCTTGGATGCCAAAACAGACTTTCGAAGACAGAAATCGTTATCATCAAATTTAATTTTTCAGACCTTCCGGTTGGCTGAACCTTTTCCACACTATGGAATCTTAATCAAACAAAGAAAAGTGAATATGGGCACCCAAGTCTTGCAGTAGACCTTAATAGGGAAATATTTGAAGCTAAACACTACGTTTCAAAACCTTGATAGTGACCTTAGTGTTTAAAACACGCAATGGACGTCTTCACGTTCAACACAGAAGCGTTCGGTTCCGAGGGAAATTATTAATTTTTTTCTGAAGTGGACTCAGCGTAAGGGCAAAAATGGAAAGCATTTTTATTCGGATTTGGATACGTATATGCTTGCATGTAACAGCATGAGGCACTTTCTAGTAGCGTGCCCCGACACGATACGTCTGTTATCTTCACTTCACTTCAAACTCCCCCACCCCTTTTCCTCCAATTCCACCCTCTCCCTCCTGCCGCTCTTCCCCCTCCCTCAACCCGCCCGCCTACCGTGACTTCTCTCTCTTCTGCCCGTCCTTCAAGGTTGCCTCTTCCCAAACCCTCCCACTCACTCTCACACCCCCTCCTCCCAAGGCAGTCGCTTCCCCAGTTTTGTCGGGAGCGTTGGTCGTCCTCCAGCCCCCTCCTCTCGCTCCGCGCCACTCCTCCCACTCCCCTTATATACACACACGCTGTTTGCCATCACCTTCCCTCTCCTCCCACTCCTCAACTCTTCTCTCCGTTTATCTCTCACGGTGTGGCTCACATGGAACGGCGAATGCGTCCATGGCGCGTGGTCTCTTCCTCTCCCGCCGTCACTTCCTCACCCTCCACTTCCCCTCCCGCAGCACTACCCCATCCTCTTCTTACGCTTCCCGACGAAACACACTTCCTCCACATCCTCCTCCAGCGTCCCTCCTCCATCGCCACTTATTCCTCTTCCCCTGCTCGAGAGAGCCTCCCCTCCCCGCTTCCTCGTATCGTTTCGTTCCCTATCCCACGCATACATACACACACTCACACATACTCTCTCTGTCTGCTAAGCCTTCCCTGCAGTTCCCTTCGCCCCACTGACACATCACAATCGTTCACCCGTCTCCGTTCCAGTGTATCTCTCCGCCTCTCATTGACGTACCATCGTCTTTCTCTCCAAATTGCAGCGCCGACCGGTTTCATTAGGGAACAAGAATAAAGTGATGTTTTGGGAGGCACTTTCATCAGTTTTTGATTTGAAATTGGAATCATGTTTTTGATGACCGCCTTCAGAGAATCTAGCTCCGTATGCTATTAAGGTTTTTGTAGGTGTTATCAGAACCGCATTGAATCAACCTAGGTTATTGAATCTATTCCAGCGACTGTTATTACTCCATCATGCCATCATCTTATTCGTTCGTGTGTTTCCCGTTCCTTACCTAATATATCGCACCCTGAATCTTATTACGTAATTTTTTAAGCTGTCCTTTCCTTTGACAGTTACTTTTAGCATCGTCAAAAATGTTTCATATGACTGACTGTATTGCTTTTGTGTACTCTCTCTATTCAATTTTTTCCGTATCAGTCAGTCGTGCCATTTCCACTGTACATCCAACCTCTCTTTCGTTCCCGGTCGTCTTATGGTTTTTCACACGTTCGCAATGGAAACTAGTCTATTAAAAAACAAATGAAACGACGAACTTGACGCAAGGGTTTCTCCTCTCCCCCGTTATGTTCGTTCCCACTAAAAGTTAATATGACCACAGGCAAATTCTTATTTAGAAAAAAGCCTTGCAAAGCAGTGGGGCAACATCCTCCTGCTCGCCTCGTCGACTTTCTGTGGGATCCCCTCGAGCCTTAGCTTTCAAGTCGCCCTCGCTCCACGTCGGACGCCCTTCGATTTCCTTTCACGGCCGAGGGAAGGTGGAGGTAAGTGGGAAAGAAGGATGTATATAGACGCGGCGGGTGGTCCGAGAGAGGCGGCGGCCAAGGTGTTTAGATTAGACAAGCACGCGTCGCAAAGCCTCTGCGAAAGAGCCGAGGGATCATGGTTGTTTGGACGGTATCCCATTGCAGGTCCCTCGCACACCATCTCGACACCCACTCTACCCCTATCTTCTCCTCCCTTGCCAACCGTCCTCATTCCCCGCCGAACTCGGTCTTACCACGCCCTGAGTATGCACAGATGTAATACGCAGCGGAATTATTGAATTCACTGCAAAAGAAGCCTTCAGTGGAGGAGTGTGGGCTAATAAACATTTCCTATGCACGGAATCGTCCGCTGACGTGGAAAATTGAACTATGAGGCCGAAATAATTATTATTATAATGGTCAGCAGCATGAATTCAATTTCAATATTTTATGGCAATGCATAAAACACATGGGAAGATTTTATCAGGAAAAAATAATGTACGTTTGAGCATTCTTTTCCCGAAGAAATTAGTTTATTAGTTCTGTGGATTCTGGCGTGAATGCAATACCATTTGCATTCTCCTCCATATCATCACTTATTATTTCCACACTTCTTATTAAATCCTTGAAAATCCCATTCGTTTTGCCCCACCAAACAATAATTTAAAAATCCTTACGTTTTACGCTATTGTTTGAAAAAATATCTTGGGTACGATAAGTCTCATATTAACTTAGCAGAATTTGTAGCGAATTTAGTTTGATAATAACCGTGGTAGCTGAAGTCAATTCTTCAGTTAGACTAGTGCCAATTTTGGAGGCCTCCTTCAATAGCTTAGTAATCCCTTTAAAAATGTACGTAGAAATATTGGAGGGGTTAGACAGGGTCGTTATAATCATTGTGTATCGGGTGGTCGACGATATTAGTGACGGCATATGACCATTGGAGGAGTGGACATCGGCAGAGAAAGGTCGTACAGACGGTCCTGGAGCGGGGTTTTGTTTTGAGTTACTGAATCTTGAGGTAGAGAGAGGTGGTCATTGCAGTCACCCGAGGGAAGGTTCAGTTGATGGGAAAGGAGCGGGTTTGTCCGGGGTCGCCGTGGTCAGCGAGCAGCGGCATTGATTTGTTTCCAGCAGTGGAAAACCGGGAACGGCAGTAAGCCTTTACTTGGATAATGGCGCGGAAGGGGCAATAGGTATTCTTCTTTTTTTGGCGACTCCCCGTGATTGGGATTCCGTGGCTGACGTTGTGAATATTCGTGAAAAATATAAATCACAGTTTATTGCAGTCCCTGCGAGAATATAAAACGATCCACGAAAGAGCTCGATTCAAATCCGTGACAGATAGTGTAATTGGATATTGTTTTTTTCCTAGAGAGCAATAGACCCTTTGAAAAATGTGAAGATTGTTAAAATTCCCAGGCATTGATGGTTTCTATTGTTAGTAATATACTACATCATGAACTGAAAAAAATAATATTAAACTTGAAAAAAATTAAGTCACTTAAATTTTTGCGATGCATATTATTGCAAAATTTAGTCTTTTCCTTTCAAACGAAATATCACGATATTTTTACAATAAAACTTGAATAACTCAATATATTTGCAAAAGACTGATGGAAATGATGAAATAATTACATTAGTAGTGCCATCCGCTGATCCTCTGGTTTCTGCACGCCAGAAACTTCCTATCTCTTAGTGCCTTTTATACAAAACCTTTATTATGTATAGAAACTGGACAACACCTTTGGAATCGAATTCTTTAGCAATATTGGCAGTTCACTCTCAGCCTCCGTTCTGAGGGATTATTACGATGTGTAACTGGGGGCAAGTTGGGCTTAACTGGTTCTGTAAGGAATGAAATACTTGGGGAAAACCGGGTTGAGTTTTTAATCATAAACACTTCCTGCTCAGAGATAACTTTTGTATGTTCACGACACTTCTCAACTTATTTAAGTTTCATTGTCCAACATTTTCTAGGTAAAATCATTCGAAATAAAGTTCGATATTTATGATCCGTGTTTCATACAATATGTGTAATATTTTCTGTTGAAAACTTTTTAATGTTACATAGACAGCCTATGTATTTAAATAGATGTACCAAGTATGTACGGGTTGATTACCATTTTAGGAAAAACATCTAAAGTCATCATGTATACCTGTAGATCACTATACCATTACTTTTCGTGTAAAAGAATAAACGTTTTAAGTACGCGTTCGTGGCGACATGGTTAAAGTTTAGTTGCTGTCAACTCAGCTCATAATACCGATTAAATATCTTCTTCGGATTGATTAAAATTCTACTGCTGGTAAAACAACTTACCATTATGCGTTCTACGCAAATGTTAAGGGTTGAGAGGACATCCTTTCTACGCAAAACTAAAATGATGTTACGATGAACATGAGCGCAACCATCTTATGTGACCATTAAACATTTGAAATGACCATATTGTGTGACCATTAGCAATCTTATGCTCCAGGTACTTGATTCATGGTTTTGGACTCAGTTTCATAAATGAATATTTTTTCAGGTATTTTGTAAATAGTTTTATATATTTTTTATCATTTTTGAAGTGACATGGTTTTTATAACGGCGCTTTATATTAACTTAAAGGAAATTAGAAATATATTTCTCCTTCTAAACATTTATTATTAAAAATTAAGCATTACTTTGCTGCATAGAAATTTTTACCCAAATGACAAAATTGTCCTGGTTTAAAAATATTTGTCTTGAAATTCAAACTTAGTCGACAGTTATTATTATTGGTTGAAATTTTTTCACTATATTTTTATAATATATAAAAACATAATATTGAGGAAGCAGGAGATTAAAAAACAACAGTAAAAAAACTCTTAAGAGTTAACGACTAACTCATGGCTAATTATTGGGTATTGATAACATACGTATATTGATGCATTGCGAGTGAATACTAATATAGAATGATCGGATGAGAAGTCGAGGCACCTTATATTAAATTACAACTACTTAAATCCATACATACATTAATCAACCCAAATGTCAGTTGGTAGGTGATGGTGGAGTTCACCCAGGATTAAGCCCGACGGCCTGTGAAATTTACACATCGGGGAGAGGTTTCTTTTCCTGGAACTGTTATGGTTTCTTAGGAAGATCTGGTACCCGGAAAATCACTTGGCTGGAGCTGAGGGTGCCCAGAGAGGCTTGCCCAGGAATCGTACCCTGGCCCTATCTACCTCTACCCCTGAACCTTTACCCTAATCTACCCCTGGACTACCACGAATCACTTATTACTACTACTACTGGTATAATGATATAATGAAGAATATTTTAAAAATCATTTTCGTTTTTCTAAATTTATTTTAGCGCGGCTTGATATTGCCAATGAAAAGTCTTGCCTTTAGGACCTCTTTGACTCGAATGATTGAATTATCACTTGAAGTTAATGGGAACTCACTGATGAAAATCAATGCTGAAGTGGGAATTTAACAAAATAGTGTGGTATTGATGTTTTTCATTCTCATTAAAATGTTACCAATATATTCAATATTCACTATTTTTTGTACTAATACAAAGTTGATATTAAATACAACTTTTGTTAAAATAACATGAAAATAATCCAAGGGAATAATATTGCCGAAGGCTATTCTTGAAGTAAAAAATAGAGTGCATCCAAATGACATGAAACTGCGGGAGATGCCGCGATAGTAACTTTTAATCGAGTCATCCGCTATATGTGCGCATTACAATGCAACAATTTCAGAGTGCAAAAATCATTCGTTTTACCCGGTATACGAACCCGGATCCCTCGATGTCCGGCCGCATACTTTATGCAGTTACGCTTCCTTTACGTCCTCTTAAACTCTCAAATTAAAAAAAAAATTCGCCTGGTCAAGGCGAATGATTTTTACACTCCGAAATCGTTGCACTGTAATACAGTGTATCCAACTGAACTCAAAATGATGAAACATTATAATAGAATATGTTGCTTAGTGATACACAACAGATAAAGTGATAATTAAAAGGATTAACTTCAGAATAAGCGAAAATGTTTATATTAGGCTATAGAGGATTAAGGGTAGGATGTATGGGCAGTACATTTACCTGAAAGAAGAGAATGTGAGGCTATTGAGAGTATATTAACCCCGGGAGCACAACCGCTAACGACGAAGCACAGCCAGGAATGAATGTAATTACGCACAATGAAATTTTTTGAGTTTTTGATCTCTTTAACAAGTAGAAGTAACATTTTCAGGAAATTATAACAAGGAATTTTAATTACGGACGCGGCAAAAGGTTGACTTAGTGTGATAAGGGAGCTGTGTTATTTTGAAATTGGTCTTTGGGCAAAGGCAATGCGCGTAAGATAAAGTTTTCTGATATTAAAGCAAAAAGGTTAAAAAAATTTCCCGTGCCAATAAAAGAGGGCCAAAAAATGAATAAAAAACAAGTTTAGAGTTTGGTGAGAGGGTATGTTAGGTTAAAACCGTTGCCAAGAATGAAAAATGTATAAACGAGAAAGAAAAAATTAAATGCTTGAAAAATAAATTTAGAAAGATGGAAGAAAAAGGACCAAAAGTGGAAGAAATGTAAGATCGAGGGAGTTAAACTTTGTAAGTAGGGAAATAGCGACAGGGGTAGGCCCCCTAGAAATCCAAAACAGAGTGGATGAAGAACAAAAGATGTAGAAAAATGCTGAAGGTCATCACTGGATACAGTTGAGAAAACGAGGGAAAGGGTAAAGTACAAATACAGAATTCAATTATAGCATGAAATACAACAGAAAATATGAGAGGTTGAAGGCAAAAGTAAAGTTAGAAAAAGTTTTTATGTTGACAATGAGTGTTCCACATGGCCATCAAATTTTTATTAACTAACACCGTTCTTCCAAAATTGACCTTATAAATATTTAAACCAATAACAATATGGCGGATATTTAGTATACGTATTTCATATGAATATATATGCGAGATATCTATATCTATATAATATAAATATATATATATATATATATATATATATATATATATATATATATATATATATATATATATTGTATTAGGTAATCTACCGTTTAAGGTAGGTCTTTGGATGGACACAACTATCAAATAAACATTTTGTGACTCCCCACCTAGCAAACTAATCTATATCAGATCCCTCTTCATCTCGGTGTACTTCTTTCCCCCCTTCATCCCGTCCAACATCCCTACCCTGTTCCTGCCCTTACCTCGCTTGCCCACCATTCTCCACTCTATTACCTTCTTCAACATTCCACTACCGCTCAATACGCCTTTCATCCATTTTTCCTGCCTCCATAGGATTTCTCTCAACAAACCCCCCTCCTCCCCCACCATCTCTAGTACTTCCTCATTTGTTTTCCTTTCGGTCCATTTCACCTTCTCCATTCTTCTCCACACCCACATTTCGAAAGCCTCCAATCTACGTCTATCCTCCTGCTTCAGTGACCACGTTTCCGCGCCGTACATAGCTACGCTCCATATCAGAGTTTTTACGAGTCTTGTCTTGACATCCCTACTCAACGTCCCAGTCATCAACTCCATCCTCCTTGAGAAAGCCTCCTTGCCTAGCGCAATTCTTCTCCTTACGTCCCTACCACTTTGACCGTATTGGTCCAAAACACTTCCGAGATATGTAAACTGCTCTACCTGCTCTATTCTTTCCCCGCCTATTTTAATATTTTGCTTAGCCTTTTTCTTTCTGGAAAATCGCATAACCTTTGTTTTATTAATATTGATTTTCATCCCATATCTATCGCACTGAACCTCCAATTCACTCAGCAATGCTTGCAACCCCTTGGCTGGCTGAGCAACTAATGCTTGGTCATCAGCAAACCTAACCGATTTTACGAATTCCCCTCCGACTTTCATTCCTACCTCCAGTTCTTCCCATGCCTCTTTAATCATTTCCTCCACATATACGTTGAACAGCACCGGTGACAATGGACAACCCTATATATATAATCCTCTATAAATATTTGCTTTAGATAATGAAATTGTTTTAGTATTCTAAAAAATTAGTCCTGTTTTTGAGAAGTTACAAAGGATGTTAAAAGGCATAGATAAGCTCAACTTGGGAATTTCTGGGAGTTGATCACATTGAACTAAGCTCTTCGGTTGAGGAAATTTCTCCTTTTATCTCTGATGTAGTTATATTGAGGTAAATTAAGTGAGAAGGGAAGAAAATATTATGGAGTTTCGTGAAAAATTAAAACCACCAGGTAGGAAGGGGAAAAAATATTGAAAAACACATTGACTAAAAGTTTTTACGAACACGCGAGGTCCAGTTCATGGAAGGCCAGATTAAAATTATGATTAAAACTGTAAATTTAAAGGAAATATTCATTTGGATTGGCGTGATAAGCTTGGTTGATATTATTTTCGGCTGAGCATTCAGTATATTAACGGGAAAATTATTGGTGTTGCATTAATTAACGTAAGCTAAGTTAGATTTACGTATTTAAGATCAATTGTCACGAGGAAACGTAAATGGGGATATCTAAAACGTATCAAATTATAGTGAAATTATACAATTAATTTCTGACACAGATAATCACAAAGTTACTGAAGGATTAAGCGATTACTTACGATAATGGATTAATAAGAAAGAGCCCTCCTGAAAGCACGCAAGTTATCTCCCTGCCTTCGGATTTTAACGGAAAATACTGGAAAAGTCAAGGACAATATCCCAATTTCGTTAGCATAAAACATTTTAGTCATACGCTGATGCATATCCAGAGGTCTATAGTGAAAGTGCAGTTTTGTTAAAGGCATGCGACGTATTAACATAATCTTTTATCTTATTTGTGCGTAGAATTTTTTATGATTTTATGAGTTTTCTCTCTCGAAATGTTTTTATATCGAAATTTATTACGGAACAGATATTACTTGTGCTAATTGACGCTTTATTACTTTAGTTTGGTTCGTTTCTCCTTAGCATTTTAAATATTTGAATAGTGAAGGGTTGGCCATGGAAATCAACTGTTGCTGACTCCTGCCTGAGTTAAGTCCGTTGTAGTATTTTATTTATAAATCTGGCTGACATTTCGTTTGGTGATTTGGCGATGGAGATGAGAGTATTCTGGTAGGGAGATTGTTTGAAGTTGATTATGTACCTCACAATCTACTCGATTCTTAGTGAAGAAGAAAGATTAAATAATATTCTATCGTATAAAGAACGTAAAATTTGGATGGTCATGAACTAAACCAATAGAATTAATCATATAAAGTAATAACTGAGGCGTAAAGAATGCAGAGTGATGTTGGCTAACTGTTTCATTTAAAAAGAAATAAAATCATGGCTTACGAATAAATAGATTGTTTCATCGTGATAATATAAATTTTATTGATGTTAAAATGATATAGGAAAAATAATGTTACATTGTTAATAATAGTTTCGTGGTGAATTGTATTGAAAAAAGCACACAGCCACTAATTTCCTCTTACATCTCTGTGTTCAGCTGAAAAGCAATACATTGACGGTGGGAAATACTTTCGGAATTATTTATAGGGTAACTAGTAGTTTTATTGATAGGATAAAACAAAATGATAAAGAGAGAAATGGGTATCTAGTGTTTCCCACTGAATCTAGTTTACAAATATCTATTTTTACTTTTCCAAATAATATGTGGCAAAAAGAACCATTGAAAATATGAAATTTTCAGCAGAGTAACAAAACGGATATTGGAAAACTATATTTCAATATTTTTATTTCTCCGAATGAAATATATATTCATTCGTATTTTGTCAAAAAGATTAACTGACTATTGTTTCTATGGCAAATAAAATTTTTTGTATTACTAGCAATCTCAGAGAGGTTCTTCTTTGAAAGATTAATGAATCATAGACCCGGGAGCGATTGCGGGTAAATGAAGGCAAATCTACCTTTACCATCGTTTTAGTCTGAGTCTGAAACCATCAGTAATATTTGCCCGAAAAAACGTATATGGTTTGCATTAGTTAAAACACGGATTATGGTTAAATGTTATTGAAGTCGCTTCCGAAGGAAAATGATTTTATAGCTACGGTGCAAAGGATGTAAAATGGCCAAACAGCTGTGGATAGTAAAACGTATGCATGCGACTAGGAGACTAAGAAAGGATTCTAATGTTTGCGGTTCAACGTCCAATAGCTCCCAAGTTTAATTGTATCAGTCTTCTCATTTTAAGAGGATATTTTTAAGTAAGATACCATTAAAATTGAATCTGAAATGATTTTGTCGAAAATAATACTCGCACCTATCATTGTGATAGCAGTCATTTAACGCCACTTCTAATTTGTGAGAAAAATTAGGGATCGATGAGCGATAGAAAGAGATTATCGAAATTGGAAGAGAAGACCTTTGATATTCAAATCTCTTCACTTTCTTTTGTTTCATTTCAATCGTTACGCTGAAAGCTTTAGTTCCATGTCATAAACGCCGATAATCCAGAAAATTGTAGTGTCCATTAATGCGCTCGGAATGTGCAGTGAATGAGGTCATCGATTCTTGGGCCGAGAGGCACCCAGTTGCCTTCTTTCCCTCTCCATCCCCCCAGAATTCTCGCGCACGCATGCTGGAAGTATACCCCAACGTGGCGCTACTGCAGTTTTCGTGCCGTTTCTGCGCTTCTTGAGCGTCTTTTTATAATTGCGGTAATGATTTTTTTTGGCATTTTAGTTGAGACATTAAGGCTTGGATTGGTTTCCTTACTTTATAATGATTCGTGACCTGATATTACAAAAACGCACAGCTGGCAGACAATGAAAGAAATATCTACTAATTAAAGATATCAGGTATTTTTTGCGTATTCTCATAGTCGTAATAAACTTTTAATGGATTTCAATACTCATTTTGTAGCTTTGTATCCACTACATATAATAAATTCACGTGCAATTGGGCTTTTTAGAGGCCTAGCGTTGGGAGTGCAACGATTCTTGAAAGTCTCAAATTTAATATTTTCAAAATTTCATTTCAAATTGCATATATTTTGGTGCTCTTAATATCAGTACTTATCCACTCAATTAATTGGTTCAAAACGGCACTGTTTTACTGCATGTATTTCATCAAAATTCTTAACCCAAAATATAAAATGGAAAAGAGCAAACTAGCTGCCATAGTGTACGAGTAGGAATTAGCTGATTTGGTTATTCACCTCATAGCTATTTTTTGATTGTGAATCATGTAATTCATAATTTAAACTGTAATTATGACTGCATAACAGGCTAAAATTTTATCAATTTTCAAGGAAATGTCAGTTATCAACCCCCGATTCACTGGAATCGTTTTAACGAAAAAGCATTTCAATGGTTCCAAATAAAAATAATAATAGTTTATTTCTTAATTTTTAGACACAATACCCAGCTTGGCATAACATTTTTCTTGTTAAATTCTAGAGCTAATTTTCTCTCAGGGGAATATCAAAAAAGGACTGAGAAGTTATCATTCCGTTCTTTTTAGTATTATTTTTTATTCGATGTGTAATTGCACTTCTATTTAGCGTGTTTAGTGACTTTCTTTATCCCCATCACGACTATGCCTCTTTCGATGCTCGCCATTGTTACCAATCCTTTCCAATTTTTTTGTGCTTCCAAGCAATTTCCTTTACTACTTGAACCCGCCCCCATTTTTGAAGTCCAATAAAAGTTTTCATCATCCACTTGACGCATCACCCTACGTTTATGGTGCTTGGAACAAGGGAAAGAATAATTATCTTCTTTGGAAGAAAAGACAGGATGTTGAGTCTTTCTCTACCCCGACAAGTGGCATTCCCATGATTTGTACGCCGTTTTTTCCTGGATGAAATCACTTGCATCTAAAGCAACGTAAAACAACATGAGCCATGGTGAGGGATCTTCAGGTGGGCACCCCTTAGGGATTGATTAACTTGACGGTTGAAGGCAGTTTTATGCTTTGGGCTTTGGAGCGTATAACAGTACCATTTGAAAAATTCATATTGTATTCAGCAATAGAAACCACTACTGTAGTCCTATCACGTACTGCCTTGTGGGGTGTTCGGATCATAATAACCTCCCTCGAAGATTTTCAGTAGGAAATGTTTTACTTTTGTCGGCCATTTTACATTTTTTCAGCATGTATAAACGAGTGCTTTTACTTATTATGTTTCCAAAAACAGTTAATCACGCCCAAAACACAACTTATTTGCTATGAAGACATTAATTATTTCGAGGTTCATTTAATCAATATCAAAATACATCAACAATAATGATTTACTTTTTGATATCGATTCCTTTCGGCAAAAATGTTTTGGAGAGATATTCATTTGTTGATTATATATTCCATTTCCTCTAATTGATATTTTTCACTCTGTGGGAAAAATTCAAATTTATAAGGTTTATATAATTGAAAAAGAGATATATTTGAAGTTGTTCAACAGTAATTATATTACGTCGTCCTGCGCTCCTTGGTGTAAAAAATGTGGATGGGCTCAAAAACAATCCATAAAAACAGTAGATGTAGGCGGAGATTACGGTATACCATAGTCGTTATGAAGAAATCCTCGCAATGAAACCAGCTCTTCGTAGATTATTTCCTCATAAACTAATATTAAAATCCAACCTTCTAATAATTTCTAATAAATAATGGGCTCTTGAAGGAGAAAAGAAAAGGACGTTTGAAAAAAGAACGTGCTGGTATAAGGAAATATATTTTGAATGGAAATTTATTTAATAAATAAATAAAACACAAGGAGAACTTTTCTTTTCAAAAATCAGATTGGCGGGTCAAATAGGCGAACAGTCTATGAGAGCCTTTCCCTGTGAAATTAGTGAACTCCGCACATTTCGGAGTGTGTCTCGGATTTAAAGCAGAATTGTTGGTGGAAACCCTTTCTCCGCTCTCCGTCGGAATCCAGTCTTGTCGGCTTCATCCCGAGAGACTGAAAATTTATTAACGTACCTACCCCAGCCCGGTTATCTTCCACCGCTCATCGTCAACTGAATGTTCCCTTCGAAGGGAGCTTCCTATGCATTGTTATGGGAGATGAAGAATCACCCTTGCATCTCTCTCTCTCTCGCTCTCTATCCACCCTTAGCTCTAAGGATTCCCCGTCTTGTTTCTCTTTCCCACTCTCTCGGGTGAAACCACAGAGTATGAGAGAGGGAGAAAGAGAGGAGATCAGCAAGACAGAGATCTTTCGAGACGACGATTCAACCCATCTCTCCTCCCTCTCCGTTCACCATCCCCATTCCCCGCGTCCTCCACCGACCACACACCCACATTTCTCCAGACGGCTATGGAGATCGTCGACGTTGGAAGGGCAGGGACTCTAAGGGTGAAGAGAGAGAGAGGGAGACGGGGGCGGAGATTTGAAACTATGGAGCGGTCCCCCTGCCATTGTAGGAGTCTTTTCTTCCATAAATTATCGCGCGTTGCCCAGGGCAACAAGGAGGGAGGTAAGGAGAAGGATTATGGTGGGGTGCAAGAGTGTAATCTGTGGGAAAGGAAGTCGCGAGGAGGTATGGGAATTTGAATAGATACGGTGAGGTTAATGAGAAGTCTGCTCTGGCACAAAACAGTCCATAGAATTGTATTCGTGGCCTTGATCACCTTGGACCTTCATGATTCTCATTCCAGGAATAATTGTGCCATTGCGAGCGAGATTTCTATCTAGAGTACCCATGGTTGGTTACGAGCAAGCTTGTTGAAAGCAGTGTCGTTGTAATTAAATTGGAATCTAGTTACGTTAATTTCAGTCCAATACGTCAATGTAGAGCTTTCCAAAAGTAATGCAATGAAATTTCCTGCACCGCTCCTATTAATTAAAGTGGTATGAATCTACTTGAAGTAAGTGAAGAAGACACTAAGATTTGCCACAAAACTGGTTTCAGTGCTCTACAATCTGTAGAAACGGCAGGGCGTTAGTTATTGCAAACCTCTGCACGCCGATTGTGTCACAAAAGATCAACCGATCGGAAATTTCAAGTGAACTTTTGCAACGTGTTGAAAATGTACCTGATTATTTGAACAACGTCACCACTGGTGATAACACCTGGGTTTTTGAGTACAATCCTGAAACAAAACGCCAAAGTTCTGAGTGGCACTCGGACCAGTCCCCCAGGCCAAAAAAGGCAAGAATTAGCAAATAAAATGTGAAAACAATACTAATAGTGTTTTTCGAAAGTAAAGGAGTGGTCCATAAGGAGTTGGTTCCTCAAGGACAGATAGTTAACTCTGCCTACTACGTGGGTGTGCTGGAAAGACTCCAAAAAATGTCTTCAGGACGAGAAAAGACATCTTCGCTACCTGGCAACTCCGTCATGGCAACGCGCCTTACCACAACGCGGCACGACTCCGCGAATTCCTGGCCAAACACCAGGTGCCAACACTTTCCCACCCCCCTATAGTCTTGACGTCGCCCATCCGGACTTCATTTTGTTCCCGCGAATAAAAAAGTCCTGAAAAGAACCCATTTTTCGTTCATAGAAGAGATCTAATAAGCCTTGACGAAGACCTTGCGAGAGATCCGCGAAGACGCTTTCCAGGGCGCGTATCGGTAATAGCAGCGTAGTTGTAAAAAATATATAGATGCCCAAAGACATTACTTTAAAGAATTTTAAGTGTTCGTGCGAATCTCTTCAATAATTTACTTTTAAAAAACATAATTGCACTACTTTTGGAACGCACTCTCTTTGGGACATTTCGTTGCAATTCGGAGATACCATTGCCTAAGCAAGTTCATATCCTACGTCTTATGCAACACACAGGATAAATAGATACTAGTTGTTGCATAGCATCCAGGGGCACAAAACAAATAAGCGCATCTATGTGCAGAGCCGTGGTAATTGCTAAGGAAATTCGACGAGAGCAAAATTAAAATTAAACCTTTAAAAAACACTATGTGAACATGAAATTCGTGCTAATGGTTCAATCTAGTGTGATGAAGATATTGATGTTTAGAATATTTAAACTTTTAATTATGATTCCAAGACCTACATAATGAAATAAATATAATATTTATATAATAGCTATCAAATATCAATAAGCCTCTTCATGAACCTGATCAACATTTTACGGAGGATTATTTTTATCGCCCGTCACAAAGATATTTGCTAAGGTGTTTAACCATAACATCGTCACATTGTCTGTATCACCAGAAGAGTGTTAGTTATAAATATAATCTGTGTTATACTCCTTTTAATATGAGGAATCCCTATCGACCTGAAGTCTAAAAATTGTAAAATGGTCTCTTTTCCTGGAAGTATTATAAATATGCAATAATATGGTACGATACATCAAGACAATATTTAGAGATTCGAGCACGTTTTTGACGTTCCAAGGGTCTGATTAAAATATTCTACGCAGCCGAGTGCTGCTAAATGCCACACTTTTGAACGCATATTCGCGGTTTCTGAAAAATAACAATGGAATGACTCTCCGTGAATGGCCTACAGGCAGATCCCACTGTTCTTTAACGTCGCCACACGTCAGCTGCTCTTTGTACGCCCCTCGCTTGCACTTCCTCCCTTTATCTAAACTCATTCCACCCATCCTCCTCTCGCCTACCGCCATCGTTGCCCCACTTTCCCTCTCGCCCACCCGGCTCTCCGCGCCTCCACACCCCCACGGACCAAATGCATTGTCTTCCCCACCGGTTGTGCTCAATTTTTTTTCCTTTTAAATCCAACGGCAAGAAGGATACTATTTTTTATTACAAGTCTATCCTGACGTTTGACTAGATTTTTTTTAGCTCTCTGAAGCGGAATTCAGCTTTCCCTCCTGCGTCCGTGCGTGAGGACATATCCCTAGGCGCTCAAAGTTTACCAGTCCATAAAATATTTTTCAATTCTCTAGCCACGCCAAAGGTACATCAGAAATATTTTTTGGGTCTTCGTTTGAGAATTTTCTTTTACATTTGTACAGTTGATGCCGAAATCTTTAAAAAATATCTAGTTTAACGAAGGTATTGATTGAAGGAGGCATTCAAGTTGAAATTTATTTTGATTCCAGGTATTTGTTCTAATTTATCATCTATTCCATACTTTGAAGAAAGTAATAGCTTCGGCTTTACATTACTGGAGTATTAGAACGGATAATTCTCACTATTTCGACATGAATTCAGAGAATTCGATTGTTAAATTCCCTGAATATCTATCGTTTGTGAATTATCCATGAGTCACGACGGGGTATCTAACCTACGTAATTTTTAATCAGGTAACGGATTTAACTCTAGCAAACGTTTTTCATCTTGATTTCATTTTACTTTAGTTTCCAACATTTTTATTGGCATAAAATCGCACGTTATAACATATGCAAGCTTATACAACCACTAAGGTTTTGATCATCTAAGTTACAAGGGTATATGTCACTTTTATTGGTAATTAATCGTATTCTAAAATAGGTTTAATTATGAGTAGATTTTTCTGAATTGTTGTGCACTGCCAGTGAAAAATTAACTAGCCATTGAAGTTAAAAAAAATTATATTTTCGGGTATGCTAACAGCATGGGTTGTTAAAAAATTACAACTAGTTTAAACATCAGGAAATGGTTTGATAGATAAACTCGGTCCATCGGTTTGTTAGAGGTCAGGTAAATACTCAAAATACAGTTCATGCAACAATTTGATACAGTATTTAAATAATAAGTAGTGTAGGGCATAATATGAATTTTCTAATAGTAATTAAATTAAAATGTTTATTTTCAAAATGTTTATTTGGTAGTTGTGTCCATCCATATATGTATGTGTGTATATATATATATATATTTTTTTTTTTTCCTACAGGTTCCCCCCACCTTTCCTCACCTAACTCCCAACCCCCTCAACCCTTACCCTTCCCTCATGGTGCTACACCCCCTGCCACACACCTTTTTGGTGGCTCGCAGGGTACTTATGTAGATGTAGATGTAGATCCAAAAACCTACCTTAACCGGTAGATTACCTAATAATAATAATAATTAAATTAAAGTTTGATAATAACATTATTTTCTGATAACCGTCAATTAAAAATTATAAGTTTTAATGGCGTTACTATATTTTTTTAATAATTAGGCGGATTTAAAAATCTTATCTGGACTATAAACTACGTAAAGCGACATAAGTCTACGTTTTGATTAATTACAATGGTTGATGTTGATGTGAAAATAAAAGAGGCTCCATACTCGTATAGCTCTCATAGTCGCTATAGCGACTCATTGACGTAGGCTTACAGAAAGGTATATATTTTTCAATCGGTATATGTAATAAAAACAAAGGAGAAAGTTTGACTCATGCACTTCGGTGAAAGACATGTAGCAATTTTCTGGCCACTTTCTTGTGTAACAATCCTCAAAATTTTATGTACAATTACTTGAATTTTTAAGTCATCAGTAGAAAAAATAATTATTGACATTGAATAACGCTGTGCTTAGATTAAATTATAAAGGGGATGTCGTTTTTTATTTAAAATTTCAAAAGCCTTTTGATTTCATTGTTGTGAGATTGAGGAAACTTTCTTGATGACTAAATGTCATAGATGTTATCGTCTACGATTGTTATTTAAATTTCATAAAACTGTCCATCGATGAAATATCCGTCGGCCATCGGATATAAAACAGCTTTTTTTAGTCTATGCTTGAGCAGTAATTGTAAAAAGTATAGATAAGTAAGAAATAATTTGTACCAGTATAAATCATAGCTACAGAAATTGTACTGATTTAAATTCGAGTTACTTGTGTACACATTTATGTTTTCGAAGGGCATAAACTTAACACCTCTACATTTCATAACCTTGCCCAAAAGGCACATGACATCTTACATTGTAAATACCCCTTCTTCATTTCCGTGTGCATTCTACCTCCCTTCATTCCGTTTATCAACTCTATTATTTTCTTTCCTCTTCTTCAACTGCTCAAAATTCTCCGTTCTATCACAGTCTTCAACATTCCATCACTTATCAAAATTCTTTTCTGAAATATTTCCAGCCTCCTTTGGATTTCTTCAAAAAATCCTCTCTCCTACCCAAGCATGGCCAGTACTTCGCCGTTAATTTTCTGCACAGTTTACTTTTTCCACTCTTATCAAAACTCGCCTCTTGAAAGCTTCCAATTTACGTATATCGCCTGGCTTCAATGACTAAGATTCAGCTCCGTCATATGAAATTCGTCAGTAATATTTTCCTAATATCCTTACTACGCGTCCCTGTTTTCAACTCCCTCTACCTTATGAAGGTTTCTTTGCCAAAGCCTATTCTTCTTTTGTCCCCATCCTTATATTCCTACTACTTTGACCATCTTAGTCCAAGAAAGGTAAACTGTTCCTACCTCTTTTTGACTCTCAATTTCAATTTGCGTTACTGTCACTTCTGGTTTTTTCCAGTAAAAACCTACTTACAGATTGAACTTCTCAACTCGCGGGATTCTTTAGTACAGTGCTCATTTAACAGTTCGTAGTGAGCAAAGTAGAAGAACCACAGTGCAACACACACTACCACAGCAGGATACGTACTTAGTTTAAGGACGTTCAGACACCAAGATAGTGGCTCAAGGTCTACCCACCGCCAGACTAGGCCAAAACGTGAGTTACTTTCTTGACACCCATCGTCTAGAGTCTCAAAGTTTTATTATTTTCATTATTGTTTTCAGCTTGTCTAAGTTCTAAATATACGCTGTGAAGTGATTCTCTCTGATTACGCTACAACATTAATTCTGACGAATGAATTAGTATATTACGAATAATTTCAGGTGATTCATTAATATTTTCCTGAAGTTGAAATTTTCCTTTCTTGGTTCTCTTACGCGGAGAACTAAGGTCTCAATTATTATAGCTTCAGAGGGTGATCTTTTTTTTGGAAAGCAACCTGTGGTTGCTGTGTTTTCCGTTTAATTTTCGAATGTATTTTCCAGATGAGTCGAAATCGGATACTGTTTGTATCCTCGAGATTCTCGTGATTTACCATTTAACAGTATGAATGTCCTTTCAAGGTTCGAAAGGGTTGGATTCATTTCCATTCAATTTCTCCACGCGCTAGATCTAGCTACCATCCGTCGATCCAGCCTTAACGTGAAATTCAGTTACGCCCTTTCCCTTTCAAATCCACCCTCCGACATTTGGACTCCGTCTATGAGCAACGTTTTCTCATCACAATGAAAATAACATCGCTCAGAGTGTCCCTCGGATTTTGAGAACCGAAATGAAAATTGGCAAAACGTCTACCAAAATAAATCACGCCTAAAACTACTCAATTTGTGTCTGCCAAAATGTTCCGTATTTTTATGGAAACTGTAGTAAATATGTTCACTGTAAAGATTAAAGTCATACGTACCTACGAATGATGAGGTCTCAGGCGTGATGTGGTGGAAGCGTAACATATTAAAACCACAGGTATTGCAATTTTCCACTAGATATTTTATTTCGACACTACCGGTTTCGATGTTTTCACATCATCATCAGGTGTGAGCACAAGTGCGTATCTTCTTCACATATATAGTTGCAACAAGGGGTGGGGGGGTTGAAGGAGGGAAAAAAAGGGAGGGAGAAAGGGGGAAAAGGAGACAGGGGAATTCCATGAGGGGAAGGTTGAAAGGAGGAGTCAAAGAGGCGGGGAGGAACAGTGGGAAATCCAAGGGGTGGGGGTGGAGGTTTTTTGGGGGGGGGGAAATACTGAGAATTAACAATAGGACAACCGGATTAGCACAGATAATGAACATAAAGACAAGTCTTTATGTTCATTATCTGTCATTATGTCTCAGTATTGCCCCCCCCCCCCAAAAACCTCCACCCCCACCCCTTGGATTTCCCACTGTTCCTCCCCGCCTCTTTGACTCCTCCTTTCAACCTTCCCCTCATGGAATTCCCCTGTCTACTTTTCCCCCTTTCTCCCCCCCCTTTTTTCCCTCCTTCAACCCCCCCACCCCTTGTTGCAACTATATATGTGAAGAAGATACGCACTTGTGCTCACACCTGATGATGATGTGAAAACATCGAAACCGGTAGTGTCGAAATAAAATATATAGTGGAAAATTGCAATACCTGTGGTTTTAATATCATACGTACCTCTTTGAGCAGTTACATGAAATGAATTTTTTCGTCAATCACGAACTAATTTTTTCCAGTTGACATTTTATCCCACGGGAGACATCACTATGATAAACTAAACAAAGGAATCAATTTAAATAGTAGAATTTTATCAATTTCCTGCGGAGCTGCCGAACCTTGATCATTTTATTGGCCTTGAAATACTAGAGTCCATTAATGAAGAGTTTTTTTAACATAAGTATTTAAAGTTTGCGTAATAAAATGAATCTAGTTTAATATTTTACTTTTCGGTTTCAAAAACCCGTAGCCCGACAATGTGGTATGTTTGTTGCGTAAGTAAACATTCTTCGCCCGATGTCCTCGTGTTCATATAGTGAAAGAGACTTGCGGAACAGTACATATAAGGATTTGAGATCTCGCTTTATGCTCTTATGCTCAGCCGCACCACGCATCCATGTTTCCTCGGGCGCCTTCTCCCGCGAGAATGCCACTCCATCACCGTCTCTCGTTTCGTTTCCTCACCCCTCTCCGCCCCAAAGTGAGATAAACGCAAATGCACTCTGGCACTTTCCTCTCTAGGTCCAATCCGTCCATTTACATCCTCGCGAGCTCCCGACGTTCCTTCACACCCACGACCCTCGCTTCCACGACCCCTTGGTGACGACTCCTTCCTCGTATTCACTTCCCCCTCCATCCCACAGGGGTTTCGCCCAGGTTAACGCCGACCCAAATGGAAATTAAAAGAAGAAGCTATATAGGTAGTGACTTACTCCGTCCTCATTATTATTATTCATTGTTCTTCCTCTCGCGTTTCGAGTACGGACGTTCCGCGTGGATTCTGTATGGTCTGTAGGGTAGTTGGTGAAGGAAGGGAGGGATAGAGGGGGGTAAAGAGAAGGAGGGTCCTGGGATTTTTTTTCGTGACGGAGCGCGTGTGCCGCGAAGGGGTTAGTTTTGGAGGGCGTCGGGGAGGGAGGGAGGGAGAGAGAGAGAGACTAGGGTTTAACGGAAGTCGTAAACTAGGGTGAGAGACGCGGGGATGGAGATTCGGAATGGAGAAAATAGGGATGCGTCTCGCTGATACAGAACAAAGCAGTCCGTTGGTACACGACAACGTAGGACGTTGTAGAGATATTCATCAGATACTACGGTAGTGACTTGAATAGGGAACGTGATATTATTCAGGATGAGAGTAAAATCAATAGCATTATACCATTGAAAGCTATAGAAAATACAAGCACTCTTCAGAAAAATATTTTCTGTGAAAAGATGTTTTATTTGAAATTCTCATTGAATGCGACTGTTCAATTTTTTGATTCACGAATACTGTATTGGATTTTCTCTATAGGTAATAACGGTCATGAAAATGAGAGAAATGCTACGAAATGTAAAGGCTCTATCTTTTATAATGCATTAATTGAACACCGATATTGCGCATTACTTACCCATGATATATTTTTAAATATATCGAAGTATTGTTTCGTTTTCAACGTTCTTGGAAGTACTCTAAGAAATAAGTAAGTTCAAATATCCCCCGTAGTTAATATTATTTCATAAATATTTATTTTTATTAAAATTATTACCGCAATTTTGTCTTTATTCAATGGCACGAAATAAATTATTTGTATTATAAATTGGAGAAAAACGTACATAATGCAATACCTGCTGCCCGGTATTCACTATGGTATCTTTATTGCTTTAATGCATGAAGATTTTTATGTATTTGTATCTCCAATTCGGCATTCGTACCATTTTATTTTTTCAGTTCAAAACATTTTGGCACGACTGTCTTATTTTAAGACAATATTTTTCCTCTTTTATCTCATATTTACCATAACTTTTTTAAATAACCCAGTCATTCAGTTCATTTTTATTTGTTACACCCAATAAGTTAATAATTATGATTTTTCTTTGGAAGATTTCAAATAAAAAAAATTGCAATATCTAGGTTGAAGTGGTGTAATTTTATGTGAATGACTTCATTCAGACGTATATTTGAAGCTTTTTGAAAGGTTAACGAATGATTTTCCTTCTTTCCAATCAAAAACATACTGGCGATATCAAAAGGAAATATATTCTTGGGTATGTAAATAAGAAAACGCGGAAAAAATGACATTACTTTTGTCCACATGTATCAAACTGAAGCATGACGGTATATTTTTAGTATTTACTTGATCTTTACTAAACGTTAGACCGATTTAATTACTCAAATTTGTTTTCAGACTAGCAATTTTGCCTTATCCTTCATAGAGTCACCAAATAGAGATGATCTCACCACTTTGAGCGAGATGGATATAACTAAACTAGTCAACAATTCATGGTCGAAGGAATGCTATTCGGAAATTAACTGGCAAACCAGCACTTTAGTATTCCTAGAAATCCAGTCTTACAGTGACAGTTAATTAAAGTTAAATCTCTGCAGCTGCATCAACAAAATTTGTTATGAACACAAATATCATTATCCAGTATGTGAAGAAAGCGCAAATATATTACACTGAATTCCGCTACAGCAAGCATTTAGTCACAAACCGAATGGAATTAAGAGCTCAAAAAAATTATCTATAAGCTGTTCTAGCTGTTCGTAAAAATGAGTGGGAGCGAATCGACTATACGGCTTGATTGTAAAAACCTTAACGATCGCATATCTTGTCGAATAAAATGGCCATTTATGCGACGGTGGATTTCGTCATTTTGGGAAGAGAGACATGCGGGAAAGGGTCGTAAGGTCCTCGGCGAAGGGGACGGTCGACACGGGGTGAAAGTGTGTCCACGGAGGGGGGGGCGGAGGGAAGGTGGGTACAAGAGAAGGGTCAGAACACTGGGAGTAGAGCGGAGGGAAATATAAAGGGAGGGAGAACGAATGACTACCCTCCGTAACACTTTCGCTAATTCGACGAGGGAGTCCTTGGAGTGAGAGTCTTTGGAGGGAAGCACGAATGGTGGATGGATGGGTGACCCTACAACGGGGCCGCACTTGAATGAGGAATGTGTAATTTAGGAAGGTGGGAGGAGGAGGGAAATGAGCAGGTGGGGCGGTCGTGTGACTAGGTGGTCGATACATGAGGAACAGCGGTGGAGGGCTTCCGGATCGTATTTCTGCGGGCTGTCTCCCGGCGCATATCAAAGTTATGGACGACGACTTCCCCACCTTTATTTCCCACCAACTATTAGTATTAGGTATTAGGGAAGGGAACCGTTAGCGGGGATTATTACAGATTGAGTTTTATTTCCCTTTCCACCCCTCACTACTAGTACGCAAATAGATCGCCTTTTCCCGGCATGTTTTCTAATATATTTATTTTGCCAATTTTCCCCGAGACTGGTGCACCAACTTCCTGTGTATGATTTTCAGTACTAACTGGCAGAGATGATAAATGGATGGTATATACTATATTGTTTCCAAGAGTAAGCAATTTGTGAATTTTGGAAGAAATGGTGTGTAAAAATCAGGAGTCCACTGAAAATGGTTTCTCTAAAAAGGACAGAAATACATGAATTTCTTGTAATCTCCTAAGTTATGGTATCATTTGAGATTGAAAATTCAAATGTGGGGCAACCCTTAATTAAGTTTTAAAAATGATAACATGGTTTTTTAATTTGCTTCAAATTAATTCAGTAGTGTCGAACCAAAATAATAGATTATGACGAATATTCTCTTACCATTTAAAGTTAGGGGTTTATGGTATTGAACATTACACTTTGCAAACAGGAAAAGATATCCGTGTATGTCAAAAATACGAAAGAGATTATTTTTCTAAATAAAAAGTAGTAAAATGGAAAATAAAATTATATTGAAGAGATACAACCATTAACAATGACGAAGGTCAGTTGCAGTTGGGTTGTTTCAGACGTGGTTTCGTGGAATTGGAACCAATTAATGGTCGAGCAGTAATAGCAGTGGTGGACTGGTCAACTGATCTATTTCTAAACAGGTTTCGATGTACTTCATCATATTTAGATGAAAGAATGAGGGCCGTCTGATATACACTATTATCTGGGAGGAAAGAATGCGGGTAGAGAAGGGGGAAGGTTGTGGCGGGAGGTGGGTTTGGAGGTTGTGTGTGAGGATGTTGGGAACGATTGTCATAGGACTGGCAAACGTACAAAATTCCAAATTTTTCTTTGGTTAATTTTGTAGGAGTAGGAAATTTAGAGAAAGGAAAAATTATTGATTAAAACCCAGCGTCCGCATTAACATAATCTTGAAGTATGATGCTAAGGCGACCACAGTTTAATTCTCCTCCAAAGGGTGGCGCACCCCACTTGAAGTGCTCTCCACAAAGCACCCAAAGTAGGGATGGAGATATCACTGAACAATCCTGCCACAACATAGAGATTCGAACCCAAGATCTCGAAATGTGAAGACAGTACACCAGCCACCACATGAAACCATTCCCCGGGGTGAATACTACCCCGAGTTCCCGGACAGAAGAGACCCCTTCACTCACGGCGGTGGTGTGGGTGTCATTACAGCTCCGGGCGAGTTGTCGGTGGTCGGAGTGAACGAGGACACTCCCTAAAGTTTTTCTTTGGTGTTTTGAGATGATTTCATTTCCGCTCTCCCACGAAGAGGTGGCAAAGGGAGAGAGGAACTGATAAAATACGAAAGAACTCCCCTGACGTATAGCGCACGCTCTGGTGCGACCTCCCCACATCGTCTCGGCCATCTCGTCACATTTTCCAGAGCATGAGTGAGAGGGAGAGGCGGGCACAAGGGTGCCCAATGTGATATAAAGGAGTAGTATAGGGGGCTAAAAACCCTCTGCCAGCGTTCCGACCCTACCTTTAAACCCCAAAAAAAAACCACGAGCTCTGAATCTTGTCCATCCGCGTCTCTCACTTTTCCCAAATTCAATCCTTTCTCTAACTCTCCCTCTCGTGTATATTCTCATTCCTCTTCCCCCCTCTTCGCTCTCTGACCCTTCATCCTATTTCCATTCTCCCCCTGTTTTTTCCATTCTCCTCACTCCCTCTCTCGCAACTCGATCCCAATTCTACTCGATATCCTACAGCCTTTTGGAAAATACAAATGGGGGTGGCTGTTTTCTTACCGATTCCTTCAAGATGGGGGAATAACGAAATGGCTCTCTTCTTCAAGACAGGAGAGTGATTTTCAGCCGTTTACGGATACCTAGGGTGCATGAAATCATAAAATTATCTCTAAGAGTAAAAGTAAGAAATATTTGTCATACCATTTTAATTTTTTTGGCAGACTTCCCAAGTATTTTATTCTATATATTTACATAAGATTAGCTTGTCGTCATCATTTATAACCTAATAAATTTCCTCTCTAACTCTAATTCGGTCCCATAGTTCAATGAAAGTTATTATTTCATCACCAAATCTTGTTTCTTTTATTTTTTTGGATTCGTCCGACAGTTAAGGTTATTGGTAACATGGAGGATGGATGGGAAAGGAAGGGTGAAGCAGAAAGGAGGATAGTGAAGGAAGAAAGGGACCCGGAGTCGGCCTTGGCTTACTCTTAACGAAAAGCGCCATGGAGTCCGTAGTTTAACGTCCCATTGTGACGGTGTATACTCTCAAAGTGCTCACCACGAAGAACCTTAAGTAGGAATCAAGATACCACTGAAAAATATCAGCCGTCTCCAGGATTCGAGACGGGGCCCGTACCCTCTCGGTAGGAAGCCAGTATGTTAGCCACCGCACCAACCCGCACCCCACACTCGTAACATGGCAATGTAACATTTGGACGGCAAAACAAAAATACTAGAGGACACGTAAATGGAAACTCACGTTTCAGCCAGTCTGACCTAAAGAAGGCATCCAAGAAGGCCGAAAACTTAAAATCTTAAAAAAATATATATATATATATATATAATATATTTATTATTATAAGGTAATCTACCGTTGAAGGTAGGTCCCTCTTCATTTCTGTGTACTTCTTTCCTCCATTCATCCCGTTCAACACCCCTATCCTGTTCCTGCCCTTTCCTCGTTTGCCTAACATTCTCCCCTCTATTACCTTCTTCAAAATCCCCCTGCCGCTCAATACGCCTTTCATCCATTTTTCCTGCCTCCATAGGATTTCTTTCAACAAGCCCCTCTCCTCACCTACCATATCTAGTACTTCCTCATTTGTTTTTATTTCGGTGCATTTCACCTTCTTCATTCTTCTCCACACCCACATTTCAAAAGCCTCCAATCTACGTCTATCCTCCTGCTACAGTGACCACGTTTCCGCGCCGTACATAGCCACGCTTCATATCAACATTTTTACGAGTCTTTTCTTAACATCCTTACTTAATATCCCTGTCATCAACACCTTCATCCTTTTTTAAGACCCTTTTCCTAGCGTAATTCTTCTCCTTACGTCCCTACTACTTTTACCGTGTTGGTCCAAAACACTTTCGAGATACGTAAACTGTTCTACCTGCTCTAGTTTTTGCCCTCCAATTTTAATGTTTAGCTAGCCTTTTTCTTTCTGGAAAATCGCATAGCCTTTGTTTTATTAATATTGATTATCATACCATATTTGTTGCAATAAGCTTCCAATTCACTCAGCAATGCTTGCAACTCCTTGGCTGACTGACAAACCAAAGCTTGGTCATCAGGAAACCTAACAGATTTTGCGAATTCCTCTCCGACTTTCAATTCTACCTCCAGTTCTTCCCATGACTCTGTAATCATTTCCTCCATAGCTCAAGTGGTTAGATCATAGGCTCGGCGAGTCGAAAGATCCTGTGCTCAAGTTCCAGTCAAGAAAATATTTTTGCGCTTGTGATCTGCTCGATTTCGCTTTCCCCACCTCTTCTGTGTTCGTCCTTTATATGTGTTCTTATCCTCTTTTCCTTATATCTATTTTCATGTGAATGAATATTTGTTCATTGCTCAATATATAATATATATACATATATTTCCTTTAATCCTCGGTATAAGTGAGAGATTCTCAAATCTACAATTTGGTATCAAAATTTGGAATGCATCTAAGCAGATGCAAACTACCAACCGAAGCAATTCTTAAACAGAGTTGTCGAAATTATTGAAAAAAGTTGGAGCAAGGAAACTTATACTGTTGCCACTACATTGCGATTGAGTCAACCATGCCTGCGTCCTTGTTTTAATACAAGTAAAACTATATTGACTGTGATCTAACCATTTATTTCTTCCATATTTTCGAGTAAGTGATTTTGAACATGTTCTTTACATTTCCACGTCGTATTGAGTTCTCTTCTGAATGTCCGTCTGGCACCACTTTACCTGAAAACTTTTTCCCAAGTGTTTTCATCAATATTTTGCTCGAAAATAATAATTACTTCAGAAATTGAGTTTTTGAGTTCTAACATGTTTCCACTATAGTACGTATATTTGAATAGGTATACTTTTTAAATCGCAATTAGTAGTTGAAAATCCAAAATAAATCGCAATTTCCATTTCCCTTCTCTCTCTATCTGGTCACATCTTTTCCCTATAACCACCTACGAACACGTCATCTATTGTTTATCTGATGATTTTTGTTAGTATTCCAGCTGCGTGGTAATGCCCATTCAAACCCCTATTCTTTTGTCGTTGCCTTCACTTGGCTCTTATTTCTTCTACCTTTCTTCCTTGTTTTATATTCAATGAGTACGCGCAATGAACTTTTCTATACTTATTTACAGCGTTATTTGCAGTTATTGACATGAATGCTATAGACTAGTATAATGCAATAGTATTATTCTGTCAAATGATAACGAATTATTATTATTAGATATTTAAATAAAAGGATTTCATTGCGCCTCTTCAGTAAGTGTTATTTAAGATGAGTGTTATACTTTTAAAGACTAAATATCATTTAAAGTGGAATATTGTAAAATAATATCGTTTTTGAGCCATGTGACTTTGCTTAATAATTTCCTTAATCATTCTTGGTTTGTGAAGAGCATTGAATAATACAGAAAATTATATTTATTCCGATTTTTCCATGTACATTACGAGTAAATACAATGTTTGTTCATAATTCACGCTCTTAATGTAAATTACAACAGTGATTATGGGTGATAATGAGTTGACATTATCTCTTAAATTTATTTGTGTTATTCTTTTTATTTTCTTTGAACTCAGTGCAGAAAATTCAACGATAATTTTTTGTTCCTCGTTGCCATTACAGTTAATGATGCACTGAAGGGCGAACTTCTGTTGTCAAGGTCCGTTTTTCATTTCATCTTTGCTCACTTTCCTCCAACATTTCACGGCTATTTTGGATAACAAAATTATATAGCATTATTTCATATTTTTATCTCCACATTATTTCCATTTAATCGGCTTCAAAATTGCTCTGGTCTTTCCGGAACCCAAACACTCAAATGTCAACCTAGCATTCACTTCACTCGTTCTCGTACGACTCCTTTCCTTGCCATTTCTTGCATAACTATATATATATATATATAAACATATATATAGAAATATTTATATATATGTATATATACAAATATATATATTTATATACATTTCCATATATATATATACACGCACACACACACATATATAATATATACATATATGATCCCTTTCCCTATATATATATTTATTGATCCAAGAGGTCCATTTCTTCTAATCTAAAAATTATTCCATTGCCACCGACTTCAGCGGACATGCTAAGGTATTCGCTTCCTTGGATATTCTAATATCCTACGTGAACTCAAGCGGCACCGCTACTCGAGCACGCTATACTCCACTTCGGTGAGGAAAATTACTATTTAGCCCAAAGCCACAGGTTCCGCCAGCCTTGGCAGATAGCGTGGTCTCACAAACCTGGGGCTTGCCGAAACGTCTACGTCATTCTTATGCCATGTTCTTCTGGATAAACTCAGGTTTTCCCTAATAATTTCGGTGGAAAACAGTCCGCCAGTCCATTTCACCGGTTTGACGCCCAAAACTCAAGTTTATTCAAACAAGCAGCAATTTATGATACACATCCACATGCCTTGATAAGAGAGGAGTAGAGGAAGTATTCCACTTTGCTATTTACTGTCTTTATAATGCAACTATTGAAAAAAGCAATTATTCCCACCAAGGTGGTGTGTCAATATCATAATATTGCCTCTCTGGGAGGTATTGTTTTTCTCATGTGGTTAAAATATTTTTTTTCACTGTTCAAACATGTTTTCCCACGAATCAAAACTCGAAACAGAATTTAAATTACAGCATTGAAAGGGATCTGTGAATTATTTTAAGTTTAAAAGAAGTTTCTTAATGAAGGAGAATTTTCAGAATAGACTTCAAGGAATGACGCTTGGGTCGTGGAGAAGTTTCACTTTTAGTATTGAAAAATAAAAACTGTCATGAATAATTACTAATATAGAGTTTTTAAATGACTGGAGACGCTTCTGTTTTAACGTTTGTATTGATTCGTAACTTAGTATTGACTCTTGGAAAACTTGTGCCCATGCATGAGAGGAATGGCATATTGGCGGCGGAGTTTTTTGGAAAGATATCTTTCTTGATGTTGGTGGAAGGGACAGCGATATATTTAAATCCCGGTAGAGGATTTTGTTCTGAAGAGAAACGGAGTGCTTGCCACTTTCCATTACATCCTCGACCGCATCTTCCCGTTTATCTCAGCGCCACCCTCTTCACCTCGGATACACTCTTATCCCGTGATATTTATTCGGACACGCGCGCTCGAATCTACACAAATGCCTCCTTCCACATCAACCTCGCCTCCAGAGCGGGAAGAAACATCGGAGGGCAGCTTTAGGGGTGGGAGACGGGAGCTTTCCTTTTCACAGGGCATCATCCGACGCTTTTTTCAGGCGCTGGTTTCTGCAAAAAACGGGATCTTATCTTTCGAACACCCCACCTCAGACAGACAGGATACATTATGCAGGCTATTTTTACTTGAAGAAGCGCATGTACAATATGTGCAGCAGGTGTTATTGGTTAGCTTATTCGAGGAGTTTATCACGAATGAGATTTGGAAATGTCCTGGGTGGCACAAGGAGTGGGATTAAAATTTATTCCTCAGGTCAAACCCGTGTCCTCGGCTCTTAGAGAACCCTAACAATGAATTTATCTCAAGTATTCTACGTGATCGTCCCCTTTAGTCTAGCATGCGTTATTTCCAGCCGTGTACCTTCTAAATTGTTTGCCTGAGAATAAATATGAAAAATCCATGCGGAATAGTCCCATAATAAATTCTGTCGGATCTTTTCTTGTTTTTCCTTCGATCTCATTTTCAATTTTTCCAAGTTTGCGAAGAAGAAATAATCCGAGGAGGTTAAATCTGGCAAATGGGGTGCATGAGGTAGCAATTCAAACTTTGAATTTTGATTCAAACACGAACTTTGGCCATTGCAATAATGGATTTGTGAGCTGGTGCATTGTTTTGGTGCCTTTAGGGTAATTTATTCTGTTCCTCCTTCATTTATTTCTCTTTTCCTAAAGATTGCTTCCTCAGCTGCTCCCACAATCGATTACTTCAATAAACCATACAATTATCTAGCATTATAATCCTCATTGGCCGCAATCAGTCTTTAATGAGTATTTTTATATAAATATTTCATGCTTTCTTCCTAAAATGGATGTACCATACAATTTGGATCCATCGTAATAATACGTTTTCATTACGCTTTTTTATTTTATTGTATTTTAGTGAGCTTGAAAAGATATTTATGAAACAAATAGATGATGAACGGATTCACATTATATCGCTATTTATCTGTCATTAGTCTCACGTCCTGTACTTTAATTAAATGCGCTGCCTTTAAATTACATTTTTTTATAATCAATTTCAGGTTTCTCGTTGGATTAACCCAACTAAACTTGTGAATTTCTTTTTTCCTGAAGAACACATTCCAGACCTTTAAGGAAACAAATCTTCTCCCATTCTCCATCTCTGTATGGTCTTCCAAAGGACCAGCACTTTCATAATTTATTTTCCTTCCGACTCTTCCGCCAATGTCACCCACTATCACCAACTCATGTTCATCCGGGCAGTCATTGACCACTTCTTCTAGGTCTTCGTAAAAACTCAAATCTTTTCATCTGGGGAGCATCTTTATTAGGCCCGTATACCGCTATTACTTTCAATTTTGGTTAATGTTTTTGAAGTTTTAAGCTGATTAACCTATTATTAACTGACTTTCCATTATTTATTCGTCGTTTCCAAATCTTTTTTTACAAGAAAAGACACATCAGATTTTGCTCTCTTAGTTTTTTCCAACCCCCCTCCAGAAAAGAATATAATCACTAATAAATTACTGTCATAGGCTCTTATATGTTATTTATGTCATTGTCATCATATCCATTCCTAATAGTTCCTTTTCCTTTATTATTTCCTTAGTTTTTCCACTCAGTCCCTATACATTCCGTGTTCCATAAATCAAGGTCCTTCCATGCAGCCAAAGTCGTTGTCAGTTAATCCTTCCAGCTTTATTTTCTTTGGGAAATGTGTTTTCGGCTAATCCGTATGGCTTTATTTTCTCTGAGGAACGTTGCGAAAGTATTTTTACCGGGGCGAGGTGCAGGACCTTTGCCGGAACCCTATCCTATAGGGCTTGGATTTGAGTTCAAGGTTTCCTCCCATATGTGATACATTATTTAATTTGTATTTTTATTTTCAATCTCACTGTTCTAAATACTGTTTTGTAAAAATAATTAATGTGAAATTATTTATTTTTCTTTGGGTTAAACCAATAATAATTGACCTCAGTTAGAATTTATTCTATGTATTACTCGACGATATTTATTGATTTACACATCTATTGCCATCTAATTTGGTGTCTCTAGGTTATGGTGGTATGGGTAGTTTTATTTTAATTTACTCAATGCTATGGGAACTTATACATTTGGCAGAAGTCTACAGGTGTTTCATAAAAGTCCCTGCAAAGTAAAATTGCATGAACATGTTTTAGATGAAAAATTTCATCCGGAAACCATTTAGCTAAGGACCTAAGTTTACCTCTAAAACTGAGAGAGATGCCGATGTCAGTTGCTTTAACAAAGGGATTCGCTGATGTGCACCGAAATGCATAAACTTTATGGCATAATATTCTATGGAACGAGGATCCCTCGATTTCCAACCGTAATTTTAAACCAATTAAGCTACCAACGTGGGAAGAACGAATAGTAACCAGTAGAGCTTCAAAAGAAAAATAATATTTTCATATTTTTGATAAAAAATTAATGTGCTTTAGCAGGAATACGAATCGATTTTTTTACTCTATCTCCGAGCAGCGAGAAACGATTGTTACGAACAAAAACTTCAACTTTCAAGGTGTATTTTTTATTATTAATTTTAAATTACGTCTTTTACACACTAAATATATTATGATAGTAAAAATATCCAATAAATATGTCGAATGCTATTCTCAATTTACTTGACTATCCAGGAAATTAATTTATTTTCAAAATTTTCCCCTTTATATACACACCGCGTGATGTCATTGGGTTACCTCTATGGGTGCCTTCAGGTTCCTCTAGCATAAATATACTGCGTCCAACTCAATAAATTTATTTCGAGAAATTCTTGATGGAAATCTGGCTGAACACAGAGAATAATACCATTGATTCAACAGACTAGACCTCTTCGTTAATTCTCTCATATTACTATCCCAACTCAAGTGCTGAACACATCATGTTTACAGGAATTTTGAAAACACCGCGATGATTCCATTCATGTACTTTGGTCAGCGGAGATTAAAGAGAAAATATCGCTCACCTCGGCGTGAAGGAGGTGTTTATTATGCTCACGTATCGCGTGTGAAGTTCGTGCAATTTTCCCCTGCGAGCGGCGGCATCCTCGCCTCACCCGCGGGACACACTCTTCTTTTTACATCTTATTGGGGCCTCGTGGGAATGCACCGGGGAGTCCACAGGCGAATGATAAAACGGGCGGAAAAAGGGGACGAGAAATACGACGACTTGCGTTTCGGCGGGTAGGTTATGGTTTGGGCGCGGGAGATTACACGGCCGGACGCGAAAGGGAGGACGTTCCTCGAGGGAGAGGGGTCGGGAGGGAGGTTAGGAAGGGGGACGTAATGAAGGGGGAGGCTACAGAGAGGAAGGAGAGTGGATTCGTGGATTTTATAGAATATCTCAGCGTGGAATGACGTGCCGTCCTTTGCGTTTGTTTCATATTTATCACCTTAAAAAATCGCCAAAAAATATGGCGGCAGATGCTTCATGCACTTTACCGTGGAATAGTTTCTGCGGTTAAGGAAAGCGTTTTTGCTTCGGTTACACGGCGTTAAGCTTCCATATATATTCAGCCAAGAGTGGTGACGGTAAGCATTTCAGTCTCCTGTGCCCACATTGAAAGTTTTAATGTAAATGCTCTGGTGTGGAAACAACGCGGTATTTCATGCCTCCGCACCATGTTTTCACAGCAAGAGACGCGTGCTTACCTGACTAAGTAACTATAATTGGCCTGAAAAAGTTATTTCCTCTAGTAGAGCTTCGTATTAGGAACTTTCATGACTCTCATTCAGGTTAAGTCTTTGTGTCTAGTATCATTTACCAACACATACGGTCTGAAAGGCTAACATGATTTTAGAATATTGATATTACAATTGGAGGCTGAACTATACAAAATATTGCTTGCCTGGGAGGAAATGCGTCAGACTTCTATTTTGATCAGGTCTCCTGTACATCCTCTACTAATTTGACCTTATAGTTTTTCTATTTGGTAGTTTTAAGAAACCATCAGTCGCGCAGAGAATGTATCATCTTAACTGCAAGTATGTATTAAAATAAAATAGATCAGAGAAGTATATAGATGCTAAATGGACAGTAAAATACGAGTCACGCGCATTTGTAAGCAATAAGTTAGCTAACTGCATGTTTCAAAGAATACTCGAGATGGAAATAAATATAGATGTAAAGAAGTCCTTCAGCGTTTGAATGTACGTTTCTACAGCCAAACTAGCAAATATTATTAAATCGCCTTACAAACTATCCGCACGGCGTAAAATATGTGTGTTATGGGGTTTTGTATTGTTAGAATCAAGTTGGCTATAATAGTTTAAATGACACCAAACGCCTAATTTTAATATTGAAATAGCTTTACATTTCAAATAAAGTAAAATTATGACTAAATTCTTGCCGTGTTCTTCATATTTGTGTATCGCGTTTAAACACTATAAAACAACTACCAAGTGAAGATAAGTGATATTGACCGATTCTAAAATTTTCTGTTGCCTTTGTTGTACAGTGTATGACGAACACAAGACAGAGTGTTCATCACTACGCAAAGAGAGAAACGAGAAAATATTTTATTCAGAGGTCCAATGCAGTTCTTCGCCATGACAGTCTTCGAAGGTTATTTCTAAGGAAGGAGTGACGGTGGTTTCCATTCTAATTTTCGGAGTTTTTTCACCTAGGATAGCATCATCCGTAATGAAAATAAGGATGATATTTTGTTTGTGTTTGTTAAATAACCAAAATATATCACGGTTGTCAGACAAGTCGATGGGAATAACACACGGTGAGGTTCTGTCGCTAACCTATCGCTTCAATTTTAGATTTTTTTACCACATTTTACAGGAGATCAGCCTTAAACTTCCTCCCATTCTATTATATTAGCATTGTTTATTGAATAAATTACTCAAAGAGTCTAAAATTTGTATTTATGAAAGAAATCAACATTTTTGAGTAATATCTGAACGTGTGGAAAGGAAAATATTTCATCCTACGATCGGGCACTTTGATCTCCATGTTTGAACCACCATCAAACCTGCATAAACACTTATGTGCACAAATTTTATATACTGAAACGGTAAATTTAGGTTTTTGAATGGATATTGTATAAAAGAGATTGGTGAGTAATTATTAGTAGATATAATTCAAATAAATTCAATTTTCAGCATTATATTTTATTTATTATGTCATATTCTATTATATTCTATATCAATATATTATGTACATAATATTCTATACTACATATCAACGAAAGAATTTGTAAAAATCGCCGGTTTACGATTACGGATCTCTCGCTAAACGTGGCTTGCAAACATAGCGCTTTTACAATGACGCAGATTTGCAGGCTGGTATAAGCAAGGGGTTAGAATGTGAGATATTTCTTCAGAGGCTGAATTATAAAGCTTTTGTATCCCTATGATAAAACCTCAATTTGAATGATAACTAGGCAGAAATATATTGTAAGAATGGTTCCTTCTTGTTTTGCCACTAGGCTTATATTTTTTCAAAACGTAATTTACTGGATGGACAACACTCGCTGACAACTCAAGGAATTTTCTATTGCAGCGCACATTTTAATATTTTGCATTGAGCAAAGTAAAAAAACCACAGTCTGCACACTACCAAAACAGGATGCGTATTGAGTTTAGGGACGTTTAGACACCAAGATAGTGGTTCTAGGCCTACCAACTACCACGCCAGGTCGAAACGTAACTTAGTTGCTTGGTAATATTGTATGCATTAGTAAAAACAGCCCGCGATGGCCGCGATGTTATCGAGAGTCATTTCTTTTGCTACTGTTCCATGGGCATTTATCCTACATATCTTCGATAAGATTCAAATTTGAATCATAAAATTATATTTGTCCCTTGATTTGCACTTTATATCTTTCCTTCCCTAAACACATTCCATTTAGTTGTATTTCCGAAGAACAAAAGTGAAAATATCTGATAAAAGATGAAGATTCTTGTAAAATTACCCTTAGATGTATTAAAAACAACATAGTTAGTATGAATAATATTTAAAGGTCAAATAATTTAAAAACACGAAAACTTAAAATAATTTAATTGAAAGAAGAAATGAGAAATGTATGTGTTGTAACTGTATATTAAAGAAAAAGTCACTTTTAAGGTCTAGCAGGAAGCTCCAGGTTAATTTAACGTATGACAGAGGCTGAAAATTTACTAACTCAAACTTAAGGCGTAAAAACAGTTGATTTTTGGATGAAAAACTGTTGAACAGCTTGAGGTTGGTATATTCTTAGAGTTATTTTTGATTTCTAAAGAACTAACGGTTAAGAAAATATAGTAAATTTTACCCTACATTCCAAAGATTTGTTTAGTGCCCACTAGATATATCTAAAAATTAAGTAGAATAAATCTGGAGAAAACATTTAGTACAAATTGCTAACGTTATTCATAAGAGCACCCTTACGTTTCGTCACGCCAATACCTGTACCTCCGTCAGTTGTGGTATGCTTCCTGTAAGGCATCAACAGGACCCTCGCTCAGGCAACTCGCCATGGCCTCTTTGACATTATTCAGTGGTCCAAAATGGTACTCAAAGGGGTCACACTTGTGTCGTACTCAAAGACCCGTGTCTCGTCACCAATTATAGAAACCTATTATATTATACACGACCGATAATAGAAAATTTGGGTATCTTTCACTGTGATCAAAGAGGTCCAAGGCAAGATTGTCACACAAGCAGTCTTCCGGCGGCATCTTGGGGACCATTTTTGTACATCTCCCTCATGGCTAAATCTTATGTAAGAATGCAATGCACCCTGGTTTCTGAATATTGCACTCATCTGCTAACATCCTGATACTTGGGGTCAAACAGAATGGAGCATATGTCTGACTTTTTGCACATATTCATCACACTGTGTCGTTGACAGACATCAAGGGCCTTCCTCGTCGTCAACCTTCTCTCTACCTTCCCAAAACATCTTGTGCCAGTGAAAAACCATTTCTTTGGACATTGCTTAATCTCCCTAACCATTTTTCACCACGATCATGGTCTCCGAAACCGATTTTCCGAGCTTGACCCAAAATTTCATCAAATATCGTTGCTTCATGGAACGCGTTATCGTGGATTAGTGACGAGACCCTCGAATATGGGTCCAGTCTCGGAGGAGTCTGCATACTGTAACGGCTCGATGACAACTGACTCGGGTTGCGTTGCTTTTCCAAGACTTACCTCTCTCATTACAAATTAACCCTTTCCACCCATCCACGTTGGCGGTAAAAAATCATTCTACTTATTTTTGGGTCAGACCCTTGCATATTATTATTTTGTCATTACTCATCATTTGATCTGACGTTACGGGTCTTTAAAAGTTTACAAAACAGCAGAACGCCTTAAGAAAATTCATTGCGGAAATCCTCCATAAAAAACTTATAATAGTATCATCACCGTATATCAAATTTTTATCAAAATATAAGTATCGAAAATAATGCATATAGCGCATGAAGGTCCAACCTGATCGAAAATGAACATTTAGCCCCACATTTCTCTCTGTCACAACAAGAAACGCGACTTCGAAAAGGAGCATTGAAAGAGAAACGGACGTTAGCTGACGTGTACTTTATTTCTCATTTAAATTGCAAAATATCGAAGAGGAAACTTTTTGATCGTCACATTCGGGAGGACTTGGATGCGGAGGAGGAAAAAATAATATATGACCGCGCGGTGATCAAATATTTGGTCATGGATGAGGAGGCGAGCAAATAAACGCCGTGCCCACCAGGATTGAAGCTGGAATTCACAAACACACAAATACGCGTCAACATCCCTCGCAACGCACCCTCTCCCCCTCTTTGCTTCCCCTCCGAACTACCCTCCGTCTCCCACCACCCTTCCACGCTACTTCCTCATCGCCCCTCTCTGACCTACGATAATAGTCGTGACGTGTACGCTCTGCCCCACAGTGAGGTCCTGCGGAGAAGCAGTGACGGCCCACTGGGTGTTGGTAGGGGATGGGGAGGTTGGAGAGAGAGAGGCAGGGGTGGGGCGGCGGGCGGGGGGATGTGGGGCGATGGTGGGGAAGGGAGGACGTGCCACTAATGACGAGGGTCGCTGGGCCGCGATGTCATCGATGGCAATCCGTCCTGGGGACACGCGGGGGTTCTATGGAAGTGTTACAGGGATGGGGCGGGTCTGGCGGCGGTGGACGGGAGGTAGGAAGGGAGGGGGACGGTGAGGAGGGACGGGCCACGGTCATTAGTGCTGCCGAAAGGTAGGATAGTGAGGAAATGGACGGAGAGGACGGAGGAGAGAATTGGAGAAAATGGGGGAAAAAAAGGGGAGGAGAGAAATCGGGGTTAAATGTGCCGGAATTGCCTGACGGCGGGGTATAAAGTGCAGTCTCGTCATTTAACGGCGTAACGGTGAAAATATATTGAGCGGTATGACCTCCAATGCACACCGTCTCCTTTTAAATGGAGTCACTTGAAGAATGCTTTGCCTAAAATTTTAAAAGGGCTTGCTTTAGTATTTCTAAACTCAGGATTGTAGATCGTCTCAAAGCCCCGAAGAGATAGAAGATTTTTGTCGTGGTTTCAGGAAATGATGGAAAAAAAGCTGCTAACTTTACACGTATATAAAAGTTTTTCGATCAGTGTGATATTTGGCAACTTTGCTCCTAAAACAAATTACTCCAAATGTTACCGACAAATTTTTTGTCATTTTTTTTTAAGCGTTTATTTGTCACGGCGGAAAGGCTACTTGTACCGGAAAAGTTTCGTGGCAGGTAATGTGTTTTCTGAAGACTCACTTCCTTGCTGGGCGTGAAAAGTTTGTAAAAGGGGCAGACTTTGATTCACTATTGAAGGAACTAGGAGGGATGCGTTTGAACTCGTGCAGCGGCTGTCACGATCGTGTTTTATTATTTACTCTATTCCTCCCAGCCTCTGAAAACTATAGCATTTCTTCAAATAATGAAAGTATTGCCAAAGAATTTCTACGGATGTGATATTTTTACTATTTCGTCGCTAGAATGGGAAACAATCTCAGCAATATAAATGTTTCATTCGAAAGAATTCGTGAAGAGGGTTATCTGAAGGTATCATCACATTAGACATTAGCTGACATCAACCTGTTTATTTTATTCTTGAAAGTAACCCCTCTGTTCCCCTCTCAGCACTTCTCATCACATAAATAATTAATTAATTCTTCATATTTATTTCTGATATTGCATTTATGAGGTTCTTCTTTAGTTCTGCTGTTCAACTTTTACCTGATTTCTCGTCATATTCTCTAAAGTGTATTGTTTATTTATTCATATTGAATTAATTATTATTATCACTTAATTATTGGTGCATGGATAGTAAAGACTTATTCGTGTGACAATATTTGGACTCTATATAAATTCTGCGAGAGGCTGTTATAATATTATAAAATGTAAAATAACGTTACAATTAGAGGATCAGTATGGTGAAGGTTGTGTTAAGGTGTTTCTTTATACACTACTAACAATCTGAGTGACTGCTGAACTTGAACGGAATAACTCCCCACCACCACAGTCTTTAATTTGTGGTTGATTGTTGAGGATAAAGTACACGTATTACTAGAGCCCGACAGTTCCTGAAATTGACCCTATTCCGATGAATGATCGGTCTTTCCTTTCTATATATATTTTGACGTTTTCCAGTCAGATGCGTCAGCAAGAACGTATCATATTTTCACCTTAGCTTGACATGTCCAGAGGTATTGAGAGGTTTTGGCACCAGTGTCTTCCGCTAAGTTGACGAACACCTCAGCCAAGAGTGAACGTTCCACGCAGTACCCACCCAAGTCATAGGCAATGTTGTCAACGCAATTTTACCTACAAAAGTGGAATAAATGTTCGGTATTTAATTCACGTTTATTCAACAATTTGCGCTGTTAAAGTTTTTTCTCAAAAAACTTATTGTATAGTATTCTTATTATAATAACACTAGGTCGCAATACTACGAAACACCTGGATAGATACATTTGAAAAGTGAAATGTGAAAGATGAAGGAGTGTGTATTTGATACAGTGATTTACTTCGATTACTGTATCATCTGCGATCGCTTTTATGAACGCGTTATAGCCCTATTTTGTCATCGGGGACAGTAAATAAGGTTGACTGAAGGGTGTATTTTAAGAATAGCTCCCACTGTCGCAGTAATGGGTATATGCCTGTTAGTGCTTCAACTATTGTAGTTCCTCTACTCATCAATAGACTCCCAAGATACTTGAAATAGCTATTATTTTACCACTGCACTAGATTTGTGTTGTTTATCAGTTTTGCATTTAACCGCCCGACGGAGTGACTGACGAAAATATTGTCAGTCGAGAAAGACAAAAAATTAAGTGCAAAATATTATTTCGACATGTGTACTTCTACTTCGATTTTTCTCCTTAAAACGTTCATACCTATTTATTGAAATCAAGAAAACGGCTAACTACCCTATATTTCACTCATTGATTTTATTCTGTTTCGCCCTCAGAATTTATTTTATGATATTCAGTTATGAGGGCATCGTAATTGTGTAAAACTGCACGTAAACTTTCGTTTTTTTATGTGCGAGAACGGCGATGGATCCAACTTCTAGTGATAGGTAGTTAACTGAACCGCGAAACGGTTAACTTGAAATCCTGAAAGCCTACTTAGAACTGAAAGAAAATATATGATGATTTTACTCGGGAGAGGAATTTCGGTACTCGTTTCTCATGAAATTAATATATAGTACGTATGTCTAAGTGCGCACATTTTAACGGAACGAAGAGGAGTTACGTGCGCGCCCCAATAGGCGTTTGAAGCGAGGTACATTGAGCTAGAGTCCTCCGCCGTTGCAGTCGATTCCCCTCCCTCAGCCATCACTGCTCCACAACTTCGTTAATTATTTATCCACTCCAGCCTCCCGTGCAGTGTTTCGACCGACTTGCCCGCCGTCAAACAAAAAAGTCAACGCGGAGGAGGAGAAGGCCATATCATCTCGTCTCCGATTCCATTCTTCGCTCCCGCGGACCCCGCCATATCCCCACCGTCACCTCCCCTCCGTTCATTCCCTTCCCTCCCGCCCGCCAACCCTCCTCTCCTTCGTTTCTCCCTTCTCTTTAATTACCACCCAGTGCTCAGTGAGTCCTCATCTCTCCAGGGCCATCGAAAAATGGGGAGCCTGGGATTTCCGGCATGCAGCAATTGATAAGGAACGGGAGCAGAAAGGCGAGACAGCCAAGTTAGAAAAAAAATAAAGCGTTCGGGAGAAATGCGAGGCGGCAATCCGAGTTCTACAACTGATGATGCGCAAATAATATCCATTGATTCTACGGACGCCGAAATGGTTTCGTGAAAAGGCGTGATCTACTGGGTATTTCTTTCATGACAGTTATTTTACATGCGAAAAAACCCGTTGAAATTTTGTTTCTGAAACACCATATCCATTCCATAATGATGTAGACTTTAACTTAGTAATGCACCACAGATTAATTAGAGGCGAAAATAAAGATTAAAGCTCGACTCCATCTTGAAATTACAGAAACGACTGTACATTACCTTATTTCATTAAGTACAGATACCATCCATCATCTAATACATTTTTTGCAAGAATATCAATAAATTTAACATCTATAAACACACCATTTTTGCAACCCTAATATCATTCTTCTTAAGCATATGCATACATGTACGTGAGAATTTTGGCGTATCTTCTGCAAACGTTCCTATCATTAACCTGCCATACCATAGGCGTCATTACGCCCTCCACTGTTTTATTGGAAGTGAATAATATTATTTGTTACAGTCGATAAACGGAATATACAGATGAAAACGAACTATTTATATCAAAAATGTTACAATGGAATACCTTAGGAATTTTCGTAATGATATTAAATTGTCTGAAATAGGATATCGAACTTTCGTCGACATAATTATTTTTTTAAGTTAAGGATTTGATTCCCATATACATATTATACAGATGGTTTAATCTGTTGGTACCCTTTTGAGATCTGAATGAATTTCTCGAGGTAAGCTGGAAATTAGTGAACTGGTAATTAAATTCACAGCTAGATCCTTATCCCTTCGAGTGCTCACTAATCCCGAGGCGCGGAAATGGAACAGTTTACCTCGGGGAAAATGGAAGCCGACGATCCCGGACCTCCTCGAGGAAATTTCTCCTCTCCTTCGGAGTCCGTGTCTAAGGTTGACGTTCTTCAAACGAGTAATAACGAAGATTCATGGGCAGTCTCACGTCCGCGAGGTCTTCCACCTCCGGAATAATTTGAGGATTGAGACCGAGCCACGAGCGATACACGAGCGAGAACTCTCTGTCACAATAAGGGTTTTCCACTGCTAATGCATCAACTTGTTACCCTGATCGCCCTCGACGTCTGAGAGATGGATCTTCTCCCTTAAGGTGTCCCAATTATGTCGCTTAGTGTCAAAGAAAGGTCGGAAGATTTTATTAAAGGATAACATACAAGTAGTAAAAAGTGAATGCCTGTGTGTCAAATGATTATTCGACCTATATGCAGTAATTTTTGCAAAACTTATTTTGCAAGTGTTGTGCGTAAATTTCATTTAAAGGAAATGGCTTTATATATATATATATATATATATATATATATATATATATATATATATATATATATATATATATATATCGATGATGCGGAAGTACTCACGAGAGCAATATAACTTTTGGACGGCACAATAGAACACAGAATAAAACAGATAACACGTAAAAGGACACTCACACTGTAGATGATTTAAGCTTTCGGCCTACTCCGAGGCCTTCTGAGGCTGAGTCTGACCTGAAGAAGGCCTCGGAGTAGGCCGAAAGCTTAAATCATCTACAGTGTGAGTGTCCTTTTATGTGTTATCTGTTTTATTCTGTGTTCTATTGTGCCGTCCAAAAGTTATATATATATATATATATATATATATATATATATATATATAAGGACAGTAGGTAAGCAGTCATACAGTATAATAAAGGATAGGGCTAGTGCGTTTTGTCGCACGCATAGCCAGAAGAAAGAGATGAGCCCCATTTCCCAAATGCACATTCAAACACGAAATCCCGCCATATGGCGAACAAATGTTCATTCAAAAGGAAATAGATACAAGGAAAAGGGATAGGAACATAAAGGCGGAATCAGGCAAAATCACGAGCGCAAAATAATAATATTATTAATATATATTTAAAATATATTATTAATATATATTAATTATTAATATATATATATATGTATATATATATGTATATATATATATGTATGTATGTGTAAAATGTTTCAATGTGAAGTCTTTAGATATTAATTTTTCCAAAATTTTTTATACATTAGGAAATATTCGTATTTTAAAACGTAATATCACTATGGATTAAGTTCTCCATTTGCTGAATGAATGCATACATTTCCTGAGACAAAGTTATTAAGTTTCATTAATGTAGTTCAGTTATTGTTACCTGTCACTTCTCTATTCCTTTAAGTTTTTCACTCTCAAAAATATCTACCTAGGTTTTCCTAATTGAAAGAATGGTTTTCAAATGTACAATCTATTTAATATTCTGCTCTCAGGCGTTTTTTAATGTGTATGGTTAAAAAAATTAAAGACATTCAAAGTAAATTGCCTATTCCATAGTGGAAAAAACGACTGCACACTATATGGGTGCATAAAATACGCTTACAGTCCTAAAAGCCACGCAATAATCAATAAAATAATAATATTGTGAATCACCACAGAATAAACTCAGCATAGTGATTAAGGACTTTGATATTTCATCTTGAGTTATCAATTTATCTCTGTCCACTTAATGTCAATCCTCTTCAATGGGCATTAATTGAACTAATGTTTTGACGAAACTGCACAGTCGATATTCATATTGGCTAAACCGTCTCTCCATGTATGTACGCCTTTCCTGTAAGTTATACCCTTTTATTGCTTTTCTTTTTCCTTATTTTTCCTCCACATGTAAGGAAAAAAAACGCTTCGTGAGTTTATTTCATCCTCTTTTGAGTGTTTTTAAATTGACATATAAATTCCTCGTCTTGGCTTTAATCTTGTTTGTGATCAATTCAATACGTCTATCAGTTATACAGGTCATATCCCATAGCATGGCGATTCCACAACTTTTCATTTTATATTGAAATTCATTACTCGTTTTCTTTAACTAGGTATTGAATTATTTACTTGTACCTTTATGGTATTGGACCAGTTATATAGACAACACTAATGACCTATTCAAAATTGAAACTCCCTAGAAACTCATAGTGTTTAGGTACGAGTCGAGTTTTCCGCCTTGTAACCTCACGGAGAGAGGGTACATAATTTTCCTTATGGCGACGCATCCTTGTGTATCCTGACCTAATGACGAGCATGACCTCCTCCGTGTAACGATTTTTCAGAGAATACTCAAGTTAATTGGAAAGGGGATGGATTTTTTAATCTATCTGACACTACCTCATCGCCAAATCTAACAATAACTCATATTTTAAGGATTTCTCCCGTTGAATGTGAGTGGCTGAAACAGGGCACTTCACCTTATCTTAGAGCTGGTGCTTTTTTTCTATTCAGTGTGTCGCTTTTCCCTGTTCGTCTTTCAATAATTTAGGCGCATACTTGTAAATAAACCAAGAGCTGCATATTCCCGTTCTTCATACATGGAAATACCGAAAAAAAAACCCTGCCGAAAACACTATATTACTTAATTTCTATCAGAATTTCTTCATTAGGTTCACCTACAAGGATTAGGGTTAGGATCACCTACAAGAGCATGTAGCCAAGAGAGTGACGGCTTGCAGGGTAATGCTAATCTGTAGGTGAATAAATAGCAAACTTATTTTAGAAATCCTTTGTATATTAAATTTTCTGTCAGCATCTCCTCATTTTGCTACTAAAGTTATCAGCTTAATTAAATTCGAATTAGGATCCGATATTACATATTCTATCTATAGGCCCCCTTGCTCCAGTGCTATAGAGCGTCACAAAGGAAAATCCGTTTTGTTTGTATACTCCATCGCCCCAACCGAATTCAACTCATGTATTGAAATTTATTTGAAGCATTTCTCCGAATTATCTTCCAAAGAAATCGGTTATGGTATTGGTACATCAGTGCTTAAGTATTTGTTGACCCCAGGGTTAAGTGGGACAAGGAAAACTCAAAAATAAGGCTAGACACCAGAGACCAGTCTTCCTCGCAGCCATATATTTGACCTTTATGCACACTCGTTGAGCCAATTAAGATGAAAAATCCTACCTCTAACACGACACATCGTACTTTCGAGGAAATAAATAAACCTACCCTGTCCCTCGGTGAAAATCATCGAAGATATTCAAGCATCGGGAGATCTCATGACGATGGCTTGCTGTGTCAAAAGTTATAAATAGACACCTGGAATTGGGAATGACTTAATTTCCCTAGCATCGCTGACACCGCAGGAGAGAGGGTTTTAAAGAGGGAGGTTATCTTTAACTGCCTGGAAATAAACCTAATTTTGTGAGAACAAGATAGAATGGAGACCACGATGGTGTACCGGACCAGCCACTATGAAGAGCATCAGGTGATGAATGGATGTATAATGTATGTCCGTAGTGAAGGGGATGGCTATGACAAAAATTAAGAGGGCGAAAAAGGGAACTGGAAACAAACTTGATAATAACCATTGCCTAATGACCAAAATAAAGGGTCGAGTGGCGTAAATGTCACCAATGATAAACAAAATGACGCTCCCTCGAACGGGGCTAGCATTTAAAGTGTCGAACGAACGATGTTACTCGGTTCCACTCGTTTCTCCACCCTCATCTTTCCCCTTCGCCCCCGGAATTCATTTCTCTCCCGGGCCGACCAGCGCTTCCCATTCGCACTCTGTTTATCTGCGTTGCCGTCGTTTCCTCATTTCTTCTTTATTCTCCCACCCTCCCCCTCTCTTCCCCCCGTCCCTCCCTCTACCTCCGTCTCCCTCTTTCTCGCTGGGTCTTGTTATCTACGTCGCATTCCGCGCTCTTCAATGTACGCCCACTCACCCACCACCGCCCTCCTCCCTCCCCCACGCAGATCCCCTTCTCGACAACCCCATTTCCATCATCTATATTCCTTTCCCCCATTCCCTCACTCCGTATCGCCTCTTCCTCGCCTTCGTTAAAGTCATCATGCGCGCATTATGGAGGAAGATAAGAGGACGGAGAGGGGGGGTTGGGGAGGAGGAGGAAGGGAAAAAAAAGATGAAGGGGAATGTGGGAAAGATGCGGAGGGAGAAAACGAAGAGGGAGGTTGGAAGGGGGCGGGCGGGAAAGGGTGGGCGATGATGCGCTCGGCGTGCGTTATTCGTTCATGCCCACGAGCCCCCCCAGGGCTTCGGGAAAAGGAAATGAAAAATAAAAACAAAAGGAAAGCACCGCGGACTCTTGTATTTTCCCCTCCACTCGCTCCTTCCACCACCCCTCCCCCCCATTCCCTCCCTCTCTACTCCCACCGCGTGTTACAATACAGAAATACAACGAAAGGACAGGAAAAATATTTTTTAATGTTTGGTTTTTATCAAAAATATAATGGCCGTACGTTTCCATGCTTTCGTTGTGTAGCGAAGCACATTGCGCCGAAAGGCAGATTGAGGGGGAAGGTTGGGGGCGGAAGTGGGATTGAGGGGGCGGGAGGGTCGCGGGGGAGTTGAGAGCGACCGGGAAATGGGGGTTAGGAAGGAAGAAGGTTATTCGGGGGAGGGTTTCGCGAAGAGAGGAAGGACGTGGAGGGAGAGGTTCGCGAAAATGCATGCGCATCTGGATCACGTGGCACAAAATACCATTGGGAGGAATTATTATCATTTTGTTCTTGCCAATTCTTTTTTGCGGATCGTGCATTTGCTGCCACACTCTAACAAACCACGAAAGACTATGAGAACTTCTTTATTGTGTGTGTGTGCATGTATAGTATGCGTGTGTTTGAGCTTGCTTGAGTGAGTGTGCGAACTTGTGCCGTTGTTTGTGTGTGCGTGCGTGTGTGCATATGGGCTTTCGAATAGGAGGAATGATAAGTGAAATCGTTATCAACGGCATTGTATCTGGAGGAAAAAATTTGAGCTATGCTCTTTGCTGTCTTTCGCTCAATGAATTTATTTCATATGGAATTCAATGCATTGGTTGATAAGTCCGAAACGTTGGATGGCTTTTCATTATGCTATTCAACCAGACCGTTGCATTTACAGTGTTTCCGTGCTTTCCAATATTTTGCTTCGTCTAGTAGCTAAAGCATTTGCTGTGCATTGGCGCTAGAATATACTATTTATTTTGGAAAATCTGCCTGTCGCTGTTACAATAAATTGCCTGATGAGAATACCAACAATAAGGATAAATCGTCAAGCGGAGCGACTAAAATAATGTGGAACACTTTCTGAATGTAATGCTCATCACCGTGAAGCCTTTGACCAATATTTTAGAACACATTTCCATCGATTTACAATTTCTAAGTAATGCAGGTATATTTTTAAGCAGAATTACTTTGGGGAGTTGAGAAAAGAGTCCCAGTGTCACTACAGGTTAGATATGTTTCATGTTAAATTATGGCAAAGGATAAAATGAGCTGGTACTTAGTTCATATTGGAGTAACCAAGTTAAAATCAATTGATCTTCGCCTGGTACTCCATTTTCTCACTCTATACTTTTCTCCATCCACGGTGTTTTGGTTCAATATTGGGTTCAATTTAGAAAACCCTTTGTCGGTCTCAATTCTGGATTTGAATAATTTCATATTGAACTTCCCTACTCCCTCACATCCTACATTTTTATGCCTTTTGAAATCAACATACCTTCGTTTTTCTAACGTAAAAGAATTGAAATATCTTATTACTTAATCTTCAGTTTCATTATCATTAGATATATGTGTACGAAGATCATAGTCCTATTTTTTCTGATTATGTCCGGGATATTCTTTATCTAACTGTATAGTTCTTTGTTTCCTCGCCATCTGTTCGAGCCATATTTTGATTGTCGAGGCTCGTATATCTTTCTAAGAATTTGTTCTCCACTTATTCCAGCTTCTTAACAATTTCTGTCCTTTTTAAGGTCAGGCGTTTGTCTGTAGCTTTAGGATGGATTGTCTTAATATAATAGCTGGACGTTTCTAGTAGCCGATATTCATGATGAATGTTTGCATAAATGTAATCTTATTCGTGTACAGGAAATAAGATCCGTGATCTCATTCTCTATTTCTGTATCAGATTATTCTCTATCCATTCTTTAAGATGTTAAAAATCTCACCCCTATCTGATTTGTTTCCTCTTTTAAGATTCATTTAGAATGTTCTAAGGCTCATTTATTATGAAGTGTTACACACGAAAACGTTAGTTTACATTTTTTCAAGTCGTATAATATAATTTCGTGTCGGTTCAATTTATAAGGGTATGAAGGGTATGATTTGAAAATGTAATGATCGACCTTAGCTTTCAAATGAAAATTAATCATAAAATTGTCAGGATTACTATCTACTAGGATCTACTATCCTTGAAGATTATTTATTTAAAGTAATGTCATTTCTGCGGAAGGAAAGCAAGTATTATTATGAGAGATCATGGATAAAGTAGCGACAAATGAAATTGTGTGTTAAGTTATTTATTTGGAGGGCATTTAAGGCAAATAATGAGAGACTTATTACTTAGTCTTCGTTAATATTACCCTAGAGAAAATTTTAATTGAAAAAATGAAAAGAAAATAAGTATGCATATATGGATGGGGTGTAAACAGAATGTGAGAACGATTCAAACCGATTTGTTGTCCAAGTTCACTGAGTTTCTTATTCGATCGGAAAATAGCCGAAGGGTTTCTTAAACGCCCATCATTGTTGAACATTTGTTGGCTAAATAGTAGCAAAATCTAGGTAAGCCATACTGTCAATGTGAAACTTTGTCATCCAACAAGTATTATGCAATGAATGAATTTTACGCCTCATGTAGACCAAAAAATAGTGAGTACTCTTTGTGTTAGAAATTTTTATATTGATTTTCATAAATAACAATAGCATTATGCAAGTATATTTAGTATAATTATGCTTCGCACCCAAATGTTACACTAATTTCGTTTATTCTGTTATATTATTGCCGTTAGCTAGTTTTTGCTTTGACCTGCTATTTCAGTTGCATTCACCATTTGGATCAAATGACGGTGTTTTTCGCTGGATTGGAACCAAAATAAAGTTAATTCGATCCCTTGCCTGTTTTAATGGAGGCGACATTCTCTTCACTCTCTGCTCAATCGCTCGTAAATACATTTAAAGGTTAGAATGGCACAGAAAATACGAAATAGAGGAAATTTTCATGATCAATGAGCGTACATAACGCTTCATCTCGTTTTAAGTGCAAGCACAACAGTAGCAATAGAGTTTTTCTTCATTAATATAGAAAATAATCGAAGCACGCCAGGTTGCCCACAGTTCAATTGTGATATCGCGGCTGCTTCTCTCGCCGTCCATTCGGCTCCTCTCAAATATAATTTTTTTCTAGGCTTTATTACGAGTTACGCATGGTAAATTGGGTCGTCAATGATTATTATTCTAGATAGAAGCGACTATTACTACATTAGTTTGCGCCGCATGCAGCATGTAGTTGAACATTGTGAATTTAATCTTCAAAATGGACCTAACACCTGCACTATCCTTACAAAAGTTACATTCTCAAAACAAAATTGTATTTCTAGAGTAGTGGTCAAGGAGTATACTTTTCCGCATATATTCCCCATATTCAGATGAATATTGGATTGCAAAGTTTTTGACTATAGCCATTATCTCAAGGTTGCAGTTTTTAAAGACGTGTTAAGTCATCTCATTCGAGATCCAGTTCCATTAATTTCAGACGGCGATTGTACGAGATTCACGAAACTAATGATTTTATAAAAATTAACATTACAAGGCTTGATTCACGTAGGTTGCATGACTTAAAATACTAGAGGTTCAAATTTCCGTGACAATTCTTCAGCTTTAATTTCCAAATGATATGCTTTCACGGGCGAATCTTTTTTTTAAGAAAATTAATCCTTCAGCACCAGACACACACCACAGAAATCTCAAAATTTCCATCAGAATCTTTAATTCCGAAGTCGAGGATAAATTAATGAAATAAAAAAATATTGGATTAATAGCGATTATGTCTCAATTTTTGCTTGACGTGATTCTCAATTTTTCATTTGTTTATGAAGCCTCCATCCTTTGTTGTTCCCTTGGTCCGACCATGATATGCGCCCCCGCCGCTGGCTTTAGTGCTGTAATTTGAGTTGGTGCCATCCATATATGTGTCGGTGATAATGTCGGTCAGCTAAATCAGCAGAACGTGTCGCAGCATACTATCAATGCAAATGGCCAGTGACGTGTGTGGCCGTATCCGACCAAGCGGTAGAGGCGTAAATGGGGGGAGCGGGCGAAGAAGAGCGGCAGAGAGAGGTCGGCCAATCGACCGGTTGGCTCGCGGTAGGACTCCCACCGGAATCCATCCGCGGGAATAATGCCACTCGCACGCCGCCAACGGATCTCACTCCCCTGTTAATAAATAATTGCTATGTTATTTCATTGATGCTCCCACGAGGACGTTTTCTAGAAGGAAGAGGAGAACCATGCTGTATCAGTCCTCGGAGATATATTTCCTTAAAGTTTGCTATCACATATAAGAGTCCAATCATAAAGTCTTCTTGTATACCGACCAGCGTCAAAGAGAACACCGTAGAAAGCTCATATCACATTCATTTGACACGTGAAGCAATAAATCCTTTATATTTCTACTTTCTAACTATTCTGGAAAATTATATCTAACTTACAATGATTGTCTTAAATAATATGAAGAAGATTAAGACAGTCATTTTAAAGAGAAAATGAATGCCGAGGCCGATGTTACTTGCAGTAAAAAATACAAAACAATAACGCTCGACTTAACTAATATTAAAGATACTTAAAAATATGATTTTGAATGTAGCTTCTTATTTAACGCTGAAGTAGAAGTTAAACTCAGTTTCAAGATTGGTCACAACATTTTCTGCCCCCCCCCCCCCATACATGCTTATCAATCATCTTCCACTCCCACTCGGCTACGGTGAGATGAAATTTTAGGCTGGTTAATGGTGGGCGATTGCATAGCTAGAGAGACAGAGATGAATGTGTATATAAAGATAACATCACGTGAAACGTTTGATGGGAATAATTTTCGCCTTCGAAAATGTTGTTATTTTAATTACACAAGGATGTGACTGGGCCCATAACTTTCTATAACGGTTGTCTAACTCCATTTAATGACAGCCTGGCCGTGGATAAAATGAACAGGCCACACGATATAACTCCAGAATGTTTTAGACACATTATACTATATTAGTTACCTCTAATTATTCTCCTCATAATGTTTGACCCTATGTAATCTGAAGTAAGATCTGGTGCTTTCCCGGCGTATGAGCTTGGTGAAGTTTTCTCGGGTCTTCAATCGGGTCAGGGGTTCCATGATGACCGACGTTTCGATGCTCGACTCAGGGATCATGAGGACGATGCACGAGTCGAGCATCGAAACGTCGGTCATCATGGAACCCCTGACCCGGTTGAAGACCCAAGAAAACTTCACCAGAACCTATGTAATCTGTCCTCTCTATTTGCCGAGCCTTATAATCCTTTGCGTAAAATAAAATTTGTCATCCAAAACCTTTCACACAAAAAAATGTACTAAAAACACAATTTTGGATATCATGATGACTACCCTAAATGTTCAGTGGTAGTTTTTAAGTAGAAACTAAGAAAGAAGTTTAAGAAACACTTCATCATAAATCTTATTTAATAGTAGGAGACGTAATATGGCTTATTCACTATATTGTATTTTCAAAGTAAACGAAGGCAGTTTAATTCACGAAGTGGATATTGCAAGTAATAGCACAAAGCTAGAAATTGAAAATGTATACTTGTATAAGAAGAAGTAATATGAGTAAGCATCTTCATAAAAGCAAAACGTGGATGGCATCAAAATCAAGTAATTCAGTAGAATTCGCAATAAGATAACCCATCACTAATAAGTTTTACCCTCGAGTTTTTTTAGTGGTTAAATGCAATAACGATTTCTTCGATCAGCTCAACATCCTACTAATGAATACCAATAAGGAAAATATACAGATCCTTAAAAAAAATATTGAATTAATTTAAGAGAAGTCTCCATATTAAAACTTATGGATACTGTTAATATCAAAACGTGAAAATCGGCTCGAGTTACGGTCAACGGACGAAGTAATATGTATACCAAGCCTGCACTAGGATTAATATCGTATCGCGAAGGTAAGTGTGACAAGCCAAGTTATTTCCTCCATCATAAGAATCGTGGGAAACATCTTCCTTGGGATAAGTCAAACAGAATTTTGCTCAGTGAGCGCAGAACATTTTTCAAATGTTCAGCACACTGCGGAATGCATAACATTCATTCTAGATTGAATTATTTGCGCGTTACCGTTGGAGGTTATTCGCTTTATTTTATTCAGGATGTGTACCAATTGCCACCAGCAAGCCTTTTGTCACTGCTCGCTTCTAAGGCTTTTTACTTCCGGCAAAGGACTTAGGCAGCGATAGCGAAGCCGATCTCTTTCTTCTCGGAAGAACTTAACGCCATCTCACCAATCCCATGCCATCTATTCTCAATTCCATTTGTCTTCACTTAGCCCCGGTTTTTCTGCACTCCCTCCATGACCCGCTTGCACCTCCCCGTTCGATTCCGAGGCACCACCCCTCTCATAGTCCCCCCCCCAACGCCTCTCCCCATTCCTCTCCAAGCACTCCGTGGTATCGCGAGGCGTTTCTTTATATTTCCCTTTACGCGTGGACGGTCCTTCGCCTCTCGTGCAGGGACAAGGGGATCCCTTGGGACTGTCGTGTGCTCTCTCTTCATCTCGCGCAACCGTGACAAAGAGGGCAGGGAGGATGTGAACGATGCGAGAAGGGGGTGTGGCTCCTTTAAAAGGCAGAGGCGGAACCCTTTCTCCCCTTCGTAACTTAGTATCCACCTTGCTCCCATTCTCTTACGGAGACGCACCTCACTGAGCACCCGAACTTTTTTCCAAATTCACATACCATTTTTACCGTTCTTCCTCTCTTTATTTCAGCAGTATATGTACGGTCGTATGTATATCCGCATTTGGATATACATACGAATATGTAAAGTTTCCGACTCAGAAACTTTCAGAAAAAATGTCTAGTATCTTTGTTAGGTCGGAAAATTTTCGGACCACCCACGTATATATACATATATGTATACTATCATTTCTTATGAGGAAGAAGGAGCTAAATTCCGTCGAAATTATTAAGAAATAACTAGTCAGTGTTCTTTTTATGTATTCTTATATTGTTTGTTGCTGTCCAAGTTCTTTTATTCAACATTTCCGTGTTACTTCAACGAGATCATATCATATCATATATACTATATATATATATATATATAACTTTTGGACGGCACAATAGAACACAGAACAAAACAGATAACACGTAAAAGGACACTCACACTGTAGATGATTTAAGCTTTCGGCCTACTCCAAGGCCTTCTTCAGGTCAGACTGAAGAAGGCCTGAGTCTGACCTGAAGAAGGCCTCGGAGTAGGCCGAAAGCTTAAATCATCTACAGTGTGAGTGTCCTTTTACATGTTATCTGTTTTATTCTGTGTTCTATTGTGCCGTCCAAAAGTTATATTGCTCTCGTGAGTACTTCCGCATCATCGATATATATATATATATATATATATATATATATATATATATACATACATACTAGGCATTAAGACATTAATAATAATATAAATGCAATATCAATCACAGATGGCCACACTTCAAAGCAACAGGCTGGATGCTGCACCACCATTATTCACGGCTGCACATTGCAAATGTTGTTCATATGCATATCTTGAAAATTAATGGGACGTATGCTTATCATCCTTTCTATTGTCGCCTCTGACTTTTTCCTGATTAATGGGAGGAGACTTCCGTTTTTCGTGAACTAAATAGGTTTCACATTGACGCAGCTGCTACTGACTCAATAATAGAGTCAAATAAAAAAATGGTACAACATATACTATATTTTATAAAAATAATGTAAATCGATATGAAATCAAATTTTTATGCATTAAATTATGAGAATATAGAGAAATCTTTCTTCATTGGACAGACTTTTTCATCGAGAAATTGAGTGACAAGGCAACTGAAACGTTGATTATTCAGATGATTGTTCATATATCTGTAAAAATTTGAAGCAATTGCTTAAAATCAAAGTTAAATCAAGGTTAAAGTTTTTATATTAGTTTTGAATCGATTTTGGTGTTCAAAAATAAATGAAAATTTTAAGATTGTACGGGACTGCAATTAGATAAGTGACGAAATTTTCACACGTAATAAAGCTAACAGTTTTAGGCTTAACTTTGTGGAATTCCTTCACGGTGATTTCGTACGTGATTTTAAATTTTCCATACCTTTGTATGGTATTTCTTCAGACATTTCGTCAAATGTGTTGATATCTGCTAACAAAATTTCATTTCAAAAGATTTTTGATTGGCTTCTTTTTTGGCAAATTCTGCTAGAGGGATTCTATCTGTATTTTAGTGTGTACAGGTGTTTAAGGTCCTGGATGTTAGCCCTTTATATAAAAGTTACCTTTACTCAACCTCCGTTGTCATCTCCAAAACGACTTATGAGGATCTGTACCAGCAGACGTTAAACTTTCCTCTAGAAGTGACGCAAAGGATAGGCGTTCCACTCCGACCACATTCTGCCCCTCCCGGACCGTCCCTCGCCCCCTCAAGTTCCGCCTTCCTTGGCTATCTTGAGCTCTCTCCTTCGTTCTTTACGCTTCGTCCTCGGTTCATCTCATCCCATTCCTTCACCATTCCTATCCCTCCCCCCATCCCATCCCTCAATCTCGCCATCACCCTCCACTGAATCTCGCCCCGAGCTCACGTGCCAAGAGCCAAAGTTTCCCGTTTGCAGCGAACGGGAATGAGCATGAGAGAGGGAGAAGGAGAGAGAGAGAGAGAGAGAGAGAGAGAGAGTGGAAGCGTCGGGACGGGTGAGTGATCTAGTAAACCTTTGCCTCTCAAGTGAGTAATGAATAGCGAGGCTTTGGGAACTGGATGAAATGAGAAAATGTTTCCGTTTGTGGTGGCGAGATGGGGGGGGGTGGGAAGAGAGTGGCTGTAGGAGGTTGAAACGGGGTGGTAGGTTGCTGGCGCAACTTCCCAGTGTGTCGGGAAAGTGGAGGAAGGAGGTAAGGATCGAGGCAAAAGAGTGATCGTGGGGTGGTCGCAACTAGGTCATGTGGGGTTTCTGGTGAGTGTTTATGTGGTTGTGACGAGGAATGATCAAGGAACCTTCCAGAGGGAAGGTGATCGTCCGATTCCCTCCCTGTCTTCCTCAACCAGGTTCCTTTATAGATTGGGAGGTTTCAGCCGATAATAGCAACGCCAATCAAAAGTGTACATGAAATGTTTGATGAAATTTATAATTGGTTTTAATTTTCATTTTTGCGTGGAGTGAAAACGGCCTTAAAATATTGTAAAACTTCTCATATTTCTAATCTTCGTAGAATACTATAATTGACATAGTGCTACGTTAATATTTCCTTAAAAATTACAGCTCAATACTCTTGGTTAAATTTGTCACAGTGAATAAATGTGATCAACGGCTCACTTGAGGTTTGCTTAACCTAAAATGTTACTAGTTTCCCGCAAGATTAAATCAAACGTGCAGGGAAATTAAGACTCGAGTAAATGAACACTAAGAAATTTTGAAAAAGGTGACGTGTCCTAAAATTTTACGAATCATCTATTGAAATTTGATCTCATTTGACTGATTTCCACCCGGATTTTATACCCTTGGAATATTAATTTACTAAATTATTCTAACTTATGCATGCAAATAGGATTAACTTTTTGCTTCCCCAAACCCTCCTTCCCAATTTTCCCATTTGTCTGTCACACCATTGGAAGAAATACTTCGTGCGAAATTCAACAGTCCCACATTTTAAACCCTACTCCTTCCCCCACCATATACATAGTCACGTTAGAAAGCACAAATATATTTGTCTCCGTCAAGAACAGTAAATCGTTGAAACCATGGTGATAATAAGGTTTAAGTGTGGATGAATATTTTAGGAAATATCCGTTATGTAACGTTTTCATTTATTAAATCCCGAGTCGCTTCGTCATTGAAGAATTGCAAAAAACTGCGGGAGATGCCACGACAGTAACGTTTTGACGGAGTCATCCGCTAATATGCATTACAATGCAACAATTTCAGAGTGTTTAAGCACTTGGCGGGATATCGAAGGATCCGGGTTCGAATACCGGTCAAGACGGATGATTTTTAAACTTTGAAATTGTTGTATTGTATTGGAGAATTGGATTTACTTTGAAACCTACAATATGTATTCTCAACTAGATGGCTAAATGTTTGAAATATTTTAAATTCAGTAAATATCCCCGTCTGGTGTTTCTTTTGACACCCACAAGGGATGGCATCATGTAGGTATTCTCGCATCCAATCGGGAGGGCATGATCTCCCCTTCTATATCTCCGCCATTGGATTGTTTTTTTAGGTTTTTTATATTATTTTATTATTATTATTATTTATTTAAATTTATTATTATTTTATTTATTTCTTATATTTTTTTTATTATCGTTATTATTATTATTACTATTTAGTACCATTCAAGTTTACGGTCCCGATATGTTTTGTTTATATTGGATTGTTTGTTTATCAACCTGTATGTGGGCGGGGAGAGAATGAGATAGAGAAAGCGAAAGTCTTGTTTGAACGTTGGAAGAGTAGGAGCCTATTCTAAGAAAATGGACCACTAGGCGGGAGATTTGCCGACTCCAGAAAAAGAAATGGGAGGAAGTAAGAAAGCCTGAGAGGTGCAGTGGGATGGCAGATTATTTTCTATTGTCGAGGAGAAAAGACATTGAACATTAAACAAAACACATGCAAGTACATTCGCGGGATTTTTTCCCTTCTTCATACAGGGTACGTCATTACATAATAGTAATAATTGAATGAACGGAAACTGCCATAAGAATGAAAAATTTTCCAATGTGATCGAGGAGGTGTAAAAGCGTCCAGCAAACGTGCGATGGGGACTCCGAGGACGTGAAAAGTATTTTTTCTGTGGCTATAACTCTTAAAGAATTCATTTCCTCGAAATACCTTAGAGCTTAAATGAAAAACTAGACTCTTTCTCAATGGTTGCGCATCACGTGTTTGAGAACGAATTCAACAGATGGCAGAGGAGCCTTCATTGGTCGAAAATTAATAGTGGAAATCTTAGATTCTACATATGCGATGACGAATATATATATATATATATATATATAAATCTTTACCTACATCTATATAAAATGTTTGTATGTGCGTAAGTCATGAAAGGACACGAATACCATGATGCTAGAAGGAAACGAAGGAATAACACAACTTGCATTGCAAATTTTCAGCAGTGAGCCGTCGTTGATGAAGAGTAGCTTCCTTCCGTCTGATGAAGACAATATGATCGCAAAAGCCTTAATCATATGTACGTGACTCCTATATATGTTAAAATGTTTTATATGGTTATAAATAGGAATAATGTACAACGAATGGGGAAGAACCAGCGAGGGGTGTCAATATTATTGGACAAAAACAGAAGCAAAAGCTTAGACGAGGTTGAGCGGGTGAATGATGGAAAATGCATAATTAGCAAATGTTAAATCTGGATCAATATACTTGCTCATTATCCCGGTCTACATGGCAAGAAGTAACCATTGTGAGTAATAAAAAGATATGCTGTATGATATGCTGTATGTATAGCAAATAATTGAGGATTCTGATGGGAGGGAATATTTAATTGTTACTGAAGATTGGAATGCGGTGGTGGACGAACATGTACAAGGGTAAACCCAAAATTCTCGAATTTTATAACTTGATAGAATTATTTACTTTCAATAATTGCTACATTATTTTAAAACTTAAAATAATCATATTTAATAAAAAAAATATTCATATTTAATTACACAATTGGTATTTCGGTTAATGAGTTTTTATAAGCGCTGGACTAGTTTTTGTACGTTCATGTTGTACCATATTACCGCCATGTAGTTCAGGAAGCATTGGACTTCATCTTTCACCCCGCCATGTTCGCTTGTTATGGGTGATGAAACTTGGGTGCTCTAATTCACACCTGAGACCGAACAGCAATCACGTGAGTGGCGAATTCCTCTTCGCCCAAGTTGCGATAGTTCAACCTATACACAATCTGCTGGCAAAATAATGGCAACTATGTTTTCTTTAAGAATGGAGCATTGCTTGTCGACTTTATGGCTCCTGTGGCCACAAAAAAACACTGACAGTTATTGAGAGACACCTAAACAACTCAGACGGGCGATTCAAAATCTGAGAAGTGGAATACTGAGCATGGGAGTAAGTCTTCTCCACGACAACGGTCGTCCCACGCCGTCCATCTAACCGTCGCTGTCCTGCAACAGTCTGCCTGGGACATCGTTTACCCTGTGGTTCAGGCTAAACACCCAATGACTATTACTTGTTTTCTAAGTTGAAAGAGCATTTGGCCGTAAGGAGCATCAGCGACAAATGACGAGACAAATCATGAGACCAAACCCTTCCTCAACAACATGGCGGCAAGCTGGTATGACATGGGCATGCAAAAAAATAACCCAGCTCCTATGTATGTGCATTAATAGGAATAAAAATTATTTTGAAAAATAGAGGAATGTTTAACATTTAACGTAATGTGAATATTGAAAATAATGTTTTTCTTATTTATAAAGAACTTGGAATGTAGGAATTACAGGTATCATCGTAGCATGATTGTGGTTTAGGAACAAGGAATGACCTTTGGGAGAAATCAATAGAGCCCTGCAATAGACTGGGTTTAATCATTCCAAACACTTAACATAGAAACCACTATAGACGTTGATTAACCCGGGGATTGAGAAATACAGGGTTCGTCCGGAAAATAAGTGTACTGAGCTCAGGAAAAAAAATGTATTAATTTTTTACATATCTTAAGCTAATATTCCTCAAAATAGGACCCTTGTGAGTCGATACACTTGTTCCAGCGGCGTTCCCATTCCTGGAACGCTCCCGCGAAGACATCATCGGGAACTCTCGAAGACACGTCGTCACGGCCTCTTTGACGTCGTCCAAAGTCCCGTATCGCGTTCCTTCCAAACTCCTCTTTATCTTCGGGAACAGAACAAAGTCCGGTGGTGCCAAGTCCGGGTTGTAGGGCGGGTGCGGAAGCGTTGCCACGCCGTGCTTGGCCAAGAAGTCCGACACGACAAGCGCGGTGTGAGACGGCGCATTGCCGTGATGCAGCCGCCAGATGTTTTTGATCGCTGGCCGGACGCGGGCGACTCGTTTTCGAAGCCTGTCGAGCACTTGGACGTAAAATGCAGCATTTACAGTTTGTCGTTCAGGTACAAATTCGTAGTGGACGACTCCCCTTTTGTCAAGAAAGACAATGAGCTTATTACACTTATTTTCCGGACAAACCCTGTATATCCGTTTGACTAAAAAGCGATTAGGCATATATTTAGAAACAGCGTAAGTATTTCCCACAGTTTCCCAGGAGTGAATACGGATTCAAATAATCTTGGTACTAATATAGTGTAATGTCAGATTCAAGAGAATAAAACAAGGTAGATGGTTGAGAAAACGAAATATAGATTCGTTAAACATGACGAATGCGAAGGTGTAGAGAAAATCATCAGTATTTTTTGAGTACAAAGAAAAAACGAGAACATCTCAAGAAAGGGTTTTCGAAAGCCGCAAACGAAACTATAGGCCCAATTATTTTTAAAATTACAAGGATAGCATGGACCATTAGGAGATGATCAGGGAAATATAAGATAAAAAGAAACAAAAAATTTAAACACGGAAAATGGCCGAAGGAAGTGCAAGGAAAAAGAATAAACTGAGGCGGAAAATATTAGGAGGAAAGAAGCATGATAGAGTACTCAGCGCGAAGAAATAGAAAATTAACAAAGGAAGAAAGAAATAGATGCTCTGTACCGAAAGATGAAACAATTACAACGAGTTAAGAAAAGAACATACGTGATAACTATTAAAAATAGAGCAGAATAAATATTAATTCAAACATGAAAGATTCAGGAGAACGAAAAAATGGAATAAATAGAAATATAAAAATATTAGGCAAATAATATTTTAGAATTGGATAGGATTTGAAGAAAAGTATAGCTTAGGTTCAGACACAGATATAGAATAGGGATAGAAATGAAATTGAAATTGAATAAGGTCATGATGTCCGACGTCCACATCCCGTGGGACTACTTAGTAAAATATGAGAGGAAGAGTATTTATAGAATAATTCGTAGCATTTATGAATAAAGGAATTTGGCCGGAAGCTTTCATCAGAGATGTTTCTATGTGAGAACCATAGAGCAATAATTTTAATTTTGCTGCCAGCTAAAGTGGTTCTCAGAATCATCAATAACATGATGGAGAGCAGGAAAATTAGTTAATCGTGCTTCGGGAATGATCAGTTTGGGTTCAGAAACGGGAGGAGCATGCGTGATGCCATAGCAGTAATTAGGTCATTAATATATGTGAAGACTATAATCAGTGTGTTGATCTGTTTTGTAGATTAAAAAAACGTTAAATAGAGGGCGATCAGTAGAATTAACGGATTCGTTACAGAAAATAGGAGTTGATTGGTAGTGTAGGAAATTCATCCTCAATCTGTACATGTCTCGGACTGCCCAGGTGCGATTAGAGTATAGATACTGAGTTTGGGCAGTGTCAGGAGGGAATTGTAAGACATGGGTATCCATTAATCTGGGTTGATCACCACATGTGTGGAGAAAATCGTGAAAATGGCATGGGAGGAACTGAATAGAGGAATGTAACTCGGTGCATAATGCATGAGATCAGTTGGCTTTGCGGATGATCAAGTTTTACTTAAGTCAGCCAAGGGGTCGCAAAAATTTCCGAGTGCATTATAAAATCGTTGTGGTAGGTGTGGAATGAGAATTATTGTGATCACACTAAAGTTTGTGAGTTTTTTTGAAAGTGGAAAGCGTTACAGCAAAAGATAAACGTTATTAAAACGGAGGCTAAAAACTAGTGGAGGGAGAAACAGTTAATCTATTTTGATGGTATAAAAACGTTTTCACAAGAAAGGGAGAATTAATGGCAGAGTCGTTGAGTAAGAATGTTAAGGAAAGGCTCGTTAAAACTTTGGCATGGAGCGTGGCCTTGTACGACTTGGAAACTTGGCCTTTGATAGGCGTGGTTTAGAGACTATTGGGATGTAGGTGTGGAAAATGATGAAAGGGGGTAAAATGAACGGATCGAAAATCAAAGGAAGTAGTTTCAGTCATAGTAGGAGAGGAGAAAGTACCTTGGGGGAAATCCAAAGAAGACAGAAAAGATGGATGCAGACCATTATGGTTGGTGTTAGAATGCTGTAGATTGTGATAAAGGGGAGGAAGTCAGGAAGGGGAGGCAGGGATTGGAAAAGGAGATGTTAGACGGAATGAAGGGAGATAGAAAGCACACGGAATTGAAGAACAGTTTATTGCAATGTGGGTTGTCTGGTTTAGTCTTATTAGGTGTAGCTATGAAATGTAGGAGTGTAAAATCCTTAATTTATCCAATGTATTTGTTTCTTCATCTTCCTCGCAGAAGTTTCCCTTGAGTTAATGCTTCTAACTAATTTATTGTGCCTAAATTTGTATCCAATCCATTTTGTTTTAACTTGCCGTAGGCTTCTCCATAAGGCCTATTCTGCTTTTCTATATACTTCATCGTTCTTCACATGCCCATTTAATCTTCATTGTTTTTCTCCAGAACGATTATTTGAAGTCTTATTCTTCTCAGGCTATTTTCTCAATATTTATTGATACGTCGAGTTCCATGATCGCAACGAACTTTTTGTCGACGTCCTTCCTTGTTTTGACTTGAGGTATTTTGAACAAGATAGTTTCCTCTTCTTCAAGCAGAAAAGTTAAATAAAAATTTAGAGTTCTGATTACCCAAAATTAAAATTTTCATACATTTCACAATAAATTTTTTCAATATTTGAAAATGATTATTCCTTTTAAAAAATGTTTAAGTGGAAAAGCCAAGTTGTTTAATTTTCAAATTTCAATATGAAGATTTTCCACCAAGTTACGCCCAAAACTGTTTTATTTAATAATTATTCCGTATTAGACAAAATGAATATCTAAATCTGATTTATTAAGCCCATAACGTGATAACTTTGATAAATAAACATTGGTATTGTGGTGGAAAATGAAAAACTTGGGAATGGGCGTTGAAGGAATGTCCGCATTTTAATCTGTTGAGCTTTTATAACACTACCTGGAGAGTTAAATAACATTATCTTTTATTAAAAAGTGCAAAGGAGATGTCTAACAGGGAATGACCATTTGGTTAAAGAGCGGATGAAAAAATGGCAGAATGAAGTCATTCAAAAAGTTTCATAGTCACCGACTAAAAGATAAAATCTAATGAAGTTCGGCAACTATTTCCCTTAAAAAAAATTTTCTTGTGTTAGCAAATTTTTTTTTGATTGTTCAGAGGGACTATACCACTGATTTTAATTAAGATTAATGTTAGGTACTGTAGATGCACTGATATTTCAAGTAAATTAATCGTCTTCTGAAAACAAGCCATATACGTACCCTTACTGGTTAAAATGCGTTGTTTCCAGAGAATGTGATAAGGTTAAAGGTGGATTCTTCTTTAAGATTAAACCTAAGGGCATCTTCTTGTAATTATAAAACCTTTTCAGAAATAATCTTGATATACGATAGGGTTTACCTCACAAATTTTTGGGCTTGGCTTAGGCTGAAAATGGAATTGATAATTTGGCCCTCGTAACCCCTTTTAATGATGGAGGGAAGAGTTTGATTATTAGTGGCATGAATATTTATATGCAGCTCCCCTCGGGAATAAGAACTTTTGTTCCAAAAAAATCACCTATCACAGATCGCCATGCTGACAGTTGGTGGTAAATGGACCTTTTTTCGGTAAAACTTTAATTAAAACCTTTCGTAACAGCTTCCCTTTTACACCTTTTTCCTTTTCCACCTTTTTCCTTTTCCACTTTTTCCATTTTGGATAACCTGATTTTACAAACGTTGAACCGCTCTTAAATTTTTACATCACCTTGAATACAAAATCCTTTAATTATTTCATTCCTAAGATAATAAACAATTAACGCATCTTGTTACCTTACACCATTGAGCAAGTGATATAATGAGTTACTTTAGAACTTGTGGAGACATCATGAGCGCGAACCAATAATTTAAAAAAAATGATGCGATCAGTTATGCACATCTGATCTAATTTCAGGCCACCTTTTTTCATTTAACCGTGTCACTTAGTCATTCACAACAAACACATTCCACCAATGGCCACATGATCTCTGGAAAATTGCAATTTATTATTCGTCTGATTGACGGACTTTTTTTACTCAAATGGGACGACTCAAATGAAGTGAGAAAAGTGAGAAAATTTGAACCAATACTCGCTCCTGCGCGTGAAAACGCTCGGACAATTCCAATTTCTCCAACTTGATTCTCCATTCGAGGATGCCAGTGATTCTTATTCCTCAAAAGGTCGATCTAAAGGATTCCTATCAAGCACGGATGTGGTTGTGTTTGTGCACTGCGAGGATGAGGGAGGGTGTAGGGAAGTTGTACTGGTGTACTATGGCGATTGAGAGGATCGTAAAGGAGAAGAAAGGGTACAAAGGAAAAAGGAAGGAAGTGAACACTTAGAACACGCCGGAGGGAAGGGTAAGGAAGGTGGGGGAGAAGGGGGTTTGTAGAAGGCAGGGAGGATTCCTTCCTTGAGTCGGCGGCGGTCGGCCTTTGCTTAGACAATGGGAGCAGCCACTCACTTGGGAAGAGTCACGTTGCTTTCTTCTCTTCCTCCCCGGCTCCTTCAAACCGTTCCCCGCCCTCCATACACCACTCACTCTCTCCCTCCCGCCCCTCGTTCCATATACCTCAACCCCCTTCCAGTACGTCCTTTTGACGTTTGTTTTTAAATTTCCAAGCTGAAGGGCAGACCGACTTCACCCTTCGCGCTATCAACTGATGCCGCCTTCTCCTTTCCCCCTCCAGTCGCCTCTCCTACCCTTTATTCCCTCACTCCTCGTCCTCCCTCTCAATGCTTTACTCCTTCCTTCGCCTCCAACCCAAATGTATCCTCTTCGCCTCCCTACGTCCTGATATCCAATTCAACTTCTCCTTCTCTCCAGAGACTTTGGTTACTCACCCGTCCTCATTTCCTCGTCGTTAATCTCATTCTCTATTTACCTCTATTCATGCGCTTACCTACCGTAAGATTCCGTGTGCTTTCGAGCAGAAAAGAATGTTTAGATCGTTAATATGGGGTTGCTTAACAGATTTTTTGGAACTTACGTCTCACTTTTCTTTACCCCTCGGCCTTTTTAACAAGGAGACAGGGTGACTTTGCAAGAAAAAGTCGAATTTTACGTTTCAAGGAGAGAGAATACTCTAATTTTGACTCATTAAGAAGCACCAGTGGTGGCGGTCGTTTTTTACTGCCTTTAATACCTCATCCTACAGCTCATTAATGAAGCACCCTTTGTTCTAAGGAGTATACGAACTAACAATTATTTTACCCGCCGGAATTTTCACGAGACAACTCACTAGCTTGATCTGAATCTTATTCTCTAAATCATTTACGTGAATCAATGTTTTTCTGAGGTCATTAAATAATAATTGTAATTTCTGTAATAAAACGAAAAACCCATCCTAAAATAACTGTTATCATTTATTGTCGTCAATTGTTTTGCACCAGCATAGATATTGAAGCTGTCTCTATATAATTAGAAAGTGATAGTAACCAACCAACTTTCTACTCCAACTTGATTCGATGGCCGAAATGGAAATGTATAAGCTACCGTCAGAGGTATTAAACAAAATGTAGTTGATAAACCCTTGCATATGCAGCATACATATCCAAGAATGAGATGGCTTTTAATCCTTTTACGAGGCAGGCATCTTTACAAATCATCTAGTTGAAGGCTTTTGAAGTCTCACTTAGCCGCATTACCCATTTGGATATTTTTAAATCCATACACGATGCCCTATTTGCTCTGCCAATGCTAATATTGATTTTCCTTGTTCCCCGCCTTTAAAACTGGAAAGAGCGAGCCGATCAACAGGCGTTTCAAGATTTACCTTGCCTGCGCTTGGCAATTCAGATCCAAGAACATGTTGAATCCATCGCTGTAGGAATACATTTCCTCGAAGCCCAAAAGCCTCTGTGCCAACCACACCCGGAAACACGAGCTCTCACACCGCCGATTCCCACTCCACTCCTCCGTCCCCTTTTACGTCTCCATTCGATCCCAGCCAATCGCCCTCCTCCCGCGTCCCTCCCCAATGCTTTCCCTCCCCCTCAGCGCACTTCCCCCTCCCTCCTTTTGCACGGCGTTTCACCCTAATCCTACAGCACCCCCACCCTGCCCCCTCCACTGCTCTCCCCCCCTCTCCGTTTCCTTTCATTCCGCACTTCTCGAACTCTTCCATCTCGCTCTCCTTTCTCTCTCTCTCTCACGTGTGTTCCTCCTCACCACTTTCCTTTTATGCTTTCTCCCATCCTGTTCCTCTGATCACCCTCACACCTGTCTCACTTCAACTACCTCTCCCTGCCTTCCGTCTTTGCAGTGCCTCCACCTTAGCTTGCGCATCCCTTCATCTAACTTTTCTTCGTCGCTTCAGATTCAGGGTTGGCCAGAAATAAAAATGATACGTCTGGGAAACATCCTTTCGGAGGCACGTATTCGCTCACTTTGTGTGTAGCAGCATTTGGCATCGATACTCCAGCCCCTCCGCATCCCTTCCGGTCAAATTGATTTCAGCTCTTTTGGAACTGTCTCGGAGGAGATTGCATGATAGTATACGACGACGGTGACGAGGGAGCTGGTCCTGCTCTCTTTTATCACCGAGATACGTAAAGTAGGGTGTGACTCGATAAGTTAAAATGTGGACCCCAAACATTTTGTATGAATAGCTATCAGCCCACAACTGGTTAGAAAGAAAGTAAAGATTCCAATGAATATCTCCCATATTCTTTAGAAAAACCTAAGAAGGCATAAGTGATTATATTCTTTTGGTGGAGTTTTCGATTCCGGGGGTAAACTTCAAACTTCTTAAGGGTTTAAAACTTCCATTGATTCAATCTGCACAAGATGTCCCTTTTCTTTGATTCTCCTTTGTTTTCATAGAAACGGCTGATACTCGAAAATGTGAACAATTTCCTGAAATTCAATTTACGAGCTCTTACCCCTCTTTTCTTATTTAATCCCTATTCTTTTATTTCTTGAGATATGGATCTATGCACATGTTGATAAAACTTGTTTTACTTTCTTTCCTCTCTCTTCTTACATTTTTGTCCTCCACTCCTTTATTTATATTGCATGGTAACTTCATTTTTCATGTATCAAGTGGCGCACATGAAACGTTGGCTGCTATATGCATACAGACAGCCAATTACAATGTGTTTAAGGCTTTCGGGCGATTTTTCGAGTCAGAACGCGAGAGGACGCCCGAAATCCTCAACCATAATGGATCAACGCCACGAAAACCTCAGATTTTAACCAATTACAAAATTGTCTAGAATATTTTAAGAAAGAGACTATAAGGAAAAAGTACACGTGAATTTTCACTGCTCGAGAGATAATTTCTGTTTCCAAATCAATTAGTTTCCTCGTTCATCTCTGACTAAGAGATTACTTATCGTACCTACTCAATCGTGTCAATTATTTAAAGTCAAGTGTCATTTGCTTTCCCTTTCAGATGACGCACATTAATATAGTTTACATTAATATACTATACCCATAAGGGTGTGTATTAAAGTAATTTTTCTCAAAGGCCCTTACACCTCCGCTCGACTCCTCACTAAGCCACCCTCTCTCTCACATCTCTTCCCTCCCCTCCCCCCCCCACCCGCCCAAATTTCTACCGCCGCCGCTTTTCCTTTTTCCTCTCACCCCATTCCATCCCTCTTGCACTCTTTCCGCTGTCTCCAATCTCGCCTCGGGCGCGCATATCTCACTCCGGATTCCCTCCTCATCCTACTCTATTCTCCCCTTCTCCCTCTCTCCGTCTCCCCGTTCCCTCTTTCCTCCTCTCCCCTCTCCTTTCCCTCTTGGAGCAAATCCTCTGCGTAAAATAACATCCCTTTTCGAACTGCTGCTTATTCTCTTGGCAGGGAATTCACCCGCTTCCTCCACCCTCTCTCATCTTCGTCTCTCTTCTCTCTTTTTTCTCTCTCCTTTTTCTTCTTGCTTTCTCCATCCCTTTCTCTTCCACTCGCTTTCTTCAGTTCTCTCTCTTCATATTTCTCTCTCTCTCTTTTTTTTCTTTCTCACCCTCGCCCTTTCTATCTCTATCTCCCTCCCTACCTCTCCCTCTCAAAGGGAACCAAAAGGAAAGGAAGATGCTCAGGCTTAATGAAGTGTAGCCTCGCGTTTGTTCGTCGGAGCTTAAAACTCGAAAAGGATGCGCGGTGGCTCCTACGTATCGTGTGCGTATATATTTTACGCCCCGCGCCTTTAAATGGTGGTTAAAGAGCTGTTTGCTTCTTTGTTTGTTTGTTTGCGTTAATAGAGTAAAGAGTTTATCTACACTCGACCTCTCCCTCTTCTCACGTCTTCTCTCTTTCCATCTCCCCCTCTCGTCCGCATCGGAAACCTCCCTCGACTTTGAACATCGTTATGTTTGAATTAATTTTAAGATAACTTCTTCAAGTGCGTGGCATGATCTGTGTCATTTTCTCGGATAAAGTTTTGAGACGTAAATATATCATCTCCCCCGCGTTGTGCATGACGTTCTCGAAGGGAAAATTTAAAAATGATGGCTGTAAATTTAAAACAAATGTCGTTTTTACGCAATAATAAAATGTACTAAGATTCATTCTAAGAAAATCATGCGGGAAGCTGTCTTGTGTAGACGAATAAGTAAAATCTGCGAATATGGTTCTAGCTTTAATTTTAGGAGTTGTGACATCAACTTTAAAAGTTTTCAACTATTAAACTTCCGATTCCACTGTTTTTCGCGAATGTTTTTAAAGACGAATGATGGAAAATATTCTCCGATCAGATCTAAAAAAGCTTCGAGTGTTCATTTACTCTGCAATAAAACTTATTGTAGTAGGTAATTCTTTTAAGTGTCATTGTATACAAGAGTATTGTCTATCTGTTCTTCTTGTGATGCATGTATGCCCATGTCACTTAAGATATTATTATTAGGTACTGCAAGATTATGTATCATATAGATGTAGATGTCATCAGTGACAGCGGACCAGACTTGACCGTTTCCACCAGGACAATTGCTTAGTTACAACGAATATCATCAAATAAATAAACAAATGAATAAATAAATTCACTTAACCTTCTCTTTCAAAATTTTTCATAAACTATATTTGTTAAATAGATGTGACATAATTTTTACAATTCTTTAAGCGTGTCTTACTAGTCCTTATTATTTATAATACACTTTTGACGAAACCAGAATAGAATGAAACAAAATACGCATGAAGATAAATCGAAGAAAAAATATACGATTACTAGTTATTGAAATCTCGTTGTATTTACTTATTTGTATATTTGATTTTCAACTCGAGCAATGTTTCACCAGATAAATATTTAAGACAGATTTTTATTTTTTTTTAATTCCTTGAACTATGTTGTCACCCTTACCTCATGAACTGTCTTTTGTCCTTCATTTTTTCACCCTGGCTCCATTAAAAGTTTCACATTCCACCTCATAGGGCGTTGGCATCATTCGAGAAAGCCGAGGTCATTGGAATGCCTACTGTGGACGGAGATTTGGAGGCGTGAAAAAAAAATAAGACGGTTGAGAATAAAGGATGCCGTTGAATGAGGAATTTATGTAAGGAGCGAGAGAGAGAGGGAATGAATGTGTGTGCTCTCTGGCGTCAAAGTAAATCTCCACGACGTTCGCCCGAGTGTTTGGCCTCACGCCTCGTGGACCTGATTCCGAGTTGCCCTGTGCACGCATTTCGCTCCCTCCACCCACAATCTCTCTTTCCCCCGGCGCACTCTTCCGCACGCTTGCAATCCAGGAAGCGGCAGTACGAGGGTCACACACACACGAGGCCTGCAGATGTACCGCCCCTCTCACGGGCAGAGCAGAGTGGAAAGGGTGTAATAGGGAGGGACAAAGCCAGAAGGAGTGAGTGGGGAAGTTGCTTCTTACGACCATTCGTTCCCTTGTCGGCGAGAGTGTCAAATGCTAAAGCCATTCAAACGCCTCGCGGTGGAATTCATTAATTCCGTCACTCGTTCCGTCGTCGCTGAATGCGTTGGAAAGGGGGATGAAATTTATTTGAATCAGTCATGCCCCTTTCGACCCCCGAACCCACTTTCTGAACCGCCACCTCCGGAGTTTACCCATTCACGTGCTGTCTCGCCTCGTTCGTGTTCGCGAGAGCAATGGATGACAATTTCGACTCCTAAATTCACCCTTTCCATCCCCTATCTCTCCCTCCCTTAAACCCTTTCCGTTCCCCTTATCACGCCTCACCATTCCCCCTTCCCCTCCCCCACAAATCCCTTCGAAGTTGCTCGGATGTGTGTTAACGACGGGACTCGGGGGCTAATCTCGTGACTGCGAGGAGAGCACGGCGTAGGAAATGGATTAAGGGAGGGTAATGTAATGGAAGCGAGGGGAAGATGGGGTTGGTAGGATGGGCGCAGAGTCATGGGCGAAGTGAGGCGCAGGTTGTAAGGGATGGACGGTTTAGCTCGGGTGAAGATGACGGCGGTGATTGGGACTCGAAGGAGGAGCCTGGGGAGGGGGAGGAATAGAATAACGAGAGAAGAACCGTGGGTGATGATGAGGCTGTTTTTGAGGCGAGAATGCTAACTGCGCAACGGCTGAGTGGTATCAGAAGGGGATGCGGAAACACTCATCGAAGATGCAATCAGGGTCGAGATGAGGTACAAAAAATAAGTTCATCGCCTCGCGAGATCTCGGAAAACATTTGAGCACACAATAAGAAAATGCTTCTAAGCCAGGGTTGAAATTTAGAGCTTTGAATGAAAATGTCTACCCACGATGCTGCCCGCTCTAGTGTCATAATTCGGAAGTGACTTCCACTGAAGCAGTCCTTGGGCGGACTTTGAGAAACCGAACCTCCATTATATTATTAAATAGGATGAAAAGATTTTTTGATTAGGTTCTTATATCTCCATTGAAAACTCGTGTAAATTTCTTGATAATTGTAAAATGAAAATATTTTGGACATAACCTGTGACATTTGGGAGAGCATATTAGGCCAGTCTACTCACGAGGGTAAATTCAATAAATAACTCGCAAAACTTTATAGTGGCAGTAATAATCAAAGTATTTTCCTTAAATTTATTTCGATTACCTACATATAGATTCTTACCTTACATACAGGTTACATTACCCTACCCTGTACGTAGATTCTTATTCCATCTTTTTACAAGTCTATGATAGCCGGCGGCAAATGTCTTTGGTTTACTGACTCACCCATCGAGTAACCTCTTGGGACTACGGCATCATTCTTTTCAAAACATCGGCCACCAAAATGATTCTTTAGGAGCCTGAGCAGATGAAAATCACTGGGGGCTAAGTCGCGACTGTACGGTGGATGTTCCAAGCGTTCCCAATGAAAGCGTTCGTAATAGCTCCCTTATTTGTCTTTCTGATGCCAAATACATCTCTTCGTAAAAAGTAAGATTTGCTTGGAGGCGAGATCCAAGATAAAATAAAACGTCCCGGTCACTGAGAATACGACAGTGCTATGTTTCGGTAAAAAAAAACAAGATAATGAACGTTTTGTGACAGGACAATTAATCTATTTCCTGCGTGCACAAGATTCGAATAATACCAAAAAATCCTCAAGTCCATTGAAATGGTATATAAAACGCACTAGTTCTCTTATTTAATACAAGCTAGTAAGGAAGTACTGATGCAAGTACATTTCATTGAATCGATAAGAAGAACGTCAGAAATGTTTATCAGTTAAAGACATCTGTATATAGTACAGCACGCTCGGATACGCCTTGAGCAGCAGTTGGTTCCAGCAGTGAGCACTTAGAGGATTCAAATACAAATTCGATTAGTTCAATTGTTTCAAGTACTTATACTCTAGCTCGACTGTGTTTGAGTTTCGCTATTGATACAGGTTTAATACAATTTAACTTGATCCACAGTAGTCTTCGAAAACTGAATTAGGAGAATTTGGAATCTTTCATTGAAACCAAAAATAAGAACACACACACACACACACACACACACATATATATATATATATATATATATATATAACCATTCACATGGAAATAGATACACTGAAAAGGGATAGGAACACATTTAAGACGAACACAATAGAGGTGAGGAAGGCGGAATCAAGCAGATCGTAAGTGCAAAAATATTTCCAGGACGGGGAATTGAACCACGGGTCTTTCGACGTGCCGATGCTCTAAACACTTGAGCTGTCGAGGAAATAGTTTACACTGAAATTTGCGGGGGGTTTATGCAATGCAAAGAAATGCAATCAAGTGGCCAGGAGATGTCGTTAGTGAGCTGTTATCACCCACCAAAGGGAAAATTTAAGATTAACACGAATCGACTTGTGATCAACCAGTAGCTTGCTTTGATGAATAATGTCTCCTTGTGTTAAGCGTAAGAATCTTTCACTTCAGGGTATGGGAGACCAGGTACTTCCCCTGTACTGATTGCGGTTTCCCACCATTACAAGTTCCCAGAAAAGATAGCCTGATTGAACATGTGGGTTTTTGAAGGAGTCAATTGGATTTCACGGTAGAAAACAGTGATTAAAATTTACCGATTTTTTCAGTAGCCAATTTAAAATGTTCGCTAGCTAGGAGACCTAAAGTGAGAGTTGGAAAGGAGATGCAGTGGGAGTGTTGCGTGTCGGGAACAAAGGGAGAACAGGATAGGACAGAGGCGGATGACGAAGAGGAGAGTGGAGAAGGCTCGGATGAAATCTGAGCAGGTGCGCTTAAATGGGACGACATGGCCTCAACGCGACTCGCTAAATGGCCTCGCCTGGACGCTTAATTACATACTCCTCGCGAGAATGCGTAAAAAAAAACAAATCTAGGATTTCCGGAACGCGAGCTCCCATCTCCCTCTTATCTCCCACCGCACTCAGCGTTTAAAGCAGTATTCGAGGACCACGTGACATTTGCCGCCAATAGAAGCGGTCGTCGGTGGCCGAAATAAGGCCTGGCGCAATCCACAACCGGCACATACACTCTCAAATCCTCGCTCTTCCTCACGTTCCAGAGAGAGAGAGAGAGAGAAGGAGCCGCTTTTATTTCCTGCATCCGGGAACATCTTCGTCGGATGGCCCCCATTATTTTCAGTGCAAGTAAAATTGTTTGCGCGAAGCAACTGACTGGAGATATTTTTAACCACCATTGTTTCAATGACAAGGCTTACAAATTAAACGAAAGAAATAACGCTGAAAATTAGAATTTAAAAATGTTAATGCCTTTTAATATTCATTTACCCAGGGAAAGTGGATATTTATGGATAATACGCCGACCAAATAACAGTCTCTCCCAGAGTCGAGATTGGATCTTTATTTTGCGCAGGAGCGTAAGTAGGAATAGTAGGACAAGGGCCAATAGAAAAGGGAGGGATAGGATAGTAGTGAAATTATATTCAAAGATCAATTGAGCTCGCATATTTCATAAAGGCCTAAATACAGAATCAAGCGCTTGGCCACTCTCCTGGTTTTTAGCATACCCTAGAGATATTTTGTTCAGTATTGACTTTATAAATAAATTATGCTGGTATGCAAGAAGAAATGGCTTGAGAGAAAGGGGTGGATGAAGAACGTTAGGATTAGCCTTGGTAGAATAGACCTAAGAATTGAAACATAAAGAGTCTCTAAAACAGAAAAGTATACTTGAATCTATAAACGAATGTCACAGAGGCGAATCAAGTAATAAAAGTGTAGTGTATTGTGGAGTAAATTAGTAATTTTTCGTGCAACTTAAAATCAGTCAATTTTTGGATGGCTCTCATTTAGAAAGGAACGGCACGTGTGTATGTATGCGCGCTTACATTTTGGTGTACATTTACATCATGTAGCGAGTGATACCGTTTCCGTATGACTCTATCGTTAAGACATTTTATGAAAACGAAATTATCTAAGCATATGACGTTAAGATTTGCTTAGGGGCTAAAGCTCCGATGGACGAAGTTGGCCCACTTAAGCGGAATGAATCTGAGGTGGTGAAGGGATTTTTCCTGAAACACTCTTTAAATTGAAAAAGGATTTAAAAAGAAGAAAAAATAATTCAGTACATACATTTAAGATCGTGTTTTCCATTTCAATTTCTAAGGTTTTTCATGACGAATAGGATCCCTGGAAGTGATACAAACAGAGATGTGAAATGACTGTATTTGACATATGTGACAGCCACTAAGGTTAGACGTGTTTTATGAGCTCGGCAATTTACGATTTTTAAAAGAAATGGATCAAAGAATTTGTATCAAATTTTGCGTAAAAAATGAAATAAAGTGTAACAAAGGGTGTGAAATGTTAACAAAGGCCTAGGGTGAGTCTACTATGAGTAGTTTATCAAGCGTAACGAGAGTTACTGCTATCAAGAGTTTACAAGTGGTATAAGCGTTTCCAAGAAGACCGTGAAGACCTTGAAGATGACGAACGCCCTGGACGCCCAGCATATCAACAATCGATGAAAACGTGGAAAAAGTGAAAGAAATGGTTATGAGCGATCGTCGAATCACAGTAAGAGAGGTCGCTGATGATGTTGGCATATCGATTGGATCATGCTATGACATTTTTTCCAATTTTTTGGGTATGAAACGCGTGGCAGCAAAATTCGTTCCAAAATGGCTTTTGCATTACGATAATGCACCAGCTCACACTTCATTTCTTGTTCGTGAGTTTTTGGCCAAAAACAATACTGTAACGATGCCCCAGCCTCCATATTCGCCAGATATGGCTCGGTGTGACTTTTTCCTATTTCTAAAAATTAAGAAAACCTTGAAGGGCCGTCGTTTTACAGCCGTAGATGACATTAAAAGCGCATCACTGAAAGAACTAAAGGCTTTCTTAAAGATCGAGTTTGAGAAGTGTTTCGGGGATTAGAAGAAGCGCTGCACAAGTGCATAATCTCCTATGGGGACTACTTTCAAGGTGGCAAAATCAATGTATAAGAATAAATAAATATTATTGTCCGAAAACATAAAATTCCCGTTAATTTTTTAACACACCTCGTACGTTTACATTGTACAAAAACATTTCATAAAACGGGCTATAAACCTCTCACATGCGCTCCAAATTGTTCTAAATTTAAAAACATTCTTCTATGCTCCATGGTTCTATGGTGTTATTATCATTTTTTGAATCACCCGAGGTCATTACTTCTTTGGAATGGATTTTTTGGAAATCTTAGCAGCATCGCCCATTATTATCAAACGTTCCCAGGAATGATTTCTAACCAGCCAGAATTCGTAGGTTTGAATTATCCATATGGAGAAGTTATTGCTTTGTCATTAGTCACCGTGTAAGGTATGGAGAGACTGCCTTAATCACTGCTATATCTGCCAACCAAACTGGCACAGCTGGCTTGATGATTAATTCTGTTTGTCTGCGTATGACAAACTGCAATCTCTCGCTAAACGTCTCTTCGACTAGTTTTGTACTATATTCCAAAGTTTGGAACGTTATACGTTCTTTTCCTACCACAGAATTCCTTTGTTATTGAAATCTTAATGGTAAATTATGTCCACAATTTTAAATCGGTTGAAAGTTACTGACCACTGAAGGAAACTGCCGAGAGTTTCGTATGGTACAAGTAATGCTTATACTTATTACTTGTAATATTTGATTCAGATACAGGTTTGAAAAAAACTTTGATTATTAAAAATTGGGATCAATTTTTATTTTTTTGGAATGCATTGCCAAACACAAAGTTCCGTTTTCAATTCAATTTAAAATATATTATTACTTTCATTTGGTATTACCTTATGTTGAGATATCTCATATTAGGTAGGTTATGGTTAGAAATTGATGGATGTAGTTGTACATTTTCCCCAGCTGCTATTTTTACGCGTTTCAATATTCTTATTTTCTTCTTCCTTTGCATTGAAAATGCATCATCCCCTTATCCTCTTCCCTCCTTACTTCCAGCTCCTCCTTATCCTCTTCCTTCCAGTGAAGATAGTCTTCCCTTCTAATTATCCCAATACTTTTCCTTTAAAAATATATTGATCCAGGGTGTAGGCAGTCCGTTATTTTTTTTACATGAGTATTATTTTTAGAGGTTTTTCCTGTTACACCGTTCACAGTTGCTGCGTTGCTGTGTTACATGGTCCATCATTTTCATTTTTAGTAATACTTTTCCATAAAAAATGTTGACAGTTTTAAAAAATCTTTTTTGTTTCCTAAGCTCCCTAGCGGGAAACTTATATGTTGAATCAAGTACATTTTCCAAATTTATTTCCATTTTCCATTCATTAAATCATTAAATAATGAATGGCTTTGAGTCGTCCAAGAATTGAAAAAAATTATTTGAAGAAATGGTTTTCAAGGAACGATCAATTCATTAGGCGTATTTTTTAATGGACTGTTTTATGCATAGTAAAAATTTTGTCTCCTCCCATATCAATCGATGAGAAGTGCAATGGGGAAGGTGGTGGCGAAACGCTTTAATTCCATCCATTCTGGAGACATTTTATTCTTCAACGCGGTCGAGTCTCGACCATCTGTCCCGACCGATAACACAAATCAGCGTTCGACTGCCTGGGTGTGGAGGAAAGCCTTGCCAATTTGGCAAATCCCCTCTTCGACAGGACTATCACAGCCCTCCCTTCCTTTCGGCGTCCCCGCGTCCTTCTCCCCTCTTCTGTACTCCTGACCCTCCCTCTCTCTCTCCTCGCCCTCCCTTGACCTCTTCACTCAATTGTACCCTAGGGACGCATAATCCTCCTTTCTCCGACTCTTGGAGTCGGCTATCGTGGGTTGCGTTGCTTGGGCGGACAGTAGGTGCATACTGCTCCCTTGTGAGCCATTTACTCCGCCAATTATTCTAATAATGCCACATAAAATGTTCGTGCAGCTTGGGCAACGGTGAAATAAAGACTCCGAGCCCTTTTCTATTTCAGCGCCTAATGCTCACCATTCGACTTCCTTTGGTATCTCCTGAAGTAGTTATTGCAGGCAAAAGGAATGCGTCTGCTTTGCAAGAAATGATCAGATCCTTATTGTTTCAAGTCGAATGTTTGGTTCTAATAAAATCAAATGGGCACAGCAAAATTATTATTCGTCTTCCACTCGTGACATCTACATCTTTTCCACAAAACAAGGCACTTGCGAGTTATGTTTAGGAATGTCAATCTATGCAACACGACTTGCTACATGAACTGGTTTTGCTTTTGTAGTAATCTTGAATCTGTAGAAATAATTTCTCGCATCATGTTTTGGTTCTTTGAGACAGAAATGAAATAGAGTTACGAAGTAAACGGAAATGCTATAAAGATTTGACTCAGTGTTTTTTGCTGCTTTTAATTAACTGATAAAATCATAGTCATTAAAAAAGAGGTATTCGGAAATTTAGATTGAAGTTTTTATTTAAACAATTTTCCAGTTCTGGGTATATATCCTCATTTTCAGAAGCATGGCCGCTCATGTATTCGTCTAGACAAGAAATAAATATTTGATTATATTAGGGTATAGCTGTAATGAGTTTAACAAAATCAATGGCGGATTTAGCGCCAGAACGTTTAAAAACCTACTAAATTTTCGATTTTTCACTGTAGATGATTCATAAATACATGGGTATATTTTCTCATAATCTATTTCGTCTTAGAATCCTCCTTCATGTAGCATGCGTACAGTAGAATGAGTCAGACGCAATTTTTTTCACTTGGTATTACTTGGTAGTGAAATATATGTTAGCTAATTCAATAAGTTCAAATTTGAAATACGATGAAATTTAGATTAGTCAGTAAAATTAATATGGTATTGGCGTGTCGCTAATATTTAATACCTACAGTTTTCTTCAAAACATCGTCTTTTATTGTAGCATATTTTCTTTTGTCAAGGATGACTTCTTATTCTCAATTTTATGCATTAATCATAAGTTAATACTTGCACATTGTTGTTTATATTACTTTTAAAGTCATATAATTTACATACGAAGGGAAAATCGGTTTTTTAATCCTCTTTCCGAAATTCATTTTTTTATAGGGTCAATTATGGAATAGAATTTATGGAAAACGTGCAACAGTCATTCTTCCATTAATAACAAGTGCCGATAATACATGCTATATGAAAAGCAAGAGTAATGAAAGCACTCGTAGCCATGGCAGTGGATGTATTTTTCCGCTCGGGGTAGGCGAAATCTGCGCGTAAATCAATACCTCGTTTCGCGCTCGGTCGAGTGTGTCCGCGATACATTTTGGCACCCAACCGCACACTTAACGCAACTCGTTACCCATAAAACCTACGTGAGCGGACGGCAGCGTCCCTCCCCGATATCGGCTCACCGCACTCACAAAATGCATTTTTAGATCCAAATATTTTAGCCTGTGAAACAAATTCGGGATTTCGCAATTGAATAATTTTTGGTCAAAAAATGTTCGTCATATAATGAATGATCGAATGAAGCAGTCAAGTAATAAACGACTCTGTCTGCTCCACAGGGCATGCAATTTTGCCCATCAATTATGCGGAACTTTTAGCCCAGGATGGGATTTTCAGCAGGAAAAAAAAAACAAAATCGGACGGGAAAGAATGGGTCAGATTCGATCTCGAGGGTATTGGGGCGTGTCTGGAATTTTCATTGACAAACACTGCCGCCAAATAAAATAGGCTCGTGCCGTGCATTTTAATTCCGCTGAAATCAATTGAACCTTAAAACAATCACAACATACTTCTGCAGTCGCTCTAAATAGTAGGTTCTCTAAATAGGTACAGCAGGCGAATGCTGGAGAGAAACCAATGGAAATATAGCTAAAAATATCCAAGAGAGGAAGCCATGGGAATGATAAATTAGGTAAGATGATGCAATTGAGATTTCAAAAAAATATAAATTAATATATGTCCTCTTTTCCAACTTTTAAGGCTGCTAATTATTAAGGAGAATTTGAATTATTCCTGTTGAAAAAGATTTAATTAAAAGGATAATGTTATTATCTGGTTTTACTACATAAGGAAGCGACAGAACAAGTCAGGCTTGTTCTTCAGAACAGAGGTACCTATATTTTATGTATCAAGATTTTTCTATGGAAAAGGCTTTACAGCAAATATTATTTTCGTAGAGAGAAGATTATCATTCGGCTGATTAGTTCTTCCTTGCTTTTCTGGGGATCAGGTCGGTATAATGTCTCCGTCACTCTGAGGAACCGGGTTCGAACCCTGGAGGGGGGAAAAATTTCCAATGGGATCCGAATGCCTATTTGTGGTACAATGTGCAGGGCATTTGAAGTGAAGTAGATTTTCGTCGGATGGGACGTTAGATTGTGGATCCCTTGGTGCGTTTTCTTGAGAGTAGGTTAATGCCGGGGCCGGTTTTCTCTCCACCCTTAACCCATTCCCTGAAAATCTTACCTCAACATATTTTCAATCTATCCCTAATGTTGCAGATAACCTTAGGTATCGGTTGTTCCCTCTTTAACAATGTTTGCACCACATTCCTAAAATAGTATTCTCTGATTGCTACATAAAACTCTTTGGTCAGAAAAAAATATTATTTGAACAGGTGTCAAAAAATTATTTTTCCATATTATCGTAATGGAACTGTTGTCGTTGGTAATTTTTGTACTTTGAGATATTATATTTAAACTCCTGTACAGCAGCAGGACAGAAGACGCGGTAGAAGAAGACCAAAATAGTAAGAATGGGAACTTGGAATATTAGTGCAATGTTCAGGACAGGAAAATTATAGAATATTAAGCGAGAGATGGCAAGATGAAATAAAGATAGTTTAGGGTTATGCAAGGTGAGATGGAAGGATGGCAGTGGGATGTTGAAGACTGTAATAGAGGGGAGAATGTTAGGCAAACGAGGAAAGGGCAGGAACAAGATAGGGATGTTGGACAGGGTGAAGGGAGGAAGGAAGTACACAGAGATGAAGAGGGGTTTGGTGTAGAGTATGTTGCTGGATTGTGTTTTGGTGGGGGGTCACAAAATATTCATTTGGTGGTTGTGTCCATCCAAAACCTACCTTAACCAGTAGATAACTTATTAATAACTCTGAATTTCAGTTTTAAATTGTTGCGTGACTTATACGGAGGTGTTTATGGAAATTTAAATACTTGCTATCATTGTTAATCCTTCTCTGACTGGAATTTATGTATTAGGAGCTTGTTTTTATCAACTACATAGGCTTAAAGTGTATGAATTTACGGCCATCATTAGCCCACATTGGTCTAAATTCATAATCTTTGGTATATATATGAAGAAAAACGTCACTAAAAATATTTTATCGCCAATATATGAGTGAAATAAAGAGAAGGCTAGGCAAAGAGAAATTTTTACCTATTGAAATATTATATATAGGCATCTTTTTGTTTGAGAAACTCTGGTATAGGTTTGTCCTAAAAGTAACTAGAGAAAAATTTGTCATATGCAAAAACGCCATTCACAGCAGGGAGGGGGTTTATTTGGAATGAAATTTTTATTTACCAAAAGATATGACCTGAATGTTACCAATATAAAAAAAATATCATTATGTTTAAGTTGCCAATATATCACATACAGATCAATATTACCTAAAATCAGGCGTAATCTGCAAGATTTGGTTTTATTTGTGGCATCCATCACAAGTCACCTATCTATCAAACCAAAAATTATCTAAAACTTTGCTATCATACGACGATAAAATGGGCTCAAAATAGTCTCCATTATACACTTGGAGCCATTCGCTAAGGAGGCTAGATAATCAGGAGGGTTGACGTTCGAGATATGCAATCAGTTCACTATATCCTCACGGCGGTATATTTCATCGCGCTCTGAAGAAGCAGAATGCAATTCGTGGTTGAGATTCAAGGCAATAAGGCTTGGTCGCTGATGTCTTTAATTGGAAATCTCGGGTTTTGCGGATATACTACGTGGGGGATCATTTGGAATTATCCAACCGGATCCGCCCGGTACAAATCACCTGGGAGGTAGCCCGCAAAGCTGCAGCAAAGGAATGCCAAAGCGGGCTAGCCGAGCATTTAATTGACCAAGTGGGCAGAACAGACTTCTGTTGCAGTGATTGGCATACCTTCGTCCTTCGGGAGTCCTACGACCACCTTGGAGCACACTCCGGTTGACCCAGGCTGTGGTCACCTCCTTTTAGGCTGTTGTACCGCAAAGTCACCTGAAGAAAAATACGAGCGTTTTTAATGCACAAAAAATCAATCGCCCAAAGAGAAATTTTCAATGATATAAATCATTTAAATTTGCAATTTTTACGTATAAAACCGTTAATGTAGCGTCAATCCTGTGTGAAACAATATCTTCATTCAAAAGGATAATTTAAGTGTACCCATATGTCCATTTATTTTGAGTCAAAAGACAATAGTTCAGATTTCTTTATTCATTTCGAAAAAAAGATTAGTAGAGTGTACGGTAGAGTATGGAATGTTATTCGTGACACCTAAAAATATTTGGAAAGATTAAATAGGGTCGTTCCACGGAAATTTAAAGCAAGTATTCAGCCACGTTGATGAGGGAAAATGTCATTCTTTCAGGGGAAAACAAAAGATCACATACCTCCGAATGAGAAACTTCATACGTGAATGTTTTATTTTGAGTTTAATATTTCAAAAACGATTCAACTGAATATCGAACTGGACTCAGAAATGAGATCCCGCATTATACGTATTTTGGCAATTGCGAATTTCAGCAACATGTTTGCCTTTAGCAGTGTCTGACAAAAATTACTTAGATGGTCTTAACTGTTTTTCCAAACTGTTTAAAACACTGATATATAGGCTATAAATTTGAAAAAAATACACCATGGTTAAAGTAAGTCCTTATTGAAGTAAATAAATACTAAGGTGCAACTGGTTCCATTTGTGTGAGGATCACATTCGGTTGCTTCCATGAACCGAAATGGGAATGCAAAAAGGCATGCAAGGCGCAGCGGAAACAGACTTCCAGTCAACGCTCTTTAAAGCCGCAGTAAATTCATTGGATCTCACACGCGAATTTCGCGTAAATCTCCTTCGGCCGATATCATGCGATAGATGTGTCGCGAGGAAGGGAAAGGAGGGCGGGGGGAGGGGGTGGAGACGGGGGTAGTCGGAATGCCGATTAACCCCATTTTCCTTGCCATGGAATACAAAACCACTAAAGCGACATCACTCAACGGGCAATATGGCCGTTTTCTGCCGGTTGAGAGGGAGGGTGCGGGAGGTGGAGGTCTGCGACTGCGTTGGTATGTGCGCGAGAGCTCCGAAATCCCTTGTAATCGGATAGGCTTAACAAACTCTCCCCCGACTCTCCCTCCACTTCCCCTCTTCCCTTTCCCCTCCACCCCCTCCCTTCAACATACCCTTCCCCTCCACTACGTCTTCCATTAGACACTCCCTAACACGTCAAACCTCCCACTCTCCCTAGCGATCCCAACCTCCCCGCACTCTCTCCCTTAATTCCGTCTTGTTTCCCCAAATCGAATCAACGAATGTACCCCATGGCTTAGTAAGATGTTGCCCGAACGCTTAATCGAGTCTCCTCCCTATCGTCGAATCGAGTTTGCTCTTTATTTTTATCGTTACAGCGTTCGTTGATGGCGGCGCTGCGGTTCGTTAATCTTCAAATATATCGTTCAAAATTTGGGGATAAAAGGAATTGATTTTGAGTTATTTTATTCAGTCATGAACGAAGAATCGATGAACGTTTTTTTTAATATTTTGCCTCCCCGAAAATGAGGTTTGTTTTAATTTTGGTTGCATCAGACCGGTTATGCAATTCCGAGAGGGGAAATCCCGGATTTATCTACCATTAAGAACTGTTCGCGTAATTTCATCGCCGTTTTTAATGATTCTAGGGCCTTCAAAATTCCTCATTTAATTTCTTTTCGACGGTCGTACTGTCATCAAATCGTTTCATGCTGATATATTTGAAATGTGAGAAATGAGCAAACGAATTAGAATCCTATTATGTGATGGGGATCGGGCTGTTACGGTGGTTAGTGTACTAGCTTCCCATTTCCGAAAGCACCTGAAGTCGCTAGTATATTTTAGGGGATACTACCGACAGCTGAGACCATTTGCGACATTAGGGATGGATAGGAAAGGAGGAAGGGTGGAGAGAAACCCGGTGGCGGCATTAGGCTACTCTTAAGGAAAGGCGCAATGGGGTCCATAGTTTAACGACCCACCCGACGGACATCATACTCATTCAAGGTGCCCTCCACAAAGCATCTGAAGCAGGGATCAGGATACCGCTAAAAAATATCTCCTGTCTCCAGGATTCGAAACCGGACCCTCTCGGTGGGAAGCCAGTACGACAGCCACCGCACCATCTAGAGCACCTCAAGTAATGTCTACAGACCTTCAAACATGACCTCTTATTAAGAGTAAGTAAATGCTGACACCGGGTTTCCCTCCACCCTTCTCCCATTTTCATTCTTTACCTGAATACTCACACATCCTAGGGGCGCAAATAACATCACAATTCGGTCGATTCCTCATAAACATTGTTACTTATTTTGTTGTCGCAATTTCAACGACACGCAGTCAGAGTGTCACAACCAAGGGATTTGCTACGTAGCAAATATTGTTACTACATTCCAGCTTTTTTACACGGTTTATTCTCGAGTACAATGGAATTAATGGGATGATTAGTTACAGTAAATTTGATAAGGGAACTCCATTAGTTTAAAGAGATCAAATTTAAATACTAGCTCAAGCATGAAAGTGATGCATAAGTTAATTGTTCTAATAATAATAGGAATCAGAGGAAGACTACACAAAATATATGAAAAAACTGAGTCGCATCTCTCTTTATCTAAATAGCTTGCCATTGAAAAAGAAAGATTTTCACATCTACATGTTTGATATTATGGATGATTTCCCCTTAGTTTAAGAATTTTGTACACGGCTATTGATCATGGCACGGATTCTTGCTGCAAACATATGGGAATATTTTTGCATTGGCTGTACTTTCCCTTTACATTCACAGTGCTGGCAACCCAAAATCATTGTAATTAACTTTTCTCCACAGCAACTTTAAAGTATATTCGTAATTTTAAAACGTATCAAAACGCTAAAAATCAAATCAAGCACTAATATTAAGAGAGAGACTAGAGTTAAATTATTCTATTTTCCAACTATAGAATATTAAGATCTTCCTTCGGGTCTGAGGTACCGTTTTTTTTATTAAGTATATTTATTACTCCTGTGATTCTTAGACGGGTGGTGATGAAAAGCTTCAAGGTATTGTAATGGCAAAGTTCACTGATTGGATATTATGACTTTGGCATCCACAGCTGCTTGAATTCTGTAGGGAGATCGGGATGGTGTGGAGACTGACGTACAGGCTTCCCACCGCGAAGGTCCGGGTTCAAATTCGGGAGACAAATATTTTCAGTGGTATCCCGATCCCTACTTGAGGTGCTTTGTGGAGAGCACTTTGAGTGAGTACGACGTCCGTCGGATGTGACGTTAAACTGCGGACCCCTTGGAGCCTTTCGACAAGAGTAGGCTAATGCCGACGCAGGGTTTCTCTCCACCCTTGCTTTCCCACCCATCCCAAATGGTGCAAATGACCTAAGCTGTCGGTCGCCTCCCCAACAAAACTGACTTGAATTCTGTATCTCACCCATACTGCATTAGACGCAAAGGTGGGGAGTCGACGATTTTCGGCCGCAACAAGGGGCTGTCCGCAGAAGAATAGGTCGCAGTGCAGACAGTCGCCTAATGTCCAGTAAGGTCAGATTCGAAGGATCACGTCGGGGTGAACCACGTTGTCTCCTGAGAAACCGACCGAGATAACACGGTTACTTCGCATTCGCTAAGAAGCACGTGTATTGCGGCTTGTTAAGGTATTCTCTGGTTTTGCTCCTTGCATTTCCATTAGATTAATTCTAGTCTGCAATCGCTTAGAATGCAATTACGGAAAAGCCTGAATAATTACGTGACAGAATTGACGTGTTTGGACTGAAAGATAAGGAGGAGTTATTTGCAGTTTTCCACTCGATATATTTTGGAAATGTAAGATCTTGGAACTGGAAAAGAGCAACTAACTCCTTTCATAACGGAAGAATTCCTGTTGAAGACATAGACCTGAAGAGGTGTTACTAAAACGGCAGTATATTCATTCAGCTTTTTAATTGCATCATCTATTTACAAAATTTTACCTCCTGATAATGTTTTGTTGTTCTGTTTGGAGATTAGTATTTTTTAGAGAAAGAATTTTTGACATAAAATCTAAAAGAGTTTTCGACTTGACAAATGTGTTTAATTCAATAGGAAACACAAAATGGACGTGGAAGGACGTCCAGCCAAGTCAAACTAATGAAAATGCTATATTATCTGTAGTTGGTTTTCTCGACCAACCTATGTTTAGTGTATATATATATATATATATATATATATATATATATATATATATATATATATATATATATATATCTTCTATACGAGAGTTTTGGATATATCTTAGATATTTCGTATGAGTATTTTCGTTTATTGATTTAGGTGCCTAATTTTAACTTAGCGAAGCGTTCAAAGTGAACTTTTTCATTCAAACGAGGGTCTGACATATCCATTACTATCCTGTCTACAGCCGCGCGTTTGAAGCACTCTCAATAAAAACACCATTGAAATTCACCAGATAATAACTTACCTGTACGATAGTGGAGTCATTGCAGCATGCATGGAGAAATAATATCCGCCGTGAATCTTTCAGCAGTTGCGTGAAGCATGCACGAGTTTACCACACTTCTCTCGGAAGTTTGCTTGCGTTTCGACGTCAGAGGTGTGTGGTAATATGCCAAAAGCAAAAATATACTGGAAAGCAATATGTTTCTCTTTCATGCGGCGTTGTTCATTTAGAAAGGTATTTCTGCCAGATGACCCCTGAGGGTATTTCACTTCCGCGATCAATTACTGATCTAATACCTCCAAGGAAGAAAATAAAAACAGGAAGAGTGAATTTATTGTTTCCCAAAATCTATTTCTTTAGACAATATTCAATAAAAACTAATCTATTATAATCTTAAAAACTTTGCGTTTTACATAACGACAAGGATGCTTGTTCTTTCATAGGTTAATCTGTGCTTAATATACCTGATGTCTTTGTTTCCGTTTGTCTGCATTAAAACTATAATGCAATTTGATTACCCTGACAGTACTTACTCATATAAAAGAGGTTTACACTTTTGGAAATCCGGAATTGAAGGCAGAGGTAGGACGGTAACTGAGCTAATTCTACTCTCGGGTATTTTTTTATAATTTTCAAAATTCACCAAACCTCTTTCTAAACGTTTTGATGCGTAAATAATTTTCGTGTCTCTTTCTACAGCCTATTTTTTTACCCGTGGCCATCGTTCTGCGTGATTAGCTTTTGATTGGTCATTCTTCTTTCTTTCTCCTTACCAAAAAATCTCCCATATTTTATCTCAAAGCCTCCTGGTTGCTTTGCTCTCCATGACACTATTTCATTCGTACCTAACGTTCGTTTAGACTGGTCCTCCAAGCGTTTTTGCATTTTATACATTGTTCTATTCTATTGCTATCTATTACACACTTAAATTGTTTTGATATGAATTTATTCAACTCATTCATTTAAATGCAAAATATTTTTCACGTTTTCCAATCGGTGAGGTGAATTACGTAGGTAGGCATATATTTCATTCATAATTACTCATTAGAGTATTCGTTTTTCAAAAACATTTTCCGTTGATTTCAAGTTCATGAGTTGGATTCTCTCCACCATGAATATCTATAACGATTAAAACAGTTTTTCCTCTATATTCAGTTATGGTTTTAAATTAAAGGCTTTACTGTCTTATGTTTTGGTCTTTTGCATTAATTATTCATTGTTCTTTGACATATTACCTTGGATAGCGTTATGAGAAGAATATGGCAACTTCTTTTTTTAACTTCTGATTTGATTGGGAGAAAATACTTATGAGTCTCAAACTCGGTCGACAATTGAGATGGAGACTTAACTATGTATCATTGAAAGAACTCCATAGGTATTGTAATAAACATTTTATCAGCGTCATTTTTGTGAATAATTCCATACCAATATAATGTAATTGAATTATGGGACACATAGCGATAAAAGAATGAATAAAGCATCTTTAAAATTGGAATGCGTCACCAAAATATAAAAAGAGCCGCAAATTTACTTTCACTGCATGCGGATCGAGTTTTTATCGCTTTTCTTCCAGCGATAAAAAAATCCACTTCTTTCCTTTATTAGTTTTCATTTATGCCCTAAGTTTTATATCCATCGCCCTTCGTTCATCTGATGCCGTTTATGTTGTTTTTTGAATGCCTTTCTATTTTTAAAATATTTATCGTTGGTATGATGAGAAAACAATAACTTCAGTGTTGTCCAGTTCCAATCGGAACGTTTCTTACCTCTTTTCCTTTCTTCAGTTTTGGCAGCCTTAAAAAAATTATGTAAAAATTGGGAATTTTCATGGTTCGAAAGTCGTGAAGTTGGAATCGCCACAAATATGGGCGTTTGCTCGTATTGCTTCACACAAGCGGTGTTGAATTTGTAAGTAATGCTGTTAAACGATCTTTTTGCCTTACGTTAAGAACTCATCGTGCTTTAATCACTGTGTAAAATTTCAAAATTTCCGTTGCTTGTTGAGTAAATCTCGTAGAATCCAAACATATTGAAATAGTACTTGGTACAATGAGGCAAATGAGTCACTAACCAACGATCTAGTCAGATCCCCCAAAGTCTGATTAATTAGTATGTATATGATATTTGTACAAAATGATATTTTTAGATAAATTAGTTATTCAAGTCAGAATGATTTATATCGTAAACAACTGGCAACAAAATTCCTACTCTGCGAATAGAAGGAACTCCTGTTCGCATAAAGTCGGAGCTTGTGCTACCAAAAATGTCTGAATATGTGCGAATGTCCTATACATATATATACACACACACATATAATATATATATATATATGTGTGTGTGTACATTTTTACATATATGCTTGTGCATACACACACATATTAAAACACGAAAACCCGCTATATGGCGAACACATTCATTCGCATGGAAATAGATATTAGGAAAAGGGAAAGGAACACAAAAAAGGAAATATCCAGTGTACGTCTATATATGGATTCCTATCCTATATATTATTATAAGGGAATCTATCGGTTAAGATTGGTTTTTGGATGGACACAACTATCAAATAAATATTTTGTAACTCCAAACAAAACACAATCGAGCAACAAACTCTACATCTGGTCCCTCTTCATCTCTGTGTATTTCTTTCCTCCATTCATCCCGTCCAACATGCCTGTCCTGTTCCTGCCCTTTCCTCGTTTGCCTAACATTCTCCCCTCTATTACCTTCTTCAACATTCCACTACCGCTCAATACGCCTTTTATCCATTTTTCCTGCCTCCATAGGATTTCTCTCAACAAACCCCTCTCCTCACCCACCATCTATCCTATATAAAACAATATATATGCAAAATATATATATATATGTAATATGTATATGTATAATATATAAATTAATATATTTATATATAGCATATACGTGTATATATAAAAAATGTAAATACATATGTATACACACACACCCACTAGAGGTTTTTGAATATGCGTACTCTAATATAAATTCAAGTTTGATTTTTATGTGCAAAAAAATCCGCTTTCCTTTTCTAAAACCATTACGATTGGCGATTAATTTCCGATTTCGGGCCATTTCTCTCTCATCTTCCCTAAGCAGCTTGGAGATGTAATAAAATGAAACGAAAACCAGATGCTATCCGACGAAGCATTGAAGGCTAAACGAAACAGAGGGTCCAAGTAATGACTGGAAGAAAGGCGCCCACACCCCATCAGCTCCACGCAAGCATTCCCCCACCATCGCCCCTCCCGAGGGGTGCGCCTCTCCTCTCCTGGATAGCGTCGCCGTCCGCTGGACCGAGGACTGTCACGAGGACGTGCATCAAGCCGGTAAGCAGCCGACTTTCTGCATCGTTTTTAGGCTCCCTCTGACCATAAATAATAACGAGTTAAGAGGTATTTTCATTATCAACAATTAGGACCTTCTAAATGATTATTATCTTCTTTTATATTCATAGTTAATTGGAAATTAGAATTACACTTAAAAAAAGTGCGTAGTCATAAATTTTTCGAGAAAGAACTATTCCCACCCGAATGACTGGGAACACCGAAATGGAATGTGTAGACTCAATTAAATAGCTAGATGTTACCCTCACTCACAATTTCTCCTGGGTGAAATATACACTGGGAATATGTGGACAAGCTAACAAAATATTAGGTATTTTGGAGGAATACTTGATAAATATGATGGAACGGTCAAAGAGAAATGTTATCTGCCGTTGGTTAGGCCTCATTTAGAATATGCTGCAAGTATATGAGATCCATACGAAGTTGGATTAATTGCCGAATTGGATCGATTGCAGAATAAAGGAGCCAAATTTGTTAAAAGTTGTAATGATAAACTTAGTAGCGTATTCAGAATATTAGAGAAGCTAGGCTGGGAATCACTCACGGAGCGAAGGTTAAATTACAGTTTGCATAAATTGGAAGGATATCTCATCAGCAATGATGTTGAAGACGTATTGATTACCCCCATCGCACTACGTTAGGCGAGATCATGTCCATAAAATTTAAGAGACTAAGTGTAGAACAGATTTAGCATGTAATTTTTTCCACGAACGATAGGGGATCAGAATAACATTTTGCGACCGCGGTAGGGTCATATTCGTGTAAAATTATTCTGGTGTGTATTTACCCCCTAGCACACACCCTAGTGGTGGCTTGCAGGGTATATATTGATATAAAAATTTTAAAAATAAATAAACATGAAATAGTTTTCAAATATGTTTCTCTTAAAAGGGTTTATAAAAGTCACTTATTGCCCTGGAGGGGAAGAAAGCTAAGAAAGGGCTAAACCAACTAGCCCATTCCATCAGGCTCTCTCTTCCTACTTCTCTTCAAATTACCGCCCTCGGGAGCCACTAAAGCTCATAAAAGCAAGAATTCGATGGCTATTTTATTCTCTCTGCTGTGTCGATTCTTCCACATCACATGGCTTTGTCACACCGTAAGTCCTTTAGAGTAGTTGGAACCACAAGACTTAGTCAACCATAACTTACGTAGTTTCAAATTAAGTTTTCGACCTTTCGCTTTCCTTACATTGTAAGTTGAATTTCAGTAAAACTTCTCGCAAATCCTGCCATTGTTCCCCAGGTAATATCACAATGAAAATATAACGACGAGATATTCTCAGTTTTAAATTTTTATTTAGAACCTCAAGATTGAAGGTACACAGAGGCATGATTCCTTAATGTACACATCCGTAATCCAATCTGGGAGGGTTTTTTCCCAAATCCCTATTTATAGGCATGAAGAAACTCATCTGAAAACCAGGATATGTGACTTCCTAGTTAATAGAACATCGTATGTAATCATTTGGGTGCGCTGTGAGAGGAACATGTTCCCTACCCTTAATGTGTGAATTTCATGCGCCGTTCGTCTAAACTCCCAAATCTAACATCAGGTTCTTGAACCAACGATGCCACTTATTAGTGGCTTAATTATTAACCTCGGTCATGTCAAATAATTTTTTGACTGTGAAACTCCTGTGTGATGATAAATTTGGGTTATTTACTACGATGCCGAAAAACTTGAAATGGTAAATTGGGGGGTCCATCTAGTTTTTGACCGAATTCAATTGGTTAATTGGCCCCATTTGAAATGAGTCCTCATCTAAGGATGGTTAGTGTTCAATTTCATATTTTGCGGGGTTATATGACGATAATACAAGGTACGTGACGGGCATAATAGTGGATGAAGACGACCGTTTGTTGGGTATGCTTAGATGTGAGTTCGTCATATGATGACAAAAAAACACCGAAGTTTAAATCGGACAAAATCGGTGGAGAAAAAATCGGATGGGAATTGGATAATACCACAGGAATCCTGTTTTTAAAAGTATAAACAGCGAAAATATAAAGAAAACTCGATTAAGAATGTAATCGTTGCAATTCTGAAGATAGCAAGCGGTGACCGAAAGATGTGAGGAGCACAAAAATTGAGTTTTTTTTACATGCGTCACAAATACTAATATGAATAATTAGACGAAGGATTGAGGAAACAACGAACCACTATCGGAAAACCGATTTAGTTTCAGAGAGAACAGAAAATTTAGGAAGATCTTCGGTCTAAGGATACTGGTAGAAAAAAATGAAACCCGGCAGAAAGTCGTTGAAAGTGGTATACGAGTACCTAAAGTACCTGGAAAAGGTCTTTTAAAAATGTCGGGTGGAACCATATGGTAGGTCGTTGCTCTCAAGTACTTGACAAGGTTAACAACCGCAAAAGTATTTTCTACTAACAGCACAACAACCGCGTCGTCAAAAAGCAGTTGAAAGATGGAATGGAAATATAAATAAAAATAAATAAGGCAAGAGTGAAACCGTTCTCCGACAATAATTCAACATGCATTTAAAAAGGGTAATCCAGGAATCACGAGAAATAAAAATCAAGGAAATTAAGGTAAATTAGTATTTTCCATTTCGCATATGGCAATTTGGCAATGGAAAATTTTCCAGGAGAATTTCAGGCATCGTATTTCATAGGCATAGATATTTCATTTAAATAAATATTTAAAAACACTCAATACAAAATGCAGAATAGCAGTTATTGCAGTTATTTTCATGATGAGTAGAAAAAGAAGAATGGATGAAATTTTTCAACAAAATGGGAAACAACATAAAGTGGTAAGGAAGAAACATGAAGAATGTACGTAAGGTGGACTCTATCTCAAGCTAATAAGGTACTAACCATAAAGATGTTATCTATGCTATACTCAAGTAAGATACGTTTAATAATAAACAAGCGATATGTAAAACATTAATATGCCACTGTTAATTAAAACTAGTGCTAGGAGCCAATATGAAAATCAAATGGAGAGATAAAAATTTAAAAAAATAAGGAGATATACATATATTAGAAGAGGAAAAGGAGAGATGAGGAAGCAAAGAATGGAATGAGCACCCGCTGACACATAAAGGTTTTGTCAAGAGCCAAGTAGAGGGGAAATAAGAAGTGAAGTTTCCCCGTGAAAGACTAAGGGACAAATAACGATACCAAGTAAAGAATTTAATCAGAGACCAATAGAGTAAGGAAATCAGTATTAGAATGTTGCGTGGAGAGCTAAGGTTTACCATTCTTCGGACTGAAATACTCATTATAATGTAAACATACAAATTCCATCCCCTCTTTTCAATATCATTTTATTGTGATTATGATTAGTTTTCTTAGCTATATTAAACCATCCTATAATTGAACTTTTTGAGCGTAAATTGAGCACTCGATGTGTTTAGCATAGTTCATTCAAAAGGAAATGCATTAAATGAAGTAGTTCATTCAAAACCTGAAATGAAATATGCAATGATTTAGATAGGAATATCAACTCATTATAAAAATATGTAAAACTTGCAAGAGTTACGAAAAATAACCAAATGAAAATGAATGCATATGGGATGAAACTAATCAACAGGAAGTATTAAGTATTGGAATTATATACTGTATTATCAAACTTTAACCCACCGCAGAATAAACAAGTCTACCAGAGTTTTTGAGCTTTAACATCACAATTTAGTCTCAATGAATCATTGAAACCTGGGCCTTGTTTAATTTATCCTGCGGCTTGCTAAAGTTTCAGTAATGAATACATTGCTATGGAATAACACAGACAAAGTATCTTACGAGCTAGTTTCTCATGAGAACTACTGCTCTAACTTGTAGAACGTTTCACGTTACACGTAAATTCGTCCCAACTTCCACCTTCATCACCCCTCCGGTAAGCTAAAACCACTCTTCCCCTCTCCTTAACACCCACTCTCTCCTAATTATTTCGCAAAAAGTATCCATCTTGAGCACCGGAGCTCTTGAACGGAGGACGTCCTAATCTCTGATTATAACTAGACGCTCGGATAGCCCATTAGTATTGTTGTTTTATAGTCTTAACATTTAAAGAGTTTAAAATTATAATGAAAAGATTTACCGTTATAATTTTGTGACCACAGATTTCAACTATTGATAGCAGTCCTTAAAAATGATTTGTATCCGTATAAATAAAATTTATGGTGAACCTATATAAATACCTTGTTTAAATAATTTAAAAATCATATATATTAGTTATCCAAAATAAAGAGCAAAATACAACCAAAACGCTTCAGGGTCAGTTATTTGTACCATAGCTTTGGGCTGATGGCGAGTTAAATCAGTGATTAGAGCTGTGGATGAGCTCCAAACAGTCACGAGTTCAATTATGGACTATGCGTGAATGGCAAACAACTACATGGATTGGAAACAACTAGGCTGTGCGGCGTTCAATAGTAACTAGGTACCAGGGCACTAGAAATATCTATATTGCCGCTGCCAGTATAGGATTTTAAACTACACCCTACAGTGTTACATATTACTCACCGTAGGCATCAAGTATGAGGTGATATACACAAATACCAAAAAATGAAAGCACGGATTGATAACTGTCGTATGAGAAAAATCCTCGATTGTGGACGGACATCATTTCCCGTGTACGACAGTCCGTCATCGTGTTTTACAATCTATTTCCCTTGAAACCCCTGTTTACGCGTCACATTTATCCGGAATTCATTGGATCACCATTAGGGAAAAAATGCGACATAGAGTAAGTAATTGAGAGCATTGGCTGCAGTATAACACAATGATGTTCAAATTGTTTTTAGTATGGTCATTAATCAATGGCTATTTTGCGATTTTTAATATTTTTTATGAAAGTTGTTGATTATCGTGAACTCAGATTATCTCGGTTTTGTCGTATGATACCAATGTCGGAGTAATCAAGTAGACCTTAATCGTTTTCGATAGGAGATATAAAGGGAAAATTGGAGCCCTCAGCAGAAGCACTGCAAAGCGTATGGAAATTGATAAGGCGGAAACTAAATAATGAGTCCTGATAAAAACTATTCGTTCGCTGGAACCCTAGATTGGCATTTGTCTCCCTCTAGTGTCTTCCTATTCTCCTCCACTCTGCTCCTTCGCGCATGGCCTTCAAATCCTATTCCAAATCCTGCCCTTAACCTTTACTTTGCCTCATCCTTACTTCATCACATTATGCTCCCACGCAGCAACTCCCTTGACATCCTTTCCTCACCCGTCCCTTTTCACGTGACCGAGCCAAGCCAGTACTCGAGACTACGAAAAAATATCTTCCTCTCTCAAAAACCTTTTCATTTCTCCGTTAGATGTTATACTCAACTTTTCAGTTTGTTTAATAGGCCTAAAAACCCTCCGAAAGTCTTTTGGTTGAAATGGAATGTACTCGAAATCTTCAAATCCCCTGGTATAAAGGTTGCTTCAAATAAAGTCAGCAGTCTTTACAACTATATTCCTTGAACTGATTTCATCTTTCATTGGGTTATCGTAATTTAGGACAGTACTTAGGTTACTGAAGCAATTTATGCATAGTTTAGGGCAGTACTAAGGTTACTGAAGCAGTTTATGCATAATTTAGGGCAGTACTAAGGTTACTGAAGCAATTTATGCATAATTTAGGGTAGTGCTAAGGTTACTGAGCATATATATGCTTAAGAATTTGCGTTCCCCAAACTTTAAATATATAATGGGCCATGTTCTTTGATTTACTATTGATCTTTTAATGTTTCCTATTTATCTTTTATTGAGTGTAATAGTTTAACTCCTCTCTTCCAATGTGTCGAATGTTTCATGGGAATCATATAAACCTAAACGCCAACGCAATGTCTTCGGTGTATCCCTGAGTAGTCTCTCCTTTCCCACTGCCATACCTAACCTCAGCTCATTCCTAGTTTCCCGTAGCGCCAAATCAAAGAAAATGGGAAAATAGAGAATCAACAGGATACATGGTGGATAGAATTACATTGCTACCATTGTAAACTTAAAAGATATCGGCGGTTACTAATTAATGCAGAAATATCCTTATGAATATAGATTCGGCATTTCTATGACAGAAACAATAATCATCTGTATATTTTGTTTACAATAAGGTTTAAGTTAGCTCCTTATAATAAAAGGATTGAATATGTCTGCATTTACCTTAATTGATCATCATTTCCACTCAGTATTGTCATCATCAAGGTGAAAATACGTAGCACACAATGCTCAACCCATCGTCAGTAAGTTAAGTTTGAACATTGATTTGTTTCATCCTTTAATTATAAATATACTTAACACTTTCAGGCTTATCAAACATTTTCTCAGGTGATAACCAAGTGACGATACGTACTGTGTTCAACACAGATTCATATTTATATAATATATTAAAGAATGTATGCATGGTAAAAGGCTGTAGTATCCAAAGGCTGTACTGATCCAGTATCATTTTAATAGCATGGCGAGGGCCGATTGTATTCATGGAAAAGTGGTTACTCTTCTGAGAAATATTTTGAGAGGCCTCAGTCCCACCCCGGACCATCCCTACCTCTTGGTATTACGAGAAATTCGCTGCCATTCGCAGCCTTCGCCCACATCGGTCCCCAGTGGCGATGTGTCCGCATGTGACATCATCCCGCAGGTGCGCTCCTCCTCCCCCTATCTTCCCTCCTCCCTCTCCGACGAGGCGGAAGGCGGTGTCCCATGGTGGAACACACTAAATCGATCATCAGCCGTGAGCGATTCCCAGAGGAGGTGTATCGATTCACGTGCAGGGTCGATCGATCGGATTCGATCGTTGTCGGCTCGGTGACATTCGTAGCGTTTTTATTTTCCCCCGACCCTCTTGTTGACGGGTAAAGGGGCGGAGGAGGTGGGATGGAGTAAATGAAGAGATGTTCGCGTGCGCTCATCCATCCCACCTCCTCCCTCTCTCGTCGCACTGACTGGGACAACGCCCACCATATAGATATACATACATATATACATTAATGTGAAAATGTGAATGAATACTATATATATATATATATATATATATATATATATACACACATTCAAATACGAAATCCCGCCGTACGGCGAACAAATATCAAATATTCATTCTCTCATAGAAATAGATAAAGGAAAGGGGATAGGAAAACACCCAAAAGACGAACTGAGTACAGGTGGGGAAGGCGGATTTGAGAAAATCACAAATGTAAAAATATTTCCTTAACCGGGACTTGAACACCGGACCTTCCACTTGCCGAGCGGATGCGCCACCAATTAGCACTAGCCGACACAAACAAAAACACAGAAACACAAAAAATAAATGAAATTCACATATTTTCGAATTATCTGTGGACAAGCCAAATTTTTCAAGGAGGAGAAGGAAGGAACTCATTTCATTTCTTCTCTTCCTTCGAAGTTCGAAAACGTGTTTCTTTTCTTTTTTGTATGTTTCTTTGTTTCAGCTTTTGTTCGCTTGGGCTAACTTCATATACATTATTATTCACGTGGGACTTTCAAATTATGCTTAACGGCGAAAAGATATTCAGAAGTATGTGTACTGAAAAATAAGTAAACAAATAGGTAATATGGCGGGTCGCGGTGGTCTAGCGGGTAGAGCGTTGGACTACTGACCGGAGGGTCCCGGGTTCGATTCCCGGGCAAGGCACTTTGGGCACCTGCAGCTCCACCCAAGCTAGTTGATTTTTCGGGTACCAGGTCTTCCTGGGAAACCATAATCGTCACAGGGAAAGGAATTGGCCCCCCTACCCTGATGTGTGAATATTCACACGCCGTCGGGCTTGGTACATGGGTGAGCTCTACCATCACCTGCTAAACCGACCTTCGGGTTGATTACTGTGTTTATGGTTTATAGGTAATATACACAAATGTCAAACACAGGGCTAAGTAGGAAGGTAGAGGGATGAAATTTCCAAGCGGGAAAAAGATTCCTCGGCTGGGAATTGAAACGCTACAAAACAGTGACAGAAAATATAAAACAAGGGCAAACAAAATTTAAGCGCTTTACCATTCCCACCACAAATGTAACTAGCTGGAGGTGCAAAAACGTTAATTTGCTAATTTCTCTTATTTATGAATGAACCCTCATGTTTCGTCAAGTGTGCATCTTTGTTTGTGAACATACCCGCGGGTATGTACGCAGATGGGTACATTCTCCCTCCCTATGTCTACGGGCCTTTCCCTTGTCGTCTGTTCGCTACTCCACCGCGCCTCACCCGCATTTCCTTCTCCAGATCAGGTAAATTGGAAGCGGGTTACGAGTGCTGCCGCGGCGGATTCCGTCTTCCCCTCCCTTCGCTGTAAATCTGTGGCCTCTCTCCTACTTCCCGAATCAGGTGAAGCGGAGAGCCCATATAACGTTTCACACGCACGCTTATAATGAATAGAGTCCTCTTCCTCTATTTTCACGTAATAAAATTGAGGTAGAGGAGACCCCAAGTGGCATTACGCATTAGAATAATCATTCCAAAGACTGGTTTGCTAGAAGAGAGCGGCGTTTACTTGAGATTAAGCTCTTCACAGCAAGGGTTGGATGAAGCTAGTTTCTTTCTCTGCGCTACCTGTGGTTTTCAGGTAAGATGGAGTGTAAGAGAAATCATTTAATTCGTGTCAAGTTGAGGAATCCAAAAGCGTTAACCGAGAATTGAACCCGGTTTGTGATGCCAGAAGCCTAAATTTCTTGCCGATGTACTGCTACGAAACTAATTTAATGATATAGAAGCAAATATATACATTTCAGAATAATGTCGGAATAAGGCATCCCAACGTTTTGGCATTTCAAGTACGGACAACCAGACGTATATTAGAAAGCGTCATACGCGGTAGTTAGCCATTTAAAGGGAGTTAATAGTTTACACATTTCTATTTTTGATAATGATCTGGTCTTCGAACCAGAGACGTTAACCTTGGCGGAATACGACATTTGACACTTCCGCCGGAAAGTCTAAATCTTTTCATATTTCGACAAGGGCAAGTAAACTGTCGATTATTATCATAGGTATGTTTATGATATAGCATACCTTTGGTCGAAGATAAAACTTAAGGAAACAATATTCTTATGAATACCTCTCACAAACAGTAAATGCAGAACGTTTTTAAGATACTCGGAGTGCGTCACGCGGTCTTAAGTCCTCTGGTAATATTTGCGTTATCCTGTCATTGCTATGGTAATAACTTTCCAACCTCGGTACTAGGAATAACGTTGCATTCATGCTTTCCACTTACTTAATCAAATGAAAGGAAACGGTTCATAAATAGTTCACTTTTATTTGGACATTGATTCTCACCCTTCTTGGCACTTTTTAGGAAATAGTAATACCACCTATGACATCGAAAAATAAACAACTTGGCTTTTTTCGTATAGAAAATTTTTCATTCATTACCTAGATTTCGTTATGGCATAATATCTTCAGGTCTGAACACCTGAAGATGCTTGTGAGTTAGTCAGTTAGTCATGGTAGTGATTGAATATTTTCTGAGTGGAAAAGCCAATTTGTTTATTTTTCAATTTCCATATGAAGATTTTCCACCAAGTCACGCCGCAAACTGTTTTATTTACCATTTATTGGTATTTCAAGGTGACAAAACCAGTGTAAGTTGTATTACTTATCTTAATTATGTGGCTGCATTTTATAAATGCAATGAAGAAAAGAAACTACTACTCTTTTGTTATCCTAACCAAAATAGTTGTCTCTTATAAATTGGAGAAATTAAAATTTTCAAGAATTACATCTGATCATTTAGCCAAAAAATAATACATTCCATAAATAATCTGTAAACAGCCATGTAGCAACGGACGGAGTGGGGGTTTGAGATACATAATTTCACTCTTAGATGAATTTACCCGAGGTGGAAAAGTATTTATTTTAATAAAATCAGCACCTACTGCAACAGCAATCAGTTTTAGATAGTTTTCTCCCGCCAAATTTACGAAAGGATTATAAATATATTTTTCGTTTTTAACTGCTTATTCTATTCTTTGGATCATAAAACAATAATAAAAATTATTCACCAGGATACTTTTGTTCATATAACAAATTCATGGTATTTTCCATTTTTCATTTTTAAGGATGCACTAATGACGATTTCTGTAAGGATGGCAGGAATAAATTATATCCTTTTAAATACTTTATTTCTGATTTAGATCACGTCGGTTAATCTTTTGAAAACAGGCGGTGAATTACTGGAATTTCGATTTCGGATAAATTAAGTAAATTCCCCTTTACTGAAAGGGTTTAAGCATTATACTTTATGCCCGATGTTTCACGATTCACCAACTGTGTACATTAAATGCCTCATCCTCCACCTTCGTACGCCCGTACTTTCAAGGGGCGCATTCGCTCGTCACAACCGCGCCTTTTAGCTGATGAGGCACTTAAGGGCGGTCGCACGCCGAGAGGCAGAAATAAACTCGCTTATTCCAAATAATAAACATACTCCTCTATTCCCCCTCTCCTTTCCTCCTATCCCGCTCCTCCCGACGAACAAAACTCTGATGAAGTTTGCTCTCCCGACCGCAAAAGAGAAGAAATAAAAAGGACGAGAAAATAGGTTCTCTTTCACGGAGTGCGGTGGTGGTGGTGGCCGCAGCGACGGGGAGAGGCAAAGGGGGCGCGCTTTCCGCTCGTCATTTTTTTTCCACACCAAAAGTTCAACTCGAGAGAGAGAGAGAGAGCAAGAAGGAGAGGCATGAGAGTTCCCCCAAGTCCCGGCCTTGGCGTGGCCGCCGGTTCGAGAAGGTTGTTTGTGAGGTGAGCGGGGAGAAAGAGAGAGAGAGAGACCTCTCATCCTCCGCAGCACCGAAACTCTACCACCCCACTCCGACAAGCAGTCGGCCAACCCTTATTCCTTCCTTCCATTCCTTCCCCCTTGGCTTGGCCTCAAAAAAAACCTCAACCTCTCCCCCCTGGCACCAACCCCCCGAGTCTCAGTGCCGAATCGCTGGTGGGCATCGGCCTCTTCCTCCCTCCAAACGTCCCTGCTCTCTCCCCTGACTGTTGTGGTGACTGCCCACGTGAACTTTTAACCCGTAAATCCTCGAGGCCAGTAGTGAAGGAAGAAGGTTTTCAAGGGGGTGTATGGTCTGGGAAGGGGGGGGGGCGAGGGTTGGTAAACGGGAGACACGAGGTTGGTGTGGAGGCGAGCGGCTATCGTGAGAGAGTTCGGGTGAGGGGAGTAGGGGTGTGGAGTGAGCGGTTGGCGGGTTAGGGAGGACGAGGAGGGAGGTGACTTAGGCGAGTGGGCAAAGCTTCGAGGTGTGGGGTGCACGGGGTAAGGATTTGATAAAAAGGAAAGGGTTGAATGGGTCGAGAGGGACACGGCTCGGTGGGAAGGGAGGGAGGATTCTTTTTTAACTCTGAGGAGTTCTAACTCTAAGCTCCTGACCAACGCACAGAGTCCCGGAGAGAGGGAGAGTAAAAAAAATACTGTGGAGCATTTTTTCATCTTTTCCGTATTTATTATTCACTAAAGAGCGTGACGGTTTTCCCTAATTGGAGGCCTCTGTTCAGTTTGCCATTACCAACCTAGGTACTAGACAACCTCTTTGCTAAAATTCTGCATGGCTTACCTGTGTATGTAATGATTATTCTTTTGAACTTACATATATTAATCATTAGAAAGAGCGACAAATACAGGTCATGAAGTAACGCAAAGGGGTTTTGTCAAAAACCTAAATCGGGAAGGACTGACGATTAAGGATATTTTACCCTCATGTTTGGGAAACATTTTATGTTTTCACAATATGTTTTAAAAACTTGATACCGTTTTTTTTTTAGCTTTTAAATATTTGATCAGTCCGACTTCTGAGTTTACATAATCTCATCACTCTATTGGCTTGACCTGAAGGTTGTCCGCGGGGGAGTCTATCGCCCTCCTCTCTTCGCTCCGTATCCGAATAAAAGCTATTTTGGGGGTGAAATGGTTTCAAATTAAAATTACTTAGGTAATCGTCGAAATCGGTGATAAAATGAATGAATTTGACAACTGAGCAATGGGGTTTACGTGGGAGCTAGGGGAAGTTATTGAGAGAGTGCCGGTGAGAATGAAATGGAGGTTGAGATAGATAAATGCGCGTGGTAAAATGAAGCTGTTTCATGGTCTGAGGGCAAATAAACAAAGCGAGGAGTGGGAGGGGAGAGGAAGGTTTGGGGCGGGGCGAAGGTCGCTGCAGTGACCGTGGAGGAAGAGACCGCTTTGCGTGTCCTGTGTGCTCCAAGTTCCTTTGAAAACTCGCTCCCCCACTCGCCTCTTCTCCTTCGTCCCTCCCTCCCACACTCCCTCTCAAATTTCCACTCGTTTGACGAACCCATAGAAAATTTAAGTAGGCACTAATCATAAGAAAACTTGCAGGTAAATGTTAATTTGGACATTTCGTATTTTGGTCTGGCATTAAAATACCTATTTATTTGTGAAACGGATTTTTTTGTTGCTACTTATATTCGTGTGAGTAATTCACACTCTGAATGAGGATAATATCAGGAACGGAAGTTAGCCCAGTAATTTACGATAAAGGTCAACTTTGCAGTAAAATCAAATGGAAGGTTTTAAAATCCTAATAAAGTGCCCTGCACATAATATGGTCGTTTCAATCATATTTTCTTTTCCGTCTCTTCTTCAACCTCAACACATATGTCACAAAGGAAATTTTTGTTCATCAGTTCAACTATTCTCAAGCGTACTGTGCGTGTCAAAATACTCATAATCCCCACATTCAATTATGAAAAGTTGATAAAATATAAATAACCTCATTCTTTTCAATGCATACTCTCATCTATTTGATATCTTGTTTCTTGCAATTCTTTTCTAGTTTGTTAGCACCTTAGCATTTTGCATAGCTCAAACAATTGCTTCCAGGGCTTTCGTAGCCTCTTAGAGCCATTTCATTGGTTGGAGGGCTTTTATAACAGTGGTTTATCGCCTGAGCGTCTGTAAATGAAAATACATCCAACACTACCAATGCTTCGCGCGTAACTCGGCTTTTGCCTCGAGAAACTTAAATATCGGTGATTAGGGATAAATGAGTCAGCTGCGGCCACCGTTTTGCTGGAATCCGACCGAAAATCTCCGTTCGATCATTCTCACAAAATGCAAACGACCGCTTTAATTCCGCATCGTCTTCCGATTTGTATTTTCTACCCAAGGGGTTGCAGGGTTCGCGGTTAGAGTATGTAACGGAAAAAATGTGCCCTTTCTTTGAGCCGCGCGGAGGAAAACTCCAAGGAGGAGGGGGAACCAACCAACGTGAAGGGAAGAGAGACTAGAAAAAATGTTTAAGGGGAGAGTTAAGAGGGTGTGGGAAGGCGAGGTTGCGGGGAGGGAAGGTGGATGGGGTTGGAGTGTCTAAAGCTCTGGAGCAGCAGGAGGGAAGAGAGTGCATTTTTCTCGTGAGTCGCCCCAAGCTCGGATGTCGGACAGGCATGCGGAAGGTACGGTGGGATGAGGATGCGGGAATCGGGGAGGTGGTGGCGGCGCCTCGCTTCCAAGAATTGCAACTGGGCGGAGACTAAGGGGTGCGGGTTTCTAAGAATTCGCCAAAGGGTTAATGGGAGACGGATCGTGAGAGGACGAAAGGGAAGAGGGGGAGGGGGCGGTGAAAGGGGGGGAGGGGGTCTGAGGGCGTGTGTGAGAGGGAGACTTTAGGGAAGTCCGTGCAGGTGGGACGCTACTTGAATTTTCCGACCGATCCACGCGACCCAGCCCTCGGGACCAATTGTGGGTCCCCTCCCCTCGCTCTCCGGTCTCCTCCTTACCCTCAGGGGTTGGTAGGACCAAGGGGGGAGGGTGGGGGACGATAGAAGATGGTCCATGTCTCACTCTCAAACATCCCACAGAGCCCTTTTCTCGGAGAGAGGGCCGTAAGGGATTCCTATACTCGAGTGGAGACTACAAGAGGTGGAATTCCGGACGAAGAATTCGCGAAGCAGAGTGCAGTAAAGGCAGTAGTCTACGGAATACGGAAGGTAGCTCCAAGGTACTTCCTAAATAGGATTCTCAGATAATTTAGGAGGTATTTTGGAGTACAATAGAAAAGGACGCACGTTACGGAGTAGTGGAATTCTTATGAATATTGAAGATATGAACGGATGAGCTGGCTCTCTAGGGATAATTTAATTATTTTTATTTAAAAAAAGCTCATTATTAAAAGGTCATGCCAAGTTAGTACAAATACAAAAGATACAAAGTAAAAAAACAAAGCCGAGGAGGTCAGGTAATGATGTAAATACAATAACACATTTACTTCCTCAAACGTAATATGATATATTGCAGTACGCCTGCATTTAACCGATTACAGCATGAGAACACATAGCCTAGAATAGAAGCGAAGAAAGTTTTCACATATTGATCAATTAAGATAACACATCAGGATAATGATTTTTGTGAAAGAAAGACAATCCTACAATAAGAGAGCCACTCGACACAAAAATAATTCTTTCAATACCTTTGTGTTCCATTCACTCTTTAAATTTCCCAAGGGAAGAATAATTGTTTGTGGCTTGGGAAAATGAGTTTTTTAATTGAGTGGCATTTACCATGAATGATTGTTGAATGAGAGCTTTTCAATTACTCGAAAAGTATAAATTTACAGTCAGTCCAAGTACTCATTTCTCTGCCGTCAGGTTTTTTTAAAACACATTTCTTAAGCATTTAGATTCTGTGTTGAAAAAAAAAGATTATCTAAATGTTTCCTGGTAATATTTTACACTAGAATTGATTTTCAGCCATCTCAAGAAGTGAGTTGGCATTAAAAAGGTAAAATTTCAGGGCTACATCCATCCAAACTTGGGATTAAACTACCGTTGATGATTCATATAGTTAGGTATGTACGGTTCCACATTCAAATTCTGAAAAATGGATTATCCTAAAAATCTTTACAGTACAACATCCCGGATAAGAGAACTTTATGGGAAAGCTGAGAAACCAAAGAAGGCAGTTAATACCTTCTTAAATCTTGAATCTTTGAATTTCACACACCTTACACTTCTTTTGGTTTCATTCTAGTCTATTGTTTTATTTATTACATTCATCCATTGGGTTGGTTGTGCTTGGCACTAGTTTCGACCCATAGTCAATGCTGCTATAGCTATCACAAAACTTCGTGGCACAGAACTGAGCGTTAGGGAATTATAGTTTAAGTGGATGGAATACTTACAGGTATACGTGTGTCTACATCTACACAACGCTCTCCAAGCCACCGCAGAGACGTGTTGCGTGTTAGGGCACTATCTTTTTTGGATAAAAGTTCACTTATTTAGATATAAGTAAATAAGCTTACTATTGACAAGTTACTGAAAAAATGTTATTAAATTATATTAATAAGCTACTGCTTCATAAAACTTGTATAGATACGTGAACAATTGCGCAAATCTCTACATTTACGAATGCCTATCTCCAATGTCTGCACCAATCATTATCATGCAATAATGGGTTTATTTGTGTGAAGTTCAAAAGTTTGTAATTAAATTGTTGAAAGGATGGCTTTGTCTGATTTTTTTACAATTATGTGTCATGCAAGGGATGAACAAGTGTTTTAACCTGTCACTGCTGGTATTTAGGTATTTTGTTTTATCACAAAAGGGTAAATAAGGGCAAATAAATGTGAAAAACAGTAGAGAGAGAGCGCGCGTGCGGATTCAGAACGTGTTCACCTGGAGGAATAAACTATTTTACGAAAAGAGTCGTGAGTCCTCGATATCAATATAAAAAAATGATAACTCTCATTCGTAGCTGTTTTCTTCTCGAGATCGCGTGCTTTATCTTTTCGTTGGATCACGGTCGAACGCCAGCTAATGGTGAATCGCCAAACCTATTTAAGCGCTATGGTAGAAAGCGACCGGAACATGTTTCTCAAGCTAATCTTTCCTCATTAAAGAACCGTCCTCCAATATCTCTTAGGGATTAGAAAGTTCTGAAATCATAGTACCAAAGTCATCCTTTGCAAAGCACTAAGAACTTTGTGACAGTTACAAAGAGTCCTTTTGGGGCATGGCATCGACTCCATAGCTTTTCAAGTCCTTCGTTTCGAGAGGAAATTACGACTATGATGTCAATGTTTGTGGCTAACCAATTTATGGCTGCGTCGTCACATCTTTGAGTGCGGTGTATGTATATACTATATATACATATGTGACAAAAGTGAACATTATTTCACATGATATGAGTTAATAAAACTTTATACACTTTGTTAATGTGAGTTATAATGGATTCATTCCTATGATGTCCCGACTCTAGCAAAAGCACTGAATTCATCCAATTGACACAAATACTATATTATGAGAAGTTGGATGACTAAACCAATTTTACAATCAAATAAGTAAAGGTAAAGTAGTAGATGCAATCACTATCATTTTCATACAGTTTTTGGATTAAAGGAATTCTGGCTCTTTCCTAATTTCCTTTGCACAATATTTCCCTACGATTACGAGTATTAAATATAAAACATTTTCTTTAATTCTCTAATTCCATATTCCATATTCACCGTAACAAATTACCTCCAAAAATAATCTGCAAATGATGCAGCGAGGTCCTAATTTTGTGAACGACTGCAAGAATCACTTTTATTTTCTTAACGTACGAATGCTACGTATTCATGAGTACGAGGTACTCCTAATATTATCTTATTTTTTTAGAACTAAAAATGACAACTTGTAAGTTATTGACATTGACATCTTTTCACCTTTTTACATAAACATATTTTGTAAAAAGAATCATTTGACGCTGTTTCAAAATGTTTTCCCGAGCATTTTAATCGGTTGATTAAAACTTGAGTGCTTTTAAACGTTTCAATCAATACTCGTTTCTCTCTCACTGTTTCCAGATAAACCACTATATTGTCAGTGTCCACGATTTACTAGAAAACTAGTTTAAAAAAGTTTATTTCAAACAGCTCCAAAGTGTTTTTATGTGATTGTAAATATTTCTAAAAGGAATTGAAAATCATACCACGTAGGGTGCTTTTGGGCCCATAATTTTCCGAGGTAGCGAGACTCTAAATGCGGTAAATCCATAGGCAGGGTATTCAGGGTAAAATGTGTGTAATTGTGACAATGCTAAAGATGAGACTATCGAGGGAATGCATAGAAACACGAAGACTGTCAGGCAAAAATAATAGATTATTTCAAAAGACCTTCAAGACGTTTCACCAAGAGAAACTATTAAAATACCACGACCAGTGCTCGGTATGTGAGACCGTCTGGATGGAATAAGTTTGAAAGTCTTGCAAAGTGACAAATAAAAAAGTACGCCTCCTTTTCTAGGGAACTTTTTAATCACACTTCAACCAAGATTAAGGATTCCTGCAGCTGTAGACGAAAAAACTGATTGTAATCTTTCATACCAATCACCTCCCTGAGGTTATATAATCATTTGTAGGGTTTTGGATTATTTTCATCCCCCCCTATTTCATATAAAAAAGAACATTTTATTTGGCGACATTGAAACTTGTTTTGAATTAAGCCTTTCTCCTGCATGTTTATAAATTTGCACATTATTTGAGGTTTTAAGTGAATATTTTTTTCCTTTTCCCTTCCTTTCCCATATCCTCCCTTATCCCTTGCCCATTCCAGCTGGTGCTTGCACCCCTACCACTCAATTTAGTGGTGAGTTTTGGGGTTTTGATGTAGATTTTGATGTAAATTAGAAGCTCTTGACTAAATACCGAGACAAATTGGGCACTGCGGATGGCTGGTTTCTCTACTGCTTGTGTAGGTAATTTAGTATTTAAGGTAGATTCTAGCCGATCGAAGGAAAATGCTAAACGTATGATACATATCGTGTTGACTTTTTTGTTCACCGTATATTAATTACATCTTAGAGTTCTCATACCTTTTACCAGAGTTCAAACCCTCCAAAAAGCTTCCCGTCTTCCCCCGCTTTCTTAGTTTTCTACCTTCTATTACGACCTTTCACATCCCACTAACTCTGAAGATTTCCTCATTCTAGTCATTTGGTCTTCTCTCAATTTTATCCTAACGACTGCTGCTTTTTCCTCCCACCAAATTAAAACTCCGTCGTTAGTCTTCCTCCCTGTCCAACATTTTTTCCTCATTCTTTTCCATGCCCCCATCTCAAAGACCGTACCACTTCGACACTCGTTCCCTCACCTCAAAGACTTTTTTTTACTCTAAATTAATCAAATTAAGAGTTTTAAGGGTGAATCTTTGGAGTGGCATACGTAGAGATTTTCATGCATGTGTAATGAAGTGTAGCATGGTTTGAAATATTTTCTTTGAGGAAAGAAAGCATAACTTTGAGGTATATGCGTTAGGGGTGTGGAGAAGTTTGGGAAACTAGACAAGGTATCTAGAAAATTTAATGAATATTCGTTACATTCGACATGGAACCAAACAGAAGAAAATAAATAAATAATCAGATAAGGTAGAGGATATGGTATGAAGAGATTTGAAGAAATGATTGGTTGCTGTGTGTCACAAAATATATTACAGCTTATAAATTTGGGCTTTCGGGCTTGTAGAGCCAAGTAGGAGTATTAAAGCGCTCGTAGAATGGACAAAAAAAGTAAGGCTAAAAAAGAAGTGTATTATTGCGACTGGTATGGATTTTTTGATATTTTCTAGGGGGTCAAACTCTTTCAGAAGAGCGCGACGTTTTGTAATAACTTTTGGAGCCTGATAATCTACATCTACTTAATATCCCGCAAGCCGCCGCAGGGAGGTGTGGCGGCGGGTGTTAGGGCACCACCAGTAATTAAGAAAAAAACGCATGCGAAACCATAAATTTATACAGTCCACAAACAAAGCATGGTATACATTCATGCAAAAACCCTTACAATCTACATGCATACAAACACACAAACTACCAACTAACATACAAATGCATCTACAGATACACCTAATAACTTTGCAATGTTTTATTTTGTTCTGATTTGCAAATAAAATGTTTTTAATATTTCTAAATGGACTTCGGATTCTTACTATTATTATTTCTGATTGTTCTGGGGAAGAATGAGTATTTGACTCTATCTGTATTGGAATCTATCTCCCTTATTTTATCTTTTTGGTCTGATCTACCAAAATAGTGTGGGGGCATAATAATTCCTTTAGTGTCATCATTAAACTCGTTGGTTCAGAGTCTTTCTAAAAGTCTAAGTCTCGCTTGTTCTCTTCGTATTTCAAGGGGCTCCCAGCATAAATCCCCTAAGAGACCTGTCACACATGTGTTCCCATTATAACAATGTTTAACGAATCTACTAGAAATATATTCGCCTTTTGGTTGATTCCTTAAATTTTTAACCCCTAATTGTTTTCATGTCGGCGTGAACTATCGCGGGAAACGCCTTCCTCTAGTGGTTTTCTTCAGATAAGCGTTTGGCAAACGTCAAGTTCTGCTTCCGGTCTTCGAAACAAATTTCTTCCTGTCCGACCAATGTATCTCGCTGGCCAGTATTCACATTTAAACAACTAAACTCCGAATATAGTGCACCACTAAATGAAGGAGGTGCCGTTGGCCAATGAAGAAGAACTTCCATCCCTCTCGCGACTGTTTTCCATCCCTGTCAAGCACCTATCCCCAACGTTCAGGAGTAAGGAACATTTACATCTATTCCAAGGTCACTCGGTAGAAAATACTAATGAAAAACAAAGTGGTATTAACCGGTTATCACCCTCCCTCCTGCCTATAAAGTCCTGGTCCTTCAGATTTTTATTATCTTCCTACTTCCTTTTTATTTGCTTCACTAACACAAAAATGACCTTAGGATGTCCTACTCGCCTTGCATCTAAAAGATGACCTATTTGAAGCTTACCAATTATATTTGAAATTGCAGATAAATCTAACTATATAAATAATTAATCATATTTAAATTGGGTTTTGCTTTATTTTTGCACATCCCCTCATTTAAGAACGAATGTAAACTTTCAAAGAATTTCGAAGGCAAAATATTATTCAAATTACCGTATCAATGGAAGTTTATTATCTCCAATTTAGGCTGATAAATGAAATCATTTTTGCAAGGAAAGAAGGAAAACCGAGTAAAATATGCGCAGTATATCACGGCGATGGCAAAGGGTCAATGAATAAATGTGGAGTGATACACGACGAGGCATTTAGATGACCCATGAGCCCTTATGCGGAATCTTTAATTTGAAAGTAGCTTTTGTTGCTCATTTGGATCGCCTCTTTCTTTATTTGCTAAAAAGGCTAGGAGTAAAAATTGACCAATTCCTTCACTTTAAGTGAAAGACTATAAAATGACGCCACTGGAAAGAAATTCTTAGGAAGCCTGTGTTGATGCGCAGTGGTGATATTTAGCTCATGAATAAAATAACATTTAGTTATTGGGTTTTATGAGAGAAAAATTTTCTCAGCATCAGATCAAGCATCTCGGAGTGAGATCTCATCTTCAAACTAATCCTCTCTTTTGATCCATCAGCATATGATGACGCTTAATATTCTAAGCATTTTCCTTTGCAGTGACATTTTTATTCCATTCATTACCCCTACCACAAGTTAAGGTGAATAAAGCCAGGGTAATTTTTCTTAAATAAACTATACTGATTAAACCAAAGGTTGAAATTTATAATAAATACACCTAACACAAAGTTGTACAGTGTGTAAATTTTTAATTTTAGGGCGCAAGATCTGTCTTAGTGCTGACAGCAACTCTCCGGTAGAATTTAATGCCCTGAAAATTGAACAGTTCGAGTAACGTTGAAGGTGTCTAAATTCACCCGATTTGAAACCGAGCCAGCCGGTCAGTGTTCAACGCTTTACCCACTTGACTGTCACGACTCCATTTTTAAAATTTTCAAGTCAATTTACACTTTGACTTTGTTTTACCGTGAATACGTGTATGTTTCAATGATTGTGAAATGACTTTCATGTTAATAAATCCTTCATCGTTCACCGTACTTTCAAGTAAATAGACTTATTTCTGTTCTCTATTGTATTTAAAATGTCTTAAATAGAGAATTTTACTTGGGACTTTGAGGAATGGGCCCCAGGTTTATTTGTCTCTAGCTGGGCAAACATTTTTAAATGGGGAGATGGGTGGTTCGTTTGTCACAGAACCCCAACCTATGACCCCGGATCCCATTTGTCGACGGGAGGTCAACGTACGCGGAGTGGAGGGCGAGGCGAGTGTACTCCTTTCGTCAGTGACCCTCCGGGCAGCGCGAGGTAAGAAAGCCATCGGGAATCGGGCCGCACTCTCCCAAAGTCCCTCGTGGCGACCACAACCCGTCCTCCCGAGTGAAGTGAAAGACGAAGCCAGTCGGAGGGAATGCAGGTGAATGCCTTGGAGTTAAGGACGAACGGCGCAGACCGCACGGTCACCTCCAAAGCGAAGAGGAGCGAGTCCGCACGTGGTCGTGAAGGATTTGGAGCCCTTGGAGGGAGCGTATAAGGACAAGGTAAGAAGGACGTTGTCTACATTTGCATCACATCCTGGGGGTTCCCGCGAAAGAGTGTTGCGTTCATTACGCGTCGCTTCCACTGAACGTCCCGGAAGATGTTCATCATTTGCGGATATTAGACCATGGTATGGGTTCCCTAACTCATTTATCTAATTATAAACAGTTGAAAAACACAGGCGTAGATATACCAGTCATCTCAACTGCATTCAGCTCGGCTTTGATCTTTTACTGTGTTAAACCTTGAAAATAGAAGTGTTTAACCACCGCTTGAAATTCATTTATTTCCATTTTTCTAGATAAACTAAGTTTGTTTCTTCAATCCAATATGAACATGGAACCGCACGATGGATATATCTGAATTCCACAACTGCCTAGCGATAGAAAGGACTAATTAAAAGTAAATCTCTGCTGGACCCGGTGGCGGCGGGGTAACGTCCTCATCTGACAATCCATGGGTCGCGGGTTCGATTCCCGCCAGGATGGGATTTTTCCACCTTGGAAAAATTGGGTCTGGGTGTTTGTATTGTTGTTACTGTTGTGTTGTCATTGTTGTCCGATTTAAAGGCCAAAAGTGCTGTTTTCGGGCCATAACAAGAATAAATAAATAAATACCATGAGTGCCCTTGGGTCTCTAAGGATTTATAAAATGACTCACGTAGGATATCATCCATTGAAATGCAATCGCTGACTGAGGTGATGAGTACGTAAGACATTTAAATTACATGGAGTCGGAATTAAATTACTAGGGTTTTTCATCTTTGTTGCGGTTCACTAACTTGATTTTCATTTTACCGATAATCATGCGAAGGCAGATGGAATAGTCAAATGATTGATTGCTGTTGGCTGCTTCCCGTATTCGTTACGGTTGGTCAGATCTGCTGGTATGGTATGGGTTACCAATATTTTCTAAGTGATCATAGTTCAAATTGATTGCCCTCTACAAATCTAAATATCTTCCGATATCTCTTTCGATTTTCTTGTTTTATTTTCTGAGGGAATCCCGATCTGGTCCATCCATAATTTTTTTTCTGTACAAATCCAGAAAATTACGGCACATTTCCATTTGAGCTTTATCAAATACCAAGGTTCATATTTATCCGATAGATCCAAAACTTTTAGCACATTTCTGTGTAACATGTGCGTGTTTTTGCGGGAGTAGGAGGCAGGAGAAGGGAAGGCAGATGGAAGTTTACATGAGGAAGATGACACGCGATGGCTTTCACTCTGGAAAGAGAGCGGGAGAGATAGGGTCATGGGAGAGTCGGACGAGCGAAATGGCGTGGGGAGTGCCGGTGAAGGACAGCTGCCCGGTCAAATGATTCGCATAAATCACCAGGCCTCGCTCCCTGCCCTCATCCCACATTCCAGTGTGTTCCCACCATGCATCTCTTCAACTCTCCGTGTCCTCGATGATAACTTGCACATTTCGCGGAAGAAAGATGACCAAGAGTCCCGCACAATTCTCCCTCTTTCCGCTTTCGACGTTCACCCACTTCCCAACAACGCACACTAACACATCTGCAATGAACCAACTCTTCCGCGGGTAGAAATGTGGTTTAATTTGCAGGGCATTTCTTGCGTCGAGAACTTCGTTCCTTTGGCGTAGTGACCGAAAATCGTTTGGTAATGCAAACATTTCGAGTTACATCTGTGCCGGTTGCGTTGCGGTTTTTGCGCCCTTCGCCCGACAACTAGGGAACAAGCGTCTAAACCGCCGCACAACTGCGCTCACATGAATCATTCAGGTCTCATTAAGCATACGGGACTTCAAAAAAAAATGTGCGTGTGTGTATGTTGCCAAGCGAACATTATTCGGTGTCATAAGTCTTTTTTTTCTTGGAATGACAAAAACCTGCGTTCATAGAACTTTTCTTTCTTTTTAGAACATTCCTGTGGTAGTCATTTCGTGAATTTACGAGAAGATAACTCATCTAACACGAACATTTTTAAGGATACATCATGGGAGTCTGTAATGGATCGTGTTTTATAGCTTTGAAATTACTTTTTCGGGATTTCTCTGCTTTTTCACTTAATTTGAGATGGTTGCTGCTGGAACTTTAACTGGATTATTATTTCATTTTTATGTATGTTTGAGTTCCATACAAAAAAACGTTAAGTTTAAACTTCTGTACTTCTGAATTATTTTATTCGGTACTACTTTATTAATGTACAAAATTAATTACAAATGATTGAATTATTTGAACTTTGGAGTAAACAGCACGAACGGAGCTAGGTTTCAGAATTCTAAACTGTATTGCTTGGTTAAGTTAATTGTAACGCTAAAGGTAATCCGAGAAGTCAACTCGTGCAGTATCCACTGGAAATGGGTAATGGATTACAAATCGCGTGAAAACGTTTTCTTGTGATATTATCAAACGAAAAAATGCATAATCTTAGGTAGAAAAACATTTACGAATCGAGGGATGACATGATTTCAGCTTGTACCATGATATCACCAAGATGTACACATAAATTACTAGGGACGTGGACGAACACAGTTTTAGTGAATTGCCCTTAGCATGTCAATTTCCTACGCTTAATTATTGATCAAGTTAGTCAACGGTCTTTTATCAATTTGTCTGGTTCCTGGGAGTGAATAATAATTCAGTATATGCATCTGCATTTTATCCTGCAAGCCGCCATTAGGGTGTTTGTTAAGAGGTGTTAAGTCAACAGGTCCATTAGAATAATTGTCATATAAATTGTCGTAAATGGTGTTGTGATGTCGAATGGTGCCCGGAAAAAATGATTCCTTATTAGTATAATCGGGCGATCGCTTCTGCAGTCAGAACTTATCCTTGCAATCTTGTCTCGCAATGTAATATGGCGCTGGGATTGCGTGTATTCATCCCGGGTAGGCGTTTAACTCGAATAATTTGAAAGTTTAAAAAAATTTAATGTCGCCCCTCCTTTAACCTTCTTGTTTCCATTGTCCAAGAACAAGTCTAGTACCTTCCAAAAGTACAGGGACACTTTATATTTGTACATAGTGATTTTGAACGGGCAGCGTATACGTGTATCTCGCTTAATTCCCTAAGTCCATATGACAAGGACCTGAATTCATTCAAGAAGCAATCGGAAGTGCGTCTGATTCATAGAAATAATGAATATGTTTTTGGAAATGATATCGGATGGAACCTCATAAAAATGGCATTCTACCACTACGTAGCGCATTTGCCTTTCTTCTCCCATGTGAGTGCATTTTGTATTTAAGCCGCCCGGGTATTGAGTCCAGTTTCCACGAGATTTGGGTGGACATGTGCCCTATTATTTTCTCCATAGAGTCGAGCCACTACGCGTCCCCGTCGCGAAGGGATTGATGACGCGGGAGTGGCCGGCTTCAATTTTCCCGTCCTCCTCGCGACCGACCGCTCAGTTCTCTCATTATTACGGTTTCCGGTAGAGGCGGAATAGAATGGAGAGCTCGGGAGGGGTACGGGGGTTGAGGGGGAGGAGAGCGATATACTCTTTCGCGTGTCAAGTCGGAATCAGGAGAAAAGGTGGTGTTGGTGCTCCCTGGGGTTGAGAGGGGGGGGGACGGGGAGGGTATATGGGGGATTCCCCGAGACGAAATTCCGTTTCCCTGGAAAGCAGCAGCCCCGCAATCATTTCCCCTTCGCCTTTCAGGACGATTGGAGACGGAGGATTGTGGGGTCCTAAGGCCACTCGGAATAAGGACGAGGAAGGAGGGTTTCTTTCCGGATGGGAAGGAGAAAGAGGGGGAAGGCGGGAAAAAAATGGCAAGCCCCGTTTGACGGTAAATCACATTTAGCCGGACAGAATGCGGGCCGGGAGAAATCGAGAGAGAGAGAAGATAGATAGAAGGGGGGGGGTTGGTTTGAGGGAGGGGCCGCTACCTTTTACGCCCACCGCGGGGCGAGTTCGTGACTCCTTTAACGAACAACTTCGTTTTAAATCAAACATACCGACAGTGTCCCCATATTTTAACTTGAGTAATTTTCTCATCATTAGTACAAATTTATGATACAAAATTTTCCCCTTTTGCAGCGATTTCCCGGAACTTCCTGGTATTTTAAACGGCGGTGATTATGAGTCGCCCACGAATGCGATATTCTTTCTTCACTCAGTGAAGGGCGGTGTTCGTTTCCCGAACCTTTAGGGATCCTCGGTACAGAACCTGGAAGCTCGCGGAAACATAAATTGTAAAAATCACACTCCATAATACCCACTGTGGATTATTTGTTTTTCGCTTCGGTGACGTCGCCTTTCGGATTCTTCAAAATATGCAATGGCTAATACATTTAATTCATCCTTTGAATATTTTGACTCGATTCTTCCCTCGTTTCCAAGTATTTCCAATAATCTTTTCAATCAACAACCTGAAAATAGATATTACTGATACTTTAAAACAATGACTTCTCCCTATGCGATGTGACACCTATTTTGAATGCTATTTAAAATAATCCCTCTTCGCCCATTAATAAATAGGGATCCATCCCTTACGCTTCTCAAGGAAGGGACGCTTTTACTAGAGGTAAGGGAGAAGAAACGAATTCCTAATGGCGGAAAGAACTCATCCGTTTGAGTTTATGTCTCCCGCGAGTGTTATTGCTGCAGCTCTCCAAGGAAGGAAGAATGGATAATCCGCCTCCATTCACTTAATCCTCAATAAGGGTGAATGCTTTTCGTAAGTAGCGTTCAAGTGAGTGATAAACAGGAAATAAGGAAAAGGAAAACCAGGAAACAAACAAGGAAATGTACATGGCCCTCGAGCGAAAACAAATGCCCAAAAAGACTGAAGGTTTCAATATCCTTGCGCTGTCATTTTCAAAAGTCTGTATGCTAGATCCCCGAAGCACCGATGATTGAGGAAATGAGAAAGCACTTGTTATATGTTGATGGAATGACTTAGAAGGTAGAGACCTTGGGCTGTGATAATTTTACGTCACTCTTGATTGGTCGGAGTGCTTTATAGCCGTTTAGTCTCGTAAATGACAAACTCTTTCACCTTTCGCCAATATTCTCGTCTCACCGGTGACTATCTGCAGGATTTAAAAAATGAGAGTACACCTCAACGGTTATTTATGAATTTTGCAGACGTCGAATTAAATATGTTAAGGATTACGGATGTTAAGGAAACCAGATTAATTTATCCGTTTAATCATTTCGTGCTTCTTTGCTCGTCCAAGATTCAGATAATATTGAAGTCGCGATGTTATTATCTACTTTTTTTTATCCCTGCATAAGCACGCATGTGTGCTTGAATGAAGCTGAAGGGCAACAAGGGATCTTTTTTTTCCCTTCGATATGGATTCATAACTTTCAAATATTAAACTTTTCTTGAAGAGAGACATTTCCCGCATACCTTTGAGCGAATCGATATCCTATATCTTTCAAAATGAAAACAGGCTAAGCGCGGAGTTTTAATGAAAATCCCAAACTTAAAACGTTGATGCGGAGGCTAAAGGAATTGTCTCGACGTCAGTCTTGGTTGACCTACTTCACTTCGCCACGCCCGATTTATTTCTACGGTAATAAAACACACGCGGCGGCGGCGGCGGGTTAGGGCAATAAAGGAAAGGGGAAAAAAAACATCACTTCCATTTCCTGAGGAATGGGCTACGTAGAATAATTTTGTTTGAAGCCACACTGCATTTAGTAAGGAAGGGAGTGAACGAATGGCATTCGAGCTTCCAGGAAAAGAAACCAAGACCTCAAAGTGAGGGGGAAAGCGAAAGAGAAAAAAAAATTCATGCAAGAGGAACGAATGAGAAAATGACGAGGGGAGGGGGGGGGGTAGAGGCATTGCTGGGACTAAGAAGCGTGGTTAAGAGGGACGCAGTGCACGGGGGCACTTTCCATAGGGTTTGTAATGGCTGATGGAAATTTGTCCGCGTGGTGGGAGAAGAGGAGAGAGAGAATGGACTTCGTCGAGCTACTCTCTCTCGGCATGCCAAAGTTGTGGCGACGGCGTAGTCGGGCCCATTCCACGAATTCGTATTTGGGAGACAGCGTCGAGAGAGAGAGGGTCAGTGGCGTAGGTGGGAAGTCACGGATACCCTCTATCTCCCGTCCCTAGGTTTCAAACGGAGTCGTGCGAAGGTCAAGGGCGAAGGTATTTCAAAGGATCGCGCCTCCCTGAGACCCCACTCCACTTCGCCTCCCTCCCATTTATTTTACCTCGCTCCTCATCTGCTCTGACTGCCCAGTCCCCGAGCACCCTCATAGGAAGTTCACTCACTCTCCCTTTCGCCTCAATCCCTTTATCTCTTGATCCGATGTTTTTCAGAAAAAAAATAAAGTTAGAGGCTGAATTATTTTCCGCGGTGGCCCCTGAAGGTTTTGTTGCCAAGATGGATTGATTGGCCATCGTTTATCTTTTATATCTCTCTACCTTTGGGAGAGCGTCCCTGCGTGACACTCCAAGTAGGACTGTGTCGTGTACATTCCTAAATGTGTTTTTTTGTAATCTTTTTGGTTTAACTTCCGTTAATTTTTCTCATTAAAATATCTTCTCATGTGTAAGTGACAATAAGCGTAAATTTGACAAGTGGTATTTAAGATCACGGACATGTCGTTATATTAAGGAAGAGCAGTGGTCTTATCCTTTGGAGGTAAAAAGGTAGACAGCTGATTCGCCCAGGTGGACAAAAGTTGACAGTCTCCATTAGGAGTCGTACTGTTGCTTTCGCTAATCACTTTACCTTCATTCAACAACTTTATTCTAACTTAGTGCTTCCTTTAAAATACGGCTGGCTTGTTCTTGTGCCAATTAGTTAAGTACTTCAACTACAATGGGGGTTTAATTAATGCATTTAGACATTTATCCTTCCTCTGGGACATCGGGGAGTCCTTAGCGAACCGCATTAGTTTTTGTTTCTATGTCTTATCTCGAGCGTTCTCTTCTCTTCTGCCTAGATAGCTCGCACGGGCCGCCAGCGTACCGTCCTCACTTCAAATGGAGGAGTTAATGGGGTCTGATTCGTCCACGATCGGGAAATGGAGCGAGAGGGGACTGCTAACAACAAATTAGATGGACGCTCGATTAAATTTCAGGAGCCGAGAGTCATTGGGAAGCACATCGTAAAATAATTCACATGTGACTGTTGAAATGAAGAAGTAATTAAGGACTTCGATGACCCACAAACTTATAGTATTTCCCAGAAATCTGGCCTAAACAGAGAATAATTTTGTCTTGTTACGAAGTTAAAAAAATCACCGAACACTTTAGGGACGTTATAGCAAGTAATTGATGTAATACACTCTTCCTTCATAAACATTTATGCCTGAAAAATTCTGGAAAACACATTGTTTTAATAGCTTGAATTCTTTGAAAATCAATGACCATCCCAATAGATACTCAACCGAGGAACAAGCGTTACACACTATAATGACTTCATCTCCTTTTATTTTACTCCGATATTTAATTATTTTAAAATATCATTTTTCTACTCCCTCTCCATGCATTGTAAACCCCACATTTTAGTACCTCTAACATGTTTTGTGGAAATTTTATTTTGCTGCTAATTGGGCATAATAATTTCATTTTATTTTAGAGGTTTCTCATTTCCTAGGCGATAAAATATTAGTTTAGAAAGAAAGAGGCGAATAATATGATTCAAAATAATAAATTTCAATAATAGACGCACGATTATCTTGACTTATTGACTGTTCACATTAATTTTCAAAAAATGAATCATGATTAAACCATTATTTCTGTTTGAACACAACAAAAAGTCATAATTTTTACAAGCACATTTACGATGAAAATAAAAAATCTCTCCGTGTAATTGTTTATGACTGCAAAATTCTAATTAAATTAATAATATCTTTCTTGGTATGTAACCAGAAAAATAATAAATAATTTTAAATACAAGATTCCGTAAAATATTTTATCAAGCCTAAATTTGATTTGGATAGACGAGGATAAAAGTTGTTAAAGTAGCTCGCGAAAATCACAGATCTCCAATGAAGTAAACTAATTGCGACCGCCAGTTTGCGACCGGACCTTGGATGCATCAGTTACCTAACAACTTTGCCAATTGCTGGAACTCACATCTTATCCCTTTTCAGAACACGAACACGTGTCTATATTTTCAATTCTCGGCTTGCAACAGGACCGCAATCATTTTGCAGTACAATCCCCACTATGCACGATCCGCTGTAATAACGGTTAATAACATAGTCACTATTAAAACGGATTTGTCGGTGAACCAGCTTCGGGTCCAATTCATTTTGTGGTGGGGACGCGGTGTCACCAATATCCTCCCTGGACAGCCATGCCGACAGTACTATTTCTCGCCTCGAATTTGGTTGACGGGCGGCGGAAAATGACTGTCGGTGTCTCTGATTACTCCGCGAGTGACAATCATCCTTTTGCGAGGAATTTTGCGAGCAGGTGACACGCGAACCCATTCCGCTGAATTCGTGAGGTCGCTGATTCACAACCCAACCCATCATTTCTGCAGTCTCCTCCCAATTCGCCTCTGTATTACATTCGGAATCCTGCGCGTGGTGGGTAGAAGGTAATAGGGCTACCCAGTCTCGACGTTTTTGACGCAAATTAAGGGACATATCTGGACCAGAATATTCCATGCTGGGATGATTGCGACTTCGCCCTCTTTCCAAATCGCATTCGGTCATATTAATCGATCCAGAGGATATAGTCATTCGCAGCGAGCTCTGATTGAGAAAAGCAAAACGGATGTTTGTGGTGGACGGATTATTCACCCATTGGGATATCAACAGTGGAAACCCAAAGAGAAAACAACTCAACTTTTAGTTTAAATCCCCTGTATTATGTGTTGGCGAGTGTCAGAGGTAAAATTAAAACTTAAATTGAACAGTTACTCGAAGGTATAAAAATCTTGTGCAATTTTTCTTGTTTTTTTCAGGAATCTTGTCAAACCTAAACGAGCCGTCGTAGTTCTTTACGAGAGCGTGCCTCTATTAACCCTAGTACTAGAGTACTAGGACAATAATATGACTAGGAAGTAATATTAATATCTATGCTATTAAAAATCACTAATCCAGATTTACATGAACTTGCTTCTACTACCTAATCAGTATAGTAGCTACACCTAAACAATTCACCATATATATATATATATATATATATATATATATATATATATATATATATATATATATATATAATATGTATATATATATATATATGTATAATATATATATATATATATATAAACACACAAACACTAACACAAAAAACACCACACACATAGAAACATAAAAGAAGGACACTTGTCCTTCTTTTATGTTTCTATGTGTGTGGTGTTTTTTGTGTTAGTGTTTGTGTGTTTGTGCGTCGCCGGAGAGCGTCTTTTCCAAGTGTATATATATATATATATATATATATATATATATATATAGTATATGTATATGTAGAGAGAGAGAGAGCATTAGAGCATCCGCCCGATAAGTGGAAAGATTCGGTGTCCAAGTCCCGGTCAAGGAAATATTTGTACGCTTGTCTGCTCGATTCCACCTTCTCCACCTCTCCTGTGTTCGTCCTTTATTGTGTACCTATCCCTTTTCCTTATATCTATTTCTATGTGAATGAATATATATATATATATATTTATTTATTTATGTATTTATTTATATATATATATCGATAATGCGGAAGTACTCACGAGAGCAATATAACTTTTGGACGGCACAATAGAACACAGAATAAAACAGATAACACGTAAAAGGACACTCACACTGTAGATGATTTGAGCTTTCGGCCTACTCCGAGGCCTTCTTCAGGTCAGACATATATGACATATATATATATATATATATATATATATATATATATATATATATATATATATATATATATATATATATCACGATTTTCGTGTCGGAGGAAGTGGGAAGAAAATTCCGTTAAATTTGCGTTGACTTAGGTCCTTGGCTTCTCAAGATGTAAGCTATAATACACTCGAGATGTATTTCGAAGTAGGACTGTGCCAGATGTTCGTATTCAATGAATTCTATTCGAACACTTGGATGAAAAGACGAGACCTTGAATAAATAGATACATGAGTGCCTGTATGAATACATGAATAACTGGGTGGTTTCCTAAGTGCCTCTATTAAATCATTAGTATCTGGGTGGATACCGGATGTCTAGTTCGAATACTCGGATACCCAGTACTATCACATGATTACTCGATTACCTCGGTACCCTGAACCCTCGCTCGAGCACTTGGGTGCCTGAAGAGCTCGGATGAATACCAGAGTTCTCGGAGTATCCAATTTGGAGTACCGTAAACGAATCAATACCCGAGATCTCAACATACTTAAATGGATTCTATGTGAGGTCGGGATATTCCTTTTCATTAAATTGCTCACATACATAGTTTCGAGAAACTAAAATATCCATTTATTTGAAAACGTGAAAATCTATCTATGATGAAAATATATAAATGTAATAAATATATTTGAGTGTTTCTGAACGGTATTTGAGAATTCTTGTAGTAGAGAAGTAGTAATTAGGGGAGGCAATCGACATCAGAGATCATTTGCTTTGGAAGGAATAGGTGGATAATCTGTACGGGGTAGGTTCTCCTCATGGCACCCTAGGTAGCGATTCGGATTCGCAAAAAACACAGTCGCTTAATTTACGGCTATTCCATTTACATGAATTATGTAGGAAATGGCACGATTCGGATAAGCGCAATTATTTATCCGGACCGTTTTAATGAATAGTCTGATCTAAAATTAAATATTTACCTCAAAAAGTTGACAAAATTGACGTAGTTAAAAATTGATAATGTACAAAATTCTTTGAAAAACATAAAAAAATTGAACTTGTAATGAATTAGTATAATTCCCAAGGTCATTTCGTTGTCCAAGTTATCAATGAGAACAAAGCGTAAAAAATTCTATGGTCTTCACGTTGAAATAATATTTGTTTTTTTTTTATCTCTCCATGGTAATTTTTGGATGGGTCCAGAAAACTATTATTATTTTTGCATCCCGTGGAATTCCTCTTATAATATATTTTTCCTTCACTGTTCCACGCTTTTTACTCACCTTTATATTATCCTGAAAACTTATTCTCTTCCTTCTACGACCTCAGGAATCTAAGGTTGCCTTCTTTATGGCTACCTTCATATTCACCCAAGCATTTAAAAGAAAACTCCCGTACCATACTAGATACTAGCATTTATCAAATTGCTCCGGTTGTCACTTTTGTGCTCATAACAAGATACTAATGTGTACACTCAATCGGTCATAAATTCACCTAAGTGCTCGTCGGTGCATCCGTTCCAGTCCTTGTTTTTAAATACTCTTCAAACACGTGAAACCTCACCGGCTAGATGAATGACTGCGGTAAAATAATTCAAATTTAAACTATGGAAAACAATTCCAACCAAACGAATATATGTATTACAAGAAACTGCGTGAGATGCCGCAACAGTAACTTGCAGTCATCCGCTAACATGCATTTCACTGCAACAATTTCAGAGTGTAAAAATCATTCGCCTTGACCGGGGTCCCGGTCAAAGCGAATGTCTTTGAAATTGTTCCATTGAATATGTATATGTATATATATATATAGATGATGTATATATATATATATATATATATATATATATATATATATATATATAGATGTAAAGATAGATGTATATATATATGTATATATACACTTTTTTGGAAAACCCACAAACGTGTAATGTAAATTCACTGATAAGTCATAACAAACACAGAAACCAAAACACAAAAGAGGAAAAACTCACTGGTTCTCGAATTTTCGGTGGTCCCACCACCTTTCTCAAGAGGAATTAGGAACAGAACTCCTGAGTTCTGTTCCTAATTCCTCTTGAGAAAGGTGGTGGGACCACCGAAAATTCGAGAACCAGTGAGTTTTTCCTCTTTTGTGTTTTGGTTTCTGTGTTTGTTATGACTTATCAGTATATGTATATATATATATATATATATATATATATATATATAGATGATGCGGAAGTACTCACGAGAGTAATATAACTTTTGGACGGCACAATAGAACACAGAATAAAACAGATAACACGTAAAAGGACACTCACACAGTCGATGATGTAAGCTTTCGGCCTCCTCCGAGACCTTCTTCAGGTCAGACTGAGAGGTTTTGAGGGAAGAGTGCCTGGGGAGGGGAGAGGGGGCGGAAGGTTTAGGGACTGTTGGGAAAGAAATTAAAGATGGCGGTTAAGGGTGGGAATTTTAAAGGATCGGAAATATAGGATGTATGCGGATTCGCGAGTTCTCACCTCTATGTTGGTGGCTGAATCGGGTAGGGATTCTAGAACTGTTAGCGAAAAGCATTCGTCAAATGATAGGTTATGTGAACTTGCGTGTAAAGTTCTATTGTGCCGTCCAAAAGTTATATATATATATATATATATATATATATATATATATATATATATATATAATATCGTCTTTTTCAACTCAAGAGGGGTTTTCCACTAAGTTCCCAATAATAAGAAGGAACTTGAAAGGCAACCATTTTTGGAACAGTGGATAACATCAGAGAGGCCTTGACGATGTGTCTGACCGAGGTTCCCGTCGACGCTTTCCAGGAAGCTTATCACGACTGACAGAGTCGATTACACCGCAGTGTCGATACAAAAGAGTGGTCTTTTGAAGAATTTTAGTCATTTGTGCTTTGACTGCGTTAAATGTTTTTTCCGGATGCATTTAATAATTTTTTTGGGCAGATCATGTATATGTCATCAACTATCACGTGATTAAGCCCTTTGATATACTCTTACACCGAAGTGAAAGGACAATAATATCCTTACAATAGAAGAATATTCTTGGCGCTTATGAGGGAACCTTTAACGATGCCTTGAGAAGGAATCCTAGCCGCCAGACCGACCATACCTATTTGCCGTTATCTTCCGTCGTCCACGAAACGGCATCTCTCGGTGGTCGATGCCACCAGTGTCACTCACGGCCCTGGTCTTCCACGGAAGGTGGGGATGCGCGTTAGAAAATCCAGGGGACGGGGAAAAGAAACCAAACTTCCCTGGGTGGCACGCTAGTGGCGAATATTAATTGCGGCGGGGGACGAGGGGTGGAGGGAGCATCGAGGACAAACAATGGCAGTGGAGAAATAAAAAATCGTGTCGGCGGTGGATCGTGAAGTCTCCGGGTTGTTTCCTTCCATTTGGGAGGAGGGAGCAACACTCGACCCTCGGCCACGCAGTGAGTGCTCAGTGGGCAAGGCGGGTTGGGGGTATGGTGCGAAGGGCTCGTCTCACCCTCTCATGGCACCGTCACCACTCAACTCAGCCCCCCGGTCTAAAATAAGCTCGCGTGCTGATATGAGTCCCAAAAATAGCCGCGGGAGATGAGGTACAGATGATAAAGGCTCTCTTGCTCTCTCTCTCTCTTAGGTGAGGCGAGCTCTCTTTGAACACTTTAAGCGTCCATTTGATGGCGTTACCTCATCGATCTCCTTGGAAACGAGGGGAAAATTAAATTTACCCCTTTGAGTGTGTGTGTTTGTGTGTGTGTGCGCGCGCGTATTCGTTTTAGCCCTTCCTCTTTATCTTTCACTCTCTCTCTCTCTCTCTCGCCCTGAGCCCCGCCCTCCCATTTCCATCCTGACCCTTTATCCCCACTCTCCGTCTCCTCCTCCTCAACCACGTCCCTTCACTCTCCTGAGACCACAGTCACCCTTCTTCCCATCTTGCCTTTAAAGAATAAAGCGATAGTCAAAAATTCGAAGTCGTTCGCATCTATGTTCATCTGCGCCACGATAAGCGAGTCGCCGAGAGGTTATGTGAATGGGGTTGCACAGACATCTTGAGTTTAACATGTTAATACTTGGATTCGTGATGTGTTTTGGAGAAGGAATTATTAAGGTTAACGACTGGGTTTTACAATCACGGTCGGATAGGTATATATTAACCATTGTTTTATAGTTCGCGAAATTTACTTTGGAAAATTTAGTATTAAAATTGTTGGTAGCCATTTCCCAAATTTCATCCCGGTGGTATGTTCTTTCAGCTTGAAAGCAGAGTATAAATCCGAAGGTATGTTTGAAATTATTAAGGTGAAGAAGATCTCACCTCATGTCTAGGTGAGATCTTCTTCCCCTTAAGATCTTGTCACCTCATTGACATGTGAAATTCACATATTATGGTACTGGGGGGGACAATTCCCTTCCTTGTGTTGACTTTGTTTTGCACACAATTATTGGTCGTCGAAAAATCATACAAATTTGATGACGATTAGGATGTTCAAGATAAACTCTGGGCCCTTCGATGAATATCCTAGCTCCACAACCTCTGGGGCTCCACGATCCTTCTATTAAAAATGGTCTCTGATAAGAATACCAGAATTCCTTTTTCAACTACAGGCTAATATAAGTATTCCATACTTTTACAACGACATAAGTTTCGCTAGAATCCTGTTTGTCTCAGCTGACTCTTTACAAAAACCCAGTCACTTTTACGTTCCCCAATCAGCATATTATTCTTAAAAACATTTCTTGCGGATCTTACTTTAGATATAGTATCTAATTCGTTTATTTCATTAGCACTTTCTTTAAACCTTTCTACGCTGTCATGCATTCCCATTAACCCTTCGATCACTCAAACAGGTTCTTAAGGGGTGCGCCTTGATTATTTTTATCAATAAAGTGAAAGGAAGGTGTGTCAGAAATATCTAAATGGCATAATAAAATTAATCGTCTTTGATATGTTGTTAACCATGCGGCAGACAATTTAATTTAGGAGTTTTCTGGCCTATTATCGGGTTGCATTGGCTTCATCGGAGATTGCTCTGCGTTTCATGAATATCTGGATTTTAATTTTTTACCATCCGACAAAGTTTAATGAATAAATTTCTCCGACGGAGGTGTTCGTTCATAAATATTTATGATTGAAAAAAATTTCCGTTTGCCATTTGCTTCGTGTTAAAATTATCGGCTTCTATTCAACTTTCAACCGAGTTTTTTTTCCGACTAAATTAAAGAAAATCTATTGATATCGAAAGAGAGCAGCTTAAATGCAACCATTTATTTTAAGGCTTCCGCTGTGAGACGTGCCGCGAATAGCAAGAGTTTACGATAGTGAGCATTCTCCGGGCACCGAAGTATCCAAAATGTTTAATGAAATACGGATAAAAAAATATTGTTCATAATTTCTTTCGAAAAGAGGTATAAAATAAGAATAACATAGTATGAGACCGCATTTGATTGGAGCGCGAGCGTGCTGTGTGAAAAATGGGTGGAAGGGGGGAAGGAGAGAAGTTTGGGCTATCGCACAGGGCAAGGACAATTGACATGAAATATAGCCTCGCCCAAATGTTGTATCACGTAAATGAATTCGACGCCTTTGGAATTCTTCATTGCACAATCGCGGATTCAGAGGGTGAGGGACATTAGGGGGAGTTCGTTGGCTCTATGGTGCGCAATGAGTTAAAACGAGATTAGCGGATACTTAATAAAGTGTAACTAATTCACTAGGCTTTATATAACAAATAAATTTGCTTTCACATATTTTTAAGGTAAAAATTTAACACTTTCTAAGTGAAAGTTTAAGGTATTTATTTAAATTCTGTATATATTTTCCCGTAGGTACGACAAATTCTACCCGCACGGTTAGGTTATCGAGTGGGTCTAACTTTTATCTGAAAACGTTAAACAACACTTAAATACTTCTTCATCGAAATATAACGTAAATAAGTTTTATTTGGGAGATATTAAATCTCAGGAAAATTAATCAAAAGAGAATTCTATATTGAGATATAAAAATATGGAGTGCTTTTTTGAATGGATGAGCTAAAATTCAAAGAATTTAATTAAAATATTATTTCATATTACTTCCGAATAAGCAAAACTTATGTTGCATTCAATTTGTTCCCTTTAACAAAGCCTCTTTCTTATTTTTATTATCTTTTCTGGTTAATTTCCTAACCATATTAACAAGCATTGAGAATTAATTCAGGATAAGAACAAATGCAACAGCTCTACACGAGTAAGAACTAATACATTAATTTTGATTTTGGATTTTAAACACAATCTAAGTTGCACTAAATGATTGCAAATATTTTCGGGACCAGAACAATCAGTTATAACATATGAGGATATATTTTAGATTTCCACATAAACTATGGTGTAAGTAGCCCATATCACAAACAAATTCAAGATTATCTACTGTTGAAAGAAGAAGAAGAAAGTCTTCATTAAATAAAATCCTGCCCTGCACCCCGGCCAGATGACTAAGGTGAAATTGTGTTTCTGTTCGTTTTTCTTATTTTTCATTGGGCCCCAATAGGATTAATTGTTATATTTTTTCACGTACCAGACATTGAGTTTATTTTATGTTTACATCTTGTAGCCCTCTATGCTATTTAACTTTCCTGAATTTCGCGTGCGTCTGCTATTGTTCCCCTGGCGTAAATTCTGTATTTGAACGTATCATGAAATAAAATTTTCTATGGGCATTACTGCTTCGAATCATAGAATTCTTATGGCCGTGCTTTTGATACAAAAATTAAAAATATTGAAGAGTTTTCATTTTATTCAACATAATGGGATTATTCTTTTTTCTGTCCAATAATCTGGTGGAATATTTATCATTCACCGCGGACATTTAGTGCTTCCTCGTATGGTCGTCAAATACTTTCATTTAACGAAGTCATGAGTATTATTTATGATTTTCATTGTCCTCATCTTCGTGATCTACTTTCTGGGCTTCTATGCGTAGTTCATGAATTATTAACTTGATTGAATTTCGTTTTAAATTAGTAAATATATTCTTGGCAATGTGTGAAAATAATTGTAAATTGACATTTGCTGCGTTCCTATAAGGAAAGAAATGTGCCGGGGAAGCCTTAATATATGACACCCGGAAATGCAACTAGTTTAATTAAGTAGTAAGATTTACCTTATAAGTTTAATTGTCTCATTTCATAGGTGGTGTCTTGACGAACTCTAATTCTTTTTTGGGAAGTGCCCTCTTCTGTCCGATCGTCAGGCATTAGAGATTACTTAAACAGCATCTGTTTTTACATTTTTTAAAATTTATTTTATCAAAAAGGATAATAAAGGATACATTATCCTTAGAGAAACCAAAAATAAGTAAAATAAGACGTTAGTTTAAATAAAATCAGACGAAAAATATTGATTTGGTTTATTAATAATGACATATCAATCAAATAAGGCAAATCACAATAAAAGCATATAAACACGGTATTACTGACTTATAGAGGTAATCGGACGTGATAATTCAGTGGAAAGAGTGTTGGACTACTGGGTAGAGAGTTGTATTGCTGATCAGGCGGCCCGGATTCGGTTTTTGAGGACTTCTCTGGCCACCCTCGGCTTCACCCAAGCTCTGTGATTTTTTCGGATATCGGATCATCCTGGGAAATCATAGACACAGTGAAAGAAACTGCCCACCCTTCCCTTAGTACTTCTATATTCACCCATCATACCGATATTCTGGTGGATAACTTTGGTCTTAGAAGTAAAGAAATCAATGAAAACTATATTTTTATTGCGATATGATAGTCCTTGTACGTTTTTGAATTAATTTTACGGTTGAATATAATTTTTTAAATGATTTATTGTAGAATATGGTCATAATATTTTTGCAGTAATTCCTCGCGTACAATCCCAATTACTCATCAGAGATTTGGCGTCTATGTGCTCGAATCAAATCAAAGCGCACTTACAAATACATAAGAAAGGACACCAGTTGCAGATACACGGAATTTGGCAAATGGGCACTCTTTTAATATGGTTTCTCAATTTTTAAATACCCGGTAAAAATACGATATCCAGTTGAATATAACGTTGATCAAATGAATTCCCTAAATGCCAAAAAAATACCCGTTAAGTTAAAATAATAATATATTACATATTTTATTTAAAAGCATCGTAAATGAATTTTGTGAATGTTCTTAAAATTGTCTGCGCGAATGCTGCTTTACCTTGTTTTATCAGATGTCTTGTTCTTTTTTCTTTTTATTCTTTCCCTCTTCTACTTCCTCCTCTCATCCTACTTCCTCAGCAAACCGAAATGCGTGATGTACGTATGTCTCATTTCACTCGTGTGGTCAATTCATAACCGTGCTAATATTTCAGGCTGGAAAACAATTGGTTGTGCTTACCGTGAGCGCAAAAACTCGACACGAGTAGGAAATGAGAAATAATCACGAAAACGGTTTACATATCCATCCTCGCAGTGTGACAGTTGTCGTCTGGAATCCATTCATTCACTTGACCTTCCTGAGTGGTTGATCAGCCGCGAGAAGATAGCAGCTGGGAAATAAAATGGAATATAATTGGCTTTTGGTAACGAATAAATTCAGTTGTTATTTAAATAACGGAGTGTCCTAATTTTTCTCTCGAATGTTCTCCAACGAGCAGGACGCACTGCAGTGGGAATTAATGCAATGCGCATATCAAATGGGAGGACACTACGGGAAGCGGGTGAATTTACAGCACGAATTTATAAAAATTCTTTTTGTTTCATTTTTTTTGGCCAGCACTGTCTTTTTGCTCACGACTACACCAACGTTCTTTTCTCCTTTTCGCAGACAGAACCAACCCATTTCTTTCTCCTGCACGAGAGAAAGTATTTGTGAAACCTCACGTTCAAATGAGGACGATACTATAAGAGTGTACCCGTGGCATTAAAATGAAGGAGCACGTTATAATTTTTCCCTTGTCAGCAGCTTTCGTCCCTTCGTCCTTCCACGCTAGCTCCGCCTCACCGCACCGCGGCACGCCACCTCAAGATTGGTTTCACCGGGCGACAGTGATTGGTGGCGCGGGCAGGGGGAAGTCACTGCTGCTGCCGCCATGCCGGCGAAGGGCGCGCGGGGAACGTTGACGCAACGACGGCGAGAGTGACAAGCCAATCAGGGGACAATTTTCATGGATCATTCGCGTGAAGCTTGAAATCTTCCGAGGCACTGTAGGCAGTTATGGGCAGTGGTTATGGGAGGAGGCGGGCATAGGCAGTTATGGTTTGCTTCCGTGGTTAAACATATAGTATTGCGCTTAGGCCGTAAAAATGGACGGAAATAAATGTTTAGAGACCTTAGGTGATTTTGAAATGGGGAAGGTGTAAAAATGTGGGGATAAGGAACGTGCTGATGAAGAGGTGACTTAAAATGGAAAATTAATAGGAAAAAATAGATGACTTGACGTGCAGATAAGTATCATTTAACGCTGGTGTGATGGCAATAAGGAATGGCGTCAAAATGAGACAAATTTTTATCGTAATTGTCTTTAACAAGGGAAATTTTCCAAATTATGAATAAATTATTATGCTTTTATGTAGGTAGATTACCTTGACGATGATAACGCTACGACGATATAACTTCTAATGCTAACTTCATAGGTCGCGGTGGTCTAGCGGGTAGAGCGTTGGACTATTGACCGGAGGGTCCCGGGTTCGATTTCCGGGCAAGGTACTTTGGGCACCTGCAGCTCCACCCAAGCTAGTTGATTTTTCGGGTACCAGGTCTTCCTGGGAAACCATAATCGTCACAGGGAAAGGAACTGGCCCCCCTACCCTGATGTGTGAATATTCACACGCCTTCGGGCTTGGTACATGGGTGAGCTCTACCATCACCTACTAAACCGACCTTCGGGTTGATTACTGTGTTTATGGTTTATATGTAATATTAATATACAAACTATATATACATAATATTTATTTTATTCAGCATTATTCAAAAATGAATATTCACAAGCAGAAACATATCCGTGAGAGGAAATTGAAAATACAATACTATATACAAGTCGGCTAGCGATCGCATTACATGCCTGAATGAACGATAAAATGTTCATAACCATTTAATTGCATAATAAATTTACGGTTCTTTCGGCATTTTATTAAATTGTGTTTATTCGTACACAGACAATGGAAAGTTTGGTACACGATGCTATGTGGGAATAAAGAAATTGGCAAGGAACATGATAGTATTTTGGAGAGCTGTTACAAACCGATCCTCGGATTAATAACCCTATGATAATGGGATTGGATCTTTAATTAGCAGCATCACTTCGTACTCAACCCGCTCAATTTGAAAAATGCGTACAAGGTTCGATTAAATCTGTGAACTCGGAGTTTTGACGCATACGTGAGATGGAGATGTTTATACATACGTATCCGTTAATCTTGGGACCTATTCTTTCGCTGCTTCACGAGCCTTCGCCTGATGTTCTGTTTATTTACTTTAGGGAACCCATTCCTTCATTCTCTTTTTTAAATTCTCAAGATATATGAGAGCAAACCTTCCATCGCAATACGAAGTATGTTATGAATCCATGGTGCCTCTTCAAGGTAAACCTGTTCCAGTTATTCCGAAAAGTCTGTAGTATATAAACCCTCTTTAGATCCTATATATTGAATTCGATTTCAGCTACAGAGTTTGCATGAAATTCCTAATAGAAAAGTGCAGGAAAAGAAGATGAATTGCAAAATGCAGAAAAGGATTTCATGATAAAATATCTCGGGCCGTTTTTTTTATTTACTATTACACGATTTGCGTCTCAAAATAATATTCAATATACATTATTCTACATTAATAAAATTGACCATTAAAATTATATTTCTTTGTTTCCATATTAATATTAGTACTCGTATTGATATTCAAGCCTAGAAAATTTTTTGACATGTCATACGCTAGGTATTTAAATATTTGTGATTCTGGAAGGTAAGAATTGGTTGAGTCAACCAATCACCACTATTGCGCCCATCAAAGATACCCTTTCAGGATCCAGCAAACTAATTAATGCATCTTCAGGGTGATCTGGACCATGATTCTTTTGAATGGATTAAGTTTCCACCGAGAGGAAAGTACGAATCCTGCCCCGCTGTCAGACTAGGGCGTATAACGGACGTATCTCGAGGTCCGGCACGCTCCAATGGGCGAAGTCAGAGACGGCAACCACCCAGAATCCCTTTCTCTCTTTGTCCAATGTTCCGATTCCAATTCTTTTTCATATCCCCTCCATCGAACCCATTTTTCGACGTCTCATTTTCGAAAGCGGTCTTTTATTGTAGCACCAAGAGGGCGAGACAAAGGGTTTCCGCACGGATGAGTTTGCTGCAATGGCCACTTCACCCTTTACCGCTCATTAATCCTATGTAAACATTAATTTGACAAGTGGAGACGTGGTTTTATATGTTCATTCTAAATACAATTTCCAGCAAAAATGTACAGGATGTCATTCAAATGCGTTAATAGAGAACGTGTCCCAGGAAAATGTAACGTCATGGCCACCTATGTATTTTATATTTCCTTTTTAACAAAGCTACAGAGCAATGGAGAGATATCTCTTGATATGGAAACATGTTTGGCTAATTTTAAAGGATTAAATTTGATCAAATCTTTTCGAGTTTGTTAAAATAATATGCGCAACAACAAGTAAGCTTTCTCACACTTTTGTTTGTTTTAAGTTTAGAGTGATATGCCCATATTTTTCATGCTAATTTAAAGCTAATAGAATATACTGTCTATCATTTGGTTACGGAATCATATTGAATTAAATTCTAATTGAATCAAATTCGGTGTAACAGATTACTTATATATTCTAACAATTATCCTTGCGATGTCTTTCCGTTGCAGATAATTCAAATAAAGCATTTAGCACTGGAAGTGTAGACTAGATGTATGAAATACTTGGCCAATGATTAAAAAGGTTTGGAAATTCAGGAAATGAAGTGACTCTAAATTATGTATAATGTCGTGCGGTGAAGTACACAAAAATTTCTGAGCATCTTTCCTAAGAAAGGAAAGATGATCAGGAAATTTCGTATTTGACCTAAGAGGAAAGTTCGTAGTTGACTGTGAAGAAATTGTATCCTTTTTCAGGATATATAACCTGCGCTATTACCAATAAGGGATTTTTGTCCCCGCCGTAGTATGTAAAATGTTACTTATCGGTGCCCATCATGATCGAATGCTTGACGGGAATGTTAAGTTAAACAAGATTTGGAATTATTCAGATAGTTAAGTCGATTATTTTAAAAAATCACCTTATAGATCTATAATTTTTATAAAAGAAAGTATACGACATCAGTTTGCAACTTTTGAAATGTAAATTTAAGAGCATCAAGGGTAATGTGAATCCACATTCGCCACGACTACTAGGAACCAATGGTGACTTGAATGGATGAGTTGTCGAAGTGTGTGAGGGCTTCCATGGGGGAGGGATTCGAGTAGGTAGACCCGCGATGAGGACTTTTGCGATTCATATCTATGAGTAGGAAATTCGGGGAGTCACATGAAGAGATAAAATTTCTAATTTTCAATATTTTTCTTGAGATATTACGATAATTTGTCCACATTTATCAGAGAATTTGCACTCCCTGGGTTTACATAAATGAACTCTAAGGTTTAAATTTGATAATTCATAATTGAGCCAGAAATCCGGCGGCTGCTCCAGTCAAATACTAACTGGTATATTTTTTGGGCATTCCTGTGCAAGCATAATGACTTTTTTGGATATAACTTGACCACTCCTAATTAGACACGAGTGTGCCCCTTAATTCACCACATTAAATTTATTAAGTACAATGTCACATAATCATTTACCATATAAATATCTAATATTATTTTAGGTGAGCAATTCTACATATGGAAATAATGTATTTATTGCATTCAAACATTTATGTAACTATTTTTTCAACCCTTTCAACCTATCCGAGTAGGAAAACCAATTCCATTCCCTGATATTTACTGAATATATTCGTATCTGGTGCTCGGAAAATAGTATTTTTTGCATTTTCCGCTGGGTCCCACCAGAATGCCAATACAAGACTCCATATCTTGAGTAAAATATTGTTATAAAACATTATGATCGTACATTATGACATGGCATTATTAATTTGATTCAATTAATGACGGCGCGAATTCTGAATTAAGCCAATTTACGTTTGTATTCACGTATAAAATATATGACTGAAATACTGTGTCTAATGAGTGGGTAGGGATCATTTTACGGGAACACTAATTGTATTTATTGACCACAAAAGAGACTTTAAAAGGCTCAAAATCTTGGCAAAACTATGAGAATTTTCCTTTGTATTATTTTCAATAATAATAATAATAATATATTTCATTTTTGCAACCCTCAACATGATTACCTAAACAAGATGTAGTGGTATGAAACATATCTTTAGCTATCGTTAGCGCATATTTTTATTCACGATGTCCTAAATATACTACATATCTAAAAGCGATGCCGTACATTCAAATTTCGGAGGAATGTGTCTATCTTCGGAATCAACATTTATATTCTGAATAAAACATTTCATGGAAAATAATACACAGTTCATACGGAAATACTTCATAGATTTGTCCATTTTTTTCTCTCCTCTCCGGGTGAGTCCTTGGTCACCTGTATTCCAAACTACCTCCCGCGGTACTATTTTGTAAAAAGAGGGAGATGCGCCAAAATCACCGCAGCTATTTGCATTCGGCTGTCTGAAGGTGAATTCGGAACGCCCGGTATGATATATGCTCATGTGTACAATGTACGCTTCACAGTGGGACCTTGATGACTCGGCCCGAGGTTTCCTGCATTCGAGGGAAAAACCTACTTGAGGGGTTGTAGCATAGTGCCGAGAAACATAGTTAACTCCGCCGTTGATATAGCGGAAAGTTTGGTTACTCCAGCTCTGACGTCGATGTATTTTGGTGCCGAAAGGTCGTTAAATGATGGCGTCCTGGGTGTTTGCTCCATGGGTGCCACGTGATAAATAGCTCCGTCGACGGCCACCCTCGCAGATAGGGATCACTTTCCATAGCGCGGCTATATTTATTTTCCATTTTTCCTCATCAGCGTGGAGTATTACATATATCTGCGGGTTTTTTTTATAGAATTGGAGGGATTTTTCTGCTTCTCACTTTTCTGCAGTTGACAGGAAATGATTTAGAAGATAAATCTTATTCAGGAGATCATTTCTCAAAATATATGGCATCGTGTAATCGGGGTTGTGATTCTTGGAAGTTCATAGATCTTTAAACAAGTGTAACGCAATGTATCCTAGCACCGTATGCGTTATGTCGTGAACTTGCATAATGATCGCATTGCACGAGTCATTAAATTGCTCATGATGACATCATTGAATACTTGACCGTCTTTACTCATGATGGCCAGTGAGTACTCGTATAAGGTCTTATTTAAGCTTTTATCTAGTCTTCGGATGATGCAACTTAATACCATTAATACCAAGCAGATATACCTAAATTGTTTTCAATCCGATGATAACATTAAAATTTGTCATCTATAAGGATGATTTCAATAATGTCACTGTTCAATATTCATACTCAATAGCTATCTAGGATGGAAAATAACTATTGACTAATGACTGCACAATGAGAGTCTGTTGGAGAAAGATATTTCATCATCTTTACCTCTTTAGACTCTGAGGAGGTTGGCAAAATAGTAACAAACTAATGGAATACTTTGGTTTACGTTAACATTGGGACGAGAAATTGACGTAAGCCAAAAAGTATTAACCGTTAGGAAATCCGATATAAGGAATCTTTTTCCCATTAACATTTTTTAAGAAAAGCAGTAGAAAACTATAAATACGATCCAATAAATTAAACGAAAATGGAACATCCAGCATTGTTTACTAGAAATGATTAACTATTCGGGGAGGTTATTTTCCGCTGCCTCTAAGTTGTATTGTAAGATTTATGGTGGCATTGACATCATAGTCTGATAATTGTTTGTCAATTCACACTCGAAAGTGACACTATGGATTACGAATGTAGTTGGATTAGAATACTAGGTTCTAAACGTTTAAGTTTGCATTGTTTCTTCTATGCTACAAAATAAGTGTTTTCAAGTTCTTTTTAGTCTTGTCAATTTCAACAACTTAAGGGTAAAATGCATAAAATAACCTCCCATGGGGTATATTTTTCAGAAAAAAATGAAACAAAATGCACTAAAAACACCCTTAAATTAATGCTTCAACGAATTTATGCGATTTATACCATACATAGGTACTTTTCCATTGTTTTAACTCTTGTGCCATTCCATTCCGTGAATTCAATGTCTATTATTTCTCTCGACCACCCTCCCACACTCTGTTACTTGTTTTCCTTCTCTCGAACTCTCCGTTAGATTTATTTTCCTCCCATTAAATCACCTCTCTCCGTCTATTTCACTCAAAAGTTTCCGCTTTACTTTTAATGCCCCAATCCCTTTACTTATAAAAGTTACCCCTTTACTTTTCTCTCCCGAGTTCACCTTGTATTTTAAATTCATTAAATCAATTTTTTCTTCAGCCCTTTACGGTTCCCTTTCACCTCGAGGTGAAGTTATTCCCTCCCTCAGTCGCTTGTCTTCATGGAATTAGACGACTTTCACCCCGCCCTCCTCTTCACCGCTTCACCTGCTTACGTTTCAGTCAACTTGTAAGAAGAGAATGTTTTGCTGCGACGGAACGCGTCGCTGTGATACGATTATCACCACCAACGCCTACCAAAATGTATGGAAGAAGGCGCCGAAAATGCTTGAACCTAGCATTTGATAGCGCTTTTCTAATTTATTTTTTTTTACTCTTTCATCGTCCTAAAGATTGAAAGGGAGCTTTTCCGTATACCATGACGAATATTAAGTTAATGAAATTGCATGAGTAAATTTTTGTATCCTTTTCTATGTCTCGGAATCAATTTCCGTAGTCCACCATGCATTTACATAATGCCCCAAGAATCTCATGCTGCAGTTTCGGGGGACTTGCTCCATGCCGAAAAATATGACCTTGTTTTCTGTAAAAGGTCAAAGTTCAACACTGAAGATGAGTCGTGGGTCTACGGTTATAACCCTGAAACAAAATCCGAGTCTTTCAAACAGTCGATTTGACGAGATAAAGGAGAATGAGACGAGGCAGTTGATGATCATTGCGAAAACGGACTTTAAAAAGGTCGACTCTTTTAAAAAGTGAAAGAGACCTGGGGGCAAGTGTGTGAGGTCTCAAGGAGAGAACTTTGAAGAGGACTAAGGCCTCATTGTTATGGGTGGTCTATTTTTCTTAAAATAATGCATGGCTGTATCCTTTCCGGGCAGATCTCGTGTTATTCGATTGCTTTTACGGCTTATGCACGGACGGCATTTATAATTTTCTCTTTTCGCTTCTATTTTCTACCTACTTTCATGCCTTCCAAAAAGTATATTATTATTCCATATTTGGGTTTATAATTGTTTTATTGGACAGAAGTTAACCTTTTATCCTAATTTTCATGATTCAACCTTTTTTCCAACCATCCTTCTATTCACCAGTTTAATCCGTTTTGGAGTATTTTCAGTACCAGAAAATTGTTAACACATTGATCATACTGATGGTATGTACCGATACTCCGATACTCATCTCTCTTTCAGTCATTCTTCGAAAGTTTTCCGATCTAATTTCACTTATATACAGGTATATATATATATATATATATATATATATATATATATATATATATATACATATATACATATATATATATAATTAAAAATAAGTCACTTTTTTCCATTAAATAGATGTTTTCTTAATGGTAAAAATTTTAACCATAGTTTTACTGTTGAATACAAAAAAGTTTGGAACGTGTTTTCTTTTAAACCTTGTCACAGTAATTCAAATCCTCCTAAGTACGTAGCTCCTTGTAAGTAGCCAACTCGTGGGGATTAATTGATACGATTAATAAAATATATGGAGTATAATTTTTATTAGTTCAATAGACTTGATCACCGATTTGATCATTTATTTTCCTAATTAGAGTCGTTCAATAGGACCAGCTTTTGTCTTGCTGTGTCAACAATTTAACAGAGGCTTTGTCATTCGTCATTGTTTTTCTCTAGTATTTAAAAACAATTTGTTCTCTCACATTATGTCTTTCTAGCAATGTAAATCTCTTCCATTTCTTCTATCAGCTTTCTCCTGATATTTCCATCCTCTTTCTGTCTTTTCCCTTTCACCAAACCCTACTTCAAACCGCCCACCCCCTCGCTCATTTTTCAGCACGCCGTTCTCTTCGTAAGGCCAAAGGATTTGAGTGTAGTGTGGTTTATTTGGCTTCAAAGTGAAAAGGAAAACGATCAAAGACATTGATGTCCTCTCCTCAGTCTTGTTGACTGCTGCTTCCCTTCCTCCGGCCCTCCTCCTTTCTTTGAGGTATTCTTTGACCCGAGCATAATTGGAAGGGGGTAGGTCGTGGCATAAGCCCCTTCGTTAGTCGGGTTCTTCTTTCCCTTTGCAGTATTAGTACTCCTGCTTTTACATCATAGCCTCACTGACCCACCTCCTTTCAACGTCTACGTTTATGCCCCCTCCTCCCCTGAATTTCTACTCCCTGGCTTCCCACATTTTAAGTTCCCTTCCCGATCTCAATCTTATTATCACCGCTTTCTCTTTCTCTCTCTCTTGCGCAGCGATTTTGGAATTCATTATCGTCCTCCTTTGATTTAATGCCTAATGGATGAAAAAAAAGGTTTCTGCAACTTACGCTTCAGAGAATTTAAAAGTGGAATATCACAGGTCGATACTTGAGACTTACCAAATAAGAAAAAATCGAAAGAATTTAATTAAATAATCCTTTCAATATGTTTCGTCTTTGATTTATCAAAAACTTTTTTTTATTTAATCGAAAATCTACAAAAGTGAGATCTTCTTAGGCTTTCAACTCAAAAGGACTATAATACCGGCTCGATTTGGTATTCATAAGACATCCTGGGATGACATTAGCTTCATTATGGTGCATTGAGGTGTGCTTTCGAATATTCACCCAAATATATATATATATAATGTTTGTTTTTGAGGGAAATTTGAGCTTTTTGGCTTTCACAAGCATTGAGAGAAATCTGCTGAATTTATTCTTTAATGAACATTCCCACTTACTATAAACCTTTAGTCATTTTTAACTTCAAATTACATCTACCTATAATATGCACACGTATGAAAAGTTAACTTGCCTGGTGATTGGTCCATCTTCAAGATCGGGTTCTCGTAAACGCTCGTTTTTCTTCTCGTTAGATGACGAGCTAGAGAACCTTTAGAAACCCGTCAGTCGTAAGGGAAACATCAAATATAAATGGCATGGGAATAGACATTTTAAATGAAGTCTTAATTCTTCTTAGGGTAGTCTATTTCTTAGTGGATGTACCGCGTGCGAAATAAATGACTGAAAGCTGAAGATAAAGGCTGAAATGCAGCGTAAAATTTTAATTGTCCTAACTCATTAGTAGCTCTAAATTACGCTGGAAACCACATATAGGCTTCAGTATTCAAATCACTTTGATTGACTTGTTAATGGTAAAGGATACAAATCGAAGCCTCAGATGAGCGCTAAGTTGTAAACTTGATTATGCAGGGGAAACGTATGTGAGTACTTTGCACCTAGAATGTGGGGTTACATAGTCGTATCTATGTAATAGAGAGGGGATAGACGGTCGCAGTTATGAGAGCGGAAGCGTGTGATTGGGAGTGAGCACGAGTCGCAAGCAGCGGTGGGGTCATTGAGTGCAATGGGGAGGAAGAGGGAGGTGGAATAATAAGGGCAGGGAGCGGTTCTTCCAGCTTGTTGACGGATTGAGGGATTTCCGTTGCTCGGCCTTCAACTCGTTGGGTATACCTTATCTGGGACGAAATTGCAAATACCATCACGTGACTGTAGCGAATTCCATAGATAATCTCTTCCCCTCAATTAGCTAGCGGTGCCATGTTTTCCCATAGAGGAAAATGAGGCCATATTACAAGATTATTTCTACTTATTTTATCCATCGTACGAAAACATATGTTTTATTATATTTTTCATATTTAAGAATACTGGAAATATTCCGCCTCAGAGTCTCAGGTTCATTCACCTCCATCATAATCGGAGTATAATAATATACAATTATAATGTAATATTTATTCCATTCAGCGTTATAAATATATTTATTTTTCAACTTAAGGTAATGGCTACACAACAATATGTATTAATATATTCTTTGTGAAAATTTTTAAGATATTTTTTCGTACAAATGCAAACGTAGCAATATTCATATTATTTCTTTTTTTGACGCCTTTCTGCTAGGCATATATTTCTGAGTAATGTTGTAAAAATCCTTATGTTAGGAACAAATTAGGCAGCTGTTGGAGCAAATTAGATAGAACGCTCTTAAAATATATTCATCATAGCATATCCACTCAATGGTAGGTTTAGAATGATCCATGGCAGCTATTGTATACCGTGTGGTCTTCTCCTAGCATAAAATATAGCTAATCCCAAATTATTTCATTCTTTATTGCATATATTTTTCTTTTAGTTTTCTTTCCGTCCATCCGTCTGTCTTGCTTGTACGATTCATTTGTACATTCTTTTTTTCTGCTACGACCTTCAGAGCATATCTCAGTTTTTCTATCCAGTTAATCTGCATTTATCGATTTTCAATCAGCTTATCCCTATTCAACCTGTTTCTTTCAGTTCTTCTGCGTATTCACATCACAAAGTTCTCTCGGCCATCTTCATTCTCTTGTCTCTAAGACCATGTCTCCGTAACCTATAGACATTTAAACACACGTTATCCGCTGCGTGACATGTTGATTTTTCAATCAATATTTTCTTTCTATCTTTTTTCCTGCCTGTTGTATATTCCTTCCGATGCGGGAGTAATAATGATTGCTCCTGTTACGGTCACTCATGGCAGATAGGCCGAAGGTTGGGAGCCAGACGAAAGGTAGTCAACACAGCGTCTGTTCCTCAGTGAGGCGCATGCAAAGGCATCTGACACCAGTGGGGCGGCCATTACGTGATGGTGTCACGTTGAAATAACTCTTGAGGAAGGAAACGGGAAACCATTTCATTTGTCATTCCCAAAAGAAAAATGATGTTTGAAATAGAGAATATGAGTCCTGGCAACTGCGGAACTCGCCTCAAACGGCCGTGTGTCGTGCCCGGAAGCGGGGGAGACAAGGTTTCCACGGTCGTCATCCCACGAAATACTTGCAAGGAAAAACCGACACTAGTAGGACAGAAGGCATAGAAGAAGAATACGAAATTAGTTAGAATAGGAACTTGGAATGTTTGGATAATGTTGGGGCAGGAAAATTGGATAATATTTAAGCGGGAAATGGAAAGAGGATATATAGATATTTTAGGTCTATACGAAGTGAGATGGAAGGATAGCGGGGCTTACTGGAGTAATATTTATAGAATAACATACAGCATCGGGGACGATAGCCAGTGAGGGGTTGCCTTAATATTACATAAAGACATAGGAAGAAGCGTAGTCAACATAGAGAAAGCAGCGTATAGAATATTACTAGTAGAGATAAAACAGGGACGTTGAGTAAGGTTATTAAGAGAAGACTTGTCAAAACTATGATATGGAGCGCAGCTACGTACGGCGCGGAAACGTGGTCTCTGAAGCAGGAGGATATAAGTAGATTGGAGGCTTTTGAAATGTGGTTGTGGAGAAGAATGGAGAAGGTGAAATGGACCGAAAGGAAAACAAATGAGCAAGTGCTGGGGAGGGGGGGCGAGGAGAGGGGTTTGTTGGGAGAAATCCTATGGAGGCAGGAAAGATGGATGAAAGGCGTATTGAGCGGCAGTGGGACGTTGAAGACGGTAATAGAGGGGAGAATATTAGGCAAACGAGGAAGGGCAGAAACAGGATAGGGATGTGGGACGGGATTAAGGGAGGAAGGAAATACACAGAGATACAGAGATGACCTGATGTACAGAAGAGGGACCTGATGTAGAGTAGGTTGCTGGATTGTGTTTTGTTAGGAGTCACAAAATATTTATTTGGTAGTTGTGTCCATCTAAAAGCCTATCTTAACCGGTAGATTACCTTAAAATAATATATAGGTGCACCGAGACCCATTCACCGAGCGAAAAGTGCATTATAACACATCAAAATATTTTCTCATTTCAAATTCTTATTATAAGCTTTACATTAACGGTACTTCTCGTATTAACTGAAGTACGCTACTGATTGTTTAGCACATAATCTCTAAATTGATGCGTATTAATTGTTCGATACGGAATAATAACTTTTATTGAATAATTATTTTTTCTAAAAGATTTTTGAACGTCATTGAAAGTCAAAATAACTTAGTAATTAGTTTTTCTCAAATGGCAGATTGATGTTCCGACGTCCTTCAGCAAAGACACCGTTCGTATCTTCCTTCCTCATGGTTAGGTTTCCTGTTTTCCTTGTAAATGGCCACTAGCAGTGAGTTACAGAGAAAATAAATGTATCAAACTTGTAAAAATAGAAAAAAAACATTGTTTCTCTCAAATAAAATAATTAATATCCTGTTAAAAATTATGGAGAACGATTAAGTTGCATGATCAGAATCATGGTTTAATCAGAAGTCCGCGCGCTCGGATCCCACTTCTGATGGAGACGTTGTGTGGCCACGGTGTCGGTTCGCAACGATGGCGTATAAGTGAAGGGCATGGTTTCTGCAACCGGAAGCACCCTATAACTTATTCCTAGTACTTTTGTAAAATTTATTTTTCGCAGAGGGTTCTTATCCTTGAGAAAAAATTTCCTTGGAAATGCTCCACGTGGAAGTTTATGTCGGTGGGCGTGATTGCGTCCATACCCCTCCACCTCCAACCACGTTTGGTCTCTCCTCCCACGTCCGATTCCACTTGCTCTCTCCACACCTCATACGGTGTTCTTCCCCCTTAATAACCCCACATCACCCTCAATAGAAATCAATCGAACACACATGCAAGACAAATCCTCCAACTCCCTCATTCCCCTTTCCCCCATCCCCGAGGCTAATCCCAGTCACCACTCCACCACTGACGCCCCTCTCTCCCCCTCCCTATCCACATAAACCCTCACCTTACACCCACGCTTCTCCTCCGTTCCCTCCATCCCCCTATTCCCCGGGACACATTATTCATTTTTTTGTTCCTCGTTGACGTCACTTCCGATTCACTCGCCCTTCAGAGGTCCGATGGGTATGACATATGCAGGACGGCCGAGGCGTCGGTGAAGGACGACGCCCGTCGTCGGAGAGAAAGAAAGAGAGAGTGGGAGTAAAGAATCCGAGGTGGAACCACAATAATATGTGGGAGGCGTTTTTAGGCAGTGGAAGGCGCCGGTTGATCGCGACGTCAAACAATGGTATTTTGGTGTCGGATTTGATATCGCGGGCTCACACGACTGCCAGCAATGAGCCCTAGGGCTGGATCCCACCATGAAAATAAAACGCAAATTGTAAGGCCACGCACACTTGCCGCATACGTAGGCGAACGTATACATGTGTGAATGGGAGTGCGGTCCACGTGCTACTAGTCCTGCTGCTCCTAACACCATGTATCCTACATGCAGTGGGATTGAGAGAAGAAATTTGATTCGTTTGTTCATCTACAAAATGTAAACCGAACCGTTTTTTATGGATGCACAAAGATTATCTCTCGAATACTCATATGTATGTCTTATTTTCTGACTTTTTATGCAAATAATAACACCGCAGAGAGTAATTCTGCAGTATCACGAGGGTAGTGGAATGCCGTGGGAGGGCGTTTGCTCATTTAGATAGATGGCAAATTAAGAAACAATGTATATAGTATTTTTGCTAGCGACGGATAGACGGAGTTAAACCCTATTTTTAAACCATCTAATCTTTTTAGTCGGTTCCCCGCTGGTTTGGGTGAATGTCATTAATTTTTATGACGGCTTCATTGTTTCCATTCAATGCCAGAGGGAGAGAGCTAAATAACAATTTCGACGCTAAAGTTTCCGGGGGATTCTAATGCCCCGAGGGCGTGCGAAGGAAAACGAAACCGAGATCTGTCGAGAATTCGACGCTTAAATAAAATTTATTGTAACGTCACCATCAACCTACCGCAACAGCGAACTAAAGTGGAAGTCACCAAGGTGATGCAGTTCAGTTTCCCATCCGATGAACGGAGTAAACTCGATGAGCCTTCCGCCTGTAATCCAAGCCGGAAAGACGAAAGTTCTTCCAGGGTCTTCCTCAAAAACGTATCAGAATAACCCGGGAAAAACATTCATCAGAGATTGAAGTGAATTTTATTAAACTTCTTCAAAATATCACTGAAGCCTCAAGTTGGTAAAGATCTTCCTTACGCGATATTCTGCCATGCACTGTGGTTTTCGGAATATTACACTCAAATGATAACATTCTGATACTCAAACGTCGATTGGATTTCAGCAGTCTCTCACATTTTGTACATTTTCGTGGCACTAGGTCGTTGACGGACCTCCAGAAAGTTCCTCGACATCAACATCTCAGCCCTCCTGGAACATCTTTTGTCCATTAAAAAACCATCCCTTTAGAGATCACTTCATCTCTGCAAGCATCGTAAACCATGCTCATGGTCTTCGAATCTGATTTTCCGAGTGTATCGTTGTCCCATGAAACATGACATCGTTAATTCGTGACGCGACCCACGAACAGGGTTCCAGTCTAACAGTGATCGGCACTTTGTAACGGCCCACAGACAATTAATGCGGGCTCCATTGATTTTCCTAACACCTCCCCCCTCCTTTCCGTCACGAATCGGCCCACTTCAGCTCTCCACGTCGCGTCGGTGAGAGAAATTCATCTAGTTACTTCGTGGGACAGGTCCTGTGCGATCAATCCTGGAACCTTACTCCAAAAAATTGCCGCCGGTCCTTGCGAACCTGGGAGCACAGGGAATTGATCGCCTCACCGACCCAAATTCCAGCACGTTACAGTATTGTGAGACTTGGCGCAATTCTCCAAAAATGCGAAGTGCGTATGAACCCTACTCTAAAGATCCTTATATGGACTCGCGTGTGCCATTCCAAGGATGGCGGCCGTGTTCAGTAAGGATTCTCTAATCCTCTGAGTCCTCTCGGTAGGGCAATCGGGTCGGTGAAAGAACGCTGTCATTCATCATGCAATATTGTGCCCTTCGTCTGCCCTTGTTTCATCATTTTGTAATAAGTTTTCTTGGGGTATTCAATTATTTCTGTGTTATACAAACCATGGTATTTAATTTTTCATATTACACCACTCTCTTTTGAATAAGTTCCATTTAAGTGATCGTGTGAACTAAAGAGAAGAAACGGAACATTTTATATGCTTGCATGAAAATGGAAACGGACTAGGACGTGTTTATAATGTTTTATATAGCTTTCTTACTTTTAGCAACGGGATATAATTTAGTAAAAAGGGTCAAGAAGAAGACGGAGAAATTAATGATGATGATGAAAGAGGAGATTATTTTAATTCAAAACGTTATAATATCAATATCACAGAGAATATGGAAGGAGAACAGTGATTGAGGAACGTTTATGGAGAGTGAACAGTTGGAGTTGATTATTTAAAAGTCAAATATTTTTGTTTGACCTTTTCAGGGTTTATCGGGTTATGTGTTCGTGCAAATTTTGTTTTTGAACGATTTTTTATTAACTTTATGACAAACGTCATTCTTGTCATAACCAGTTTTTATATCCCAAGACGTGCTTGGTGACTTCCTACATAAAAGGTTTAAAAAGGTTGAACTTTGTTTATAAGCATAGAGACCCATTAAAATAACCCTCAAACGTTACGTAAAGGAGAAAGAACTGAAACTTTTCTTTTCCAGAAGCTCGGAAATTTGAAGGTTTTCTTCGTGATCTCATTCCTTGTAACTATGCCCAACATTAAAAAAATATCAACTCTGACACCGCAACTCGTCTAAAAAGGTTATGCTTTTTGAAATAGCCTCCACTCTGGTACAAAAACCAAGAGTTTAAAATTACAGAGGTTCACGGTTTACTAGAAAAACCTGGTAAGCCATATCATTTGTGCCTTAGAGATGTTAATTATAGGTTGAGAACGTACAATTTAATCACTATCTTCCATCAAGAACATCAAAAATATTTCACGGATTCCTTTAAATTTACATTACTTTACCGTTCGATTTCATCCTTAGCCACCATGCATTGATCCCTTTGATCATCGAATTTGAAACTGCCGGTGTCTAAATGAAAAGCTGAGGAAGAGAGATTGATACAAATTAAATTGAGTTCATTGAAATCTCGGGAGAAAGTCCGGGATACAAGTATCGATGCATTATTTTTTTAAATCATGCACACATGTAAAATAAAAACACAAATCTATCAATTTATTGTTAATATTTTATGACTATATTGGATAGTCAGATATAAAATTGAGAATTACGATACAATAAATTGGTGGTGCCATTACTCTTTTCCTTCCGGAAGAATTTGTGGAAATTTTCCTTTTTAAAGGGAATAAGATTTTTAATATTTTTCCTCCTCAAATTTTATATTTCAAAGCCCACGATAAGTTTCCAATGAGTCTAATGTCAAGTAATTAGCCAACTTTTGCCAAAAATGCAACATCTTATGAATTTTGGCAAGTATTTTCCATTTAAAGCAGGCATAAAAAGTGCTTTTTTTCGTTCGGAAAAGTGCAAAATCTTCACATAAAATAACATTTTTCTGAACGCCTGCAATAAAAAATTAATCTTTCCTGTGTTTGATAAACGATTCCCTAACAATCCATGTCGATCATCATTTTAACGTGCCTGTTGCATGTACAAATGCAAAGTCCTTTCTATTTACTGCGGTACCTACAGCTAAGTAAGGTGCTGGTGTGACATGCACTTAGCAGTGAGTTCTCTTGGGAGTGCCAAGTAATTTTAATTGTGCATCGAAATCATTTACATAACTCATCGTAGCGAAAACGTAGTAGTTCACCAAACTTTGTTATTATCAGTACGCATTGTTAAAAATATACGTATATCCGTTCGCCATACGATATTAAGTCGAAAGCGGAAGTTAGTCTTTATCATTTAGAAAATAGGGTAGTTTTCAAACTCAATCTCCTTAATTTTTTCGATTCGGGATTATGGAAGCATCTCATCAGGAGCGTGTGTTTCCACGTGGGAATATCCAAGTCCACGTAGCCGCCACCTCCAACCACCCTACCCTCACCCTTCATTCACCTTCCCTCGCTCCAAGACGCCGTGCATGTATATTTAAATGACGCAGGTTAGGAGAAGAAGCGAACGCGCTGATTTAGTCCCTCAATCTCCCGGCAATGAAGGCGATATTCAATTCCATTCATCGCCCGCCACAAAACGAAGTTTTCCGGCACATTTACGTAAGCGTCTCGGGAGGCAGGCGAACACGGTTCTCCATCCCTCAACCCCTCCCCCCTTCTCACTCTCGATCGCTCGACCTCACCCCACTCACAGCAGTCCCCCGTCCCTCCCCTCCCGCCCGCCGCCCTCAGAGCCCCCATGGGTGTCAACGCGAAATGAGGGGGGAGGGGTGTTTGGTGTGCTGGGCTGAGTGAGGGTTGCGGGCGAGATAGGTTGTCGGGTTTCGAGGAGGGGCTGCGGGGGCGTCGCGTTCGAATCTCATCACCTTCGATCGCGCACATTATCTCTCCCATCTCCCCTCCGCACCGCCGTCCTCCACTACCTCCCCCTCCATCCCTGCCGTCTTATCCCGTCGCTATCACTCCGTCGCACTTTCCCGGCACCATCCCCAGCCTCCCACGGACCCTTCCCCGTTATCGCCATTTGCCATTTTCTCTCTTCTTAGGTGATGCATCTCCTCACCTCGTCTTCACTCCCATTTTCTCAATCTTCATCCAAGTCCCGTTCCTCCTCCTCCTCTCATCCGTGTTATGCACTTGATGTTCTGACAAGCGTAGGCGCTTACCGTTTGAGGGGTTTACCGAATTAATTAAATTTGTATAATCATTTTGATCTATACGCTCAAAAGAATGATAATCGTGAGTGCTCCATCGAGCAGAGTGAGGAAGATGTTTTTTTGACATTTGTGCGTAGTACTCGAAGTTAGGAATACCACTGCGTACTAATATGAGCAGTTAAAACTGTTAGTCAGCAAATTACGTATTTTGAGGAAAGCAGTGATTATGGTATAATTTTAATGCAAATTGACGCGGATATAAAGTTATCCAATTGTTACTATTTTTACTAATTTCAAGTTGTAGTTAATATTTTTAAGATTTTTTTAAAAATCAACATTCAGTCATATGATGTGATTTCGTTTTTTATATATTTTTAGAATTGAATTTGTTATTACCGTCATAGTATAGAAAAATTCATAATTTGTGTCTCAGTATTCACTGTGTATTTCGGCAAGCTGATATCGGACGGGAGGGGAGACTTCATTCCAACGTAGCTGGGAACAAGAAGCGCTTCGTATCACGGTCCCCTTCACTCAACCCCTTCATCCCCGCATCCTCGCCGCACATTTCCGTCCTGTCTTCCACCCTCTCCGCCTCCATCCCTCCCGGATCAGTCGTCACTCGCAGTTCCCTTCGTCTCCTCAATCCACACCTCTCCCCCTTCCCGTTCACTCTCTGCTCCCCAGTCATCCCCTCCTCTACCTTTCCATCCCCCCCGCCGTCCTCTCTCTCTCTCTCTTAATCGCCGCTGTCCATTCCGTCTCGCACGCTTCCTCTCCGGCAATCCGCCCAAAGAGTTTTAGGGGATGGGTTTCAATTTCGCCCCAACGCGCATCGGCTCATTTATCCGCAGAGCTCTGTCTCCTTCCCTCTCTCATCCACTCACTCACTCACTCACGCAATCCCTCTCCTCTCCCTTCTCGCATTTACCCTTCTCGTATTCAGATCCACTGGACCATGACATATGCTTGCTTACTCTTGTTTGGATACGTGTCCACCCAGACTTAATACATTTTTTCAGGTATATTTTGTACTTATGCAATTGGACAACGCTGATGGGCGATAGTTTTCAGATGAAATGTGCGAAAATTAAAGCGCATTTAAGATTAAATGGAAGAAATCAGTAAAATATCATTATCGAGGAAAGTGTAATCAATTTTTATAGTTTCATTTATAGAAGGTGAAGATTTGAAATAATTTTTCAAATGAAATTATCACTGAAAGGTTGATAAATTTTCTTTTAAAAATATCATGGACCCTTTTCGTGAAGTCTACGCAATTTGTGTTTATATTCGTGTTTTTCAGATTTTTCTCTCTTTCTGCCACATAATTTTTATCTTAACGGCAAACAAACCAATCAACTCCTTTCAAAGATTAGCAGTAAACATTATCAAGGCTCTTATACGTTAAATAAATAAATATATCTGCCAATTCCACTCCTCTAAGTTGTAAGTCCTTAATCGGTGGAAAGATGATTTAGGATATCCTTCAGTTCCCAAAAAAAATACTGCCATGCTGAATGTGTAGTCGCGCTTGTTTTGTAATTTTATCCCATGATATATTATGTACCTCTTTCCTTTTTCTAATTTATCTAATCAAATTATGTAAATGTATATTTAAATTATTTTTTCAAAATGCTAGTTTTTAGTGCAGGATTAGAGAATTAACATCATCCCCTTGGCTTCCGTTTTATATTTATTTATCTCTTTCACTTCGCAAAAGAGATAAATCAATATAAAATTTGATGGCTTTCGATCCACTTTCCCATGCAGATTAATCGCTTGGAGCTATCAAAATACTAACTTAATGTAATCTGGCCGACTAATTTCGAATAGAACTTTAAAATATTTCCTTTCCATATCGTCTCTTTAATTATTATGCCCTGAAATTACCTGAATCCCATCATGCTTAATAATACACTTAACTCAGTTAATTAAAGTTTGTCCGTTAATGGAATGTATTAGATACACTCCCAGATGGTAAAAAAATTACATCGTAGCCGAATCACGAATGCCGTCTGTCGGAACGAATGAGGATTCCGAACAGTGTTGCATGCACCGGCATCTTTAGCCCTTCCAAACTTGTTCCTACGTATCCTTCATGTCAAGGCGGGCGATGTCGTGATTCAGATACGTGGATACTCGTGAAGAAATTACAATTAAGGAGATTATATAAAAGCATTACCGACTCCATTATTTACTTTGTCAACGTTCATTATAAAAAATGGGTATATTTTTGTTTTCGATTATAACGATTGAGACAAAATTAGTACCTAACTTCGTTGTAAGAAATTATTTTGTTGGAATCAGAGATAAGTGGCACTTTCTTTTACATTCACTTTTGTCCTTCTTCCTCTCTCTCTGTCTCGCACACTTTCCCTTTTCTTCGCTTTTGCACATTCACGCACGTTCCCTTCCCTTCTCCAAGACCCACCTCTTCAACACTCCCCTCACTCCACCTCCACACGCCGAACCCCCTCGCTCCCCCAAAACCTTTCTCCCTCCCTTTCCCGTGCACTCCACTCCCATTTCTCCCCTACTTCCCACCGCCGACTTCAATTTCCCGCCGTTCCCTAATCGTGTTTTGGAGGCGCGTGGAGGAAGGCGGGCGGGCGCCCGGCGCGGTGGGTCGAGGGTGGGTCGGTGGGGGCGGGAGAGGCAAATTGGTTGCGAGGAGGAGGCGATAGAAGACTCCCTTCCTCCTCCTCACCACCTCCCCTCCGCACCCATTACCCTCTCCCTCCTGCCCCGCTCCCCAGAAAGGACGAGGCCAAGGTGGACCGGGGGGGTGGGGTGAAAGAGGTGGGAGAGGGTGGAGAGAAAAGAGGAAGGACCGTTGAGAACGGGGAGTGAAAGCCGAAGGACGGCTAATTCTCTTTGGAAGAAAATATCAACTTTTTCGCCAATAAGTACCAGATTATGGCCCGAAACTCAGGAACGTTCACATCAATTGATGGACATGGCTGAAATTTTGGAAAGAAATCGGGGCAGAAGAAGAATTCCGAGACTGATGCAGACCGGCAAGAATATATTCCTGTCTTCGCCATCGTATTCGAACCGGGTTCAACCCGAAACGAAACGAAATCATGTATACGAGTTTTTCTGGTCGAAATTGAATTAGTCTCACGAGGTGCATCTGGGCCAAAATGACCAAAAACGAAATGAAATGAAACCATCGCCGGAGTTAAGATTGCATCAAATCCGTGTGCTCGTTTTCACACTTTTTCTTCGCTTTTGGCTTCTGGATATTCTGTCGTGGGCCCTTCACATGGGACGAATGCGACGGAAACATTTTGGAGTTGAGGAAATATTCTTAGTTGGGGGTGATGGAAGATGTTTCACGCAAAAATAATGGTGTATGTGTGTGAAATTCCGGGAACTGGTTTCAATTTCCAAACTAATAGTCAAGTTTCGTAAAATTGGCTGGAAATGTGTATTCCTGAGCATTAAACTTTACGTGATCTTATCATTACTTTTTACGTAATCTGTGATATTCTAGGGAGATTCCATGCAGAACTGGTCACGGTGATGTTCACTGTGTGCTTTACTACTACAGGGTTCGTCCGGAAAATAAGTGTACTGAGCTCAGGAAAAAAAATTTATTACACTTTTACATATCTTAAGCTAATATTCCTCAAAATAGGACCCTTGTGAGTCGATACACTTGTTCCAGCGGCGTTCCCATTCCTGGAACGCTCCCGCGAAGCCATCATCGGGAACCTCTCGAAGACACGTCGTCACGGCCTCTTTGACGCCGTCCAAAGTGCCGTATCGCGTTCCTTCCAAACTCCTCTTTATCTTCGGGAACAGAAAGAAGTCCGGTGGTACCAAGTCCGGGCTGTAGGGCGAGTGCGGCAGCGTTGCCACGCCGTGCTTGGCCAAGAAGTCCGACACGACAAGCGCGGTGTGAGACTTGAGACATTGTCGTGATGCAGCCGCCAGATGTTTTTGATCGCTGGCCGGACGCGGGCGACTCGTTTTCGAAGCCTGTCGAGCACTTGGACGTAAAATGCAGCATTTACAGTTTGTCGTTCAGGTTCAAATTCGTAGTGGACGACTCCCCTTTTGTCAAAAAAGACAGTGAGCATCATAAACTTATTTTCCGGACGAACCCTGTAGAATCATCAGTACGGTAGTTGATGATTCTGGACCCTCTACGGACCTCAAACTGCGGTCAACACTACATATATTTACGAGCAATTTGGTCATCCGTTTAATCATGGTTTTACCTGTTATGTCTAGGAAGATTATTTTTACAAGCTTTTGTTATTCAGGAGATACGGCTGTCATTAAAAATATGTATTTAACGGCAGTAACAGCAGCAACAACTCTGATTTATTATAGGTCTTTCGTTTCTTTAGACTCTAGGCAGGTCCGCAAAAGAATTTAATTTTTCTCAAAATTACGATTTCATCGTGTTGGAAACTACTATCAGAATCGTAATAGAAAAATTAACAAAATATTTTGCCCAAAACTGTAGGAGAGAGATCGGTGGATTCGAAGTCAATATTTGGAAAACATTTTCAACTCTTGACCAGAGCTGGGTTTCGCATCGAAATTGGATTTGATTCCAATTTTTTAGTGACGGGTCGGGGTTAGAGTAAAAGACAAAAGGTGCCTACTGGGAGGGATTCTGTAGGAAAAGAGTAGAGGGAAGCATCTCGCATCAAGAAAAAGGGCAATGGTTGGAGAGAGCGTGGGTCGGGGAATGGACGGGGTCCTCTTAAGCTGCAAAAGGCAGGTTGGGAATGGAGAAGGGATAGAGGGAGGAGTCATGCGACAATCTTGATTAAATATCGTATCGGAGAAACCTTGAAAGGCAGGCTCTCCCTTTCTCCGGCCTCCGCTTCTCCCACCTTTTGCTAACCCATAGCCCTCTCCTTCCCAACCCTCTCCCTTGGAACAATCACCTCTCCTTACTCCACGCACTCCAAGTATCCTCCTCAGGCACTCCTGTCACCTCATCGCTTTCACTCATTACAGCAACGGTTTTCGTGGAACCCTTTTCGAGAGCTTCGTTTATTGTTATGCTAACGAAGATCTTGATTATCATGTTACCAACCCAATCAAGGAGTTAAAGTCTCTCTCTCTATCTCTCTCACGTGCGCGCGTTACATGTTACGCGGACGACCATCTCCCCTCAAGCGCGCATTTTAATTTTAATACCCAGGCATGTGCAATTGGAGCAGGTCTCGGCACAGGGAAATGGGAAGGGCATTGAATTTAGCCCGTAGAGGGAGATTAGGTTATGTTCCAGTGGCGGGCGGTGTTAAATCGCTACTGATTATGTTTGGTGGAGATAAATCGGAGTGAAACATTCGTTCCAATCCGCCGGTTTATGGAAAGTAAATTCTCCGCGCAGAAAAAAAATAATTCAACTACCTTCTTTTCGTCTTGATTCGAAGTTAGTTCGTTTGCTGCTGTCGCGGTTTAGTTAAACTCGGAGGAATGTCTTATTCAGATTCGTTTGAAACGCGGTATTACGCACAAAACACAGCACGGGACAGAGTATTCACTGTGATTCTGCGCCCATTTTATGGTATTACGCCAACATTTCCCCTTTATTCGAATTCAACGCGTTTGCCGCATATTCAGTGCAACCCAAAAGCTCGCGAACCTTGCGCTGAAACCGACATTGTATCTAGTGGAAATTAGGTATCTCAGAGTAAAGCGTCGGCTGGTAATGGCGTAGACTTCCAATTATCCTAACTTCCTCTTCCCACCCGAAAGCCTAGAAATTCAATTTCCTTCCTTTCCAATTCCAGTAGCATTTCATACATATACAGGGGGCTCTACCTGTAAGTAAGTACTATACCTAATTGTCTACTGTACCTAATCTCAATAAAGTTGCAACGTTTGATTCATTATTTAGTGAGCTCAAAATGATATCTTTCTTTCTGATATGTGCATAAGTAGCATCACAGTTTCCGCTGAATCTTGTGATTCCTAACTATTACCGGCTCTCGCAACTGGTATCAGTCATATTCCGAGGAATATAATTTATTTATATAAAATAATAGCTTTTATCTGTCTGAAGAATGTCTACCTCGCTATAACATATCTGTCGATGAATACAAATGACGAGAAATTAAGGAGACAAATTTTGGCTTCAGTAAATATTGAATTTTGCCCAATATTTCTGATGCACAGCTTTTGTAACCTAAATGTTTCATTCTTCACCGGAAGTACTTTGATTGTAAATTAAGAAATGGCAATGATAAATCTATTAAAATTAACCCAAAAAAATACCTCGAATAAAGTAAAATTTTTAGGAAAACAAGAGTAAAATATAAGTGATGAAGAATTTGAGATAATTTATTTCAAATATTATAATACTAATGATTTCATTAGGACTTTGATAAAATTGTTATTGAATTTATATGTAAATAGGATAATTTAAATGAACAAGTCGATATATTCCAAACAATTAGCCAAAGATAATAATTCTTATTACCAGCCGATTCAAAAATGTGCCGTGGGATTTGTAGTTATTTCAAGTATTAAAAAAATTCAAGATTATTTATATTTAATTGTTTTTCATTCTTTTACCTTCAAGGCAACGAGTCAGTGGTAGAGATAAGCTTTACGTCCAACTGTTTTGAAACCATTGTTCGTACTAATTCAAGAAGGAGGAGTAACTTCATTTATTCAATACTTTCTTCCAGGATAACCTGAAACTGTCTCTTTGATAACGCACTCGGAAAACTATCATCCATTAATTAACAACAACAATTCACTTGGCAAATATTGCTTAACTTATACTCACTCAACTGCATATCACTATTAACTACTAAACCACTTCTCTTCTTCCCTATACCAAAATAGTGCATATTAACAAATATCAGAACACCCATTAAAGGAGTTGTTCTCGAGTATCCTGCTTCTGAAATTCAATAATTGGATTTCACTTACTTCTTTTGAGTCAAATAAATTCATTGGCACCCTCTATCTCCTATCAATGATGTCTATAAAATTTTATATCGCCATTTCCTCATAATATATTCCGTAATGCTTGAATAATGACAATATTAATGCATCAAATTAAGTGTAAATCGCTGGCATACACATCTCTAAATATGTCTGAAGCCATATAGCCCTCGTGTATAAAATTAAAATTCATCATTAGTTATTCAATCAATATATTTCAGATGTGCGTTACTGTTTAATTCTGAGTTCGAAAATTTCTCATAATGTATCTATGTAAATTTTGCTGCTTTTTCCTGAGAAATATTGAATTATTGATTATATATACGATACACACACATTCAACACGAAAACTCGCCATATGGCGAACAAATATTCATTCACATGGAAAGAGATATAAGGAAAAGGTGAAATGGGGAAGGTGGAATCGAACAGATGACAAGGGCAAAAATATATCCTTGACCGGAACCACGAATCTTTCGACTTTTCGGACGCTGCTGTAACCACTTGAGCTATCGAGGAAACATAATTTACCCTAAAATCTGCAGGGGGTTCATGCCACCAAATGCCCCGATTCTTTGGCCAGGAGATGGCGTCAGGGAGCTGTTTCACCCATCAAAGGAGAAATAAACCCCACCTTTCCTGTGTTCGTCTTTTATGTGTATTACTATCCCTTTTCCTTATACATATTACCATGTGAATGAGTATATGTTCGCCATATTTTCATGTTTGAATATGTATAAAGGCAACGTGGCTCGTTTCCTTCTTCTGTCTACGCGTGTCATGAAACGCACTGTTCCTATCCTTCATGACGCTGCATGATTGCTTTCCCTACGAATACTTCCTTTTGTGATCTCGTTCTTTTTTCCGTTGGTGAGTGAAACATTAATAGCAATAATTCCTAATGTGATCTCTAAGGTGTATTGGTTTTTGTCACCCTTTCATGAATTAATTCACTAATTAAGGGTAAGGATTTATTGTAATTTTGCTGGTATTATAGTATCCCCAATATAATGACTTTTATACCTTTGGTACCGTTTCGCCTAATTACATCCTACCTACGATCTTGCTTGCTTTCCACATTACCATTTTAAATGTCCCCCCCTCGATTTTTTTGGATAAAGCGATTTTAATTTATGATTTGTCCACTTATTTCAGACTTCCAACAACTTTCGAAGTTTTGCTTACCTTCCATCTCCCTTATTTACCTTGTGCAATAAACTTGGCCGTCACCCAAGTCCCGATGGCAACATTTGCAGCTTGGAAAGTCTGAACGAAAAAATTTGCATCGAAAAATCTCATGGAGTACATAAAAGTGAGTACCGAACTGTATCACACGCCCTATGAATTATATGTGCCAGTAAAATTTCCTGAAATCGTCAAAAAATTTCATTTCTCCCTCACGTGCCGTTCACGCCCATAAATTTCCCGACTTTAACCTCGAGGAGCACGGTGACACCAGACAGCTTGGAAAGAAAATGGAGAAACGTTCTTCTCTCCCCCCCTCCCATCCCTTCTTCCCCTGAATTTAATACCTTAAACTTGGTTATTCAATGTAGTTTAATCATGCAGGAATACCATGCTGTATGATTTTTTTTTCAATTTAATTTTCAAAGCATGATCGCGTTTTGTCATTTTTCTGTATCGCTTGAAAACTGCAATCCTTTCGGTACATCATTCCTTCGCACGAAAGGTCTTCAGTTTTGATTTGTTTGACTTATATATTTTTTGGCATTTTCTTCCTCACGAAAATGATTTTCAAGTGAACCATTTCTAATGCTCTGGAGAGGCTAATGAAGCCAGTTAGTTTGTTTGCCGAATGCGTTTCATTTTACGCAAAAATACATCACTAAACGGTTCTTCCTTTTCATTTCCCTCCCCTCCCTCCTGTTTCCTTATCTCTATCCCTCCTAAGGGCACGCTCGCCCACTGCAGCAGTCTCACATGCAAAGACAACATTTCGGCGCTGAAGTATTACTGCCTCCCCTTCCTGAGAAAATCACTCGGTTCGTTGGGGGGGGGTGGTTTTTTTTTTCTTCCATCCTTTCTCCCCCTCCTCTCCTTTCTCCTCCTAGGAAAACGCTCCATTTTGTGGTTCTCCCCGCTTCTTTGAGCCCTTGCAAAGACGGCGCCCTTCAAGGAGTGAACGTCCGTCCTCGGAAGTCCGGACGAGCGCTGCTCTAATCCACACCGCCCGACCTCCCCCTCCACTCCACCCTCCTCTCTCTCTTTTGCATTCGGTCAAGGGCGACGGAGATCGGCGTATACCTCATGCGGGAGGGGTCGTGTGGAAGGAGGGGGGCGGGGTTGCGGCCCGCCGTCCCTTTCTTTTTCTTTTTTTTTAAGTACTCGAGTGTGTGAGGGACGGGGAGCTGGGGTGGGGGAATGGATTATTGCCCACGATTGCCGGGTTATTAAGTGGAAGCAATTTCCATCGACTCCCACAGCAACACGGCGTGTACGCCAGGTAAGGCAAATGCTTTCGTTATGCGCGGGGGGTGGGGGGAGAGGGATGCGGCGACGATGGTTGGTGAGACCGTAGGGTTAATGACGGGAGAGTGTGAGAAATGAGTTGTGTGAGGAGAGATGGAAGGGGAAGGGGGTGGAGGTGGAGAGTGGGAGGTGAGGAGGAGTAGGAAAGAAGGGCGGAAATGGAGAAAAACTGAGAGGAGACTTTCGTGTCACTCAAGGTCGTTCCGATTCCATTCCTGCCACCCCATTCTCCCCCTACTGCCTTAACCGCTCCTTTCCGACCTCCGACTAAGTCCCCACCCCTTCATTGTGAAAGACTTATCTCTCGGTCCGCATTACTTTCCCTAATTGCGTACATTTCTTTCCCTCTGTCATACCGCCTTCCTGTCCGCGTCACTCCGACGCAGCAAAAACGTTAACCTCTCGTAAAACGCTCTCCGTTAAACTCCCTTTCTCCTCGGCGACAAAACCAGGGAGACAAAAAAAAAAGATTTCACGGAAGGAATGAACGACAAAAGAATAATGAGCCAAGCGTCAGTCTTCTTCAAACGAGAGTCATTACAGCGATATCTTGTGATCGACTTTTTGGGCAAGGACTGCATGGTTGATACCGTTGAGTGAAAAATACACGCCAGGTTGCTAATGATTTGTTTTTGGGTGTATTAATAAAATATCATCGAAGTGGTTGTCGTCGTCAATGTAAAAATCAATATATTGATTTTGAATTATCTGCTATAAATACGTCATAAAAGAGTAATTGTAAAGGTCAAACATTACAGATTCAAAATGTCCAAACATCTGATTGTCCATTTGTGACACAAAATCCCTTCTATTCCAGCAGTTAATAATTAATTTAGTCTCGAAAGCGTATTTTTCATTAGCTCAAAGTTTTATTATAGTGTTGTTCTCCTAGACACAATGGTTGGTGAAATCAATGCATTCATGAGAGGTTGGTCAGTTCCTTTTCCTGTTTTCTGTGGTAAAAAAATCAGATGCATCACCCTATTGTACCGAGCCGCGAATATCCGGATACTTCTATCATAATTTAAATAATTTTAATATTATAAATTCGGGTCCACAATGAAAATGCATGTACGCTATTAGTGATTAGGGTGATTAATGGCTTTAAACATTACGTAGTACTATATTTCTGGATAGTCCGAACTGTTATATGGGATTTTTCAGCTGTTTTAGCCACAAATGCTACAAGATATATATAGGATTCCTTATATATGTATGTTCGACAGGTAATTAACAATAATTATTTGCATTGTTCTCGCTTGGAAAATTCAATTATTTTGCTTACGTCAGCATTAAAGTTATACGATTTGTATTTTTTGATTGTTTAACTTGTGCCTGTAAACTTCTTGTTTTCAGTGGATCCCTTTCAAGGAATCATTACATTTGTTTGATGCTTTCTCTTCTTTTACAACAATTTTGACATAACCAGACAGCATTTACTTTTTTCTCTTTCAATTCATAAATTGGTCGCTCGAAATTCTCGGCGAGAACTCAATAGGAATTCTCAGACTAACACAAAGAAAAACACCTCTCCATGATTTTTTTCTCTCTGTTTCAGCGACATTTGTTCTTTTGAAGAATATGAATCAAAGTTTCTTAAATTCAGCTCAGCAAATATTTCCAACATTAATTCACATGATTATATCTAATTCTGGGAGATAATTATGGGTTAATGGACTTTTTTCCTCAGAAACATGTAAATGTGCATTATTTTGATTCAGCTATAGACTTGATTTGAAAAAATAATTTAAAATTCTCGAGTCAAGAGAATAATAAAAAAAAACGATGCTAAATCTTCAAATTATATACAGACTCTAATTTTTACTGCTTGGAGCTCGTTGGAAGTGAAAATGTGACCGTCATCACAAAAGCGTTTCAGATTTTGCTCTTTTAAATGTAATGAAAACATTCAATGGTTGGGAAGTGTCTTGGAAGAGCCCCAGACTTGAATGACTAGCCGTTCGCAAATGGTGTTCGGTTTGGGTGTTTGAATGAGTACTGCCGTAATTGCAATGAAAGAGGAGTGGGCATAATGCTTTACGGAGTTTGAGGGAGGAGCGTGGGTGGATGGAGATTCTCCAACAAAGGAGGGAGAGTCAGTGAATTTGTAAGGAGGGAGGAGCAGGAAATGAGGAGGGGAAAAGAAGGCGAGTAAGGAGGGTCGCGAGACGAAATGGAATTCCGAATCCCAGGGTTGCCTCCTTTTCCTTCTTATTCCCTCCCACTCGTACCTCCATTCCTCCCTCCTCCTTTCCCCTCTCCTACCACCCTCTTCTCCTCAAGGTCTCTCTCCCCATCCCTCCTTTCCACCCACCCCCTACACAGATAAACCCTGCGGGTGTACAACCTGAGTAAATCTCTTCAAGTCTTCATTGGTTATTTCCTTCCTTTTCCGTCTCTCTCTCCCTCTCTCTCAATCTCCCTCCTCTCTCTCTCTCTCTCTCTCTCAACCCTGCCCCCCGCCGCGCCAATCCGTTCTTTCATTTCCTCCACAAAACCGCCCTACTTCCCGTTTTGAGGCAAAAGGCCATCATAGAACATTAAAGCGCAAATTTTAGGCGCAATAGGTTTCGATTCGAACCCCGGCGCGGCTAACCATATTTTCTGTCTTTTACAAGCCGCTCTTCTTGGAGTTTTGACTTTTGATTCACTCTTAATAGGAAGAAGGTGGCAAGAAGTGGTTCAATTCGTTCGCTGAAGCGGTAATTCGTAGTTGAAATCAAATGGAGCCATTACGTTGGTAAATTTGGACTGGAGTACATTTTGTGCCCTTCAAACACAAAATTTCCGGTGCATTTAATGCTCATAATATTCTGCTTTTATTTCTCAGGTTATTTTAGAACCCATTTTGCGTATACCATTTGACATTTTGTGACAAATTTGCTAACCATGTCTATTGGAAAATGGAGATAATTTTTATCTCCGTATTACTCGTAGTTTTATGGGAGGTGATCGATAGCTAAGGTCATTTGCGCCATTAGGGATGGATGAAAAAGGAAGGGTGAAGAGAAACCCGGCGTCGGCATTAGCCTACTTATATGCAATGGCGCAAAGGAATCCTTAGTTTTACGTCCCATCCGACGGACGGTGTACTCACTCAAAGTACTCTCCAAAAAGAATCTCAAATAAGGGTCGGAATACCATTGAAAAATATCTGCCTACCCTAGAATTCGAACCGGGACCCTCTCGGTTGGAATTCAGTACGTTAGCTACTGCACCATCTTGATCCGCGATAATTTGTATATCGATATTGGTGGATGGAGCATATAATATATGTATGATGAATTCCATATTTGCTTCCGTCACTTCACAACATCTGGTACAAAAAAGAAACATAAAATTGAAGGTTTTATTCGTTAAATTTTCTCAATATGATTGTTTTGAAGCGAATCAATAAACCAATACAATATGTTGAAAAATATATAATATATAAGTAAACAGCTTTGTATAAAAAGATATCTTATTTTCTCTCCTGGATATGTGGAAATATTAATGTGTTTACATGGATATTATATATATATATATATATATATATATATATATATAATTCACTAAATAGTCATAGCAAACACAGAAACTAAAACATATTAAAGAGGGACTCACTAGTTCTCGAATTTTCGGCGGTGCAACCACCTTTCTCAAGAGGAATTAGGAACAGAACCTGTTCCTGCAACCACCTTTCTCAAGAGGAATTAGGAACAGAACCTGTTGCTGTTCCTAATTCCTCTTGAGAAAGGTGGTTGCACCACCAAAAATTCGAGAACTAGTGAGTCCCTCTTTTATATGTTTTAGTTTCTGTGTTTGCTATGACTATTTAGTGAATTTTATTGTGCACGTTCGTGGCTTTTCCAAGAAAGTGAATATATATATATATATATATATATATATATATATATATATATATATAGGTTTTAGAGGTGATTTTATTTTTCACATTGGGGAACGAATATAATCAAATTTTAAAATTAAAGGAACACTACAGATAAATTGGTTAGAAATGAGCAAAATTGTATCTATCAGCAATCTTTTTCAAAACAGAATATCATTCATTAGTATTCCAGCAACATATGCTTCTATTCAATTCCCGGAAATGTTTCACCGTGGTATATCTTAGAGCCGTGAATAAAAAAAATTGAGGAAAATAATGTGTTGTGAATTTGCAAAGTTACTACTACTTATTGGTATCAAAATGTAAATTTCTTACAAAAAATGCAATTCTCTCATTCTCTTATAAAAATTTCATGCCTTTTATTTTACAACAAAACTAATGCTTACAATTAATTTCATTACCATCATGAGTTTATTATAGCTTTAACTGTTGTGTAAAATATTTATCAATGATATTCTTCTGATATTACCGCCTTGTGAGAGTTCCAAATCCCATCCGAATGAAAGGATTGACTTATAAATTAAGGAAAAGAGCATAATGATAAGACATAATAAATAGATTATGAAAACACTATCCCTCTATAAATTCATAGGTAATTCGATAATATTTCTTCGACATTCATTTTCCATCTTCATTGACCAATGTTCTATTTCGCTCGCAAAAATAAAAGCTATTTTCATATTATTAATGTATGGATACTCGAATTATTGAAAATAAATAGAAACAGGGATGTAAATAAAAAAGAACGACCAACTAGTCTTTGAGTAATTGGGGTGAGATGGGGGATTTGAGAAAATCTCAAGAAACGCATTATGAATTAGGCGGAATTGTCTTGGATAACGTGTTGAAGTCCCCTCACAAATACTGCGGAGGAGACGTAGGCCGTGACAGCCCGGCGAAAATCCCATCAAATGAGAGCGCGTTAAAAGGGTGAACGAAGAACGGGACCTCGAGAGGTCGTCGTGAGGAGAGAGGGTTAGAAGGGGAAGGAGTTGAGAGAGTGGGGAGGTGGAGAATACCTAAGCGACGACGTTATTGTCGGGTAAAAAAATAAAACTATAATACTGGGGTGCCAAATGTGTCTTCTTATCCTTTTTCTGCCCCTCATCACCACCACCTGCTAATTTAGTCGCTCGTTCAGCTTTCCCTCTCCAACAAACCTCCACCTACCTTTATCTTCCACTTTTCCCCTACTTCAAAGACGTAATTAAATAACGAAAAGTGATAGTTTCCTGTTTTGAGGAGCCCTCGGAAAATAAGACCTTTTTTTCGTGTGTGAGTTACCTGGCTTAAATCGTATCTATTTTCTCCGTTCCCTTTATTTTGGGACTTAGGCCGTGGAAAGATGAAGGAAAAAAGTTTTTAAAATGAGATCCGCTTTCGGGGACTAATCACTTGAGCGAATGTAACCAGAAAAATTAACCTCGATGTCCCTTCTACGCATCCTTCCTATTCAGAGGTGAACCTTAATGTGAAAGTCATCTGTTCAAGTTGGAGCTGGAATTACGACCCTTAACGAAAAATCAGTTAAATATGACTGCTCAATAATCGATTTTGCTTAATAGTGGAAATTGAAAATCTACTCTTTCCTATACTCTCTGCTCGTCTATTCATTCAAATAAATTTTCGTTTTTACTACTTACCTAGAAAATAAGTTTGAACCATAAACTGTCTTACCTTTGATACGGAAAGATCAAATATTATTCGTTGAATGAAAGTTTTGTATTATTTTGCTTTATATTAGTATAATTATGAAGTATAGCTTATGCCTCAATAGTAAAGAATGTTGTTCCTCTCCCCATAGATTGGTTTTCTTTGCGTGTTGTTGAAGAAAGAGTATGCTTTATAATCTTTAACAGTTTATCTTCAAATATTTTTCAACTTCAGAAATTTAAATCAAACCACGTTAAAGCAATGATTTGCGATATCTTGTCACACACTATTGATGATGTCATAAATTATTATATCATTCAAATAGCCAGTCTATCAGATTCACAGTTTCACCCTAAAATAATATTTCTCTCAGCATCTACTGAAATAATCAAGTTTATATCATGAATTTACTTATTTCTGTTCCTCCTAAGTACGTCTATGTTCATTAAATAGGTATTATTGATTTATAGCGAGAAAAATTCAATATTTACGTAAATTTTTCTAGTTTCAGCTAAAAAATGTCATCGTCTTGTTTTTAACGAACAAATGATATTTTTAATATTTGTATGAGTTTTTAAAAGGAGGTATATATTTCACAATGGACGTGAAAAAAATACAGATTCAATCATAATTATAAAAGCTCTCAAGCTATTTTTTCCAACTACAAAAAATAAAGCATGAGGTAACGAAGTCAATTCCTTTTACCTTTTCCACCTCCATTTGCAGCTCTTCGGCCTGCCCTGGCAAGATTACCTCGAGTTTCAAATATTTCGAAAAACGCAATTCTAAAAGGGATCGACCTCTTTTTTGACTCGTCATTGTAAATAATTTTCATTGGAAATATTTTGGTATGGAACACACTTTGTAACACCCCCACTTCATTTGTCGACACGTCACTATCGAGTCAAAACATCGAGCAGTGTGCGGACGAAAGGATTGTATACGCAGCAGCAAGCCTCTCGAGCGGCAGAAATGTGTTGAATGAAATCGCCATCCGATTTTTTCAAAGGCTCATAAGGCTATACGAAGAATTTTGCGGAGTGCAGAGGGAAAACTCAAAGAGATGGGTTCGTTCAGCATTGTTTAAATGGCTCGGGAGCCATTAGATTTTTCAGATGCACCGCGTCCTCCTGTCGTCCACAATTCTTTCGCGTGAGAATTGGAATGGCCATATTTTCATTCACATGAGTCGCCCGAGGTACTCTCTCCCAGCGCCACTTTCTTTCCTGGCGTTTTACGAGGCTACTCTTGCGTTTCGAATGCAGCTATTTTATCCTTCATTCTCCATAATCGTTACTAGCACAGTGTTTCTCGAAACCTGGTCTCCAGTTATTTTTTAAATGACGAAAAACTGCATAAATTTCAACGTCATGGTCTATTAAAAGGATTTTGTTAGTTCATAGTTCAGTTGTAGAGCATGCCATATTTGCATTCTGAGAACCAATGCGCAAAACCGCGGTTATAGTACTTCTTTGTGTTGGAAATATTTATTAAAGCAGTTTCTGTTAAAACATTTATTTCGCGAATAACAGATGTGTATCTAAAATTTCTTCTTAAATCTTTCACAGTGGAATGAATTTATTTTAATATTTTGAAAGACAAAATTTCCCTCCAAAATGTTGTGTTAAGTTTATCATAATATCATTCGAACCAATCAAAAATTTTATTTGTTTAAAAATTATTTTTAATGAGTTAATTCATTTTTTTTATTTTTTTCCAATTAATATTCCCTTTAATGGGCATTATTCCTATTCATCAACATGAATTCATTGAATTTGATCTCATGAACAAAATTCATTATTTTATAAAAATTTTGAATAAATTCGGCAATAGGCATTCCTATTCCTATGTCTTTTGCCTTAAGAACTGAATGAAGTCTCTCCAGAATGTATATAGACGTAACACTCGAATTCGTTTCTCCTTATGAAGGCTCCTAAATTCAAAGTGGGAGTAAAGAATATTTATTTCTAAGAGAGTTAACTACTGCGGGGGCGTCATTAGCTGAGAGTGACTACAGATTTTACTTGCTGTTAACCAAACCAGAAGAATAAAACGTGCCAATAGCAGGAAATAACCTTAATATGATATTATCCTAATGTCGCTATATTTATTTTGTTTATATATGAAAGGACGAAAGAAATCGAAAGGATAATGAGGGTATTAGCTAACGAAACTAATCCGGTTTCGTTAACTGTTCGCTGCCTGAAATCCTTGAAATATTCAATAGAAGCATAAATGAAAACCATAAATATGAATTCTATTTATGGTTTTCCCACTGCCTGTGCTATATTTAAGTGAAAAATATGATGCTATTGACCATACGTCCTAAATTTTTGAAGTGACATATAAGAGATAATTGAAGATATAAAATAATTCCAAGAATCATTGAAAGAAAGGTATGTCGAGCATAAAAGTTTATGATGGTCCCTTTGGGGTACGTTTTCATTTCTGTCATTTTGAGGCAGTAAACGCAAAAATACTGCCAAAACCCTACATAGAACGGAGCAGCTACGAGCGGGTCGAGAATGTCCAGCGCTTTAATGATGGATGTCACGCATCAGCTGGGAAGCATTTTATTGCAGAAAAAGAAAGAGAAATGAGTGACGCTTTTAACCTCTTGGCGCAAAATTACGCAGAAGGTGATATGAGGCGTGTAAATTCTTGAGCAGTAGCCATTAGAGGGACTTCTTTAATGATGATCGTGGGGTAGTAATTCTTTTTGCACATTTAGGCATTACTTTAGTAATCCATAATGCTTGCAAGTCCACAGTGAACAGATATACGATACTTAATTTCTCATTCATTATGAATAAATAATTTTTTTAGCATTAATTTTTCGAAAAAGTGGGCCAAAAAATTGAGACTTACGGTTTCATTTCATCAAAATTAATCCACTGTGCCGATTGATCACGACTATGGATTACGTTTAGCATAGATGAAATCTTGCTTCATGTATTACTCCCCAAACATTTGATTCATTAACCATAGATTCTCAGCAATCTCATAGCAGATTAGTAAATATTGAAAACTTTTCACGTCATGCTAAGAATATCAGTTCCACATTAAGGATGCCATACCCATTTCTTTCAGTGAAAGTTAATTCATGAGGAATTAAAATCAATTATAATTCATATCCCCATTATTATAAAGTAAATGAGCCTCTCATTATCAGTACACTTTGATGCGGTGTGATTTAGTCATTTATCATCAAATTGGTAGTATTTTAGTCGTTTGAGTATCCGTTACCTCATCTGAAGTAGAATGAGTAATGCGAGTACTATACCTCACCTGTGATCTTCATTTTCATGTCTTGGGACATGAACTGCTGCTGCAGCAGTTCATGTCCCAAGATATGAAAATATGCAGCATGTCCCAAGATATGAAAGTTTGCAGCAGTTCATGTCCAAAGTTGTTCAGCATGATGTAGGCATAATGGTATGTATATTTTAGACACAAATCAAGTCTCTCATTATCTTTATCGTTTGCAGTGATATAGCAAGTAAAGGGTGTGTTTTAAGCGGTTGTATTCATGGCAAAGGTTCCGAATGGGGATTTGAAGTGACGTACGCCGTCCTTCAGATGGATAAAATCCTAAGATATTCAATCAGAAGTAAGAAAAATTTCAACATAGCATTTATATTCTCCTTGAATTACAAAGTTGGATAAAATCCAATGTATGTAAAATTTACATGTTCATAAACAGATTTTTATGGAGGCAGAAAAAATGGATGAAAGGCGTATTGAGCGGTAGTGGAATGTTGAAGAGGGTAATAGAGGGGAGAATGTTGGGCAAGCGAGGTAAGGGCAGGAACAGGATAGGGATGTTGGACGGGATGAAGGGAGGAAAGAAGTACACCGAGATGAAGAGGGACCTGATATAGATTAGTTTGCTAGGTGGGGAGTCACAAAATGTTTACTTGATAGTTGTGTCCATCCAAAAACCTACCTTAACCGGTAGATTACCTAATAAAACAGATTTTATAGTCTATGGAGGAATGTAAAGAGTGTGCAAAATTGCGGAGAATTATGTGTATAGCTCCAGATGTAAGACCGGAAGTTATCCGCTTTCCTCGATGTGAGATAACGTGCATATTTGAATATGAGAGATTTTGGTAATAACTGCGATGTCTAAAGGTAAACTATGGAACGTTAAAAGGAGATTGAAGAGAGATAGCTGCTCGATTGTAAAAATATATTTCCGTCAACGAAGTCAATGGATGAAGTAACGATTGCGACGAAATGATTCAGTCGGAAGAGAGTGATCAGTGAAGAGGTGAGAGGCAGAGAGTTCATGGAGAGGACGTGTAGTGTGAGATGAGAATGCGGAGGGTGGGTGGAGGGATGGCGAGCATGCTGATTAAGATAAGGGGGAAGGGATGAAGCGATGTGGGAACTGGCGGAGGGTTGGAAAACATTGAGAGGCGGAAAGGTTAGTGGAAGGGTGGGAGTAAGGAAGATGGAGAAGGGAAGTAATGGATACAATGCTAATTGAGAAGGGGGGAATCGGTGTGAGGAGTGGATGAAGAGCCCTTGAGTCGGTGGCTCCTATAGTGGGCGTTACGGTTGGACATTTTATCCCCGGGAACAGCGAGGCCTCAAAGGTCGTACACTTAGAAATGCTAATGAGGAGGGTGAATCACAGGCGATTATCCTGTCGTGGCTTGTTTGCTTTCATTTCTATCGAGTGCCACAAGTAGCTCCTAAATGTTTTCGGCGGAATCTGGTTGCTAACTAGTCGAGAATGCATTGCAACACATAAGAGATAAAAAAACTGATGGTATCAATTTCATTTCTTCATTCAGGCGAAGTATGAAGTCATTTGTTCGCATGCTTACACTCTCATGCCGATCTGATGTGAGCGGTGACACGTAAAAAATATGGGATACGTAATAGTAATGGAATCGTTACTTAAGGTTTGTCTGTAACATTTACGTTATAACCGAGGCGTTAAAAAACTCCGATATGCTGAGGTCATTCACTTTCACTTTTTTAAAACCAAATTATTTCCTAAAACAGTTTACTCTGAAATATATGGCCATACTAGGAGGTATTTAAGAGCTGTTCTTTGAACTATCAACGTGATTCAAATAGGAGATCGATACTACTTCAACATATACGACTATTACTATACCTCGTACTATTGATAATTTTTTTATTAAGTATCTACTATTGAAGAATAATAGGACTAACATAGATCCTTGCCTTTACAGATGCAGAGGGATCTGCGGATTGTTTTAAGAAAAAATAAAAATGGCATGCTATTATATGCTAATGATAAGTTTCTTATGCGAAGAAAAGCGTAAATATAATTGCTCATAGAGATTAAGAGAAAAAAGTATTTTGGATCATCGTTCTGATTTCTAGAAATAGGAGGTTAAAATCACTTTCTAAATTTATAATGAAGTTTCTTACTTTACTGCTCTCATATCCACGAAGTTGTGTTTACAAATCATAGCATATGATTAACGTTTTAATTAAAAGTTATCACAACATACGAGCTCAGCACTCTTAATTTAATAACTTGAGAACCTGCTCAGCACTCGCATTTTCACAGGTTAACTCACGTAATTACGTGTAATTACAACACAATACTATTGAAGAATGTATTTACATGTGACGTAATTAACATAGTTTTATTTTTTGTATCAAATTGGACCAGTTTTTGAAGAATGAATTTTGGATAGTTTCATGAGATAACATATTCAAATACAATGCTACGGTATTGTAGTTGATTATAGTTGCTCCATCTCCAAGCTATCCTACGAATGGGGATGTGAAGGAAAATTATGGAAAAGCGTTGGGCAATCAAAATAAGTGGCTTCCCCACCCAGAATTAATTGTATTGATTCTGCGTGATCATATTTAATCTCTTGAAATATTTGCTAACCCATTGCATTACGCGGGGAAAATATGACACGCAAACAAGCTAATTCGCTGACTTGGATAGAGCCAGAGCCGATTATTGCTCAAGGAGGCTATAAGTGAACTCCATCCAAAACAAGTATCAAATACTACATGTACTACACTTTATGACTGTCTCGTCATGAGCATTATACTACTAAGTTAAGTTTTCTTGATGATCAAGTACTGCTAATGCTTATTACTTTGCATTTAGTTGTTAGTTTGGTTGCATGTTTTGATAGAAATTGTCGCATTCCAAATATTTTTCGAATGTATGTGAAACAGCTACCCCATTCTCGAATAATTTGATGATGGTGGTACTTAAGAACGTCATTTTTTCATTTATTCACTACCACCATGTCCTCTGTACAAACTGTATGGCATGAGATACTACATTTATTTAAAATTATTGAAAACTGCCAAACTTAAATGAACCCCCAATGTACATAGCACTTCATGAACCAAAACCCGACTCACAGTAAAGTGGAGGAGCATGAAAGTTAAAAATAGAGCTTGGATAAAGCGTCTATTTCAAATTAAACACCTGAATCCCGTGGGCACTCCTTCTCGCTTGGTCCATTTCAGACTGGTAACAAAGCGAGATCTTTCCCCCGCACACCCAGAAGCACCCCCAGTCTCTTTCCCTGAACCATCATAATCAAACCCTTGTCGTCTCAAGCACTCGCCGCGGGACGACGGCTCTCACGAGCACTATCTTCCCCCATCCAATGATCTCTCCCCTTCTACCCCATCGCAAAACCACCCATCTCGTCGTCCAGCCAAACCTCCAAACAAACATTTCACTCTTCTCCCGGTTCCCTGCCGCCACGTGAACGAATAGTTTTTTTCCGATTTACGTTTTAAACGCGAGGGAAATTTTTCCTCTCCTCACCCATCCTCTCCCCCTGACGGTCCTTAAAAGTGTCTTTTTTTTCTTTTCTCTCGAAGATTGTTCCATTCGCGCATTCTCTTTTCCTTTTGCATTTTCCCCTCGACTCCTCCTTTCCTTCTCCTTCTTCTCTCACGCTTTCTTCGCACACTTCGTGTGTCACGAGGGCGCTGTCGTCCCCCTTCCCCTCTGCCATGGACCATTTCTCCTTCTCCCATCCCCTTTCGGCCATCCCCCATTAGATTCCGTGCGCGAGAGGATTAGAGGAGATAGATAGATAGAGGTCTTCATTTGGGCGAAATTGAGACCTAATGATGGAGACCCAAGGAGAAGTGAGAGGAAGAACCAGAAGGTGGAGAGACAGCGAGACAATTGGGTGAAGGGCAAAGGTGGATGGAGGGGTAGGGTAGGGTAACGAAGTAGTTTGTTGCCACCTAAAAATACTCATCTTGCCGATACGCGAAGTATCTCGATAGGGTGTCGAACATTAACGGAAAGATATGTATATACTAGGCGAATTCTTAAAGTAAGTACCATTTGCTTATATTTAAATATTGGCGCTTCAGAACACAGTTTTGCTCCTGCAGCGCCATATACTGATTCATTGAGAAGCTATAGCAGCATTTGTTTTGCTTCAGAAGTTGTTTGCTTGTCCGTGCATGCAAACAACAATGTCCGCGACAAACGTTGATCCCGCCAGCTGTGAAGTGCGTTCTGTCATACGATTCTTGTATGCAAAAGGATTGTCGGCTGCTGAAATTCATCAGGAATTATGCCTAGTTTATAAACCTACAGTTATAAATGAAGGAAAGGTTAGACAATGGTGCTGTGATTTTAAAAATGGACGAACAAATGTCCATGACGAAGAGCGAGGTAGGCCCAGTATTCTGACCGATGAAATTGTTTCGCAAGTGGAACAAAAACTGCGATGTGATCGTCGATTGACAATTAATGGCCTGGCTGAACAATTTCCTCAACTTGGACGCACTACTGTCTACAATATTGTTACGGAAAACGTCGGATACCACACATTGCGTGCAGGGTGGGTACCGAAAATGCTCACCGACCACCACAAAGAGCAAAGAATGTCCAGTGGACGAGAGTTTTTGGGTCGTTGGGAACTCTTTAAACCACCCACCGTACAATCCTGACCTTACACCCAGCGACTACTTCCTCTTCTTGCACTTGAAACAGTGGTTCGGTGGACAACGTTTCGAAACCGAAGAGGAACTAAAGAATGGCGTTGTCGATTGGTTCAACCCTCATGCGGCGAGTTTCTATGCAGAGGGGTTAAAGAAGCTGGTGCAGCGGTACGAAAAATGCTTAGAAGTGAACGGCGATTATGTAGATAAGTGAAGTAGGTTTTTAGCTAACTAAAAGTGTCAATAAAATGTGTTTCATTATATATATACATAATATTCATATTATATAATATGTCATTTTGTAGGTAATCTACCGGTTAAGGTAGGTTTTTTGATGGACACAACTGTCAAATAATGTATACGTGTACATATATGTTTATATATATAAACATATATATACATATGTATGCTATACACACACACACATATATATATATATCTATTTTTTTATAAAATATTATTTATACATCTTTTTCCCAGCACGAATTCAATCGTCCTTTTCTCTCTCTTCTTTTCTGTCTTGTATGGGCGCCCTCTCCCGGACAGAATTAAACAGCGATATATTAAAAAATAATAAGAGGTTCGCGGTAGTCCAGGGCTAAGGTTGTTAACTGGGCTAACTCTATTGTCACCTACTAAACCGAAATTCAGATTGATTGCTGTGTTTATGGTTTTTATATTAAAATAACGGTAGTGGGTCGTTTCCTTCTCGAATTCTTTTTTTTCTCTAATGTCAACTCCAACACTTAAAAAGGACTTTTTAACGTGATTTAGTTTAAAAGTGTACTTTTTTCGATGAAAAAAATTTCAACATATTTAAGTTTGTTCATATGTTGAGAAATAGAAACACCTATTCAATATTGTGGGTTGGATTCCACTGTCTAAGAGTAAGTGACGGTGATAGAACGGATGGGGTTTCACTAAACCGTATTTACTTATAAATATTATTTACTCGATATCGTTAAGGTTTTGAATCTCGATTCTACAGTATGTAAATTATTGTACGGTAATACCAATGGTAAAAACTTTTAATATATATAAATATTTAAACTATATAAATCGATCCGTTCCGTAAAGAAAAACTTATTAAAAAAATAACTTTAGAAGAGAATATTCCCAGTCTACGAAAGAATAGGGGTTCCTGTCCACTGTCTTTGAGTAATTGGAGAGATTGACTGCTCGGTCAATTGACTGGGCAGATTCTCACGTCGAACACTCAGAATCAAAGAGCTGTGGACATAAAATATTCCACGAATGAACTTAAAAAATTTTCACAAAGTTAAAAATTTCAATTTTTTAAAAAGGTTAAAGGAAGCCCTTTTACGCGTAGTGTCATTTTTGAAGCCCAGCAAAATTATATGGAACTCCAACTATCTTTATTGGGTATTTTGAAATCAACCATACAAACTCCCCTCTTTTTTGAGATCTGACCTTTCTATTATGCCTGATAGATAGATATATTTACGCATCTATAACCACTGCAATTAATTCATTGCCTGTGTTGATGAGTTGAGCTCATATCTTGTTTTAGTCTCCTTCTCCACTCCTTCCCGCAGGATTTCATGTAGACCATGAAGTAGAGCTACAGAAACTATTTACCTTCTGCCCTTTGGTAAACTCCTCCATTTGCCTCGATTTCAAAGCATTGATCATTCCTTCGGGCAACCTTTTGGGTCCAGAGGGTTATTTAGTCCATTTTTGACCCTTGCCCTCCAGGGATCCTCCACTCGGGAAATGCCCTGTCTTCGGAAACCACTCACGAGATATCCTTTTTTTTGGGACGAATTTTATTTTCGAGTCGATGGGTACGATATCAGTTCACTACGAGGGTCTTTTTAACTATTGCTAAGGAAGTATTTTAATTAATGCCCTCAATGTGCTTGATAAAATTTTGTGGTCTTTAAGATCTCATATCTGTGATGTTAATTTCGAAATCCATGGTCACAGTTGAAGTAATCCCACCATTTCTTACCACTGATTTTTGAACTTCTAACCAGCATTTCTTTCATTCCGTCCATAAACTATTGCACCCATTTCAAAGGTTCTTCAAAATTTATCTCTTTACTATATCTGTCGCAAAAACTCAATTGATAAAAAATGATATAGTCTTTAGAAAATATATTCAGAAAGAGGTTTTCCTGATCTATCGTATTACTGTACAATTTGAAAATTAAGGAATACGAGTTAAAATGAATTATGCCATCAAAGTAAATTTTTTGAAGAATTTTTGTAATAAATAAAGTACTATCCGACACCAATAGAGATGAAAATGGTTCCACCTCACAATTAGTCAAAAATATGAAGAGTTAATTAATTAAATTACCATTAAATTGTGCCATATTCAGTTGGGAAGACAAACGATTTTTATTAAGTTTGGAGTATAGATCCTCACTTACTGATTGAAATACTTTATTTTGTTTAATCAGCACATAAACTAGGGGAATCAGAACTAAAAGTCTCATCCTTGAAATTAAATAGTCTACGTATATTGTCCACTGGTCATTGTAAAACGTTGATGTTATTAAAAATTGTTTCCTAATTGATTTTTAACCTAACGATTAATTTTATTACCAAAACGGTCACAATTCCTAATTCTCATGTCTTGAGGGATGACGGATCATTATGCATTCGTAAAAATTAAGATTCCTGACTTCTCCGGCGCATGCAATAGAAGTCATTTCCCTTTGGTGCACCAAGCTCTCCTCAATAATTGTAGAGTAAGGTACCGTTTAATGTATCCGAGGTATGTTTGCGTCGGTGTACTGGTCACTGACCCCAAGATGAATGAGGAGACCACCAAGGCCCGGGTTTGAATCCCGGAGACGCAGATATTTTTCAGTGGTATCCCCATCCCCAATTGAGGTGATTCGTGAAGCGAACTTTGAGTGAGTAAGACGTCCGTCGGATGGGACGTTAACTGCGGACCCCTTAGTGCCTTTCGACATGAGTAGGCTAATGCCGACGCCGGGTTTCTCTCCACCCTTCCTTTCCCTTCCATCCCTAATGACGCAAATGACCTTAGCTGTCTGTCGCCTCCCCTAAAACTACTACTACTAGGGATGAGGAGAGGGAGAGAGTGTTTGTTCCTTGTCCCTCACAACATGTCCACTCTCCTTCGATACGAGGGTCGACCTAGAGAAATCCCGTAAAGCTCTCTCGTTGGTTGATCCTAGGCATTTGATGGGGAGATCGGGAGAGAGTATGGGTCAAAGAGGGCGGTCGCTTCTTCTGCCATTTACTTTACAAAAGGAATATCATGCTCAGAAAAAGGTGCGGTGGAGAGGGGAGATAGAAGCGGGGAAGGGGTTATACTGGAGGTTGAGGCCGAGTGCATCATCCGGCATTGAAATCGGTGTCCCTTGGTTGTTGGCCAAGTGCTCACACAGCTACGCTCGCCACCTATTGGTCACATTAAAGGTTTGGCACGGGACGCCACAGAAATGGTTCATAGACTAAGAGGAGGATTGCTGGCTGACGACCACGTGCGCCCTCTCCCGCACGGCGTAGGATATCGTAAGTTTTTCTGTGATCAATCCCAATGGCAGTACGATTGGTTGAAAGATTGTCCCTTAAAAATGAGGATGGATAAACACGCTATTACTCTATTATCCTACAATATCTTATGGTGCGATTTATAATACGAGGGTCATCCGGAAAGTAGTACCCATTCGTGCCGCATGAAGTGCTGACGACGCGAGTAGCCGCTGGACGAGGTCAGATAGCTTCAGTGGCTTGTCTGCCTTCTCTGAGCCAAGTTGCGTGACGCTAGCATTGCCTGTGTTGTTTCTGTGATTGTTTACAATGTTTAAAAAAATTGAGAACGCCGCCAGTTGTGAAGTGAGGGCAGTGATTAAATTCCTCAATGCAAGAAACGTTCGCCCATGTGATATTCATCGCCAATTAAAGGAGGTGTATGGAGACAATGTAATGGACGAGTCGTCTGTTCGGCGGTGGTGTCGCAACTTCAACATGGGGAGGGGGAACACACACGACGATGAGCGTTCGGGGAGACCGTCTGTCATTACAGACCAACTGGTGAGCTCAGTTGACGAATTCGTGAGGAACGATCGGCGCGTCACAATTGATGACATCTGTGAGCATTTTCCCAATGTTTCTCGAACAATTGTTCATGAAATTGTTAAACACCATCTGCATTATGCAAAAATTTGTGCAAGATGGGTCCCTCGCATGCTTACAGATGAGCACAAAACCAAGCGTATGGCTGCAGCACTGACGTTTTTGGGACGTTATTCTGATGAAGCAGACTCTTTCTTGACTCGCATAATTACTGGTGACGAAACATGGGTTTGTTATGCATCACCTGAGAGTAAACGACAGTCAATGGAGTGGCATCATGCTCATTCACCAAACAAACCAAAAAAATTCAAGACAGTCCTGTCCACCAGGAAACTCATGGCAACCATTTTCTGGGATCGACGAGGTGTATTGCTTATTGATTTTATGGCCCGTGGAGACACTATTAATGCCAATGCGTATTGTGAAACATTAAAGAAATTACGGCGGGCAATACAAAATCGGCGGCGAGGTCTATTGTCTACTGGTGTCATTCTCGTTCATGACAATGCCAGGCCTCATGCAGCTGGGATAACACAAAAACTTTTGCAGCAATTCAAATGGGAAACTTTCGACCATCCACCGTATAGCCCGGACTTGGCCCCTTCAGATTTTCATCTCTTTACAAAGCTTAAAGACTTTTTGGCAGGAAAAAGATTTGACAGCGATGAAGAACTTAAAGAAGGAGTGACCCTGTATCTCAATGAGCTGGCGGCGAAGGACTATGCAGCAGGAATACAGAAACTTGTCACACGTTATGACAGATGCCTTAATTTGCTTGGAGATTATGTTGAGAAGTAGTTTAAAGTATCCTCTTTCAAATAAATTTTTTTATGTTTGTTAATATTTACTTTTGTGTCTTTATTTCACGAACGGGTACTACTTTCCGGATGAACCTCGTATCTATATTTCAGCAGTAATAGAGGGGATAATGTTAAGCAAACGAGGATAGGGTAGGAACAGGATATGGATGTTGGATGGGCTGAAGGGAGGAAGGAAGTACACAGAGATGAAGAAGGATATGATTTAGAGTAGGTTGCTGGATTGTGTTTTGTTAGGAGTCACAAAATATTTATTTGGTGGTTGTGTCCATCCAAAACCTACCTTAACTGCTAGATTACTTAATAATAAATAATATTTCAGCAGTAACAAGGAAGGGCTTTTTTTTAGTTTTTTAAGCATTAATTGGGTTAATCATGTCTCAAATTGCAATTAGGGTTAAATTATGGACAATATTTTTGCTTCAACACAATTTGAATACTATTGGAAGCCTGTTTCTCCCCCAAGCTTCATCCAGTCAATGTTTTTAATTTAAATAATTAGGCATAGAAGGTGAATATGTTCAACTGAATTCATAACCAGCTTTGAAATTGCCTCCAGCAGCTATTGTATCCAGTAACAGTATCCAGATAACTGTTAATAGGAAAAATATACGATATGTTTTCAAATTTTCTTGTTATTCTAAAAATGTTCATTAATTTATATTTTGTATTGAATCACATACGAGTCTATTGTAGCAATGAATGAGTTATCTATTTGTAATTTCAGTCTTTTCTAAGTTGATCTAGATCTGGATTTCACTCAGTGCTACCATTTTAGGATGGAAAGCTACATTGTTTGAACGAATTCATCTGTATCAGGTATGCGAATATATTTCAAGAGAAAATTAAGGTCCGCGGACAGAATCACCTCAAAACGCCATGACACTCTGAAAAAATCCCTGAATCAACTCTCTGGAATGTTTGATATCCTTGACTTAATCAAATAAAAATTCCATCTAAATTTTATCGATTTATTTTTGTAATTTTGCCAACTATTTTCGGTGAAGTGTCTCATAATTGGATCAATCAAAGAGGTAAATGAGGGGGAAACTTCTATGGAAAGAGACAAAGCAGAGGCAATCTTATGTGGAGAGGGAATACCTACTCCTGACTCGGGGCCGAAAGTGTGCTCCCAGCTGATGGCTTTGAGTGGAGAAGGGAGGATTTTTGCGGTCGAATGATCGGAGAGGGGTTCGAGGGGAGAGAGGATCGTCCGGGGACGGCATCGGGTAAACGGCCCCTAAACGGCTAACCCACTTGCCTCATCACAATGCTCACTGACACCTCATCTCGCCCGATCCTCTCCGGAGATAGCGGAGGCCTTATCCCTAGACGTGTTCTCGACATGCCTTCCTATACCGCTCCTCTACTTGACCAGCGCTCTCTCCCACTCTCTTTCTTTATGAAGGACTCCGAATGGAATAGGCTGGGGCGTTCTACATTCTAACTCTCCAATCCGAAATCTTGTAGATTTGCGGGTGAGATTTAATATCTCACAAGTGGTGAGTGATTTTTTTTTCCTCCAGGGCACATCGCTGAGCAAAAAAACGATGCCCCGTAGTTAATGAAACTAAAGTGGAATTTTGAATACTGGGCTTTTGTGGTAAGAATTAAGGATGGTCCCCCATTCGTTCACCAATGTGGCGACTGGTGATAATGTAACGTTTTTAGAATCCCATGGTTTCATTCAAACTAAATGAAATTTAGTTCTTATGCGATTTCGATTCCTTGAACTTTGTTATTTTGCGGTAGAGAGGCGTTGTATTATTCATTTCATGCCTTCGCATTTTATGTCCAAATATGTATGCCTTCACCAAGTAGACACGCTACCTGTATTTTTGTTCTTCTCTTCGATCTCTTAATGTGAGTGGAGACACCATCAAAGAAATCGACATAATATCTAAATCTATTGTAAAAAAATTCAATAACGACAAAATTGAAGTATGTATAATAAGCGTTCACATGATCAGAAAACCGTTAGGCCGTTGGGTAGTACATCTTTTCTTGATCGGTCGATTAAAAACTCAGGTCATTTGGTATATTGACCAAGTCCCATGATATTTAACCTCGAAGCTTTGTAAACCAATCCGATGGGAATCCTATGGCAATGATTGAACGTTTGGGACATGTAAAAGACTATGGTATATCTGAAGGAGATAGGTTGGATGAGGGTAGATAGGTAAATATAATTTTTTCATCAGTTGATGCACATTATTGATTTCGCAATTATCCCACAAATTATCTTAAAAGGTGACCTTTTGAGCAGAATATTTCAATTACAATCTTACCAGGCTTTTTGCTTACCATTAAATACTTTTGGGAGTAGGTTAACTTTTAAGGCCTAGAACAGCGACTTCCAAAAACAAAAGATTTTTATGGGCACATCAATTCAGTTCAAGTTTAATTACCCTTCACGCTTAATATGCCAGCCTTATTTAATATATTTGATATCTTCATGCCATTTTTTTAAACTAAACTTTATGGAAGTTGATATCACAAACTCAAAATTTAACAAAAAGTCATTTTTAAAACTGTCTATCAAAATGTTTGGGTTCTAGCAATTGTGATGAATGAAATTCATTTAGGAGGTAAAAATTAGGCACATTTATCAAATCATGTTGTCGTCAGAGATACTTCACGGATGGCTTCCTGAAATTGGTGGGCAAGCTCTTTCTCCTTAGCTAATAGAAAAGCATTCTTAATCTGGCTAATGGCAATTAGGCTCCGCCCACTAACACCACGAGAGAAATCGCAAATACGATGATCCTCTGAGACGAGTTAAAAAGAAAGGAACGAGCGGAGAGCGGTGGTTATCCTCACCAGACGTTGCAGGGGCCGCCCGAGTCACGCGCACGCCGTCGTTCACCTCGGCCAACCTGCTGAGTGCCCTCCGTGACTCGTTAATCCTCGGATCACTGACAGAAATCCATCCCCTGACGGGCAGACTAAAGCCTTAGTGAAAATACGCCGTAAAGGAACACGTAATTATACTCAATTAAAAAAGATAAAGATGAGATACCAGACCAGACGCTTGTACGTATTAAGAGATAATAGATAATCAAGTGCTTACGTGGAACGCAAGCGAACGCGAAATTCTCGCGATTTGGTATTTTATTCAAGCGTATAATGGCTGACTGCGACAATACTATACGTTTAATCTTCTTCCAGCATTTATACACGCTCACCGGACTACCTGAATTTTCATTCGTTTTGATAACGTAGAGGAGATTTGAGTGAAGATGGAGTAATTTAACTTGATAGAAAGATTTGAACTTGGTAAATAATAACGTAATGTGATAACCTGATAGCATGTGATTTTTCTAATCTAACAGGTTAACCTGCCATAAAAACATTTAGATATAACAATAATTCTACCCATGAGAGCATGATCTTTTCTTTGATTATTCGGTTTCATCTTTAAATTTGTCAATAATAATAAAATGTATTCCCTCTTCTGCAATTGATTTTTTAACTCGATCATAAAATGATGCCTAAAAAACAGGTTAATTGATTGGGTGTCGCATTTTTTTATTAGTCCTGCCTATGATAGTATTTGTTTTCACCACTTCCACTTAGTAGCCACTACGTTACGAAGCGACAGGAGGTCTCGGATACGATCTTTGGCTAAAATTCGCACCATCACAAGTTAAGAAAATGTCGGCAGCCAGAATTTTGGCGTACAAAATGAATATCCTGATTGAATTGAGGCTATTACATAGTCGGCTGACAATTGACAGGCTTGATAATTTGTTGGTATATTTCCCGTATATTGATAAAACCTAATTCATAGACCGGATGAATGGTCCAGAGGGGGTTCTGTTAAATTTTCTGAGTGTCTAGGTAAGACAACGCCCGCTCAGTGTAGTACCTGAAGGTCACGGGTGACAGCACGGACCACACGCGTGCTCCAACTCCAGTGCTGATAAATCTTATTAGTACTCGTAGCACTCATTAGGGTAGGCGACCCACAGCTTTGTGGTCCACTTTGGATATGTGGGAATAATTGGGTATAATAATGAAATGGGGAACGGTTCATTGAGCCCCGGCGTCGGCATTAGCTAACTCTCAATGGAAGACACCAAGGGACCCCACCATCGGATTCATCTTTCAGATACTCTCCCTTGAAGTGCTCTCTACATGGCACCCAAAGTGGACACCAGGATTCCAATGAAAAATTCTGTCACAGCTGGGATTCAAAGCTTGGTCCTCGGAGTCGGGAACCAGTACCCCAGCCAAATACGCCAAGCCGATTGGCGTATTTTTCAGTATCAGGTTCCTAATTGAACCTCTTCCTGGGAAATCCCGGTTGATAAAGTAACTCCTCTTCCAAAAAGACAACCAAGCAACCATAAATGGATCGAATGTAGGAAAAAGAGGGATAGGGTAAGCGGCGAGTTACTTCGATTTCGTTTCCATCTCCTCTTCCCCGGAGTTTGAACAAAACCGCTCGGTCTTCCCTCGCCCATACTACCCTTTCTACCGCTCCCGGCGAAAGTTATTCCGTCCCACGGATCGCGGTCAGACTTAGCACACGAGGCAGTTTGCAAAGACAAGGGCTGTTTAGAAAAGCTCTCGGTGAAGCCAACACTTTACAGAACACGTCCAATGCGCCTAGACTAACAAGTGTGCGACCTTTCGTATTCTTCGGAGGGGAAGGGACAAGGGCGTGTGTGTGCTTGTGTGCTTTGTGTCACAACTGTTCGTGAGAAATCAAAAGAGTTCACGGATCTATTATTTACAGATGTTGCAAATCTCGCAAAGGGAAAAAGGGCACGAATTAGGTTACACTATACAATTCGCAGCATACCCATTCCTCTGGTAAAAATTTACTTGCTAAAGCGCGCTAGGACGAAGGGGGAACATCCCTCTGTGTGGACGGAGAGGCTTTGTTCTCCCCCCCCTCTAACCCCCACTCCTAGCGCCGCCCCTCACTCTATAAACCCCAGACCCTTGAGCGTATTATTCGGCTCTTTCTTCCATCAAGGGGACTCGTAGTTCGATTAACCGCTCGTAATGGGGCGGAGAGGATAAAGGGAAGAGAGGTGGGTTTTACAGAACGTGGGCGTGAGAGTGCCCTAAGAGCGAACGGGCAAGGGTCGAAAGGGCAGGGGAGGCGGTCATCAGGTTTCCCACAGGGTCGAGGGCAAAGCATCCTCGCGGCTCGTCCTCCTCCCCACTCGCCCTTCCCGCCTGCCTTCTATTTCCGAACCCTCCGCCCACACCACACCCACCGCTCCCCCTCTCGCCTCAGGCATCCTCCTCTGGCGCTGCGTGTGGGCGAGGGTGGAAAGGTTAAAAAACATTTATATACCGTGCAGCGCTTGAAATGCCAATGGTATCTTCTGCGGAATGGGAGGATAAAGGGAGGAAAAGTTGCACCGCACACTTGCAATCACCCATTCAGCGGAGAGAGTGGTTTTATTTTCGGTTCGCGCGGAGCGGCCTGCGTTTCGTAACACGACCTTTGAAAATCTCGCTCGTCCGTTCATCAGTACACGGATAGTGTGCGGAACGACCGTGGTCCCAACTAAGTTTTTTAAATAATGTTACCGATTGTGTGATTTTTGTCAGGTCTATAGTGATTTGTACGGGCGAAATTTATTTAAAATGTGACACACGTTTATTCACTAAATCCTAACCACGTTTTGAAACAATAAACAAACCTTTGGTGAAACCCTGGGAACACATGACTCACTAGATACTCCTAAAGACTCAACTCTCATTCAAACTTCTCACCTATTGGCAGATTACTGATTTCACCTTGACTTTAGTACATATTATGCTCAATAGACACGTATCTAATGTCCACATAGGTATTCCTGAAAAGTGAAAATAATCGAGAGGTTCATTACATTCGTATCGGGTCAAATCTCGAAAGAAATGATTCCACATAAAAGTACGAGGTCTACCCAATAAATACGCGGACCGAGGCAATAAAAACTTTATTTTGCCAAATTTAGTCTATATCGATTTTGTCCCCTTCAAAGTACTCTCCATTCGTTCCCATTAACTTATTCCATCTTCTTTTCCTCTGTTTAAAGCACCCTTGGAAGTCCTCGGCAGTTAGGCTCTTTAGTTTTCTCGTCGTTTCTTTCTTTATTGAGTCCACACCTTCCAAGTGATGTCCCCTCACATGTTTGCATTTTGGGAATAGAAAAACATCGCAGGGGGCGAGATCTGGCGAATAATGAGGATGATCGAGAATGGTGATTGAATATTTTGCCAGAAACTGGCAAACAAACAATGCTGAATGTGCAGGTGAAGTGTCATGGTGAAGGATCCTTCCATCATGTTCGGTTAAAATAGTGTGCACTGTTGATTTTCCTATATTCAGTTCATCATCTATCATTCGGACACTATTTCGACGATCGGTAAGGACAAGGAACAGCACACGATCAATGTTGTCGTCAGCACAGGTGGTTGAAGTTCGTCCCGGTCTTGCATCATCCGTGGCGTCTTGTCGGCCATCTTTTAAACGCTTAATCCACGTGAAAACGAATGTTTTCTTCAGAGTATTATCTCGTAAAAAGCTGTCAACATTTCAGTAATTTCTTGATAACTTTTACCACACTTCAGTAAGCACTTGATGTTGATTCGTTATTCCGTGATTTCGTCAATTTCCATTTTCGACGAACAGTAAAAACAAGGGCAAAGAACTCTAACATAACTGGCACCATACGCACAGCTTGACGATCCGCCTAGCACAGACGGCTCATTGGGTCTCAGGCAACTAGCGCCGATAGTGGGCGGGGCTATAATCCACGTCATGACCGCCATATTGCACCAGTGCGCGTATTTATTGGCCAAACTTCGTATATACGCCATCATTGTGCATTATATGGGTCGCGGTAGTCCAGGTGTAGAGCGTTTGACTGCTGACCGGAGCGCCCGGGTGCGATTCCCAAGTAACCCTCACTGGGACACCTGTAATTCCACCAAGCTAAGTGGTTTTTCGGACACTAGATCATCCTGGGAAGCCATAACCGGCACAGGGAAAGGAACTGTCCTTCCTACCGTGATGTGTGAGTTTCACACACTATCGGGCTTGGTGTGGACGAACTATCATCATCTACCAAACCGACCTTCGGGTTAATTACTGCGTTTATGTTACACTATATGGCATATTACGGTTCCCATTGCCTACAGTTAATCGGACTAAGAGATTTCTTAATGGAAGATAATTTTCAAGAAAATATTTAGATAACAATCGTCACAATACTTGTAAAATGCTGCGTACATAGAGAGTTTCCTACGCAATTATTTTTAGCTTCTATTTTCAGCAATCAGAAAAAAGTCATTTCTTTGACGGACATCTCCTGAAATGACCGATTAAATCGAAACGACTAAAGATAAAAATTTAGGGTTGGAAATCGTTGTGCTCATTCAAATTTTCACTCCATAATATTTCTCCCGTCTGCTGCGTTCACGTGCGGACCAGAAGTTGGAATGAATTATGGGGCGAATGCAATTTGAATTGACATCATATGCGCATCGATCGATAGTGTGTGAGGATGACGATTTTTGCCTCCATTTTCCGCTTAACTTCAGCAAAGAAAACTTGCATCATTTATCAAAATGAAATATATAAATTCGCCGCACCTGTGCCAGAGTCTCTCTTCAACTCATGAGATTAGAAAATTAATATGTACAGATTAATTGCTCTGCGCTTTGAAACATTAAGGCATTAGTTAGGCTCCGACAAGACACCAAGGTCTTTCCTTATTAAATCTTATAACTTGAACTTCCGTGGCAGAATCAATGAGGAATAGTCAAAACTTCTTGGAAATATTCAAAATAGAGGAAAATAGGCATTGAATCCCAAGAATGTCTGACCTCTCCGTGATTAATTATCTCTGATTTCTGCTGTGGAATTCAGCACACAAGTTCTAGAAAGCTTATGATTTGGACAACATTTTGAGGATGTTTGTCGGAGATGAATTTATTTCATCGTTTGTATAACTGTCGCATTCTTTTTCATTTAAGTTCTTTCTAATGAAACTAACTTAACACCCATTCTCTAGAATATTCATCATGAACGCTACCTGACTATTAATTTTTGCGAAAAATGTATGCCAAACTTTGCTCTTCTCTCTTAATTTTAATTTTAGTTTCCTCACAATGTGGCAAAATTCAGTAGAGAGAGGATATATTTTTTCCATGCGCCATGACATTTACTGAACATTCTGATACCATGCAGACTTTATGAAAGACGAAGTAGAAATATATGATTATTTTCCGGAGGTTTCGGATAAACTTTGATCCTCATAAAGCTACATAGGTTCTCTTCCAAAAATAAGCAGAATAGATATGGAAAAAAATTATTTTCAAGAGAAAAGCATAAGTTACCATAATTCTTCAAAATAGTACCCATATGCATAGACACACCGATTCCAGCGCCTCTGCCAGTCATGGTACGCATCCTGGAAGACGTCGACTGGAACCTAGTTCAGGCTTCTCATAAAGGCCTCTGTGACCTTTCGAGGACTTTTACGTAAAACCTCATGTCTCCCTGAGGAACAAACTCTTTGTGTCAATTGCGAAAAATGCAAATGCATCAAAATTGAATTTTCGCGGAATTGCTTGTATCATTATCGGTTACGGGTGGGTTTCAGACGGTACGTATTCATTTTTAGATATTTCATGGAATTAATGAGAGCGTCTTCAGTTAAATTCTTTTTTTCCATACGTTATAACCTTTCTCAAATCTTTGAGCATAGGATCGTCATTCATAATTTCCAACCTACCCAATCATTTTCATCTTCTCTCCTCATCATCCAACTTTCTCACCTCTGCACAGCATTAAACCTGGATGAATAGAAAATACCGTGCCTGAAACAGATACCCTTGTCATTTTAAAATGATATAAAAATCGCTATTTTTTTCATGCATACAGATGTAAAAAAACCATTTAAGTTTTTTATGGCTTTAATTAATGGAGGAATGTTTCTAATGTCATCAAAGAAACGTATACATAGTATTGTTGGGGGTAACTATGGAATGTAAGCCACCGACCCTATTAATAATCGTACGCTCCAAAATGGAAACACATGTAAACGTGCATGATTTTATTAATTGTATGCTTATGAGTTGTATTTTTTTAGTCCTCCTAATTACGCACAACATCGTGTTCTTATTCATGTGCTTGAAAACAAGGCTATGAGAAGATTCTTCTCATAAAAAACCGCACTAATCAACCCGAAAGTCAGTTGGTATGTAAGAGTAGATCTCGCTTAGTACCAAGGCATGTATAACGTGTGAATTTCAGAGTGTATCTCGAGTAGTGGGGGGGGGGCAGATCTTTTTCCTCTACCACCAGAGGTTGTTCAGGTATATCAAATACCCGAAATATCATAGTTTCTGTAAAATTGGGAACTTTTCAACACACCGTGAAACGAACCGGAGCCCTCCGGCTGGTGGACGAGCCTCAGAACACAGAAAGAACGCCACAACCATTGAATTACCACGTACCTTAAATTCTGTTCGGTACATTAAACTTGATTTTGAAGGAAAAGATAATGGAATTGAGCATGTTCGGGCGGAGCTCAAGTCGCTGTATATTGAACCAATCTTCGTTTCCCACCGTATAAATTTTTCCATATTCCTTGAGTATTTTTTCCCTGAACGAATCCAATAAAATAATTCTGAGACCGCTCACCTGAATTGGTTACATATAAAGTAAATGAGTGCTGAACTTCAACTGACACCAGAGAATTTTGGCATTCAGTTCATTCCCGTCGGTATATAAAGATCAACCAGCTGAAAGTACTCTTTTAAGCTAATACAGGAAACAGCGCTTTGGAATCGGCAATTATTGGATTGCAAGATACACCCGTTAAAATTGGATTGGGATAACCAAAAATCACGCATCGCACCACTCGAAATCTCACGGACTTACTCTATTAGACGTGTCAATGAGCAGACTGCATGATTCGTAACGGCTCGGCCTAATGGAAGTAGATGATCAAGGCGCCTGACTCTACATGGGGGTTGTTAGGCCACGTAGTAATGCCATGATACCGAATCCACCCTCAAAATACAAACAGGGACCATAGCATCGCCTAAAACGTCTCCGAGTATTCGAAACAACACCACTGCCTCGATTGTGACCGGGGTCGATCTCCGGTTTTCTGAGTAGTAGGACGGGGTCCATGGGGCTGTGAGAAATGATGGGACGAACGAGGAAGGAGAGAGGAAGGTACAGGGCAAGAGAGGATTCCGGCCGACGGTCGAGGGATATGACGGTGCGGCGAGAGGGGGGAAGGGCGGCGATACCCCCTGGGGAGACGGTGCTCGTTGTATGGGGGCGTTTGTGGGCGTGTGGATAGGGGGGAGAAAGGGCGGTAGTGGAGGGGCCCGGAGGAAAAGGAGCCCGGCGGGGGAAACCGCGTTAATCGGCGAAATATTCTGCTGGCTCCGAACAAATCCCTTTCCGCCGAGCGCCGAAAATTCGAAGGTGTAGTCTGGCTAATGAAGGTCATAAAGTAATGGATCACCCTACCGAGTCGTGAGTCGCTGGATTCATCGTTACGTTTCGTTTGGGTTATCGGATAGTCTGTCATTTAAGTCAATTATCTTGCAAGATAACACTCAGTTTGTTAGTCTCTCTCTTCATTCCATTTCCCCCTGTTTGTCTTAAATGCCTCTGAGAGAGCAATTCAGTGAATTCCAATGAGTATTCCGTGATTCTGAACATTCATTTAGATTATAACTAATTAAATAAATCATTATTGTGAAGTTTTTGTATCCCAGTCGAAGTCTTACATTTAGTTAAAAGAGAGGGTAGTACAAATATTGAAAAAATGCGACTGATAATACATAAATCGTTATTACTTCCTTCACAATAATAAGGTACAAAATTAGAAGAAAAAACATTCAATATCTTATTGCATTACGTCCGAAGATAATATTGGGAAAAATTCAAAATACTATGCTCTTGACTTCAAAATTATGACTGGGCAGAAGATGGTTCATGCTAATTAACAAAATAATTTTGCTAAAAGTATTTTCAACATTATGGCGGTGTATCTTCAATGTAAATAAAATATATTAACATGTAAAATTCAATTCAATTAATTTTAAACTATGTGTTTATTGAAATTTGTTCGTTAGACTGAAGTATTTCGGCGATGGTATTTTTTTGTCAGGGTATAAATTTTATTATAGTGTATTTCTAATGTACACTAACTAATATAATTTTTACATATGTATAATAAAAGAGTTAAAATGTTATTACCATTAATTAAATCATTATAAGCATATAATTTTCTTAACTGTCCTCCCCTGGCATACGTATTTAAAGGTGTTTGAAAGCCAGTAAATAATTTCAATTAAGCGTATAAACCAATGTGAAAGGCTATTCTTGGTATGGTTTTATGCATCAAAGTATTCATCATCCTAAAACTCCTCATTTGACTTGGAAAAGCAGTTAGTTTAAATCTTTTCAAAAAACAACATAAATATACAGGTTTTTGCACCACGAGTAACTACTTAAGTAAGAGATATACAGGTGCAATACCGACATTCCTAATGATTGCAGGCAAAACTCGATAGTTTCATCTTCACTTGTCAAAATGATTTTGGAAGTAAAAATGGGCGAATCCGAAAAAAACGGGACAATTGATGTGGATCAGGAAGATAGAATAGTACGAGGATAAGCTAGAGTGAGTGCTAGAGGGGGGTGGGTGAAAGAAATGGATCGTAAGATTTCTTTGAGAAAGGAACTCATGATTCCCTTCCGATGACGACTTGATGGGAGAAGGGGTTGATGGATCCAGACTTAAGGGAAAGGGTGCTAGTGTTTTGAAGATGGGAGAAGGGAGGACCTGCTGATTCGTGTTTAAATAACAATCGAAAATCGATTTGCTTCCAGCGCCGCGATAGCAAAAGGAAAATCAGTAGCATGACTGGAGGGATGGAACCGAGGAAAATTTTTATCCCACATTGCCAGATGAATGAACTTTTGTCTTTGAAAAAGTGAGCGGAGCACTTTTGAAAAGTCATCTGAGAATTCAGGAGATTCCCTCTTCCCTGAGAAATTTTGCTGGCGAACCTTTGAGAAATTGAAGGAGTGATGAAATAAAAAAAAACAGTTTTAAATTGACATATAAAAGTAGTATTGTTCATAATTCTAATGTTAAGAAAACAGAATCAGTTTGAGAATAATGACAGTCCTAGTGCATCTAGTCAGACAGACAGTCCTATTTCCTCATATTTTCAACATTCTTTCCCTTTAAATTGTTTTGGCTTCATTTTTAACAGCCCTCCAGACTATTCTGCACACGGTGTATTCTAATCTCTTCATTCTCACGGCTTTCTCCTTGCACCGAAATTTCCAGGACCTGTTTATCGTAGTTGATTCTTGGCCTTCTCCTATGGTTCTAGTTCGCAATGCCTTCAATAAGGGCCTCCTGTAAGCTGTAATGTCTCAGAATATTAATCAATTAGTTTTCCTCTACTTCTTGTGAGTTTACTCCACAAGCTCTTCTTTTCGCCTTCCTTCCTTACCCCTTCCTTACTTCCTTCCTTCGCCCTCTTTTCGCCTTACTTCATTTTTTATTCTTTATCTTCATTTTTTTTCATTACCATTTGATTTCCTTACATTTCCATTACCTCAAACCAACTTTTCTCTGTCATCCCTAACGTCCATGTCACCCGACTACAGAATAAAGAGAGTCCGTCGATACATTTTTTTATAATTCGCTTGAAATTAATAGACATACAAAGATGTCATGGAAACAATAAAAGGATAATTTTTTCCTGTATGACCTTCAATCTCGGAAAACAAAACCAATCGAAATATCCACGCACTTTTATAGTATGTATTCATTAAACATACCCTGTGGGATAGCCATTAAATAAAAGGCCTATAATTATCACATATGTGTGGTTATCATTCAAGCAATGAATATAATATTTTATTGCATGCTTTCAACAAAGTTGTGACTATGTAAATCAATTTTGATGCTGAAAAACACAAGACATAATATACGTGTAAATGTCATGCAATTTATGCAGAACCACCATTTACTGCGGGAAATATATCTCTATGAGAAAATTGGATTGATGTAAGAATGATATTGAAAAAATATATAAAATTACTCTCAAATAGTAAAGTATTGACCTTTATCTTATATCTTTTGGTGTTATTTTCCAGAGTTTGAAGTAAAGGACAACCTCTTTAGTTTACCTCACACACTGGAATTTTTATCAAAAAATCATGGTGGCTTGAATTATATATTCCTTCTATACTAAAATTCTTTTACTAAAATCATCGTTGTGTTTATACAAGTAATTCTCTAAGATGGATATGATTATTACTCTGAAATATGACGGATTAATTAAATCGTAGAAAGCCCAGTACTCTTAAGATCTCTTCATCACAACCGAAGTAAAGTGCACTCACACCAACACATGTCTAGCCGCATTTCTCTAGTTATTTAAATTAGAGAAAATAATGACTCAATCCCAAGAAAGTCAGTTAAAAGGGATTTTTTGTGACCACTCTAAGTTTTTGAATTCATGTTTTGGAAATGGCGTCAACACAAATCTCGGGTCTAAAGGAGTAGTTTCAGATTAAATTTATGTCCCGAGACAAACGGGATAAATTCGTGTTTTGACCTATATGCATAAGTAGCTGGAAAAATTAGTTTTTTTTTCTGTACGGTGAATACAATGGACGACATTTTTATTGTGCATTTTTGAAACTCATTTTAAAAAGTAGTTAAGAGATTCTAGAAGTGATATATCAAACACCAAACCGCAAAAAAATATTTGTATTTCTTAACGTAATACTCTCATGTTTAATCATATAATAATTATCATCAATTTAAAAAAAAATAAAAAAATAGCAGCAGGTAGTTTGGTGAGGCTGATATTTCCTTTGTTAACGGTTCACGGTGGTCTCCGTAGCTACGTACTCTATTTTTGTGATGAGGTAGACAAAATTATATTGAAAATAAAATGTACAAAATGATTACACAGATTGTAATCGTCTTGATTTTCACCTCTTGTTTGCCCGACTTGGTCAATACTCTCTCCTTCATGAGTTATTTGGGAGAATTCAACGGAACTAAGCAAAACTCCTGTTTTCGCATACATATTAATGACGGTGATACAATTGTGTACAGGGTGAATTGAGCGGAGTACTTATTCATCAGTCGCTAATTGATCCGTTGTCAGCGAATTTAACTTTCGAATGGTATTAAAAAAAATGTCCCCTTCCCTCAAATACGCGATTCATTGTTCGATTTAAAAAAATCCAAGGTTTTTTTATGGTCACGGATATATTTTCCAAAAAATAAATTGAATTATCCTCGGGGATGTAAAAGGCTCACCCCTGCCTTTCACTTCATCTCACCTACTCTCACTGGATCCCACTCTCACCTACTACCACCACATTCTTTCCCCGCCCTCCTTCCCCATCATCATCACCATCCCACCACGTCCTGCGAAAACGTCCGACTCTCGCGGAAAAGCCCCTTTCCTTCTCCCGGGACCTATAACGCCTTAGTGTTGCAGCTCAAATTGCGGAATGCTACGACTTCTTCCGTCCTAATTTTGGTTCTCTCTCTCTCTCCCGCGCCATCTCGTACCCTCCAGGGTAAAAAAAGAAAACGCAAACCTCGATTGGATTATCTCCTCGCTGAGAAGAAGATATGATTTTCTCTGCCAACGAGTGGTGAAGATAAAAAAAATCACAAATGGATGCAGGCCTGTGAAGCCGCGTTAGCTGCGAGATGTCTTCCGTTTTTTTACTCTCTCTCTCTCTCTCTCTCTCCAGGAAAAAAGTGGCAGTTTCCCGTGTTTCACAAACGACGAATTTCTCTCGGTGTATAGGGCGAGGATTTGGTGCGATGAAAAAACAGCGTCCTCTTCCAAAAAACACGCAAGCATAGAATGAGATCGCAAAATTACCTTGTGAGATCTCCAAGAGATGGAGGAGCAAGGAAAGGTTAAATGTAGGGTATGCATGTGGGCGAAAGAACGGTACTCTCAATTTCATAAAATACTATCATTTTTTCATGGTATAACCCCAAAAAATATTAATTCTAGAAAAAATGTGGATCCTCACACTTTCCGAATGCGACAGAATAGTGGTGAAAGAGGGAAATATTTTTGCGCTCTAAATTCTTTTTGCATCGTAATAGGTTCCCTTTACATTCACATCACCCTCATTGCTTGAGAAATCGTGGAAAAAATGTGAAAATAGGGCACTATTAAAATTTAATGGTCCTTAAATATGTTTGAATGACACATTTTTATTCAATTTTTATTTAATAAAAACAAATGGTGATGAAATGAAAAATATGTCAAATAATCAAGTATAACTTTTTTGTCTTTTAATCTATTGTCGGGTATTTATTATTCAATGATGAATATTTCTTCAGCATAAATAAAAACATTTGTAACTTCAAGCAGTATCAGGATTAAAATCTCACTCGAAAGGAATAAAAACGAGTAGTATTCGGCCAAACATCTTAATTTGAAAGGATTATTTCGCATATATTTCGACAGTTACTTTTATTTATTCAAATTATTTTATGACGACTGGGAATGTTGCTTGGTGTTGGAAGGTGCGTATTTCCACATTTCTCTCGTATTAATATTGTAAATTTTCACAGCAAATAAAAAATTAGTATCATGTTATTACCGTGAAGGACTGTACTATTATGAATGTATATTTTTTAATATAAACTTATATATTGCACCAATGCATGACATATTTTTTATTTAATTCTGTAGTTCGACGAACTTCACATCCATTGGAATAGGCATATGACAATATGCTACAACATCTTAAAAAGTAGTGATTTTTGCTGGTTGAATTTTGATTATTATAAGTGTTTGTAAGCCTTATGGAAAAAGAACAGACCTGTAACTTCATTATATCCGGGAGTAAAAGTCATTTTTCTGGAGACTGCGGCGAAATTAAGTCACTTTTTACTTTAAGCTTTAATTCGACTAAAGCGAGCATACTTTTTCAAGTTTTGTAGTTTTTGTATAGAAATAATTGAAGTGAATCGATGAAAGATAAGAAATTTAAATCAGAATATGGTTCTATTAGGTTAAATCATCTTTGAATACACGAAGGTCACCTAGCGGGACTTATTATACGTATTTATAAAAACTAAGGGAAGAATGTTTTAATAGGTCAACTAAGAGATCTACAAGAGATCATTATGTGAAAGGGTACAGCATTAGGGAAAGGAAAAAAGTAGAAAATGGAAAACTGAAAATAAATTCAGAGGAACTCTACGGGAAAAATATTGGAGTTTTTCATCAAATTATTTAGTGAGTAAATGTTGGTGGTCACCTTTTCACAAGAATATAGTTCTAGTCTTCAATACAAGAGGTAGATATCTATATTCAAATCCATATGTAGAGAGTTCATATTGCCTATATTTTGATATTTATTATGAATTGAAATTTATGACTAAATAGAAATTACGACGGCGGAACAGAAAGTAATTTACGTTTCGGCCTAGCGTGAATGTGGTGATGGTTAGAGCCATCACCTTGGTGCATCCTTCTGTGGTAGTATGGAGACTGGGATTATTTTATTTTGCTCACTTCAAAACTATTAAAATGTGCGCTTCAACAGAAAATCGCTCGAGTTTTGAAGTGCGATCTTTGATTAGGTTTTTACTGGCAAAAAACCGTAAACCAATTGAAAATCATAGGCAACTTTGTGAAGTTTACGAAGAGGGAATAATGAGTGAAGACGGATTGAGGCAGTGGTGTATTCAGTTTAAATGGTCGCACCGATAGTCACGATGTGAACCGCAGTGGTTGGCTTAACCTTATGGCAGGTGAAATGACGCTGAAAACCAACGAAAAAATTCGTAAAAATCGCCAATTTAAGATTATGGGTTTCTCGCTAAATGTGGCTTGAAATACATGGTTTTGACAGTGATACAGAATTGCATGCTTGCGTAAACAAATGGTTTAAGTATAAGGTGGTAGGTTTCTTCAGAGACCAAAAGCTTCTGTATCGTTATGATAAATACCTCAATTTGAATAGCGACTACGAAGAAAAATATTTTATGAATGTGCCTTTCAAATGTATATAATAAAGCCTTGTCTTATTGCTAAGTTAATATTTTACTTCAAAATGTAACTTACTCTCTGGAGACTCCTTTTATGTCAAAAGGATTTGTAAAAATGAGTCGGTACCAAACTGATATTTGAACATTTTCATTCACACGCGTTAACATTTGGCCTAGTAAAATCTCCGGCCCAAATGCAATAAGGAAAGGGATATTTTATTTTTCTGAATAAAAAGACATGGGATTTTAAGCCCTTGACATTGAAATGCTTCATACTCACACTTGATCCAAGCTCCATTATATTTTTCAAAGGCACAAATCCATTCAATTAATCATTGGTAATTAATGTAAATTTAAAGTCCCCATTTTGATTTTTTTCGAATGATGAGCCGAAAACCTCTCTCACAACTCTTCATTCGTAGTCTCACAACCGATATATATGATGATGAGATATCAATTCAACGGTACCGACTCCCCAGGGACACGGAACGTGAGGCGAATGCAATTGAAAGAAGCGACTGCCTTTGTGACGGCAACGCAAAGGAGGGTATTCGGTGATATCTCCATGGATCAAAGGATGAGTCTCATTCCACTCCCTGGGGGTGACAAAAGGACGTGGATATGTGTGTATATATTAATATATTTTTGATTTTACGCGTGTTATATAAATAAATATATTTAATATGTATATTTATGTGTTATATATATATATATATATATATATATATATTGTTATTATATACGAGTATATATATATATATATACTCGTATATAATAACATGCACCAGGTGAGCTCCTCATCTAACAAGTCATTCCTCGGGTTGCAAAAATATGGCTGTTTGTGTATTAGTGTTAACAAAAACTAATTTTGGGTTTTTTAAGAAAGAGAAAAGCTTAAGTTGTATATTAAAATAGGAGTTCATAAACTATAGCAGATGTAACAGTTTGGACCAAACTGTACAAAGTAATGGGAGCATAAGAAGAAGTATTGTGTTACGCAAAGGAGCCTTCAAAGGGAGAATGAAATTGCTGACAGGGACGTTGAGTAAGGAGAGCAACCAAGGAGGAGAGGAAGTACGTAGAATTGAAGAGAGACTTATTATAACCGTTTTAGTTTTCGATGTCTGGTATAGGATAAACAAAAAATGTGTCTATGTGCCGTTATATAGTCTGTGTTGTTTGTGTGTAAAACTTTCAGTTCAGTATTAAAATCCTTTACATACATAATTTTACGTATTAGTATACGCCACACACAAAATAACAATAGGAATCGGGTATTGGTGTGGACCATCGGTCGATAAATAGAAAACTCATGCTTACATTTAATCTCGAAATATGAAACAGGCAAGGTAAATTTTTCATTGAATTCTTTAAGTATTTCGACTGCATTTTCTGTTGCCTTTATTCATGAAAGTAAGTGCATTTTAATTTCAAATACTGGATATTTGAACTGTTAATAAATTGAATTAATTTGTAATATTCAAATCCTTGACATACGGTTTCTTTAGCTCTTAAAGTACCACCTCTTCCTCTCGATGTTCTCTTTTTTCTCGACTCCACCTGGGCCTCAGATTTCGGGGTGGGTGAACTTATTCCTATGTTGTTTCAACCCCGGCGGCGGAACACAGCCCAAAAAGATAATTCTCCTACATGTACCGACTGTCTGGACTCAAACTAAACCACGAACACGACGCCCGACCGCCCTCCTCCGCTCCGTTCAAATGAACGCTTCACGCTGACTATTTCAGCGATAATTTTTCCGGAAAAGACGGATGCTCCGGCGTGAACGGGTACAAATAACTGAGTTCCGGGAAACGCTTGCACCTCTTCTGGTTTCCGCCGAGGGGGCGGGAAAGGGATTTATCATGGGGCGTTGGCACCGCGCAACCCGAGTCCTCGCCGCCGTCGCCCGGGTGCGACACTTGACCCCGTTCCCAGGCGGGAAAAAGAGAAAGCGGGTATAGGTCGTTTCACGGCTAGGGATTGAAGGGTAGATAAGTGATGCGAAGACTTGGGGACGGGCCGGCGACGGCGCGCCATTCGACTCACACGCTGATGGTGAATTATTGCCTCCGCTGCGGCCGATTAGCATCAACGATTTCGCGAAATTCCGCCCGCGATCCTAATGCAACGTTTCGGGCACACACGGTGTGTGCGCTCCACTCAGCTCCGCGTACGGTCGCGTTATTAACCGTGCAATCCGCGTTTACGTGTTTCCTCATAATGTTTTCAAACGCAGTTTTAATGGCCTGGTCGGATTGATGCTGTACTCTCCTCTGGATTCCAGCTAGAACACTCCCACCAATTCACAGTGTTTCCTGCGAGAGGGGATAAGTACATTTTTTGTGTTCCTTGCGTAACTGATGAATTAACACTTTACGGTTGTAGCTGTTTACCACCAAATAATATCAGCCGGTGATTTCGCCAACGAAACCAATGTAGGCACGTTTATTTTCTTTTGTAATGATGTGAGGATTTCCATCAAAACGTTTGATACCATATTGCTCAACCATATTGCTCAAATATTTACCATAGACAATAATTATTGGCAATAGAAAGTTTGATTTTTTAGTAAACCCCTTTTGATAGCATAAAATAGATTTCAAAACATAATTCAAAATCTGTGAATGTAAATTTTAATTATATGTAAAACAAGATTATTTAATCTAAAGTCAGTGCTCAAACGAGAGAGCCACATTATTCCTCTCAGACATATTCATCCCTCGAACATAAGAACTATTGCCTAATCTTTGTTTCTTATAGTTCATTCTCACACTGAAATACCATCTATTGAAAAATATTTTCGGGCATAATAATATATTTAGAAATAATGTATAATAAATAAGATATTAGAAATTTTCAATACTAATATTTATAATAACCTCCACAATGGGGCCACAAACACCCAAATGATGATAAATCTAATTTTTAATTATTTTTGACAACTCAAAAATTCATTCCAGCATTATTTTCTGTTCCCAAAAAAGGGCCGTATTTTTTAAGAGAAAATTTAATAGTATGTCTTAATTTGGTTAAGTACAAAGCTAACTATTAATCAAATTAATGTTTTTCAATTCAATTTTACTGTTTATTGCGGCTCGCAGTTTCACCATTAAACATGAAAGTCTTCTGAATCTTTCCTATGAGCAGAGCCGTCTTAAAAATAACTATTTTTATTCATTTTTCCTTTTCAGTAATATCAATCATCATTTTATTGAAATTAATAATGAAAGTTAATCAAGGTAACTTAACGTTAAGTTAACGCTAACCTTCAACATGCATTTGCCTTCACTTCAACCTTACTATTACTAAATGATTTAATTTTTTAGAGTTAGGTTTTCCTCGTCTATGGTGTCTAATGATTTAATTTTCATCAGCAATTCACACATATTGCAATTTTGATAGCCACCAAATGGAATTCATTGTGAGAAGTATTGGATTTGTTTTACGTGGGAATGTCAGCGATAGAATACAACAGTAAATTGTCTCAGTTGCTTATACAGTTGCTTATATTTACACCCCATTACTCTTTTGACTATAATGTTGATACAATATCAATATTGGCTTTAATTTTAATGGTTTTTTGGGAGACCCATTATTAAATTAAAACAGACCGCAACATCATAAATCAACGAAAATGCTCAAACCCTTAATTTTCCCTGAATGTGAACCTACAACGTAAGTCAGCACTTCTGTGTACTTCAATCACCTTCATAGAACGTGGTGATCATCATTTGCGACAAATATGTCTTGTTTTAATATTTTTATTTCATATTTTATCTTCAAACCAAAAACCAAATAAATCTTTATCAAAATAAAATGAAAATGTGAGAATTACAAAATGAAGTAACTTTCAGCTGGTATTTGTATGACGAATCCAAGCTCTAGGTTGTTTCTATCATCAAATATTTTGTTGTGACTCTAATAATTACAAATATATTAGGGTTGGCTTAAATCAATTTGATAATATCTTCAAATCATATTCAATCTCTGCATTAGAAAAGTGATACATTGCATTCTTAGTCCTGGAAATTTTAAATGAAAGTAATTTACGAGTTTCTTCTACGGAAATCAGTTTAGTTTTTCACCCTTAATGAGTGCAATACTATATATTGAACGTTTTAGCATAAAGGAAATAGAAGTTTCTCTTGAAATTCCTTTATTGTCTATTGGGTATTTAGGTTGGCATTCATTACCGTTTGAAGATTAATAAAGTTATTTTGTGTAATTTACGTATAATATGGTGTTACAAATTAAGATTTATTGATGAGATAAATAGATTGTTAATTAAATCTACTTATGAAAATTCTGCTTTTGATAGCTTAGTTTGACTAAATAATGTTTACTCAAAATTTCAGGTAATGAAGAGGATGAGTAAGAACTTCCGTAGACTTTATTATTCCATTTTTCTAAGATTTCCATTTGAAGGGATGACATTTTTTTGGGTTTCATTGAAATTGAGTATAAAATAAAGTGACGGCATATACTCAAAACTGACCGTATCTTCAAATTGAAAATGTTATACATATCCCCTCATAGCTTGACTGCCAATTTTACGTTGCTTCTATGGATATGGATTGGCGCGTCACAAAAATATTTTCAAACGGAACTTCAAACATATCCAGACCTTTTTTTTTTAATTTAACCAACCAAAATATTTTATTTTATTTACGGCAGAAACTTTACTACTCATTTACTGAAATTTTTCATTCCCTTTAAATGTGGAAATGAATGCTGGATAGAAAAGCATTACTCTGGGCCGCAGGCATTCAGCCATAATCATAAGCTAGGAAAGTAACGTAACTCCAACTGGCGTAATTAATGCAGGATGCGTAGGCATCATCTGCCTCCACGTGATTTCGCCGTCAACTGTCTGCGCAATCGATTTGCATATGACCTCGAATTTAGGTCAAGTGTGCTACTCTTTCTGTTCTTCACTCTCAAAGCAAATGAATCGGCGGAGGAATTAAAGCAGGAGTATTGCGCGCCCACGGACGTACGTGTGGTGGCGAAAAAATTTGTATGGGTTACGAAGCAAAACGTTACGTACCCGTAAAAGCTCTCTGTACAATTCACCCTTTGTTAATCTTGGTTGCCTGGAAATTATGCCTTACTTCTCATCCACCATGCGCAGACTACACAAGCCTCTCCGGGAAACAGCTCCGCGGTTTAATTTTGGGGGAAAATGCTTTACTTAGTTATCCTTCTCATGTAACGGGCCACACGAAGTGCGAATTGCTCTAAATATATCGTCAAAGATGGCTTAAAAAATCAATTATCACAAATATGAATTTTTTGAACAAAAATGAAAGTTTTATTAAACTATCGAATTTTTAACAGTATTTAGCTTTAAAAAAATCATTTCACCTCATGAAAAATCTTAACTACCTTTGAAGTATGATTGATATCCATGCGAATGTCATACTATAACATTTACTCATACATTATTAGCTACCACACTACTTTTATTATTACTAATATCATATATAATAATTTAATAATGTTTTAAAGCTTAATTTAGAAAAAAATACTCGCCGAACCAAATTGAGCAGACTCGCTTTTGGTTTCATAAATTTAATTTTGAATTTAAATTTCATTTTAAGTTTCTTTGCTTTAGTTTAAAGCAAAATTCTCTTTCATCAATTTTTTGCATGTCTTATTGCAAGAGACAATTTTATTATGTTGCAGTATAACATCTTGAACGAATCAAAATCTAACCTTTCTTATCATTTATTCACGTCCTCAGGTACGATTTTATTATCAAATTTGATATTCTAACTTTAAAGCTGAAAAAAATGGTGCCCCCTTTTTTCGTAATTCCTGCTTCCTTATAATGTCTTTTTATCATCCTAATGCTCTAGCCCATTTATCACATCAGGATACGCATATGGTAATCAGACTGAGTATCGTAGTACGTTACGTTCTCGATAGTGTTTTATATTTGGAGATTAAAAGTGGTTTTAGTTGAGAGGGTTTACTGAACCAATAATTTCAAATTATTCTCCGAACGAGTGTTCTTCAGCAGATTTATATTTATAACCCAACTTCCATTAACCAAGTTTACTCTTTTTTTTTCAATTTTCAAAGATTCAATTTTTAAAATATACCAGCCTTTCCAAAATGACCCCGGAACTTTTCCCTCCTCCCGACTTTCGTTCCCGTCAAACCCACAGCTCCCTCTCCCCTCAACCCTACACGCTGGGTATTTTCCTCTCCTCGCCTCTTCGGCTCTCCGTAACCCAAAGCCCATTCCTAGTTGCTCTGTTGATGGTGAAAATCAGAATTCCAAAACGCCGTCCGTCCAGCTCCTTCCGAAACACTCCACATACCCTCTCCCCTGGCTTACTACCGTTCCTTCTGCCCTGGCAAGCGGACCCGTCCGCAAAGCACCATCTCCCCCAATATTCCGTGCTCGAATCACGCATACGTCGGGGAAGCCCGTCAAAGTGGCGCGCCATGCTGTAAACAATCTCGGCTGCGGCACACGCCAATATTACGGGCGCTCGATTGCATAGAAAAAAAAAGAGGGGGATGTTTGGCGGCTTTGCTCTCGGCACTTGTATAAGAATAATTCATTTATGAAGTAAGCCGCGGCGTATTGGCTTTGAATCCCTTTTAATCTATCAGCCGGTTCCCGATAATTCCCAACGTGCACACGCTATCATTTTCGGCTATCCAATGGATAGGAGCTTCAGAATTTCAATGGACGATTTTGAAGTTTCTCTTTCAACGCCCACTCGATATCCAAAGTATCTATGATGCATTATTCCGGCCGTTTGGTCCGGTTAATTCAAAACTGGTCATTTTGAATTAATAAGCCGTACTAGAGTGCGTTTTAAATAATTTACTAAATGAGCTAAAATGAAATCGAAAGCTGATAAGTAATAAAATATTAACATTAAGGAATAAAAGAGAGCAACTGCCGTGGATTTTAAGGAATACATGTACATGGATACGTTTCCCGTACATTAATCGCAGTCTTTCAAAGCGTATACACGTCTGCACACGTTCACTGAGTCAAAGTTAGAATAAAAACTGAAATCCAATAACCTATGCACATAAAACTATTTTTTTATTTCTGCAAAAATTATAATTCTATCGTTGAAACTGAATATAATGTTTCCCATCGCTTAACGCTTGCGATAAATTTAAGATGCAGATGTTAAAAGTCTCAGTATAAATCGTTCGTGCTGTAATTACACACTTGTGCACGCCTATTAGAATTGATTGACTATTCCTTTGAGTATTTATGTGATAATGTCCACATATGGACCGTAAACAATCTTCAATATATGGAATACATGATATGCATTTACATTTAAAGTAGTTTTTCACTTGGAATTTTATATGATCATAATTCCAATATTAATACTACCGATTTTCATTGGTATTCGTTCTTACATTTTTATTGTATTGCAAAAGAACATATTATTGATTTATGTGCTTGCATTATATCCCGTACATGATTCCAGCTAGCGATCAATCCATTACACTCAGCTTGATACTGTTGTATTTCCCGCTTGATTACGGAGTTTTTTACGTGGAGAGATGATATAAAGATTGAAAACTTGACATATTTCCAATTAAAAGAAAGAATACATTACCATTTGGTACTTCTTTAAACCAATTTCATAATTAATTAGATCCTCCCTGTTGATAAATCGGAATAAATAAATGAATACACATCGAAAATAAGATTTACACGTATTACACTGAATAGAATTCAATATTTTTGAAATGCTCGGATATGTAAATTCTGTCATAGGATCCGATACTATGGAACGAATAGGGAGAGATCTAATGGTACACTTGTAGCTAACCATTGAATGGTTGAATTGAATGAACCTCATGGCAGACGTTCATATTAATTAATAAAAAAATATTGCAGAGCATCATTTTTTGACATACCCAGCGACAGTAAAAAGAAAACTTTTTGGTGTATATGGCATCATTTATTCATTCCAAATTTAGGAAGTAATTTTCGTAATCCTTGTACTCCATAATTGTACACGTCAAAAGTCATGATAGAGTTACAATATAAGTCAAAGAATATATATATATATATATATATATATATATATAGATGATTTCTTCGAAGTAACACGGAAGTGTTGAATAAAAAACTTAGACAGTAGCACACAGCACGAGAACACACAAAAAGAACACTCACAATAATATTTTGATAATTTAGACGGAGCTCGAGTCCGTCGAAATTATCAAGATATTATTGTGAGTATTCTTTTTATGTGTTCTCGTGCTGTGTGCTACTGTCTAAGTTATATATATATATATATATATATATATATATGTATATATATATATATATATATATATATATGTATATATATATATATATATATATATATATATATATATATATATATATATATAATCCCTGAATAATTACTCCATATTACTCAATGTATAGAGTTTTAAGGTCTTGTTGAAAGTTACATCTAAGAACAATAAAGAAGAAAAATGGCTGCAAGAATATTTTCTCACAACTCGATTGAGGCCATTTTAATCCATTAATTCTAAGTAAGAGTTAAAAAAACATCGGATATAATTTATTTGTCTATTGCAACATTTAATCGAGAATCGTCATTTTAATCTAGCAAATTAAGAGTTTTTATTATCTTTGGAAAATTACTTGCCATTATATTTTGCATCATTGCGCTGAACAAGCCTCTGTTAACGTATATGATCTATTAAATTTTTAGCTATTTCTTCGCTCCTTAAACTGAAAATTCAACTAAAAAGAGGTTTTTTCTTACGAAATGAACATCGGTGTCACTGGTAAAAATGTTCACTTTTCTTTTTCAGTTAAATAGTTTATTGGATTAACTTTTTTAAACTATGTACAGTGAATTCCGTGTGACAGCGGTATTCAGAGAACCGCTTTTCGCAGATTAATTTTATTTTATATTTGCCAATTCCCTAAGTAAGAAAATCTTTCACCAAAAATAGACCTGAACATAATGCAACAATGAAGCGTCACTGAAAACGAGGCTTTATTTCGTTTCCGCGAACATATAGTATTCATCTACCAGTTATATAGTTATAGTTTATATTGAGTTCGGCTACGAAGAGGTAAATGATAAGGAAATATACGATTTGGAGGTTGACTTCGCTGCCCGAACAGGAGTTTAGAGGAGATGACTAATTTAACTTAATATTTCGTGTGAGTCTATATTCTTCCCATTTGCAATATGTTGACCGAAAAATGGCGCTGGAGGGGTTGGGTGGAAATAAATGCGCGGAAGTAGAAATTATGGTTAGTACTTAAAGAAGAGGAGAGTCATATGCCGGTGCAATATAGGGATGCGAATTAAGACGAGGATGTATAGTGAGAAGGAAGGAACTGAAGGATGACAACGGAGAATGATTTGGGGAAGGAGTGTGCGAACTAAATGGTGAGAGAAGATGAGCAGAGTTTACTGCAGTAGGTTGTATGCTGGATTAAAATGTGGCCATGGCAGAAATGTAAATTATTTTATCTGGCAGAAAAGGGTAATGAGAGACTTTGGGAAAGGGCTTTGAAATCTGTTGGCGAGAGGGCGTTATGGGTGAAGAGGAGGAGGGAAGAGGGTGGTACGTGGAACGAACGTGTGTGGTGACGTAGAATATAGTGGAGGAGGGGTCCATTAATAAGGTATGAGGAGGAGAAGGGGAAATAAAAATGGAGAGATAGTTGGAGGTATGGCACGGTGGGGAGGAGTTAGAGAAAAGGCATCGGCGAACGGTCGTGGATATGGAAGGGTTAAGGGTGGGGCGAGGTGGCTTACAGTTGGGGTTGGAGCCGTTGGAGGGACGGGATTGAGAGTAAACGAAGGTTTGAAGGACGGGGAGATGAATCTGCTGATCCCATTATGCTTCTTTTTACTATTCCCCTGTGCGTTGTTTCAGAGCTCCGAGATTTTCCATATTATCCGCGCACTTTTTATTTTAACTTAGGTTCTTTGATGGCGTGGGCATCAAATAGAGGGGGAGCTCAGTTTCCTGCATTCCCGCTTTCTCTCCTGAAGCCGAGGATGTTGCCAGGGAGGACTAGATGTTATTTTTCTTCCCCGTCTGCGATATCCACGCAGCGCGGTATTCGGTGAGGTTTGTTGATTTCCTCCACCAGTCGATAGGTTTTGGCGTCTCCTGTGAGTTATACAACCTTGTGTGTAACAAAAATAGCCTATGTTGCAGGATAAAACAGTTTCTTCAAAAGCGTCCAAATGTAAACGGATTGAACAAACCCATCTGCCTACCGTAGTATATACGAGGTGAATTTCAACATGGATATTATTGCTCTCTCGTCACATTGCAATTGCCATAAGCCTATTACGTCAAGTTTTTTTTTTAAATCGAATAATTTAATTGCATTTGTTTTAGTTTTTAGACCGCCAGTTTGATTAGTCAGGTGACCACGTAAATAATTCATTTTAAATATTTATAAAAATATACGTTAAATACGTTCCATAATTCATGGTTATAGTCTTTTCAATGAAAAGTCTACTTTTTCCTTTCTGCGGTGAGAAATTAAGATTTACCAACGACATCTTACTACGGTACCAAAAATTCTACGAAATTAGGCGACATCCGGTACAAAAGTTGAGATTTATTTATCATAAGCAAAAGACAAATATGTATTGAGTTGAAGCACCTAAAAGGGTACGATGTTCCTCTTAAGCACAGATGCAAAGGAGGGAAATGGTTTATATATAAGTGGCTATTTATCAATTAAATATAGAATACGTTTTTGAATTATATTTTATTATATTAATGAACGATGACAGACACAAAAGACGGTTTCTCATAGACAGTGCTTCCACGTGGAAATTTTTATCATACTCCTATGTCACGTAAAGGGAAGCGAAAAGTAATAAACTACTAATTATTTACGTTGCTTCATTTGACTGACACGTACTCTTTCACGGAATATTTTTTATTCATTTCGGAATTTTTCAAAATCCTGTAAATTTAAACACATAGCAACAACATTTATAATAAATTGCGTCAAAACACCGGTTTCCGTAAAAATTTCATTAATGTAACAAATGTTTCGGAACATTTCCGTCGATATATATTATTTCCGTATTCACTCATTCGCTTATTGAGTAAAGAGCACCCTGTGCCGGTGTAAAAAAAACGACACGAGGGTACATGATAGGAACATGAAAAACATTAGATCAACATTATTCAGGACGTGGAGGTGATAAATATGCTGTACATGTATGGCATTTGTCGGGGAATAACTGCGCTTGGGTCACATAATTTCACATTAAGGCACGAGTAAAAAGAAAACATGAACAGCTCATTTCACGGAGCAAACCTCTCCGGAATCCATTCAGCGCGGAGTCGAACGATCAACAAGCTGATGCCGACGGTCAGAGTTGCGAGGCGACCAGCGTTAAATCCTTTTCACCCTTTCGCCCATGAAGTTAATGAACGGGGTCGTAATTTATTGCATTTATATCCCATTCATCCGTCTTGCTTTGTCAGCGTGTGCAGACGACACCATGAGGGTGGGCCCGAACGGACGGAAAGGGGGGAATAGGTGGGGAGAAGGGTGAGACGGTAGGAGGGGAGGGTCGAAGTGAAAAGGATGTGATGCGTCGTTGCACCAGATAGAATAATAACGCATCGGTTGAAGAGGAGTGGACGTGGCCGGTTGTGAAAAAACGAGGCTTCTTTTCCAAAATGACCAAATCTCTCCCTTCTCACCCCACAGTGACATGTTACCTAAGCACCCGTGGATAGAACCCCCGCTCTTTCGTCCATCCTTTTCCCTACCCTATACATTTCAACACGCTTGCCAACTGAGACTGAGATTACCCTATTTATATTTTTTGCTGCATAAATACAGCAGTAGTGAAAGTGACGATGTATAGCAATTGCGATTAAGAGAAGGAAGTTTACATTGGGTCCGGGAAATTAGATGTCAATCCGTACTTTTAATTTGTTTCCTTTGTATAAATGATGTGTGTATGTGGTATTATATAAAAGAGTATTAATTGTGCAACGATGTTTAACTGGTTGATATTATAAACACCAGTAAATTTACACATGGTCAATATTTATGAATGATAGAGGGGAGAGCTGCACATTATTGTAACAATTCTATGAAAATGGGGTTTTTTGCAATTTCCACCATCGATACATCAATTTTTTTTAAATCAACCCGCATAAATGTACGAAATGTGTGTATACACAAGCATATACATGCATGTATATGTCATATGCTTATGCACTTAGTCTGTCTATGTCTAAGTCTTACTAAGTCTAAGTCTATTGCATGATAACACACATTGTAATTTCTATTTATATATGCATAGCGGGAAATGATTCAGCCAATGAAGACCATTCTAAATTAAATAGCTTAACTTACAGCATTAACGATTTATTTCCTTACGAACAGGCCGTCCATAATGCAATAAAATCCGAATTCTTCTCTCTCCGTCGGTAGGAGTGAGAAATACAGAAAGAGAAAAATAGTTCTCCGCTCCGCCTCTGTATCATTCCGTTCAGTCAGGGAAAAACTCTGTCAAGTCACGGACCCTCCAAATCGTGAAGGTAGAACATCACCAGGTTACATTAGAATATATCGAATGACGTACTAAATTATCATTCTCACTTTTAAGCTTTTCCTTTTCTGTATCTTTTCAACCTTCCGTCTCACCCCCATCACCCTCGTGACTTTTATTCTGGTCTGTCGGAGACCCTCGTGAGAGAATGACGGTGTGGACATCTTCCATCCTCGGATGTGGTTGAAGAAAACAGGAAGAGTAAGATAAAGGAACCAGGAAAGGGAGAGTTAGAGAATAACTTTCAACGCAATTGTGTCTCCTACTCATTCCGTCTTTCACTCTCACGTCCTTCTCCCTCCCCCTGACAAGCTCCCGATCTTGTAAACGTTCCAAATGCATTTACAACTAAAACACCTCTTTGCGCTCAATGATGATGTGAATATTTTCTTTTCATCAGAAATGTGAAATATGATACAACCACCGATTGTTACCCAGCCATTAAAACCTAATGAGTAGATTTCATTCAACTAGTAACTAAATTTGAACGAATTTATTTTGTTTCCACAAATAAACGGTCTTCTTTAGTTTTGTATTAGCATTTATTTTCCTCTTTTTTTAATTATAATATTAGCGTGAATATTCATAATTCAAGTTCAACTTTTTTTTGTTTTATTCAAAGTTCTAAATATATGGCGTGAATTAAAGAACTTTCAATGAAATGAGGGATGCTTTAGTAAGCTGTGAGCCCTCTAGTCGTAGAAAAGCTTCTGGTTGAAAAGTGTGTCAACGCTCAAGGAATATACCTCGAAGAATTTTGAGGCATTAGAGCAATATCCGAAATAAACCTATTTCTCCGAAACTTTACCTGATACTTTTTATATAATCCTTCTATTTTAGAAAAGGAGATAATATTATAAGGCTTTCGAGTTCCCCCGGAGATGTAGTGGGACTTTGATGGAGTGTACATAAAAGTTAATTTAAATCAAAGTAGTAAGAATGATGTTTTTGGAAGTTTGGAAGAGACATGCAAGGGTTAGGCAGTAGGCAATAAATTGGCAAATGGGAACAAGATTCCTGAAATAGTCAAATTTTGGGTTTTTTATTTTTTTAACAATAAGGAAAGCGGACTGAAAAATATGCTTGCATTTAAAAAAAAATTAGAGTTTCCAGGTAGTAATTCGATTTTCATTTTCCAAAGATTCAGGGTTTACATTTCAAATCGTATATTGACGTCCTAATTATACGAAGTGTTTTTCCCTTGTTTCCCGGTTTAAAATACTAAATTACAATCATCACATACTTACAGAAAATATTAATTTTGCTCGCACTATCAAATATTTCCACGCCTGAGTGTTTTTAATATTGAATAAGAAACAATTTTTATTACTCTGGTGGACGAGAGAACTCACAGAAAAAGTGAAACACACAAGTGACACTCGGAGAAAACACATTTTAGCCGCATCCAGCTTTGCTTAACCATAAACAACAGCTGTAGCAAACCATGTATTAAAACTAGTATTTCTTTACCTCCGGCCTGTCCCTCTTTCTCTTCCTAATTCTATCTCTTTCAAATTTCCGTATAATTCCATTTCCCTTGCTTTTGCCAGTTCCCATATTTTCCGCCCAAATTCTATTAGCATCCCGTCAGGCCGCCATCCTTGCCGTGTTTCCTCTTTCATCCCCATTGCTCACACTTGATTCCGGACCGCATATTCCGCAATGGTGCCTCAAAGAAGTTTGAGGAGAGGAGAAAAAGGGGGAGAGACATGTCTCCCATTCTTTCTATTACTTAATTTGTGAGACATGGGTGTTATTAACCCCATAATCTTTTAATTTCTTTTGGGCATGGATAACTTGACGGGAAACACTACCAAGAATCAATCACTCAGTTTACCTGCATGAATGCCTGAATCAAGAAATAATTTCATCATTCAATAAACGTCAATTTGATCCGAAAAGTTGAAAGTCCCATCGAGTCAGCGTAATCTAATTATGCAGTTTTATTTCCAACTCAAAATGTTCATCATTACCTTAAATGTATTTAATTTAATCTGAAACGGATAATTCATGTAAGGATTATTTGACTTTCGCATTTTTAAAGCTAATTACAATGTTTATAAATAAATAGGATTTTGGTATGTCTTATTGTTAATAAAACTATCTCTTCTCCTATCAGTGATAACTGACGATAGAAAATTAACTTAAAGATGGATTGATCGCATAAAGGCCTCCATTGAAGTCATGTAACTTTGGTTACCAGAAAATTATTAAACGTATTTAAAATAGGATATCCTGCGTTTCACACCAGGATGAAAATATGAAGTGTATTTTCATGTTAATTTCGTGTAATATTACATCCTCTTGTTAAAAGAATAATTACTCTAAGAACCTACACCCATAGATACCTGATTTGTGCCAAATTTTAAATGATGTTCACTAATTATTAAATCCCTAATATTATTGTCAAGGCATAAATAGGTCATGTTGTGATATTATTATTATTAGGTAATCTACCGGTTAAGGTAGGTTTTTGGATGGATACAACTATCAAATAAACATTTTGTTACTCCCCACCTAGCAAACTAATCTACATCAGGTCCCTCTTCATCTCTGTATACTTCTTTCCTCCCTTCATCCTGTCCAACATCCCTATCCTGTTCCTGCCCTTACCTCGCTTGCCCAACATTCTCCCCTCTATTACCTTCTTCAACATTCCACTACCGCTCAATACGCCTTTCATCTATTTTTCCTGCCTCCATAGGATTTCTCTCAACAAACCCTCTCCTCACCCACCATCTCTAGTACTTCCTCATTTGTTTTCCTTTCGGTCCATTTCACCTTCTTCATTCTTCTCCACACCCACATTTCAAAAGCCTCCAATCTACGTCTATCCTCCTGCTTCAGTGACCACGTTTCCGCGCCGTATCAGAGTTTTTACGAGTCTTGTCTTAACATCCCTACCCAACGTCCCCGTCATCAACTCCCTCCTCCTTGAGAAAGCCTCCTTGCCTAGCGCAATTCTTCTCCTTACGTCCCTACCACTTTGACCGTATTGGTCCAAAACACTTCCGAGATATGTAAACTGCTCTACCTGCTCTATTTTTTCCCCGCCTATTTTAATATTTAGCTTAGCCTTTTTCTTTCTGGAAAATCGCATAACCTTTGTTTTATTAATATTGATTCTCATCCCATATTTATCGTTGTGATATTATCCATTCAAATATGTTATAATAATAAATCAAAAGAAACTTAGGTCCATTTCTCAGAATAATAGCGATCAAAAAGTAATAATGCATTCAATATTTTTTATTCAACGTATTTGAAAAATGTGGACGTTATGGTTGTTGAATCAAATTTGCTATTGTTAGAACTTTTTTAATGAGCAAAGTATTAATTTTAATAATTTCACATTTAGCTCTGGGAAACCAGTCGCTGACCTAGGTTAAGTGCTTAAGAATCAAATTGGCTTAATTCCTCCGGTCATTTTAAACTTAACCCCATCTGTATTTTTTTTGACGCAACACATTTCTGAAAACCCTGAACACAGCGTACTGCCCCCGTACAGCCCCAAGTATAATCTGGTTTCAATCGCCAAGGGGATTGATGAGGTTGTAACCCCCAATTATCAAGAAAAATGTTTGGCGTGATAACGACCAATTATAATTGGTCGTTATCACTCCAAGCATTTTCTTTGTACTTAATCAATAATTATTAATTAAGTACAAAGTTTCTAGGAATATATATGTGAAAGAATTATTAGGACTGCGCCTATTTCTATTTCCATTTGGTGTTAAAGGGAGGAAATCTCTCCAATTTCACCTGAATTCAAATACTATAATCTGCTGCGGTCGCGGTTTTGGGTTTTTTCCCCGGAGCGTCTCTGTGCGGCTCGTCCGTCACCTCCCTTCACTCGTACTCCACAGCCCTCCGTCCCCGCTTGGGTCCCTCTTAAATACGCTATCAACATATACTGCCGCTAATCGCAAATCGTTACCTTAATCCGCCGTATTAATTTATGTCGGAAATTATGCGATGTTTAATTGCTCTCTGCGTTGGTAAATAATTTTCGTGGAAGTGGATCCCGTTTGCTTTATAATTGGTCAAACACTTATGCTGGGGCGAAATCGATTTGATTACTGATCATCATCAACTGTGGCAATTTTTAATGTTCAATTTTATCCCGCGGGCCAACTCGGCGGGGGGGGGGAGAATGATTATTTTGCCCTCTGGGGAAGCGATGGGAAGTTTAGAATGAGACCGTTCTTTATCGGGGATTAAATTATTCAATAGAGGAGAGACAGGAGAGAAATTGCCATTTTGGTCCTCGGTTGATGCAGTTTTGTTTATCATTTCCGTTTCAAATAGCGATACCGTAAATGAACGAGATTAAAATCTTATTGATGGGGTTTTTCAAATGTTTGAGAAATATCGTTATTTAATCGGAGATAAATTTCGGATGAAATCGAATTTTGTGTGGTGGGGAAATTTTTCGTTATCGTATGATTTCTAGAAATGTTGGTGAAGTAAAGCATAACTTTCTGGCAGGCAATCGGGTGGAAAGCCTTGATTTCAGTCTGAATAAACCAAAAGAAAATAGGGTACATGTATCACAAGATACCGCGTTGTAATCACAGTAATAGTGGACTCATATCATTGGAAAATGTCCATTTAAGTACGCCACAATAGTACTCCTATAACAGTAATTTTGCGTTCATTGAAACAGAATAACGATGGCAAACGTTGCTTATACATTGGAGTCACAAAATACTCCGACTCCGGAACCATTGGCACGCATTCATGTTACTATTGTTGGATATCACTTAGGGCCCAATGCATTTAGCCTGGTTATTACTGCACCGTCTCTTCTACGAATTTATTTCATTTCCGTAGGGTTAATCACGGTTCGCATATACCGAGCTATTAACCTACTCCGACGGCGAAGAGAGAGGGCGTTGAAGAGTAAATGGAAAATGTAACCACAAGTGGTTCACTTTATTGCTCACTGAAGATCCCGAGACTCAAATTATGGAATAAATTCCCAATAGTCCATCCTTTGTAGCAACTGAGTGAAAAGAGCGTCCGAAACCACCGTACGCCATATTGCCCAGAACAGCCTATCGGAGCCATACGCTTGGACGGAAAGCAAGCGAGGGAACGAACGTGGCTGGCCATTTCGCGGCGGCTGCGGGAAGGAACATAATTTGCTTTTATTTTCATTTCTGTTTGAACGCTTCGGATTCCTCACGTGCTCACACTTTTGCTCCCCGTGTATCATCTCTCTCTTCTCCCAGTCCCCAAACCGTCCGGAGTGGGTGGTAATTTCACCGGGAATGGCGAAAAACGGAACGAACGGCGGGTCGGAGTAAATGATTTATTCCACCGTGCTGGAAACTCCTCGAGTTGGCACAGTTCTCACGCTCTCACACGCGTAGGCGAAGAATGCTGGCGTTCGAGGGTGCGCAGCGAATGGAATGGATCGAAAGATCTCGGGAGAGGTAAGGGATCCATCGACGGAACGTATTCACGCGTGTCGACGGAGTATGCAGAGTGCGTTCACGCGGTGTGAGAGACGGGAACTTGGTTTGACGAGAGATGAATTTTGTAGCTTCAAATCCGCATCTGCTTTTCTCTTCTCTTCCCTCAAATGCATTCCTGATTTACTAACACTCCTAAGAACTGTGGGGTGTCTGAAACAGATTGAATAGCATATCTTTGTCCTGCGACACTTAAGTGGAATCACGACTTTTTTTACCATTTTTATCGTATTTATCGTAAAATTAATAAGTAAAAAGGTCACTTGGATATTTCTTACATTCTTGAAAATATCGGCTTCATTTCTCGCATATGGGTTCCTCAAGAGTTTTTCTTCAAAGTTTATCTTGGATATATTTTTCGTAAACGTCTATTGAAAACGTTTATATCAGTTTTGTGGTAAAAAAATTGAAATAGATATAAAAAAATGTAACGGTCATGGGGAGCAACGTAGAAAAGTGAAAATGTGGAGATGTGGTAGGAACTGCTCTTTAAAATATTAATTTATTAAGACCAAAGCATCATCACGTCAATTACCTTTAGAAAAATATCTGTGATAAACAGATGGCATAAATAAAAACTGAACAGATAGCAAATAGTATCATCACATAAAAAATTATGTTTGGTTCAGATTAATGAGGTTGACGAACTGAGTAGTGAGGAGGAGGACTGGAGAAAATTACGAGGTAGGAAGAGCAGGGGAGCAATTTAACTTATAAGCTGATATTTACTACGCTTTTCTTGAATTGTTCCGTCATTGGAAATTAACAAACGGGATATAATATAAATTACATCTGCAAATAATTGTTAGTTTCGAGATATCAAAGAAGATATTTATTTAGAAAATAATCACTTTATATTTATAAATCTCGCACCTTTGCTCACACTATTTTACTACTTCATTTTTTTACGGCAAAAAAAGGACATATCTGTGAGTATTATTATTGAAAAATGTAAATACTCGCAGCGTAATTAGACGTATAATGTAAATAATTATTATTACAAAAAATGTTGGTGTATTTAAAATTACATCTGCTATAGCAAAATAGTCAATCACAAAATATTAACCAATCGTTATTGAATAAGTTTTAAATATCAAGTAGGCATTTCAACTCACATTATCAAAGTGGTAATGTTATTCCCCATGATTTAACAGTCAAAAGAATAATGAAAACGCTTTGTTTATTATTAAAAAGATGTTATTTGAAAAGCACACGAAGAAGAATTAGAAATTCCTTTCTAAAAATATCAAGACGGAGTAGGAACCGTCATGCTCAACGCAAGTTAATACATGAACAAGCTTTTCAAGAAGCGTAATGCAATTGGTTCCTTAAAACATTTGCTGAAAACCAAGATTATCATGTATCAATGGCTTCGTGCTTTTGAAATATTTCCGGGGTAAAGAAAGGATGACACTTCCCGAGCTCCATCCGAAATTAACCGCTTTCCAGCACGGAACCGTTTCGTGTTCGGCGCGAAAGGAAGCAAATTAGAGACTACCTCTTGAGTCCCGTACGAGGGGCATTAATCAGGCATCCTTTCCCCGATTCACCTTCCCGCAAACCTCACAGTCTCCACAGCGCCCGACAACGCCGTCCCCCAACCCGCCCCTCGCGGAAAGCGCACATCGCGGGCGTCGGATTCCCACGCGCGGTCGCGAGAATTCGAGCCGAAGGTTTCGCTCCGCCCGGAATACGCGCGTGGCAACGGAAAGATGCCTGCCTACGCCGCTCACTCAATCCCGCGGGAGGATCAAGGTGGCCGCGTGACACTTCTCTTCGCGGGAGGGAGAGGAAGCGTGAGGTTTAAGGAAGATAAAACGAAAGGAACGGGAAGAAAAGAACTACATCCTCCCGTTCAGAGTGAGGTGGGGGGTCGTCCCCAGTGGATTCGTCCCGTCTATTTTCTCTCCCTCCTCACCCCTTCCGCCCTACCCAATCGCGAACTTCCACCGCGGACCCCCGCACGAACACCCCCCACACCTTTTCCTGAACTTTTTCACTCCCCCCGTTGATTCCCACCTTATGGGAATTACTGTATTAAGGAAGGGAAGGAGTGGGGCATCACCGGTCAGATTTCCGACCCCGTCCAACATTCCGGGTGGCTCACCCTCTAGGCCTGAGTCCCAACTGGATTTTTTTCCCATTTCTCGCCCGAGAGGGGTTTTTAGAACTTACTACCAACGTACCCGTCTCATGCCCCTCCAGCATTTTTCAAAGGGCCGCCTAATGGTCCTCTCTCACTCCCTCCGTCTCCGCCCTCCTCCCCTTTGGCCTCTCTTCTTCCCGCGCCCCCTACTTCACCCCCTCGGACGCCGCAGGTCTCCCTCATCCACATCCCCCACGTTCCATCCTCCCCTTTGTCACGGCCCCTCTCCCACGTGCGTCACGATCCGATTCTCACTTCCCCACCCCTACTGGTCCATTCTACGACGTTGAAGCGCGTCACGGCAGATACGCATGGGCCCACGTCGGAAGTAGAACGGAGAGAATGTTTATTCCCATGCCGTCCATGGCTTTAAAGGCCCTTCGAACGAAAATAACAAATTCGCACTCTGGTATTCTGAAGAGTTCGAGAGTTATGGGATATCAGCAAGGAAGTATTTACGTATTGCACTAATCGTTAGAGAGAATAAACGATGTCAAATTACACAAGAATTCAATAGTACCAATCTACTCATTACTGTAATCCATTTATGCACGCATTCACGTAAGCGAGTGGGTCAAGGGTGTTGGTTTGCAACTGCAACCAACTTGTAATCAAATCAAGCCGATATTTATTTTTCTCGAACTCCATTGAGCATGCACAGGCTGAGGAGTCACAGGGTGAAAAAACAGTGAATATAGACTATTGCTTCGAGAGAGTACCTACACATTCCGACAGTTCATGTTACAGTCCCCGATTATGCAGGAATTTTTACGAATGAATTCCAATGATTTTTCATCATTCTTCTACCAGTCATTAGTATCTAATCAATTTTAAAGTTATTTAGAAAGGTGATGGCATGTATCATCTATTATTGAGCTCTAAGAGGCGTTGTGTCAATTTTACACAAGGAATGAGATCTATAAGTTCTTGTACTCGAAAAAGCACACTTTTCAACTAGTCACGAGTTTTCTGCGTCATCAGCGTATGAACTTGGGCCCTCAGGTCAGTAGCTAAAAATCTACGTCCTTTAGTCTATCATTTATTTTTTTTATTCTTACTCAAAGCCAACTTTCCCTTGATGCTATCAAGGGACCTTCCCCCTCTTTCTTTATAATATTCTTTTCCCTCATCCTTATTAATCCCACATCTCTGCAACAGTCTACTACATATTACGACGGTAAGGTGAAACCTAATGCATACATGCTTGCAGACCACAAGCAAAATGACCTTCAGAAGCATCCAGATGGCATGTGGAAGTAACATTCCCCCTCAACACGCATGCGCAGGTTTGAGGTCGTTTTATTCATCCAGTGTATTTGGGAAGCGGAAGTATGTAGATGTGTTATAGTGCTATGTCAACGCGAGTTAAACAGCTTGCTGTTGTCGAATTTTTAACTGCTCAATAAGTGACTCCTACAGAGATTCATCGCCGTTTAAAGACTGTTAATGGTGTCGATGCTGTTGGTAGGTCTACTGTAAATCGATAAGTAGTAAAATTTCTTGGTTGCGAGCCTGGAGAAGTCATAATTGTTGATGAAACTTCTTTTGGCTGTGTTTTGGGATGCTCACTGAGTTTATGTGACCGACTTTCTGAAACGATGGGCAGCGGTAAATTCTTCTCAGTATATACAGACTCTAAAACACTTCCGACGTCGAGTGTGTCGTGTTAAAGGCAGCCTGGCCTCAATAGTCTTGCAACATGACAACGCTCGTCCACACATATCGCGCGCAACTGGAGAGGCCCTGCAAAACCTGAAATGTGAACCGATTTCACACGTTCCTTATTCCCACGATCTGGCGCCTTGCAATTTTTATTTTTTTCCTCAACTCAAGAGACACCTAAAGGGTAATCATTACACCTCGGACGATAAGGTGAAGGCAGCAATTCGATAACAGCACGGTCTGTAACTCGTGTTGACTTAGCACTAGAAGACGTCTACATACTTCCTCTCCTCAAAATATACTAGATGAATGTAGCGACCTCAATCCTGCGCATGCGTGTTGAGGGGGAATGTTACTTCCACGTGTCAGCAAGAGTGCTCCTGAAGGCCATTTTTTTGTGGTCTGCAAGCATGTGTATATTAGTTTTCAGCCCACCATCGTATTTTCTTCTAAATTTCTCATTCTTTTGGAATTTATTGCAAATTCGATAAAAATGTACAAACTCTAAATGCATTTAAAATTAAGTGACTTAAATAGTTAATGACAAAAACTGAATTTATTTAATTAGCTCTGATTTTTTACTACATTTCTTTTTCTTAACTGAATATATTAATGTATGTTGATTCTTAAATTTATGTATGTCAAGAAAAATTTTAATTTAGTGTAATGACCTCCCATCTGCAATATTGTCTATATACGAGTAATGTGTATGACTGTGCAGCACAACTGCTATGTCCTATGAATTTATTTCCCCTTTCTTCCCTCAGGAACTTATAAAATTAACAACGCCAACAATAATCAATTATAAGTCAATTTCTATTTATTGCTACAATTACTTCTCACTTTGCGTGATTCTAAATTTTCAGCTGTACTATATAATCACCCAGACGTAATAAAATTCACTGTAACTGCAATGCAATCAAAATTTTTAAAAAATTAAGCGATCGACGGTGAAGGTTCTAACTTGTCAAAGCATGTCTCCCAAACGGCGTTTGCCGCCGCCTCTCTTTTTTCCCCGACCCGTTAAATTTTTTAACGGAGACTAGCTTGAACATTTCTTTGTTTTTTTTGGATTTAGATGTTTTACACTCAAAAAGAGAAACATTGTTTCATCATCATTGGTCGTTCAATCCTAAGATTGGTGGACTGCAGCCCTCATTCCCATCTTCCCTGATACTAATTGGCTTATTCCCTGGTATTTTTGCAATGTACTTTCTTCTTTATTTGTCCCATGTATTAATCCCTTGGCCTTCTTCTTTGAACTTTTCCCACTATTTTCTCTTCTATTATATTCTTCACGAATCCATTGTGCATCAAGGAGTGGCCAATCCATCTGGTTCTTCTTTTCCCTATTGTGTCCCATAAGGTCCGTTCTTCATTCTCTTCTCTATTCTTCTTCATTTCTCATTTTATCCGTCCATTTGATTTTAAGCAACCTCCCCCAGCACCAGGTTTTGAAGGCTTCTGGTTTTACCTGGTCTACTTTTCCGATGGTCCATACTTCTGATCCATTGAGTGCCACGCTCCATACGAATTTTCTCACGTATTGTTTTCCAGTCTGTACCTCTATCTTCTTTAAACACAGTCGTTGTCGTTTCATTATGAAAGCTCTCTTTGCTTGATGCCTGTAATACTTCTTCCGTCCCATATGATGGTACTTCATAGATAGGTGAAGGAATCCACTGGCTCTAATTTTTGTCTTTTCAGTGTGACTACTATATTCTGCTTCTCTCTTCCACATACTAGGATTTTAGTCTTCGTCTTGTTTATGTTCATACTGTCTCTTTGTAGAAATTGACCAATATGTTTGATGACATTTGACGATCCTCCTGTTCTTCTGCTATCATTGCAATATCGTCCGCGAAGCGTACCATGTTTATCTCTTCTCCATTTACCCTAGTTCCGCTTAATTCGATGCCTTGTGTTTCTCTTACTGCCTCCTCAAGGTACATGTTGAACAAGACGAGGTGAGAAATTGCATCCTTCTCTAACTTCTTTGTTAATTTTGGCCTCTATATGGCTTCCATCTCTCATTCGCATTGTGGCTACTTGCTCCTTGTATAACTGATAGATTATTCTTCTGTCGTTGTAATCTATTCCAAATTTTTCCAGCAGTCCGAACATCTTGTTCCATTTCACATTGTCGAAGGCTTTCTCCAAGTCCACGAATGCCACATAGAGTTTCTTGTTCACATGTATTGTTTTCTCTATCATGATTCTCAGACAGAGTATGGATTCCCTGGTTCTTCTGTTCTTTTTAAAGACAAATTAGTTATCCTATAGGTTACTTTTAATTTTCCTTTCCATCCTTCGACCTATTATTCTTGTATTTTTAATGCATGTGACACAAGACTCAAGGTTTGGTGTTCATCACATTTCTCTGTCCTCATCTTCTTTGGTATCGCGATCATCACGCTCCTTTGAAAGTCTTCAGCATGTCTTCCGTCTTTGCAGCTATCTTTGATTATCTATACAGATTGTCCTTGACTATGTTTCCGAGTGCCTTGATGATGTCTCCGTCGATTTTTCCTTCTTCAGGAGCTTTGTTTTTCTTAAGGTATTTTACTGCTATATCGAATTTGCTCCTCAGTATGTATGGGCTCTGGTTTTCGTCATCCATTTCACTCTCGTCTGTCATCAGCTTTTCTTCCAGCGACCTCGGACCTTGGTAGAGTTCTTCGATGTATTGCTTCCATCTGTTGCCAACATTCTCCCCTTCTATCACAATATCCCCGCTTACATCCCTGATTTTGTTGATTTTCATTTCCCTTTCTCCGAAATGTTTCTTCACTAGTTTGTATGCTGTGTCAGCATTCCCCATCTTTATATTATCGTTAATTTCATTGCAGAATCCTTCTATCCCATTCTCCCTAGCATTTTTGCATTCTCGGTTGACTTAGTACTTAAGCTTCTTTTAGAGCCTTTCCTCATCATCATTCCTGGCGTTCTTGCATTTTAACATTGTTTGTTTAGGCGATTTATCCCAGTCAATAAATAGGTGTTAGTAGTTATTTTAGAGAAAATCCTACAGCTGAGTTGATTAACACCGATTGGGATGGGTGTGAAAGCGATTGGTCATAGGATGGCTTCCTAGAGAGCGAGGGAAAGGTGGTGAGGAATCCGGCTTCGAAAATGGTCTTATTTGATCTGTCATCCCAATAGGTTTGAAGATCAGTTATAGTTCGTGACGGACGGGATGCTGATCTAAAATTGATGTCTTGAATTCAACATCTGTGTCTCATCCGGTGAATTTCCGGGAGAGTATGTGACAGTTGGTTCAGGACACCAGTCTATGCGTATTTAAAAACGAGTGCAAGTGAGATGCATGGCTTACTATTTGTTGACTGCAAACTTTTATCTTAATTTTGGCTGTGATTTGCTCGAGAGAAGAACGAGCATTCTTTGACTGCTGGAGTATATTACTCTCATTTTCTACAATGGTTTAATCTACCGATATTTTAATGAATAGATTAATAATAATGAATTTCTCGTAGGGTCAGTCATAAATCGAGCGCCCAACCTTATTCTAAGGGACACGCTCATCTCGACACTTTATCACTTCGTCGAATTTGTGACTATGTCTCTCTTGTAACCTTCTTAAACCTAATTTACTCCCTTATCATTTTTTTCGATTGCAAGGCAATATTCCCTGAGCTTTATCTTGTTCCATAATTGACGTATTCTTTGATGCACAATAAATACTTGTCCACATTTCAAATGTGGCATAAAAAATGGGAAATAACACCTCGCCTTCACTTATTTCATTTTATTACAGACGTTATTAAGTGAGGGACCGGAATTCGACCAAAAAATGCACCATCAACTGGATTCGAACTCCGAGCCTCGGCGTGAAACCGGGTTGATCAACGCACTACCAATCGAGCCACCACCCCTCTGATACCGTCTCGTTTTGCAGTCCTGGGGGAAATTCACCTTTACAGGTCAGTCTTAAAGCTAAGCGCCTTTTGCAGACTTGCTGAGTGTATTAGTTCTGGAAGGTACCACCTTTTCGCCAGAATCAGACATTTCCACAACCTATCTTCCTTTAGAATATGCAATCGTATTAATCTTAACGACAAAACGTTCATAAAAAAATGGAAGATTGTTGCCTAACCCGGAATTAAATACTACTATTCGCCCTCCCGTCGTCGTTTCATTCAAAGCAGCAATATGTATTGCATTTTGGATTCCTGGCATGACAACATGGCCCAAGGGTATTAATTAGTCAGCGAAAGGGATGAGATAACGTAGTTTCAGTTGCCAATTTTTTTAGTTTTCTGGCAAATCAGGCTAATGTAACTTCCTTAATTATGCCGTATATTTTTTATTCTCGAGGGTAACAAACTGTGTTTGTGAACTTCCTTTTGATGCCTAATCCGACATGGTTCCTGGGTTTACCATATAAATAGATGGTATATTTATAACCCATGGTAGCATAAACTACATATATTTGGGAAAAATACTTAATAATCCTGTGGAATTTTTGTCCCCGAAACACCATCATCATTTCTTAATATGTAACTCAATATCAAGATCACGAAGATTTCGCCGTAGTTGTTTCACGGGATTTGGCCTCTTGCTATATTTTTTGTTAAATTAGTGACGTCAATATGCACTCTTTTATGGATATATAAAAAAATTGAAACAAACTCGTTGATTAAGTATTCGTTTGTGAGATGTTTTTTGAATTGTACTAGCAGGACTAGGTATCCATCGTGCCCTCTAGGTATTAAATCAAAGATAATCCCCAGTTGGATTAAAGCGTTTTGATGGGAATCGCAAACCCCACTTACATTCAATATTTTATTCATTGGATAGCATTACTGCTATTTACAACCTCTTTGGATAGACGGCGTACTCTGAGCACTTGAATTAATTTAGCACACCACTTCAACGTTTATGTGCCGGTGGTGGCAATAATAACTAGTTATATATGACTAGTTATAATTATTTATAGATAACATGCTAGTCATGTAGGTACTTAACGCACTTCTTCAATCGATTGGTCATAGTTATATTTGATGACGGAAAAAACTGCTAGAAAAATAGGAGAATCGACTATTAATACATACATTTACGGAAAATTCAAATTTAAAGATATTATCAATGTTTCAAAGTTCATATTAAGCGGCGACCATTTTTATGTCTTAAGATTTCAGTGATTTTTGTTAATTTTCTGCAATCTGATAACCTACATTATTTTTAGTGTCAATCAACCCGGTTGCACCCACAAACTCGACGGAGAAAAATTCAGCGAATTCATTTCAAATACAATGGAGTAAATCAAAGCTTTGAGGAAATCATAATTGGAATGTATATTTTTGTATTTAAAAAATTTTAATAAGTACAGTTTGATAATTTTTAAACCTCGTTTGTGCTTACCATACGTTAAATTCCAACTTTGATGAATCATCTTTGCAAAGTGTAGGAAACGATTTTTAAGTTTAAAGGCATGACATTTTAACATAGGATCTAAATTTTTCTTGGAATAGTATTGAAAAAAGTGAATTTTTTACACTGTGAAATGGATGATAAAAATAACAAGAAACCTAAGAGGAATCTTAATCAGAAAAACAATGTAATTTTGATTTACCAAAACTTATTTCGTAAAAACCAGTTAGTTCATGAATGCATGTGATACCTCAAGATAAGATAACACAGTTTCTCATGAGTCCGATGTTACTTACGACATTGAAATATATGAATGCCTTTGGTAGTTCTCATGAAATACATTTGTCTACATTTTTTAGTTACTTCAAGAACACAGGAAAATCTACCACATTGAAATTTAGAGAAAGATGGCAACCTTTTTGATTAAAATATCTAAAAAAAACCTTTCCGAAAAAATTCAATGGTGACGGATGAAAATAAAATGCACGCGACACACACATGCATACGAATGCCATAAAATACATACAGCAAACGAGAACAATGGTTACAGCGAATAAATGATTAGTCGGATAAATAAATAAATGAGCAAATCCTTTCTCAGAGCTAGTAAAATGAGATGAAGCCCCCAACCGAATTCCGCGAAATATTCAGTAGCCCGTGACACGGATTGTTCGCCGTCAAACAATCTTCAACTTTCTTTTTCGTAGCGCCAACAACCGGGGCAACCCGACTTCGAAGCCATCCGCATTTGGACCGGAATTCCAGCACACACTGTTTCAGCACGGTGTTCTTCCCGTCTTTTTCTCATCTCCTCTCCTACCTTTCCCCCATCCAACTCTCCCACCCTCCTACCTGCCTCCATCACTCCACTCCTTCGACTTCCCCGAAGGCGTTTCGGATGCGCCGGAGCAAAGGCTTTTGTGCACCATCCCCGTCTCGTGCTCTCACTCCCTCTCTATTTCGCCCTCCCTTTCATCCCTCCACACATAAATTGCACACGCGTGAAGTTCATGAGTAGGATGGAGATGGAATAAAGGGTAGAGGGAGATTTGAGAGATACGGGAGATACGGAAGGGAATTTGATGCTGGGGGAAAGAATAGACGGAGATAATCCGCTTAAGACTCCTAGGCTTGTTCGTGTATAGGGGAGAAATAAATTAATTTGCGTCATTAAACGCACCCAGTTGGCGCATTAGGCTTCATTCTTCCGCTTCGTCGTTTGTCACAACAATCTGAGAGACATTGCGGGAATAACGTTACACTAAATGTCAAATGTCTGTAACACAATATTTTTTTTGTTTCTGATGAAAAAATATATAATAGGACATAAACAAGCATTCAAAATCTTGTTGAACATTATTATGGATGAAATTTCAAAAATACAAACAAAATTAATGTAAAAGTCGGAAAATTCTAGGTAATAAAGACTTCAGAAGAAGAACATATACCCATTTAGACGTACTAGACCAGACTTACAAAGGATATGTTTCATAATTATTCGTTTACGAAGTATACTCTCTGAAACCTGTAAGACTTAATAAAATAGGAAGCAGAAAAAAATAAGATTAGGAGCGAGGGAAATTTGATGCTACAGAGGAAGGATGGGAGTTAAATGTGCACGCCTTGCAAAATTAAGAAGGGTATCCAAGTGACGATTTGTTTAGATTAGGGCACCACAGTCTGTAGGGGTTCAATTTGGCAGTATACGTACTGTAAAAAAAACCATATACACAGTAATCAACCCGAAGGTCGGTTTAGTAGGTGATGGTAGAGCTCACCCATGTACCAAGCCCGACGGTGTGTGAATATTCACACATCAGGGTAGGGGGGCCAGTTCCTTTCACTGTGCCGGTTATGGTTTCCCAGGAAGATCTGGTACCCGAAAAATCACATAGCTTGGGTGGAGCTGCAGGTGCCCAGGGTGCCTTGCCCGGGAACCAAACCCGGGACCCTCCGGTCAGTAGTCCAATGCTTTACCCACTGGACCACCGCGACCCATTTACGTACTGTATTACTTGCAATTCTTTTGACTGCCTTTAACACTAAGTTAAACAAAAGTAGAAACAGTAGACCGTCTTTCACTGAGGAGAGGGAAATAATTATCTTTATGTATCATCTTTTTTAATGGTCTATTCCAATGAAGCATTTCATCTACCTTTATTTCAATTACTTAACCCGAGTTATATAAAAGGGAAAGCTGCATAAATACTGACAAAGAAGAAAAAAATGATTCATTATATTTTGAGGTACTCTTAAGTACTCAAAAGGATATATTTAAGAGTAATTTGAGCTGGAACAAAAAAGTTACTAATAATATAAGTGGGCTTACGATTAAAATAATTAGATATACACATCCAAATAATTGAATTTCGGATTCGGATTTAAATTTTAGATTAACTGAATTGGATGAATTAGAACGATTAAAACAACATCTTCACTAAATTTTCTTCTGTAAACTAATAACAAAAATCCAAAACAATCATTACGACTTGTACGATTGGCTTAGTTTCCACAACTCACTACAATGATTTAATGAGTATGTAGTTATACAGAGAAAGACAGTTTCCAAGTATCTAAATATTTTCCGATGTAGTTGGGCTATGAAATGTTGGCCGCGTCTGAAAGACTAAAAATAAAAAGAGTAATGTTTGGTTCAGAGAATAAATGAGAATGTGCGAGGGAGGGGACGTTTTCAAAGGGGGTGTGCAATTCCAAATGGGGGGGAGGGGGAATGAAGAATTGCTAGCCGATCGGCTAGGAGGTAACCAATGAGGGAGAGGATGGCAAAGACTTGCTGGCTGGAAGAAGCCCTCTTCCTCCATTTCAGTGTGCCGGATACGCGGAATGCAGTTGGGACAATTATTGTTCATTGCATGGCCTTGGCAAAGTGTGGGATCGATAGCGTGCATCCAAAAGAGAAAAGCGGTAGGAGAAGCGGCGAACCGATTGCGCGCTGTGCACCGAGATGTCGGGGAAGAAAAGAACAACGGAGCAATTCAACTAGTCCGTTAGTGGGTATATGATAACGATTCTCTGCCCCATATTGTCACCATTACCCGGAGACCAAATAAATCCGATGAATGTGAAGGTCGTATAATATTACATTCTTAGCGTTAACCTTAGATCGAACGGACATTTTATGGAAATTAAAAATAAATCAAGTAAATTAATTAGGAACTCGATAGTTGATTCTCGATGGGAATTGCATTCACAGTAAAATCGTCTTTCAAAAAGAGACAATTAGGAAACTCATTACTAAACACCTCTTAAAGTTCAGGTAAAAAGGCGTTTTACAGACAACGTTGCGTCATGACACAAAGGGACTGGGCCATTAAGAGGGAGTCATTAATTAAACCTAAAGAGGGAGGAAGAGAATTGGCATTTTATATCAAGTGAAGGATGTATATTTCAAGGACTAACGAAGGCTGCGTAGCGTAAAAGAAAAGGTATCCCTATTGTTTAAAAGTTCACTTAACCTTTGCGTTTGTTCTCAGTGAAGGCCAAAAGCATCTATTTCTACAATATGAAGTAAAATGAAGTTTGTAAAATGGCCAGAGATGAGATTAATATCCTGGCACGGAATCCTCACTCATGTCTGATATACCTGGCTACTTAATTATGTAGAAATCAGTGACGTAAATGACAACCGAATATCATAAGTAAATGGCTAGATGGCAGAATTTGTATTGTGCACCTAATGCTTCCTTAATTACCAACATGAAGAGTCTTCAAACAGTTTTATATGTGAATGACTCAAGATTAATAATCAGCATTTGATACAGAAATACCGTTCATACATATCTTATGCTTATGAAATGGGGATAATGTTATCTAAATTTAAAATTGTAATTCACAAATAATTTCGGTTTACATTCTTTGGATTTATTTTATCATATGAAATGAATAACTACGTTCTAATGTATTAAACGGCTCCTGATCATAGTGAACTATCCAAGTCTTATTTAGACAGAGAAATTGTTTTAAGTTATCTATCATTGATGTGAAAATAATACATTTTATAGCACAAGTACTATTTTATATATTCTTTACATAACAGCAAAGAATTTGTGGCTTCAGAGTTGCGTTTTATGTTTTAGTTTTACGCATCATTTCCTGCAAATTTTAAATACAGTATCACTGGTCTTTGGCTGCTCGCATTCAATGCAAAGAGTTCAAGGATTTACAAGTATCCTAGTCAATCTCCGCTTAATCTCATTTTGTTCACTTTGCCCATTTCGAGAAAAAGTTTGATGGAATAAATTGGTTCTGGTCCAGAGAGAATGTTGCTGCCTGTGGTTAATGAAACCACGAACAGCTTCAACAATTTCCTCGGAGTGTAGTACTTAACACGCAAGCCATCTTTCAAAATTCTGGATCTTGAAGGAAACTCATCACGTCATGGCATCAATGATTCGCTGGTAGATAGTCTATGAAACGTACCTATTGCCCCTCGTGAGAACTTCTTAGCAACACTTTTCTGTCAATAAAATTGCAGAATCTTGAAAGCGTGTGTTGTGTTTTCATTTCACACTAAAATTATAATCAGACAAGCGATACAGATTGAAATACCCATCATGGAGTTAGCGAAAAAGAAAACAAAATTATTCAAAATGAAAGATCGGAGTCAAAAATAAATAAAACATGCATTTATAAATATAAAACATTATCAATTTTTTTTGTTTTATTTTTTTACTTCATATAGAATATTAGTAAGATAAATGGCTTTTAGTAATCAGAAAAATACGGTATTGAAATCCAAGACACATGTAAACATAAGTTCAGCTAAATTTGGGTTAATCTTTCAATCTATGAGTATGATGTAGATGCGTAATCTACACACCGTGTAGAATCCGCATTTTCAGAGATTAGTTTTTATTATGTATAATATAAAATTTTAATTTAATTTCTTGATATGTATGTTGAATATAATTGATGAAACTTGAAATTATGTGAAAATACATCGTATTATTTGTTGACGTGCTCTTGAATTCATGTCATTTTATGCTTTTGCGAGTAACTTGGGGGATTGGGATGGTGCGGAGGCTAACGCACAGACTTCCCACCAAGAAGAATCGGGTTCATATCCCGGAGGTCACAAATGTTTTTCAGTGGTATCCCGATCCCTATTTGAGGTGCTTTGTGGAGAGCACTTTGAATGAGTACGACGTCCGTCGGATGGGACGTCAAACTGCGAACCCCTTGGCGCTTTTCGACAAGAGTTGGCTTATGTCGATTTCTCTCCACCCTTTCTTTCCTATTCATCTTTAATGGAGAAAATGACCTTAGCTGTCGGACCCCTCCCCAAAAAAACTACAAACTACGAGTAACTTTATTCGATTGTTATTTTTCGCTGTTAGAATTTTGATGCAAAATAGTTGTCGAGAAAAAAGGTTTTATTTGGCAACCTATCGTTTACCGTAGGTTTTGGATGGCACCAGGCTCAGATAAGCCTCATCCTATATGTACAGCTAAGCCTCATCTAACGAGACATCACTCTGAAATCCCGTCCTCACATTGCCTAGAGCTTTATTTCCCTTCTTTCCCTCGATTTTACCTTTTCCATCCTTATCCAAGACCACTTCTGTGTACTAGTATATGAAATATTTCTCGTATTTATTCACCTTGCTTTCTCGACGTCTCTGTCAACACCTCCCTCCACCTTATGAAATCTTCATTGCCTAACATATTTCTTCTTCTTATATAGCAACCACTATGATAAACGTATTCTAAAATACTTCTAAGATAAGAATAAAGTGATTCACTTGCTACACAATTTGCCGTTCAATTTAAACTCTAACTTTGTCTTTCTCTTTGGCAAAAATTTCTCCGTCATTTGTTTTGTTCATACATATGTAATCTCAATCCAAACCTATGAAAATGACTTTATAATTCCCTCAGAAATGATTGCAACCCTTTGGCTGGCTATCTAGGTAAGTCTAGTTCAACTGCAAACCTAACTTATTTTATGAACTCTCGACTTAATTACGCCCCTCTACCCATTTCTTCCCATGTATCTTTAACAATTCTTAATACATATACGTAAAATATCATGAGTGATTATGAGCATCCCACTTACTCCCTTTGCTAAAACTTCCAATTCCGTCACTCCATCATCCTTGCACACGTTAAAAGTCGGATATGTGTACAGATTTCGGATAATGCTTCCATCCCCCAATCCAAAAATCCATTAAATGTACTCTTTCTATGAAACCACGTTTTTCCCTAGATATTAATAGGTGAGGGACTGTCAGTCCCCATCACTAACTCGTAAAAACCTTTGGTGAGCGTTATACGCAAAATGTGCCAGAGGTACCAAATGTAGATAGAAGACTAATTCTTCTGACCGTAAAAGTCACCTACAAGGATGTTAATGCGTAGTTAAGAACTGCGGCGCTGTGAAAGTAAGAGCAACATAAAGTGAGATGGTTAAAAATATTCAATAAGAATGATAGTCATAGTAATGCATTACTTAACGCGGTATATATTCGGATGTACCTCTATTATATTGAACATAAAAGTTTGAGGGCAAAGGGCAGTGTGACTGAAATTCAAAACCAGCATTAAATCATTTATTTGCCTGCCAGTACGGTAGAAAAATTACGAAGTTTTACAACTTGTTCTGGGGTAATCATTGAGCATACTATAAACTGTTTCCCAGCAAAAAAAGTAATTATACAATGGAGAAGACATCCAGTAAATTTTGCGCCTGCTCGCAGATTGAATTATTCAGAAAATTTGGAGTTCAATACGCTAATCACGTTTATCAAATAAAATTGTATGTTACAGTAGCGCTTCATGATGGTACTTCATTCTAAAATCAAAAATCTGATTGCGATATACTTTTGGTATAACATTGTGGAATGAAACAAAAAATCAAATGGAATATGAAAATGAGTGGATGTTAAAATTACATGAAAAATTTTATCAAAAAAACTGCGGCAAAAGTCACTACATTTACTTTAACTGACTACTGATACATACCGCAATGCTTGACCAGTATAACAGTCAGGGTCAATGGTTTTTTATGCTGGAAAATCTTTGCATATAACATAATTTGATTATTGATAAAAAATTTTGAACGAACTGGATGTAAGACACCTATCCAAGGAAATTTTATCTTTCCTTCCACAGCCCCAACAAAAATGGAGTTGTTGTCTTAGACGTGTTCAACCGCTTGGTCTGCCTTGGTGATGAGGGCTGCGGTAGATATCATTTTAAGTAACATGATTGGCGCATTTAGTGATTAACTTCTAATAATTTGGATATGTTGATTATTTTTACGTATTGAATTAACGCAAGGAATAAGGTAATATAGAGGTGGATCATCATTCTATAGAAAATCACCTCTCATAAACCGAAACTGGGTGCTAGCAGCAATATTCTGAGATTTGGCATTAATAAACTGAACCCAGCCGCACAGTGTGACGACCTCCGACCATGGAGCAAGTGAAAAGGGACTTTTGAAATGGAGCACCCCGATTAACTGCATTAATGATCAGTCAATGACGGCCATAGCTCCCAACTACTTGACCTCTAAAGAAATACCGAGATATAATGTACACTAAGTATCAAATATTAGCAACGGGTGTATGTATTACCTGTCGGATTGCGTGATATGCATTTGATTCGAGGATTCCGTGGCGTGCGGCAAACTAATTCCTAATGTACGTAATCAAACTACCTTTCTTGTTGCTTCTTTCCCTAGTCATAATTTTTATAAACTAAGTACCTAATGATAGTTTCAAATATACTATTTGCTATAATAACAATTGTTCCTACAATTTTACATTTAGCATAGCCTGATACTATGCCAAACCGTATTCCGTGAGTAGCTTCAATGTCTTACATTGTATAACTATCCACAGATTTGTCTCATTGTGATTGCAAAGCAGAAAACTTCGACCTGAAGTCGCCTCCAAGACTAGGGGCAAAACAGTTGTCTATCAACTCACCTACGCGACGGTAATTCTCGGAAGCAGCATGGATTCATCAGATAGAAGTCCCGGAAGCCTGAGGATTAAATTAATGAAATGTTGACAGCTGTTTACAGTGAGAATGCTCTGAAGAAAAGATCCGTTTTCAAGTGGATTAAGCGTTATAAAGATGGCCTACAAGACGCCATGGAATGATGGAAGGCCGAGACGACCTTCAACCACCTGTGTTGACAACAGCATTGATCGTCTGCGGTCACTTGTCCTTACCGATCGTCGAAAAACTGTGCGAATGATAGCTGATTAAATGAAGTTAGGAAAATCGGCAGTGAATACTATTTTCACCGAAAATAATGGATGGATCCTTCGCCGTGACAATGCATATACACATTCAACATTGATTATTTGCCAGTTTCCGGTTAAAAATTCAATCACCATCCTTGATCTACCTCTTTTTTTGCCAAATCTCGCCCCCCTGCAACTTTTTCCTATTCCCAAAATGCAAAAAATGTGATGAGGGGACATCACTGGGAAGATGTGGACACAATAAAGGAAGAAACGTGGAGAAAACTGAAAAACCTAACAGCCGAGGACTTCCAAGGGTGCTTTAAATACTGAAAAATAAGATAAAATAAGTGTAGTAGCGACGACCGGAGAGTACTTTGAAGGGAGCAAAATCGATGTACACTAAATTTTGCAAAAGAAAGTTTTTATAGCCTCAGTTTGCGTATTCAGTGGACAGACCTCACATTGTGAAGGACTTAAATATATAAAGCTCATCGTTTTAGTGATTCTTGAAGAAAGTGAGTTATAGTGGAGAGATTTTCAATGTGAATACATTAAACATTAGGCATACATTGAACGTAAGACAAACAGAAAATTGTGCATAGGCCGACTTAAATGGGACAAGCAGGATGAATCGCAGATGATGGAGCAATTGGACTGTTATCTAATAAAGGATATTTTAAAAGTGAACATTTCTATTGCATAGAAGAAAATGTAAGAGAATTCCAAAAGAAATAGCTTTACATGTGCCGTGAGGAGTGGGAAACAATGCTATTGCTCGATAAGGCAATCGTAATACGCCATTGGACATTTTCATTTTTTTTCATTTTACTTATTTCAAAAGTAACGATAATTTTTTCTTCTTAAAGTTGTTCATAAATTGTCCCTGCAACATAGGCGTTAGTCTTAAATGATAGTTTTTTTCGTTTATGAAAGCGTTATTTAGGAGAATTTCCAGAGTTTCCTGCTGGGTTGCCCATAAACTCTCATGGAAACACCTAAAAGACGTTGTGATCAAAATATTTTGTGTTACAAATTTTATGAAATAACTAATAATCTCCGATAATATTAAGTAACTTTCAGAATTATGGAGAACAAATGCATAGATAGCATTTGTGGCACACGGATATTAATCAAATGAATTACACATATTATATGAGTACACTTGTATTTAGTAGAAAGTGTACCAATATAATCGTACACTTCCTGCCAAGTCAACTTAGGCGTGATCTTCGGTGAGAAGAAAAATAAAATCGATATAAAAATACAGAAAGTGAGGGAAGCATTGAAATTGGTAGTTTTTCCTGTTATCTTTCCAAATCAACATTTAAGCGTATTTTTTCCTCCGCTTGGCGAGGAACTGATTTATTTTGAATGAAACTGTTCTTGAAAAAGCATTGAATATTTATTAGTTATTTCTCAAACCATCACATACCTACTGATCTCATAAAAATGTTTTCCATCTCCACCACTTCTTCATTTTCCTTGATAAATTGATTATCAATTGCGTCGGTTCTGTTGACCCTTACGTTATTAATGAAACACGCTTTGATGTCATTTCCCTCATCTGATTAGGATATCGCTCTACATGAAATCATTCATTGTCTTTCATAAGGAATATTATTAACTAGCTTTACGCCACCAACTTATTAAATCAAAGGTATACGATGGTTGGCATAAATTAACTGTATTTCTCTAATAATATTTAAAGTCTCTCGTTTTTAAGCTGTATTTTTGAAAATTTTAGCAATCACTTCATGTTGGCTATAATTGCTTGTAAAATTGATTGTGAGCTCATTTAACATTTCACTATAAAATAATAATTTAATTTCATATATAGTCTCATTGTTGATCTTATTTTATGAAAATGAATTTTAGAATACAATTGTTTGATGCACTTCAAATTGTTACATCTTAAGTTAGTTAATCACCAGAAAAAACGAAATTCTTACGTTAAATATTTGAGCATTTAGAATATAGGAGCAGGCAATCGTAACTACGTAAATAACTCATTTTTTACTATAACCTGAGCTGGAATCACCGAATTTCTAGGAGTAAGCAAGGGAATATATTCTGCGATTTGCCTAATAACCTAAAAATTCCTCGCTAAATTCCTCCGTCGTTCAGACTCTACATTAAATATGCATGCTTTTTTCTCTGTCTCCTTCCAATCCCGTCCTATACGAAATAAATTATTGAATCACTGAGATAAATCGATTTGGTCACCCACAGATAACGGAGTAAAAGCCTTTCCGGGAAGAGCAATCGTTTGATATTCCTAACTCTTCTTGGCAAAACATAATTACAGATTCTCTTAATTGGGTAATCTTTTATTCATTGGGAAATCGATTGAAATCTCGGGCCTTAACCTATTTTCCATTCAACATGTAAGACATTCTCTCATGTCAATGCATAGTTTGCCCTGGTTTCATTCAGAACTTTTTAATATTTCACCCCATTGCGTGGAGTCAAATCTGTGAGGATCACATGCATGATTGATATATACTTTAAAGTACCACAGTAGTTTCCCCGACTGCGATAATTAGGATCTAATCAAAGACTTTGGTTCATAAATTTTTGTATCAATAGTATTCCTTTCTCCCGGAAGTCAGTGGAGAGAAATAAATTCATGAGCAAGGGGAAAAACAGGTTTGTAATTCCACATTCACTATTGTATTTATTTTACATCCTTGGCCTACATGAGCCTTAAATGAGGAACTGCAAATATTTTTCGTACTCCGTTACGTACTACGTTACTGTTGAAGGAAAAATTCCATATACTTTTTGTTAAAAACTAATTATTGAACAACTTATCTATTTGATAACCTTTTCCACTAGACCGTAAACTCAAGAGTGTAAATTATGTATATATATATATATATATATATATATATATATATATATATATATATATATATATATATATATATATATATATATATATATATATATATATATATATGTCAATACTCGTATGTCAGTCATATACCTAAGGAAGAATGTGGTTTTGCAAAAATGCGGTGGTAATTGTATGAATTATGATGTAAAGCACTTTAAAACTTCCCCTTATGCATTATAAGGATGTATTTTAGCATAATGAAGTATTTATGACCCAAATAACCTTTCAAAACTCGTAATTAGTGTAAGTAATGAATACTGTAGTTGAATTACGAAATGTGGATTTAAATTCGTACATGTGATTTTAATCTCTCAAAGGAAATCGGCTGAAAGAAACATCTCGTCGATTTTCCGAAACGGATTACAATGAAAATAAAGCAAGTTAAAATTCTACAGGTTAAATTGACCATTAGTTTTAAATTCCGCAACTAGTGAATGTGAAAAATTGAATAAAGTTAGATTATATTGAACGGTATTAATTTGATCACTGACCTGCTTAAGCCAATGCAGCCAAAAAAAAATGATTACTGCACATGGCATAAAAAATTAAAGTTACACAACTGTATGAAATATACGGAAGAATTTCCAATATTGTTATATTTACTGCCATCAAAGTAATACCAGTGGTAAAACCACTTGATAAAATTAAGAAAATTATTCCATACGCGAAATGGGAGGAGTAATATTAACTCTGTGGTCCAGAAAACCTTGCATATCCGTAAGCCATCTCAAAGAATAAACACCAAACACAAAGTGAGTCTGAGCCACCATTTACGTATCTATTCAGCGCGAATACAAAGAGTTTACCTCATTTTTAAACTTTATTTAAGGAACGCTCCACGTCTTTTATCCTCTCTTTGGTTATTTTCTTAATTCTTAGAGTCTTCACGTGACTTTCTTCTTTTTTTAGGTTAATTCTCTTCTACACTAATACATTCCATGTAACTAAACCTATTTGACCCGAAAAAATCTTTTAAGAAGTAAATCAAGCAATTTTTTTTTAAATTTTTGATGTCTTATGTAAAGACCTATCGAAGTGTCTTACTCCCAATAGTGAGAAATGTGAAATATGGATAATAGTTTCAGCTAAAACATTTCATCACACGACAAAAGCATTCTCCTTTTAGCATTACCCAGGTATAAATCAAAATGACGTGGAACCATTTGAATGAATATCCCTGCACATTACTGACCATTGTTTTGCAATGTAAACTAATCGTTAGCTGTCCTACAAATTTTCCAAGTTAGATATCGCACTTTTCGGTATAGCATTGCAATGATCTTCCGATTGGGTGGACGGAAAATTATTTCGTGGGCATACACTTTTTTCTCACGTAGTCTTTGTGGACTTCATCGATTTCACCGATTGGCCATATACTAAACAGATTCCGAAAAGAATTCAATTTTCTGGCAGCGAGTCGTTATCCAAGCATTAGCTGCGCAATATCACGAGCCAGCGAAAATTTCCCGAAAAGCAAATTTAACCAAACCAAACGATTGATAAAATGGCGGACACCACTCCCGCTCCATCAGCGATACCCCTGAATCGGGATTTTATGGCCATTCGTTGCATGCGCATGTAGGTTAATATTTCACAGCTAGTATTTCACGAGATAGAAAATGAGAATCCAGAAAAACGCTCCAACGCTCCTAGGTACTGTGAGATGAATAATTGTGCTTACCTTTCTCTGGAGGTGGAGTTTTGATATCCTTGAACGCGTCTCTCCCGGACGTAACCTCCTCCACCGCCTCCTTCTCCTCCTCCTCCTCTCCCTCCTTCTCCTTCCGCCACCTCCTCCTTCCTCCAGCTCTCTCCGACGGTCTCACTTCCACCCTCCCGTCGTCATCACCCTACCCTCGGTCCTACTCCACCCTTGAAATAGGCCTGCGGCTCTCTTGAACCCAAGGGGAATGGGGTGCACACGTAGCCAATCAAGGGGGAGATGAGGGGGGGGTGTGTAGTGGTAGTAGGGGTAGTGGTAGTAGGAGTGAGGGAAAGCTGGAGAATAGGATATCCCTAATTCTCCCTGCGATAGAGTCGGGGGTGGTGCAGAGCAGGGAGTCAGAGGGGAGGTAGGGGTCGGTTTATGTTGGGGCGTGGAGTAATAAGAATGGTTTGGCAGGGGAGAAAGGAGTGAAAATGGGTGGATGAGGAGGAGATGAAAGGGTGAATAAGGGGTCAGAATGGGTGGATGAGGGGGGTTGAAAGGGGATAAAGGTATTATGAATATGAGGAGAAAGTTGAATAGAATTATGGCGGGCGGTATGGAGGAATTTCAGTAGGAATCCGGCCCGCCCTGGAAAGTACGTCCCTATTCAGAGCGGCGGAGTGCAACTCTGGCTTTGTGAAGGGGGACGTAAACAGCCTGTTGAATTGAGTTCAAGTTTCCTTATTAGAGTGAATGCATTTTGCAAAAGGTCCTAACTCGTGGCTCCCCGGTAACAATGGCTTTTATCAAGGGATTTGGATCGTCGTCGGGTTCGGTTTGATGCAGGGGATGTATGGGATTAATTGTCGGAGGTCATAGATTTGGCCCAAGTGAGTCTTGAGAGCTGTAAAAAGACGTCAAGTGCCCTTTTATTTCCACCCTTTGGGGTTTCTTTCACGAGGGATGTGAACGAGGGGCTTGGAGGTGGGTGGAATTTGAAAAACAATAGGTAAGGGTATAGAAGGATGGGGAAGAAGGGGGAAAGTAACGGGTTATTTGATATGGGGAAAACTTTTACCGTCCGTCAGAAAAATTACAATCCTTCCCTGAAGAGTAACTCACTGGAAAGATTCTGGAAGATATCTGAAGCCCAAACTTCTTCCTTTTCTTGTCTCTCTTGTCCTGGGAGTCTTATCTCATCGCTCCAACAAGCAATCCCATCAGAATGAACTGAACAATCCCGCTCTCCTTCCATGTATCACTGTTCTTGGACGGCGTAATCCAAAAGAGTCCGCTCCCTCCTCAAAAACCCACCGTTTCCCCCTCGCAATCTCTGGTGTGCACGTTCTCCTTGTTTCAAAGACGGTTGTTGTGGTGCACTTCTCTTGGAGGAAAATTTTGATAAAATCACAGGCTCCCGAATATACCATCCATATTCCCACTCTTTCAAGGACAAGAGTAACTATGCCCCTCCTCGGAAGTCACTGCTCATAGTAGCTCCATCACTCTGTGAACGAAGGGGATGAAATTTTTTCGTCAGATTTAAAGACGATATTATATTCACGACAGAATTGTGGGCCGCGGAAAGTGGCTGCGGGCCATTATAGCGGCAGACTAGAGGAAGTCTGAAGCCAAGTTAACCAAGGTTGTGTTTAACCCCGGGATGAGCGATGACGATTAAAATTCTGCCCCACGGAATGAAATATAATTGAGGAGCTACAAGGCGTTAAAGTCTCCGGGTAGCGAGCGATAATTACCAACTGGAGAAGAGCCCTTTGAGACATTTATCTACAAAGAACTCCCCGAGTGCAAGCGCAGAAAATGTCGTTGTATTCAAGGAAAGCGTCCCCTCCCCTCGGGACACATCCACCCGGCAAAGACAACCGGATCGACTTAACTGGTTTTCCACTTCCACCGAGAAATTCAAATCAGATTCACTTCAATTGGCTCACATTCCCGCTCCCTTCTCTCAGGAGACACGGAGCGCAACAGGAGGAACCCACGGGTCTCCTTCCCTCCTCCTCCCTCCCCCTGACCCCTTCCACCTATCCTCCCCCCCAAAGACCGGCCCTTATCCCTCCTCCTGCCCCCGCCACCTCCCACCCATCCAACCCCCCCTTGTTCGCCCGAGGGAGGGGAGGGATGGAAGGAGATCCTGCGGAACGAAGATCGCCTTCTCCCTTTATCTCTCCCCTGACTCCGTCTTGTGCAAATACAAACTTCTTCTTCCCCTCCCCTTTATTTTCTCGTGTCCTCTCGAGCACACAATCTCTAGCTGTCCTCTCTCACTTTCCCTTAAACCCTACTCTCTTCTCCTATCTCTCCCTAGATCTCCTAGACACTTCCTTAACCTCATCCACAGGTCCTTTACTACACCATTTCCGATCCTTACTCGCCCTTTCGGGCTTCTCCTAGCCTTCTTTGAACTTCTCTCCCCCCTTTTCCTTGTCACTCTTTGCTTTTTTTCCGTTTCTTCCTCACTCGCTCTTCCTCCTACGTGTTATTTCCTAACTCAAACTTTGCAGACCCCTCATGCACCGTTCGACCCGACCTCGCCACTCCCCAATGCCAGTGAGTGATTCCACGGTCTTCTACCCCGTGGAAGATCCAGGGAAATGAACGATGTAGTCTTCCCAGCCTTGGGGTGCGGGTCGCTATTGAGATCTCACTGGTGAAATACCTTCTTTCCACTCGTATCTTTTTCCAACCTCTGCCACGTTCGTTCAAATCACCCCACCGCGGACCGGACGCGTGAGTGGTCGTGTTCCACGGGAGGAGAAGGAAGAAGAGACCGCTGATATAAACACGCGATCAGTCGAGACGTGGCACACGCTCAGGGAGGTAAGATTTTGGTGGCGCACAGGTCGGCGTCGTATTTTCCAGTGTTCTTTGACCGAATGAGGACGCAGAGTGGAGGTCGGAAAGTCAGAATCTTACGGCCGCTACGGAGGCAGAGGTATTTGACGTAGGCTGAGCTAAGGGGCTCTCGGAAATATTAAGGACGAAATCAGGAGAGAGCGTGTATCTGTATCCCGTCGGCAGCACGCCGAGGAAACGACGCGGCGAAATAATTCCTCTTTAGCGCGAAGATGGATGGTTTCACAGACGTTTCGGGGACCCGTTCAAGTGGAATGAGATTGGCGGGTGGGAGAAAGAATCGAGGGCTTTTAAATGAAGCGGTTTAAATCCTTACAGAAGCGGAAGAAGAAAAACGTGCGGTAATGGGGGAGGAGAAGGTTTTCCTAGGGAAGGGGGACAGGGTGATCCCTGAGGCTCGTCCCTCCCTCTTGAGTCGTCCTCAGCTAAAGCTCCCTGCGGTCACCCCGACGTTTCCCGGGGATTGACCAACCAGTCCCCCGGCGCCCCTACGGGGCGAGTAGCGAAATGGAAAGCCCGGCGGAGTGAAGATTCGGTGGTTCCTCCTGCTGATGCCACCTTAACGAAAGTCTAGAACCGGCCTCTCTCTCCGTCTCCTTCTCTCTCTTCTCCCATACGTTCCGAGTCTCCCCCGGGGACAAACGGTCACCGCCCCCCTCGTGAGTCTTCTTCCTTTTAACTCCCCCTCTAACCCCCTCCCGCTCACCCCCTCTGAACACCACCCTCCCTTATCCGTCCCCCGAGCGACCACCACCCCCCCCTCTTTCCTCCCTCTTCCGAGAATCGCCGCCTTTCTCTGTGGGCACGCACGACGTGATGGACCCCCCCGTACGCGAGCTTCGAGAGTCGCTTGCGTCTCGTGCGTGTACTCTCGCGTGCTGAAGCGGAGGGAAGTAGCGGAGGAAGAGAGTATTCCGCGGCCGCCTCAGCCGACCCCAAGACCCGACTGCGGGACGACTCGAGCGAGCCGCGTTCGCCGGTCACGTGACCGCGGCGGGAGGGAGGAGTGCGAGGGGAAGAGTTTCGGAGGGGGGCGGCGCGGATTTGAGAGGGGGAAGAGACGGGTTGTTTTGGTGGGGTTGGGTTTTCCGCGTGGAAGCGGTGGCTCGGGGGGGAATCGGGGTAGTGGGTGGTGGGGAGGGGTGCGAGCGAGTGAGGGAGAGAGAGAGAGGAGATGAGGGTTTTTTCGCTCTGCGCATGCGTAAGGCGGAAAGTAAGCGAAGAGGAGAGGGTGGAAAGGGATAGAGAGAGAGAGAGAGAGAGATAGTCGAGTCGGAAGGTAAAGGGAAGGAGGTTCCTTCTTTTTTTTCCCACTTCCCCCTTACCGACTCCCCGCCGATCGTATGCACACCCCCCTTCCCTCCCTCATTTTCACCCCTTTGTGGAAAAACTGGAAGTCTTAAACAGAGATGCATACCTACGCATGGTAATGCATAAGGACTACACACCCATTAAAGAAATAATAGTTGCAGTGTGAAAATCTATGATAAGTTTCAAAAACTTGAGGGGGCATACATTTTCAAAAAAATCTCCTTATGAATCCAAAAGTTTTTATAGTCATTGATTTTCAACATATATTAGCAGGTATTTCATGCCTTTAACTTGTTTGCGGACAAATATCGAGTTTTGCACGGTTAATGGAACTATACAAGAAACGTAAGTATTAAAATAAAAAGTAATCATTAGCAATTAGCGCACTATAATTATTTTCCTCTAAGTAAATTAACCACTCTGGCGAAATATGAAAAAAAAATTTTAAGGACCGCTCCAGAAAATTCGATGCTTTGCATTAGCCCATCTGAATGAAATTTCACTCGAGTCTTCTGTGCGATTTTGAGAATTTATATATATTTTCGCAATTCCAACTTTGATAAAGGGTTTTAATGCGTCACTGCCAATCCCTTCTCGTGAACAAAAATCTTTGCGCCGTGGAAAGCCTCACGTTCCAATGTCCCTAGAACGAAACGGCGAGGGTAATGGCGATTGATCCAGATAGGGTCACCCACGCCAGATAAATCGAATGGTAGGTGCAAGACGAAAGATTGTCTACGCAGTAAGCCGTTTGCGAATGCCTCTGACCCCAATGGGGAGGCCATTTAAGTGATGGTGTCACGAAAAAATACTATTGGAAAAAGTTGCGGGGGACCACTCCTGTTATTGTTCCCATAAAAACTGATGGACGAAATCGGCAGAATAATAAATTTTGGCCACTGCCGCACTCAAAACCTATTTGGGCGGGTGCCTCGGTCGGCAGTGGGCGTGGTGAGGTCTCGGTACCCGCCATCATAGGAAATTCTTCCCAATTCGAGCCGTAGGCAGAAGGAAATGAATCAAAAGAGAGGAAAGCCAGTTGCCGAAAAAAGATGCATTGTATTCGAGAAGATTTTTTTGGAAAATGGTGATTAAAAAACATTCAATATGGAATGAAGTATGGATATCTTTGTGTGATTTTGGATTTAGAAATCGCTTGAAATCATTTTCCAACAGTTGAATAAATTCATTGATTGGAAGGAGAACAGATAGTAAGGTGTAGTTATACTCGCTTATCAATCTACTTTACACGTTTATATCCCTAAATAAATCTCAATTCCTTTGCGTCCAATTAATAATTATCTCCCTGGAGTTTTGACACTTAATATATACTTGCTTGCTTATATACTTGACACACTAATATCCTTGCTCCCTCGAAGAAAAGAAACCATAAATCACTACAACTAAATCGTGGTATTTAAGCACTCAAGATAACGTTCGGAAAAATAATTATCCAACCGGAAACAAATGAGATCCAAATTTATCAATTTCACCCGTCGGAAAAGCCAGAAAAAAATAAGCCAATAAGGTAAAATAATCATCTGACCGACTCAAACTAGGTTATGGTGATGAAAAAGTATTCTCTTAATATTTCTCCTGGTGAAAAATGTTATATCCTAAAATATTGATCCTGATTTGAAGATATCCATATATATTAGCTCTCTTTATGTTACTTTGCAAGGTAATGTGATCATTTTGCTGTATCGCGTTGTCACTAAAAACCCAAGGTCAGGAAAAACATTATCTCTTGTTGCTAAACATTCCAATCCATTCCTTTAAACATTTGCTTTCTTGTATCTTTCTTTCCCTACTTCTACCACTAGTACTCACACAAATAAGCATTCCCTCTAATTTCCATTGATCCACCTCGAGTACGTAAAGTGTAGAGGAGAATTTGAAGTGCCTCGGGGAGATTTGAGATCAGCTCCGCGACCCAATGGGGAATAAGGAATGATAGCCGGCCGACTTTCTCCAGACTCTTTCGCTTATTGTGCAACATATTCTTATGACTCGGCAGCTTCTCTTTAAGCACTAATGACTGGAATTCGCAGACGCGCAGCTTGCTAATGACCCGAACGACACCTATGCAAACAAACGCGCTTCCGAGCGACAACTTGGCCACCCTTGCAAATGAACCCCTCTCCAGGATTCCCCGCCTTCTGCTTTGTGCCGTCTTTCTAGCGGGTACTCCTTTCCTCCTATCCCCACATCACAATCCGTGGCTTGGAATGTAATGGCGTCCTCGGGACCTGAAGGTACACCACACACAATATGATAATCATCATTTTTTAAACATTTTCTTTCATTGGACACTTTTCTTCACTTTTTATTTACCGTTCGAATTCTCTCCCGAGAACTGCGGTACCTCCCGATGTGAATAGTGTTGGGACGCCAGCAGTCAACTGTCGTTGAAGTTATGAGAAGGTTTGAGGACAAATACAAAACTGATAGCGATCAGAATACTTAAGGTTTAGAAATTTTTGCCTGAAAGCAAGGTCAATCGAACGAGGGAAGATGAGTTGTGGGATTTTCATCCTTTGGAGAGAATAAGGGGAATAGTAATCTTTAGAGTACAGCTCGGGAAATTAATTGAGAATTGTGGAATAAAACAATTCCATAATCGTCAAATGTCTAAGGCCAAGTTTAATAATGTCTCGCTAAACTGTATATATCCTTTAATCTCCGAGTAATCCCGATTAGAAGCTCAATAACTGACATACAATGTTACTATTGGTACAATGAGCACATTCCCTAATATGCAATCTTATTTGTTTATAAAATTGGATCTTTCGTTAATCTTTAGGATTAATTAACATTAATTAACGATTGGATGTTACGAGATATTATAAAACCGGGTATAAATAGTTAAGTTTTGCTCCTGGATTGGTCCAAATCCATATCACTTTCCTCTATTATCTCTCCATTGGAGTTCCTCTCATTCTCAGCTCCTTCTCCAACCTACCGCTCCATCCATATTTCCGATACACACACGCGCGTCCACATACGAGTATAACCTCTCCGTTTATCCTTAAGTCTCTCGAATCGTCGAAATCCCAATTCCAATTCCTTTCTGGATTTCCCACTCCATCATGGAAAATGGTACCCATTCCCTGACGCAAGCACCACGGTTGTCAGTGATGCTAGAAGCTATTGGGGGGGGGGGAGGACGGAGTCGTATTGGATATAAAAGCTAGAACCGGTCGCAGAGGCATCATGTAATTTAAAGTAGTGTCGGGGGCGATTTTTCCGTCCGTCACGCATGTCATACACACATGGTGAATGGATAAACACATTCACGAGACGGAGCAATCGAAGATGACCTTTTGGAGGGCATTCGGCTCCCAACACTCTTTCAATAAATAAAATGCAACTGCTTATATGTTTGTCTTATGCTAGATGTTTTTTCCTCAGTGCATAAATAATTTTCAACTCAAAATAATAGGAGGGAACATTTTGCAATGAAAACTCATATTGTCGGATATGTAATGTGATTTAACTTATAATATTTAGTTTGAAATTATACACAGGGTTTATATCCCTGAATGCCGGGTTCGAATCCCGAAGGTATTGGTATTTTTCAGTGGAATCCCAATACTTACCTGGGGTTCCTTGCGAGGAATCCTTCGAGGGTAGTGCACCGTTCGTCGTATGATCCGTTAAATTGAGAACCCATCCACCATTCCTAAATTCCCTGAATGTCCCACCACCACCAAATTTCCCACCTCTCTATTAGCGCAAATGACCTTAGCTGGCGATCTCCTCCCTTAATCACTGCTATCAATTCACCTTTAATTTTTCATAGATTAAAAAATCTATGTATAAAAATTAATGATAAAGTGAAGCAGGTGTTCCGAATTAACCTATATCCTCCAACGAAATTGACCGTGAACTCAAAGTGCCCCAGCCACGAGTCTTGCCTCTCATGCACCTCTCTTTCACCTTGTTTCCGCTCAGAGGTCGATAGTAAATACAAGAGCAAAACTTTCACTTTCGAGGTTAAACAATCTGAGACGACCGGATAAGCACCCTGCCGGCACATAAGCGGAAAGAAAATATTTATAGTATACGTGTATAGTATACGTAATTGTGTCTTTATTGATGTAGAATAAATAATTGATCCTAAACTAAAAGCGTTAACGCGAATTTTGGTCAAATTCTTAAAAATTTATAGCAAGCTCGGGTGAGAGAGATAGTCACAGTTGCAGAGAAACACGTATGTAGTGATCAAAGAGAATGTAAGAGGTTCTCCGAAAACATGATCTAAATACGATTTTCAGGACGCAAGTTCAATTGAAAAACTTACCGAAAACGCGAAGGGTAGAAGAACTCTGTTACGAGCTGGACGAGTTGACTAAATGTATTTCGGAGCGTAGAGAAAGAAGCACGCGGAAGGGAATTTCGTGTAGATCAGCGTGGGTGGGTCCTAGAAGGCTACCTTATTCGACTGGAATGGTGAACTAGGTCAGCCCCAGTGGGGCATGGGGTGATGAGACACGAGATTGACTTGGGAAGAAAAAGAAGTGGTCATTGCGCATGAACTAACTTAAGGACTTTTTGAAAAAGCTGTCCAAGTATTGTAAAATGCATGCAGTTTTAATGTAAACTCTGGTTTAAAAATCAGCACCTTGTGGAAAAATTTTCCGAGAATAACAATATGCCTACCGATTCTCACCCCTTAACTCTGTTTCTCTCGCCCAACTTGATCCTGGGCTTTGGCATTGAAAAATGAATGCGATCACGGAACTGGATATTCCTTCCACATGAACGAGTCAACTGACAGTTGTTACAAAATATATTGCTGAATTTCAAATAGTACTGCTAAAGCTCTCGAAAAATATATGGCTGTCGGTAATAAATAAGTACTTTTCATTAATTTTATTTGCAATTCACACTAATTCTTCTTCTAATATGTGTTGACATTTCTATTCAAACGGTTTCTTATGTTTATATCTTACGTTTTTCAAGAAGTGAAACTGAAGCTCTCTCGAGGAATCAGTGATGCGGAGTACGTTACTGATTACCAGTGGAATTGACGTTATGAAAACATTTTACAATACCCGGTAACAAAACCGAGCTCCCGAGGAAACTGCTTCTACATATTCCATTGAACTGAGCACGGTTAAAATAACACAATATTTTGGGAAATAGGTGCAGGGTACCCCATCTCAAGGAGAGTGACAATTGATCATATCGTTTGGGTAATTTATAATGAAATAAACTCGTTTGTTATTTTTGCATAAAACGTAATTTAGTAAGGAATTTGTTGGTTCACTTTCAGGGAAAATATTGGGGAAATCCTGAATCCACTGTGATGCAAATATTTTGTCATAGAATTATTTTAGTTGGCGGAAGTGAAAGAGCACGGAAAGTGTGATTTTGGTTAGATAATCTCAGGTTTCGATTGCAATGGATGTTCTGAAATAAGGGAAAACTCAAAAATCGATTTCAAACAAGATGGTAATTTTGACAACGGTTCTTCCATTCCCCTAAATCCCACACAATATCTACGAAAAGTTCTCCGAATAAACATTATATGTGATCTCCTTTTCCACTTGTAAATTTATTTTCCACGATTGGCCGTCAATATATAATATACGAAATCGATTATTATCGAGTACAAACAGTGACATGGGCTAAAATCGACTGTCATCATAACAGGTATTAACTTCTTAAAATGAGCCATATGAATTTGTTAGGCATCAAAAATATCTGTATGGCATAAGCGCATTCCCTAATCGAACAGACTAATTTGGCCTCCCCCCCCCCATGCCTTGCCCCGCATCTTATCTTCGAACAGCCTCATTTGAAAACGATGTAGAACCCTCCTACAAATTCTCACCCGATTCTTCAACAAGAATGTGTGAGATGAAATCTCAGAGTAACTGTAATACTATATTTTACCAGAAACTCGAATGTCACAATTAAATGTGGATAATACTACGTAAGGCAATTTAAAAAAAAACACCGTTGACCAAAAGTTAATGTCGCGGCATTTTCGGCAATTTCCTTGAATTTGTCAGATGAAAACTAATTTTGAGATCATATTTGTAACTGGAGATAAGTTAATAAATGGATTCAGCTATTATATTAGGGGATGAAAATAAGGCGAAGTAATACAATGCATTTGAAATCGTCATTGCCTTTTCTTAATAAAAAATTCCAAGGGGATCAAAATTTGAACATTTTATAAGACATAGCACGCAAAACCAAGCGTAGTCAACATGATTGATAAGAAGGGAATGAAATGCCATTGCACAAGTTCCATTGCCTGCCTCGTACCGTGCGTCGGAAATAAGCAAATTTTACAACGAATCAATCAAATCCCCTGGGTAGGTAAATAAATGGTCGGTCCCAATAATAGATAGTCTTTTTTCTCGTCATTTTTTACTCCAAAGGGATTATCCCCGAAGAGTTTTTGTCTCAGGGGCAGACATTGAACAGTGTTTTTTTTATGGAAGTCCTTTCAAGGCCGTAGAAAAGAATCCAGTACGTCAAAAGGGAGGTTTTTGCCTAATGGAGGCTTCATCACGGCAATACACCGCCGTCTTCGTGACCGAGTACCTGGCCAAGGACAAGTTAAATACGCTGCCTCAGAGATCCTACAGTCCCGATGGTTTCCACCGAACTTAATATTGTTCCCAAGAATAAGAAGTAACTTGAAAGGCAACCATTTTGGAAGGTTGGATAAAGTCAAAGAAGCCGTGACGAGGTGCCAGAAAGACGCCTTCCAGGAAGCGTACCACAACTGGCAGAGGCGCTGGCATCGGGGTGTCGATGTACATGGTTGCTATTTTGAAGAACTTTGGAGATAATATTCGAGAACAAACAACTTTGCTTTTCCACTTAGAAATTTTTATTATCACGACCTAGGTTTCGTTATAGTACAACATCTAGAGACTTTTACTTGGTTTACAATATTTATTTTCCCGAATTTATTCTATTTATTTTTGGAACAGGCCTTGTGCGACCTGTGTATTTTTCGATGTATTTTCTCGATTCTATACTCGATTTTACTCTTAATTCAATTTTTTTACATTCCATGTGTATGTTCACTCATATGTCACTTATTTGTCGACTTCAAATGTAGTTGTACTTCAGTTGCTCGTTTTAATACCCGAAATTCCTCCTTTTTTCGTGTAACTACGTTTTTACGACAATTTTGCTCAATGTTCCAGTATCAATGTTCCAACTTAATGATATATACAAGGAGAACCAAATAGAGCTGTGAGTATAGCTGCTGCAATTCGTAAAAAACATTGCGAGGTCACTGTGGTCACCTCCCACCTCCACGGAGGCGGAACAAGGAAAGAGGAAAGGACGCACGTAAGAGAGGTAATTTATCATTTTTCATCATATCAGTCATCACTAATGACCCCGATTGCGTGCGTAGGAGTACAGAAATATCAAGAGCTCTCATAAGTTCCATGAAACGGTATTGAGTCTATTTTCTCTCTGTCCAGAATGGACATTGTGAGCAATTTCAACGGCTGAGGTTTAACGGGAAACAATCGTGCAATTACAAGAAGCAAAATTAGACGGCTTTACAATGTGACCTAGAAATGAGTGAGCCTAATGATCGCGTAGTAAAACATATATTCACGTCATCTGTGAATAGGAACTTGGACTAATGATTATCTTCTCAGAGTTAAAAAGAAGTTGAATAAGAGGATGCGGAGTAATTGAGCTTAGATGACTTTCTAGATTAGATCGATTCAACTATGATTTGAAATAAAAATCACCATTTTTATATTCGTGTAACGGTGCTAATATGAATTTGTGTTTTGAATTGATCCAACTGATGTAATCCCTTGATGTGATTAAGTACTGCTAGAAACTTTGTAGTAGGCGAACTTTTACCTTATTTTCTAGTAGTTTAATGTTTATTTCCTCAGTTACCCTAGTGTGCCTACGCAAGTGGTAATATTTAAAGGGGTCCTTATTCTTAAAACGACTTCAAGGGAAGTCTTTAACTCACATATTTTCAAAGAATTATATTTGGATACTGTGTGTCTTGCTTCATTTCCAACCTGCAAGTAAATCTAAATTGAGTTCAAAGCTATTGCTTTGAATTGATTTTCCTGCAAACTGCTTCGTCTTTCGGCTCAATTTTGATTCAAGAGATTTCAATAAGGATAAATCTTCCCAAAGTGTATTTTATTTGTTTTGCAAATGAATACATTTCTGTTAACTTCAACTTTTCTTTAAATAACCTCCTCACTATGCACTACTTCCTACTGCAATTTGAATACCTTGAAACGGTTATTTTAGCAAGGTTAATTCCTCAATGAAAATCACAGGTAAGATGCTGAATATAATCCAATTGAAATTCACGAATACTTAACGGCGCTCAAAAAAACGGTGAATATTACACTAATTTTAAGATTTAGAGGACATATCATCATATTTTGTTCCCTCTTCAGTAATACTTAATCAATATTCAAATCCTAAACACCAGGCCGTTACGTATAAACCCTGATTAAGTCCTGGCTCTTTCAGAAAACTGAAGGTTTTCCTTCCACGTGTGCCAATGCATCAGGCGCCGATTGTTTTATGATTCTCGTTAAATAGAATACCTAAAGTTTGAATTTTTTACCGTGGTTGATCAAAGTGAATCGTTGCTTTATGTTTTTCGTATGATGCGTAAAATATTCATCCTCTCAGTATGTGTTCTCTCTGATTTGCGTAATGATGGTCTCTTAATGCTTAAAATAGTTAAACCGAACTCATAACACCTCTCGGCTTCAATCTCTGGCAACGAGAACAATCGGCAGGACACTCTTATGCTGGTCCCGATTATGTGTGGACAGAGATACGATAGGAGGGTGTGAGACGAACCTCTCGGCGAGAAAAATTTGCGGCAGGGCGCGTGGGTGGGACGGCAAGGGCGACTGGATGCAGCTAAAAATACTTAGCCACGCTATCGAGAGCATGATAAATCGGTGGGACGAGGGGCCAAATATCGGGTCAGGAAACGTGCGGGCGTCCCTGTGGGAGAATAGTCAATCAACTATCTGGCCGATCAGATGAGAGAGGATCGAAGGCGTCCATTTTGAATTCGTCACTGCTCTATTTTTCGATCCGAAGGTAGGTTAATCGTATCTCTAAGTCAACTTGCTTGTTTGAGACAGTAACTGAACCAAAAATAAGACAATGACATGATCGGAATTAGGACCCGATGCTGTTTTTACTATTAAGGAGATCGATTCACTGTCAAAATTCGTATGATGTGACCAGAGTGATAAAATTCTCATGAAATGTAGACGACATGAAGGATACGTAGTGCATTATGTATGAGGTTTCTCCTTTATTTAGGATTGGATTAGACAACAAAAACGATTTAACTACTTTATATTTCTTTTGAGTTCTTTGAAATCTAAGATAAATACTAAGAATTGTCATGTTCGCCATAGGAGCCATAGTTTTGGGTCAAGATGTCGTGAGAAAACGAACTAGGAAAATTTCATCAATTTAAGATAAATGGGGAGGGTAGAATTACCAATACCAATCCGGCGATGATATATCTTAAACCATTTCTCATTGTCTCCTGAAATCCACGACTTAATGCTCAAATATCACAAAATCCCCCATACTTTTCGCAGGAAATTCTGTAAGCTAACTCAAGTGGACTTAACAAGCACTATAGAAGTAATTTGCGCTCAGAAATGTTTGCAACCTTTCGGCTGACTGGCAAAATGAAGGTTGATCATCCGTAAACCTAATGGATTTTATAGATTCTCCACCGTCTCTCACTCCAATCTACAGTTCTTCCCATGCCTCGTTAAAAATTTTCCCGAATACGTTGAATATCAAGGGTGATAATGGACCTCCCTGCCTTACTTCTCTTCCTAATACTGCCCATCCGGACTCTCCATCCACCGCTTGTACCTGGACAGTTTGACACATATACATATTGTGAATTAATCTTTTATCCTTCCAATTCACTCTTATTTAGAGTAGAGAAAAACAAAACCTCGGGCTTCACACTCTCGGATTTTTCTAGCTTACGGAGGATGAGCGTGCATACAATATTGTATAGATGATCTTTTCTATGGTTTATCTCTTCTGTAAACCAAACTCATTCGAGTTTTGTTAAAAAAGGGCGATGTATTAGAAAAGATTGTCGATTTTTTCCCGGAAACTTAAATTCTACGACCAACAGAATGTAATTTTATCGATTAGAAAAAGTAAGAAAGACTTACCGCATTTATGGTATTTATTTTTAATGATGAAATTTCCAAGTAGTGAATACGACTATGAGGAGCCTGAAGAGGAACCTATTAATGAAAAATCTGTGCGCATCCGAGAGAAAGTACACAAGCGTACATTGAGTTTGACATCAAGGCTCCGATTAAGCAAAAGTTATGGCGCAATTCCGTTTAACAAAACAAAATGCGCAGGATTCTCGTGCGGCTCTTGATTTCCGATGAGAAGCAAACTTTCAAGCGACTGCTTGCAATTTTTTTTAAATAAGACAGCTCCTTAGGATTACATTAAGGGAGAAAATATAGTCCAGATGTACATCAGAATAATCAATTCGCGATGAGCAGTCCTGCGGTAAAAAACGGATGTAAAAAAAGGGAATCATTATCAGCAAAAATTAAATGAACAAATTTGATTATGCTTTCCATCGCACCCCATTTAAAAATTATACTTTTCAGGACCCTGAAAAATACGCGCTCTCCTCCTCGCCCCTCTTTCTACCGCTAGTTTCAATCGAGGAGCACTTAAACAGATTAGGTGCCGACATGCTCCGCTCTCTGCCCACTGAGAGACTTCATAATACGCAACCTAGTGCATGGACACGTGAGGGCTTCGGCATCCTGCCGGCGCTTGCAGTCTCCAGGAATAAAAGGGAGAGGGTGTTCGCTCACCCTAATAAGAGGGGGAATGGGGCTTTCTGCGGGAGTTTGGACGCAAAAATTTGAGGAGGGGTGAGCGACGACGATGGGGGTAGTGGGAAAGGGAAGAGGTCGGGTGGAACGGTTCAGGAGGAGGAGAGGAAGGTCCCTTCCGCCTTCCGTGGTTAACGAACCCTTTCAAACACCCACGGCACTCATAAGCAACGAAACTGTTATAGAGGACTGCGAATTGCGCTCCGCTTCGCCGAGTAATCTCCGCCCTGACACAACGGATTGCCTTTTTTTTCATCCTCCTCTCCCCGACAGCCTACACCACTCACACCACCGGAGGGGGACTCAGCACCTCCTTGCGGGTGCCATTTGCACAACCGCGTCGTCCCTCGCCTATCCCCCTCCCTAGCGACGTAAATGGCCCGGGACTTGTGTCTTGAGCGTCTCCCGTTCGATAGCGCGAGCTTTGCTTACCTACCGACACCGAGAGCCGCCGTTATGTGATTAGCGAAAATCCTCTTCTCTTACGCAGGAGCCGACGCGTCATTTATTTCAGCAGATATGCAGTCAATCCATGAGATCTCCGGCGTGTTTACACGTGTGTTATGCACACAATCACGCGGCATCAAAGTTTCCATTCACTACGTCGGCATGTATGACTTCTGATGAAAACATTTGCTTGCGCTACGGTATCACCGTGTGTGGGGCTTTGAGCTCAGGCACTCCTGCATGTTCGAAAAAACTTAACCAATGCAGTATTTCTAAAGAGAGATTTGTAAATAATGAACGCAGTCTGTACTTTTCACTAGTTTATTGAGATGCATGTAACGTGTATTTAAAAGTCTGCGTGCGCTAAGATGTTCTAATTAACAAATTGGTAGCGTAACATGTGTTCTTCTTTCCAAATTTTGCTCTACCACAACAGCACACAGTTGAACAGGAAGATATGTATACTGAAAGTTGTGATAGTTGATGAAAGAGAGCTTTCCATTCCGCACTTTTCCCCTTCATTCTTCATTATTTCTTTCTTTTTCTCAAATATTTAAAATTAATGAGGACGTGGTTATGCAGTAGATACTGAACGACTAGAGTAGAGGACTGAGTGACTGAACGGATGGCAAGGGTTTGACCCTGGAAAGTACCTCTTGGCACCCCCAGCTTTACTGAGATGTGCGATATTTTGGGTATTTGATATTTATTGAAAACCGCTGAAGACGGAAGAAAATATACTGAGCCTCAATCCACCCTTACATGTTTATTCAACACACCATAGGGCTTCTCAGTATTAAATGAGTTCCACCATTACCTAACAAATCAACCTCTGGGTTTATTAGGTTTAATATTGTTTGTTTAAAACTGCCATAGGCTATGACATCTACGTGCTCTTATTTCGTAAATTAAACTACAACGCATCACAGAGTAATGTCAGTAACGTAATAAATTAATGAATTTATTGATCATAATTCAACAATAATTTCACACATTTTGAAGCAGCGAACAGGGCTATAATATTGATAGAAATAGATCATCCTTGCCCTGTGAAATCCTAATATCCCTAGTGTGTTGGTTGTTACGGCCTACACATAAAAAAATATACTTCAATTTGCTACGATACTTAAGAAGAAAAAATTACCTTGTTATCATTTTTGTAGTTCTAATATTTTAACTCAACGTAATATCTTTAAATTAAAATATTTATTGAAACTTCCTGTCGGTTTACCAATACGCACCTCACGCACCGTAAGGGGTTTGTTTTGGTGAACAAACCAGACCATTTGACTGGGACGTTTTTCAGACTAAAGCTTCAATGCCACGTTATTTACGTGTAAGACAAAATCAAAACCGCAGAAAATAAACGTGAAAGACAAAAGCAAAACTGCAGAAAATAAATTTGTACAAGCAAACGCGATTTTCGCCAATTGACGTCGTCAGAAAAAATATAATGTCCCTCTCTTTTTTTATGGGTAAAGAAAAAATAAAAGTTGGTAAAATTTCGGGTTAAAAACACTTCTGGGAAATGAGACATCTCGATAAGACTTGAACGTCTGGTAACCGGCCATGGATGGTGAGCGGATTCACGTTCGACCCGTAAAAGAGTATCACCCGGCCGCGATGAGAGAAGATCTTGCCGGCCGACAGACCACCTTCGTGGGTCTCAGTTGCATGCAAGTAAACCGGGTTGTCAATCAGCAGCGCGATCAAGCATTTTCCGTGGCGATTGCAAGGCGAAGAACATGTAGGAATTGGGGTACAGACAAGCGAGGCCAGAAAGGGCGAGAGCATCAAGGAAGAATAATATGGATTCGTTTGAAAAATAAAATGTCGTGTATATTCAAGCAGGTATGACAGACTTTTAAACGGGTGCAGGACACATGAGTTTTCTTACGACGCAGAATCAATCATTATGAACACAAATATATTGATATTTTGACCTCCAAGTAAAAAAATAGAATAGATATAAGTACTCGTTCTTCCCTCACATGATATGCGTTCACAACGAAATCGAACCCAAGCTCCCGAATATATTACCTTAACGACTTAATTTTAATTATTCCATCAAATGCATCTATTATTATATAATTTATATAAAGAATATACATGGGAATGTACTCGATTATTTTTCTATATCCAAATGCGTTTATTATTTAATATTTCTGCATGTATGGTTGGTGGCCAAACATTCCCCGCCAAACGCCTTTGTGGCGGCTTAAAGGATATGGGTAGATGTAGGCATCTCCAGAGTGATGTTATTTTTTCTTAGCGTTCAAGAGTGATACGGTGTCACAGAAAGGTGTTTTCGACAAGTCGTTCTCTTTTACCCAGACCCTTCGGGTTACGGAATGTTTACCTTACTCGTAGCGTTTTCCCAATAATTCGAACAGAACTCTCCAAATTAAGGGAACCTCCTACACCAGTTACTTTATACAGAGATAAATGTTTGCCATAGCTTAAAGCCCGAGCAATATTTGCCTTGTTAGATAATAGATAAACCTATATTTATATTCTTCCAGAACAAGGAAAAATGCTATTAGTATTGCTGTTGAAGATGTTACTTGTGTTGCTGATGATTTTAAATCTATCCAAGGAAGTTTTCCTCCAATTCCTACGAAGAAACTGTTTGGAAACGAATGATTTTACAATAGATATTACGTGAGAGAGTCTGCGATATTCCTTAAAATGCGTTATTGCAAGTTATTTTAATATTAATTTGCCGACGCTTGGATAATTTCGTAATTTCAAATAAGGGCTTTAAAGAAAATGCAAAAAGAATCCTTTCTAAAATATGTTCTACGTACATGTAAGTGCCTATTGCCAATTCCGCCCTTAAATTTAAATAAGCAATGGAAAACGAGCAATTTAATCACCGTATTTTCACATCGATAACGCGCGCGTTCTTTATACAAAAATGTTCAGATGATCGAAAAAATGCATGCTATTGGATTATGACATTTGCAACACTTGTCAGAAAGTTGGCTGAAAATAAAAAATAGTACACAAAACATTAATTAATTAATAACAAGATTTAGTTGATTAATTTTCGGTTTGATTTGGAATTTTCAAGTCATGAATTTTTTAAATATTTTTTTATTTATTATCCGTCAAATTTAGCAGCTTTACATTAATTTTTTTATAAGAATTGGCAGAGAATAACTTTAATTAAAAGTTCAATTTGCGTTAATCGAACTTATACCCAATTATAAAAGTTATTTATTATTATTATTATTATTGTTAAATAATAATATATAATATGTGAGTATAAATTTGAAGTTGATGTAATGCTTTTCATAAAAAGGGCCGGTGGTTTATTTTACGTTACATTTGATTTCAATCAAAATGAGAAAATCCCATGCAGGCCCATTTTTTATCGAAGGGAAAACATTGACTTCATTTTCAAAATTTGTTAAATAGGTATGACAATGAGAGCAGATGCTGCACATAATGTCTTCGATGGGGAATAAACATCCTCATCTTTCTTACGGTGCGAACGATATATTTCAAAAACGAATTCCACTGCTATATCCTATCCAAGGAAATTTATGTCGATATCATTTTTGTTAGATGTGTTACAGTGTTTATTCTGTAACTGAAGGTTTCGACATTCACTCGCATAATTGCCAACCACCGTCAGATATTTTAATTATTTAAATACCACGGTAGTGAAAGTATTTAGAGCTGGTAACGTCGAGGAAAGATTTCTAAGGGAATAAAAGTGAACGTGTTCATCTATTCCCTGCACGTATTACAATTTTCCCCATTTCGTCCTAAACGTAAGGAGTGCTCTGTTTAAGACCGCCCAGCGAAACGGACATTTCACGTCCCTGCTGCAAAAAAGTACGGCCAGAATCCCTAAAGAGCATGTATGCTAACAGGCGTCTGCGACGGGTGAATTTAATTCAGGCTCCAAATGATTCAAGAGTTCCCGCGGAAGGTTTTACACATTCCGAGCCTCATAACACTCTTCGTCTCCACTTTGTTCTTTATTTTTTGCTACCCCACCACCCATGAAGAACGGGGATGGAAGCAAAGGAATTCTCAACCTCCAGATTTCCTTCCCTCACGATGCGTGACTCTGTTTCCGCATCAACCCCGAGATTTTTTCGCCCTCTTCCTTCCCTCCCATGCTTAGGTCAGCGGGTGAAGAGGAATACTATTTCCGAGCGTCGCGACGTCTCCGACGGCCGATGGAGGGATGCATTCCGAATGCGGGCGGCGAGAACGGAAGCAGGTGCGGGGAACGTGTCCAGCCGGACACGCGAAATCGGGAGGCCGGGAGAATATTTTGTCTCCCTCCCGTCTCACTCTTCCGTTTCTCTCGGCATCTCCAAACCCATTGAGACAAAAGTCCCACCGCCCTCACGAGTCACCCCACCGCCTCACGTCTCCCTAATCCAGGCACTCTAAAATCACAGGAACAAGCTTCCCGTCGGCTCCCTCCTTCCATTTCCTTCTCCTCTCGTCTTTCCCCTGGCAAACCTCCCCATACTCCGCCACATCATCCGCTCCCCTTTCCTCCACGAGGAGTAACAGGCGGTGTCGCCGGCCGATGGGACGGTGTGGAGCGAGTCTCCGAGAGGGTTTTGGCGAATGGAGAGGGAGATGTGGTCGGTAAGGGAACCGGAGCGGCGCGAGGGACGAAATAATGGACGGGATGGGGATGGAGGCGAGGAGTGAGGGGTATCGGAAGGGGGGAGAAATGGAAGGAGGGCCGGATGTGTGAGTGGGCAGCCGTGGAGTGAAACGGTAAACGGCTAGGGAAATTGCTCGCTCTCGGTAGCTCGCCTTTTTCGTATTGTGCGGAACCCAATAGTGGCCGAAGCAGAAAATTCTTTCAGACGGTTTCGTGATGTTCTCCTTTGTATTTTTGGAATTTTGAAGTTCTCTCTGTCGGAAAATTTATTTATTTATTTTCGGGACAGTTCGTTTTGCAAAATTTGCGAATATTATACGCTGTCATTCAATTGCCTCAACATATCTACAAACCTCTCGATAAAAAAAAATTAATTACAGTTTATGAGTAAGTAATGTCGTGACATAAAAGGTATGTTCTGTATGTTTAAAAAATCATAATATATTCTATTTAGTATAATTGAGCAGTGAGCGTTTATACACTAGACGCAGACTGCCATCTATATAATGATTTTCCAAGTGAGGGTAATTTACTTTATATATCGCCAAAGGTACACTTTTCTTTTGCTGTATTCCTGCATAATATCACCTACAAGAATTGAGGATATATATATATATATATATATATATATAATAAAGGTTATTAAAAAACAAAATAACTTTCTTATCTTTCGGTGATCCCAGTTACTTTCATCAGAATACGAGAATTAAATTACTTCACCCCTTGATAGTCAGTTGCTATTCGTGCTCCGAGTAAAGTGGCCGCGACCATCAAAATATAGGTAGTTTTTTTTATTTATATTAACCTTTTTAAAAATATTTTTCTATATATATATATATCAATATGCGTGTGTATCAAAGATTGGCGAACGCCATAAAGGTATTATCTCCTTCTCTCTCTGCTTACCAGATCTGTTCCCCATACCCCCTCATTGACCCTGCCTCGTTTCTACACTAATTGCCTCTCCAAAAGCGTTGTCTATCTTTAGGCATGCAAGCAATATTTCAATTTACATTGTCCAATACCTTACCCCCCTTATCCATTTGAATGAACAGTCATCACTACTCCTCACTCTCATCTTATCCTATCCATTCACACGCAAATTCCCACCTTTTCTTCGATCAGTGTTTCTCACATAACATCCTAGAATCCATACCAGATTCAGCCACCAGTATAGAGGTGAGAACTCGCGAGTCCACGTGCATATTAGCTTTCCCATCCTTTGAAATTCCCAGCCTTAACCATCATTACTAATTCCCTAATTCCCTTCCCAGCATACCCTACGCTTTCTCCCCCCCGCCAGACTTCGTATTCCCTCCACCCGAAACCTTCCATTCTGGCCTGAAGAAGGCCGAAAGCTTACACTTTCTGAAATGTGTCCTTTGACTATTATTGCTATTTATTTTATTTTATGGTAAATTAAGCCGTTCTAAATCGATGTCTAAGCCGAATATAGAAGGTCGTCCAACATCTGTTGTTGTGCCAGAAAATATTGATGCTGTGTAAGAACTAGTAAAGGACGATCGTCACGTCACTTATCTTGAGATTGAGGCATTCTTGGGGATTACTATGATGAGCATCAATATGTTATTTTCATGAAAATTTAGCTGTGAAAAAAAGTTGTTCGCGTTTGATCCCGCCTAATTTGACAAAAGCTCAAAAAGTTGCTGGTTTCAATTGGTGCAAAGAAATGTTCTAGAATTACAATCGCGGTACATCAAAAGCTGTGTATAACATCTACACAGATTACGAATCTTGAATCTATGCGTATGAGCCCGAAACAAAACTGCAATCCACTGTATGGCTCTTCCAAGACGAGCCAAATCCGATAAAATGATTCGTGCACGAAGGGCATCGAAGCAAATCATCTTCTGTTTATTCAGAATAACCGGACATGTGGAAACCGTAGCGTTAAAGCAACGTAAAACCGTGAATTCTGAATGGTACACGAGCATTTGTTTGCCAGAAGTACTTGGTGAAATACCGAAAAAGAAGCGGCAACGATGGAGCATTCTTCATCATGACAATGTAAGCTCTCACAGATTGGTTGAAACAACTACTCATTTAACGGGTCAAAGCACCGAATTGATGGTTACAACCCTAGTTTTGCACCAGTGACTTCTTTTTATTCCCGCTTATCTAGAAAAAATTGCATGGCCAACGTTTTTCGGCGCCTGAAAAAGTCGTTTGTGCATTCAAAAAACATTTTTTGGAGGTACCTCAATCGAAGTGGAAAAAAATGTTACGAAAATTGGTTCGTGCGCATGCAAAAGTGTATCGATTATCATGGAGAATACTTAAAAAACAATAAAGCCATTTCCAACGATAAATTACTGTCTTCTCATTATTAGGCTGAAAATATATGTACCATCTCTCGTACATTGTCAATAGGATTAAGGTAAAAGAGGTGAAGAAAACCCCAATTATATACTTATATACAGGATCGCACCCAAAAGTGGTAGGACTGATTTTTTTACAAGAATTTCATTGACGATATACTTACATCGACTTAATAATCTTTAAAGTATGCTCCTTGAGCTGCTACACACTTAGTATAACGTTGCTCCCATTCCCCGTTCGTCCGCTGGAAATTTTCTTTAGGGATGCCGTTGATGACCCTCGTCGAAGCCTCTTGAACGGCCTTTATCGAGTCAAAACGTCGTCCCTTGAGCTGTCTTTTCATGAGGGGGAAGAAGAAGAATCGGTGGTGCCAGATCGGGAGAATAGGGCAGGTGCGGCAACGTGGCAACGCCGTATTTGGCCAGGAGCTGTCTGACGACGAGCGCGCCATGGCTCGAATTTTCGGAACCATCTTGGCGCACACCTTGCGCATGGCCAAATCCTGTGGAATAATGTGTTGGACGTTGGATGCAGACAGACCCAACTAGTCTGCAATTTCTTCACTGGTTAAGCGTCGGTCTGTGTTCAGCAGTGTCGTCACTCTGTCCACATTCGTGTCGGTTCTTGCCGTTGACGGCCGTCCGGAGCGATGGTCGTCTTCAACGAGCTCCCTACACTCTTTAAACAACTTGTGCCAATGTGGTACGACTTAAGGCAGTGTCCCCATAAGCCTGCTTGATCATATCGAGGGTCTCAGTTGCCGTCTTCCCGAGTTTCGCACAAAACTTCACGGAATAACGTTGCTCTAAATTCAGATTCATTTTGTTTTTCGACACGGACAAAAACCTTGCTTCACTAAAAACGGTGTCCTCACTCAACGACAGCCCGCAGGTGACTGAGGTGGGTGTCGTTCTGTTGCTAAGAGCCCCTTTCACCTTACCCTGCCAGGCAGACCCCCCTCCACCGCTCCGTTCGCGCCAGAGAAAATCAGTTTTACCACTTTTGGGTGCCACCCTGTTTATATATATATATATATATATATATATATATATATATATATATATATATATATAGGAGAGATCCTATATGGAAAGATCCGGTGTTCAAGTCCCGGTCGAGGAAAACATTTTTACATTAGTGGTCTGCCTGAATCCGCCTGCCCAACCTCTACTATGCCCAACTATGTTCGTCCTTTATGTGTGTTCCTTTCCCCTTTTCCTTATCCCTATTTCTATGTGAATGAATATTTGTTCGCTGTATGGCGTGATTTCGTGTTTGAATGAAAATATATATATATATATATATATATATATATATATATATAAATATACATACATCCATATATCCACGCACTTTTATACATATCTACTCATTTATAAAAACACGTTCATGCATGTTAGGATTACGTAAATGATCCCACTCGGACAGCGTTGCCAACCTCCAATTCCCGATCTCTTTCCGAATATCGCCCCCAGGACATTCAAACTCCGTAAGTACTCCACGTTTCGAGGATTTCCGCTCGTGTATTCTCGGAATGCACTTCGTTCGTCGATTGAACCAGAAATATGGGTACACATGCAATTGTGTGTTGACCTGAGTCGAGGTGGTAGGAACATTTAATTAAGTCGAGTGAAATTGTATCCCATTAACATTCAAGTTCCCGGTGTACGAGCTCGAAAGGGTCGTTATTGTGAAAACCTCTTTCCTCGTTTTCGCATTCCGAATCGTCCAATATCCGATGGTGACGGTTATTGTTTTATTTGTAGTAAATAAAATACATAATTGAGGTGAAATCTACCAGTTCACAATAATGCTAAAATTTCTTTGTTTCAAATCATGAGGTTTTCATCACATTCAAAGGAGAAAGGGAACGGACACCGATTATGCGTGGTATTTTCTTAGTTTCCGCCAGGAACTTGGCGACCTTTGTCATTGTAAATTAGTCCCTCAGTAAAATGTATCCGTTCCTCTTCAGTGCTTTGACCAGGAAATATTTCCATTTAATTATTAACAATTAAGTGGTTAATTATAACATACTCTCAATTAACAGTTTAAAACATTACTTGTCACAGCGTCTTCAAATATTTTAAATTTAAATTAGCGTTGAATATTGATAATAGGCAGGCTATGCATATCTGACTGTTAGAAAGCATTATGTAATTTTGAAGATGGTCTTTAAGAGTGTCTTCATCGTTGGTTCATTAATTATTCCCCAAGACGGTCTGGTAAACATTTTAACCTGCTTCGTCACGTCAGCCGAATCTCCAGAAGACGTTCAAATTTAGTTCTATTCCGTGAAAATCTTCACTCCAACTTTTTCGCGTTATGCTGGCATTCATTTGTTTAATATATTATATAACTCAAAAGCAAATCATCACTAAGCCTTTCGTTGGATTGTATGAAGTTTTTAAAATATGGTAATTGGAAATGATGTCATCCGAAAACTTAAATCTATTAATCGAGAAATATACTCGTATTTCTTCAACTTTCAATTACTATTTCTTCTTTTTTGTCTCATTTTGATTCTCGTCACGCCATGATTTTATTAAAACATCGTATTATTCGTTCTCTCACGTCTTATGACTCGTGCATCACGTGGTAATGGTTTAAATAAAATATATTGTATAGTATTTTATGATTTTTAGCTTGAATGCCGCTGTTTTATTGCTTTATTTCAAATTTTATCTTACGATAATGTCCATATAGAAACGCTATCATATTTCAGGGTTGTTTTTCAGAACTACGTAACCTAGTAAATTTGTGGCGTCAGAATTTTAACTTTCAAATCACAAGGAACTGCGGGAGATACCGTGACAGTCACTTTTAACAGAATCATCTGATAAATGTCCATTACAATTCAACTATTTCAGAGTGTAAAAATCTTGTACTTCAGTCCTCTCCTTGATAAAGCTAAGAAATCCTTTTATGGGCCCACTAAACTTTAGAGCCATTGTGGAATTATCCAAAGGCCCAACCTAAATATATTTGGCAGGGATAATTTTAAAACAACAGCCTTTCGGTATAAATTAGGAGTGTCTTATCACTTGGAGAGCTACGGGATCTCGTATATAAAACTTATATTCTGCTTAAATGTGCTGCACAAGGTAGGATGATTTCTTTTAATAAAATCATTTTAATTTAAATGTCATAATAATAGTTTGTAAGGTTAACGCTATATGAGCACTCTATATATCATGTTAAACTGATATCATGTCTTAATAAATATTGTTTTCAGATTGTTTTTTCATCTACTATATCTTAAAATTTTTGTTGCAATCTACGTGACCAACTTTTTATCTTTTGCTTGCTTCCCCCATCTACATCCACGCCGTATCCTGCAAGCGGTCATTAAGTTGTTTGGTAGGTGGTCTTAGGTCACCACCCTTCAGTAACTGAATGAACATGAGCTCGTGATTAGGGGGATTGCAGCTAGATTCATCTACCGTAGATTTTTTTGTTAAAATCTTATTTTCGTAGTGAAAATGAATTGTGCGTGGAAAGGAAGAATCTCGTCATCTATTTGTGCTCCAGTATATCTCCCTACTCATTTCGAAAGTGTTAAATTTGCTTAAACAATGAGTGGTCTTAGTAGTATCATTGGTGTAATAAGTTAAAGCGAGTATCCTGTGCCTTTTTAATAGCATAAATTTCGTCTTTCCCCTTCGTGCCCAAAGGAATTTCCATTCTGGTTATTCTATTAGCTCCATCCTCTATCCTTCTTATCGTAACTTTTCTTTACAAATCTAGCGGGAGTAGTTTGAAAAATGAATGTATCTTTAATCACATCTAGTATGCTAGAGCCAAAAATGTCGGTCGCTTTTTATTAGGAATAAAAGAATATTTGCTTTATGATTGAATGGCATTACTATGCAAACTATATGCTGTGTTTCAATATTTCATGCGGTTACCACAAATCATATAGTTATATCCTTTGTCAAATATAAAATTTATTTTCCCCAGGCATTTTTATTGAAATAATCGGATAAGCCGGGGATTGTAATTATGTTGACTTGTGAAACATAGCCTAATCAGTTGACCCCAAACAATGATAGTTCATCTTTTATGGACACTTTTCTCCATTTGATCTATCAAAATAAAATGACAGACATGAAAAAGCCTAAATTATCTCGAACAAATTGTCATGGAAATTTTCATGTAATTATATAAGTTTTATGCAGTAAATATTACTACCTGGCGATGTTTTGTCCCTTTAAGTGGATAAATTGTTGACCAAAACTATTAACTCTTAATTAACTTAAAAAAACTATGTCTTATTTGATTACCTATCAATATTAAATGCTATGAGCAAAATTTCGTGTTTTCTAGTTGTTGAAGATCTTTTGAAAAAAATTTAATTCCAACAATAGTCTAGAATGATTCCGTTAAAAAAGCAACGGTTTTGAATCTCTCATTGGGGCTAAATAGCAATGCTCGTCGCTGGTTAACGATGCTCTGGAATAATCCGACCGCTACACATCTCTCTAGCGTGAAATCACATTTCTATAGTTTCACAGATTAATAGATTTTTATTTTTCACACTTAGTCGTTAGAGAATCGGTGCTGCAATTTCTGCTTCCACCTCATGGGTGAGACTACAGAAACTGTGTCCGATAGAAAGCCGCAAGCCCCTGCAATATTTGCATCTTAACTATGTTGGCGTTTAAGTTCTGCTATCAGTACCATTATTTAAGTTAACTAACAGTACCAATGTTTCACATAAACGTCTCACTTCATTTTCCCATCGGTAGATGTAACGAGAGTAGATCGGTAATGGACTCGATTTATTTTGGAAAATACTCTGGCTTGCCAACCTGTATTTTTATTGTTTTCATATTTTTCCATTATTTTACATTTCAAGTTCAAATTCAGGCTAATTCCCAACCTCTAGTCAAAAGTGTTACCCCTCACTTAAACATAGAACAGCCTAAGAATTTGTAAAAATTTCTTGGCTGTTCTTTTTTTTACCATTTCTTACCAAATTCTTTGGATACAAATTGAGAAACTTTTTTATTATTTGTTGTACGTCTTCATCTGTTGAAGGCAAAATGATTAAGAACTCTAAAGATTGACTCATCAACTTTGAAAACATATAAGTGTGTGTGTGTATATATATATATAATATATATATATATATAGCATATATACATGTATATATATATATTGTATATATATACATGTATATATACAATATATATCACACACACATACATATATATATGTATGTGTGTGTGTGTACATATATATTCACATGGAAATAGATATAAGGAAAAGGGATAGGAACATATATTAAGGACGAACATTTACATATGTTCCTATCCCTTTTCCTTATATCTATTTCCATGTGAATTAATATTTGTTCGCCGTATAGCGGGATTTCGTGTTTGAATGTGTGTATATTTTTATCTACACACACATATGTATGTACATATGTATTCACATATATACGAGATATATATACACATAGAGTTGATGATTTGATCTGTAACATTCTTAATTATTTTTCCTTTAAATATGAAGATGTAAACCTAAAAGTTCAATGCTTCTAAATTTTTGTGCAAAGAATTTTGCAATAAATAGTGAAATACTGAACAGATGAAGAATTTTTGCATATTCTTCAACTAATAAGTACAGTTAGGTCCTAGGATTCTATTAACAAGCCATAACGCGTTTAGCCAAACGTAGACGGTACGCGAGGGAGATATTTTTTTCATGGAAAAGCGTTGTCTTTTCACGACGCATGGGAAATCAAACCGCACCAAATTATACAAGAAAAACCTTTATATTCGTGAAATAACACGACACAAGGTGATATATTCTAACTTGTACTCTTTTATGGGCGATAAGCCAATGTGTATTGGCAAAGGTGCCTCAACTCCAAAAAAAATTAGATTTCCTTCCAAATCTATTTGCTAAACTACCCACTGATGTGCAACACTGTAATAAGATGCAATGATTTAGTGCCTACGATATTCTCTGGTGGCAGAAGGCAAAAAAGATATAATCTCAATCCCCATTCATAATGGGAGACGCCTCACGTAGAAATCTTCTTACTTTCCCTTTCCGAACATCTATCACGACTTTCCCCTCCCCCTCCAACCCCGCATAGGATCGGTGTCCTCTCCTCCCCTTACACCATCCCGAGCCCCCGTTCACGAAAACGTGGGAGGAGGGTGCATCTTAAACAGGATGGTAGTAGGAGGGGACACTGGTGGGAGGTGGGGGGGCTCCATTGAGCCCAGTTCCTCCGCCTCCTTCGGAACCCGCTCAGCGGCGGCGAATGTCGTTTCCGAAGAAGAAGAAGGGACGAAGTGTGATGAGGAAGGGAGAAAAAAGAGGAATGGAGAAAGAGGGAGTCGCTTCCCCTCCCCCCAACTACGTACCCGCTTTCCTTTTGCACGCGTCCTTGTTTTCATTTTTTTTATATTCCGCCGCGTCGCGGAATCGGGAGTTATGAGGAGATAGAATGCTAAGATGTGTGCACTACGGGCTCCGTGACGTCACCTCCCGGGTGTATATCTCACTCCTTTCCTCCCTTCATCCCTCTCTCCCTCACATGCTCTCTTTCTCTCTGCGGCAAGGTGGAAAAAATATAATAATGAGCCAACTCCCATAGTCTAAACCACCCACTCGCTTCCATTCCCACCCTTCCCTTTATCCCTCTTTCACCGGCGAGAGGATGAGGGAGGGCGAGAGATAGAGAGACGAGAGTCGGGGTTGATGGATGGACTCTCCTTTTTCCACCACCTCCTCTCCCATTCCATCCCGGACTTTCTCTCCCACTCCACCTCTCTCCTGTTCCTCCCCTCCCTCACTCCTATCCATCAACCCTACCCCCCCCACCCTCAGGACCGGAGCACTAAGAGAGTCGCCGTGATTGCGTGTGTGTGTGTGTTTGTACTAGGATGCGCGGAACAATCGCTCCCGCGTCCGGGCCCTGATATCTTCCCCGCTGCTGGCTGCAACCTGGGAACCGATTCGTTTAACTTTTACGGATGACGGGGTAAATTTCTACAATCGGATATGTGTGCATGGTGCATATTTCTCACCTCTCCACGTTCCCAACCCTTCCCTCTACCACCCAACCACATCCCTCCCCCTCCCGCGCCTACTCGGAGGACTCTCCTCCGGGTGCGAGGTGAACATTCAAAGAGAGTGCCATTTGTTTTTTCCGGCCTAACACTCTAGAGTGAGAGCATTCTGCATAGATTTGTCAGACTTAATTTTTATTCCCGATAAAGAGTTGCGATAGATCACTACCGCTCCATCTATCAGTAGTTAAATGTAATGATTTGGTTGAAATCTTTAGCAGCATACTTAGGGCGAGGACTTGGTTACTTATTGCACTCAGTTTTTAAATACGGCCAACACATTCACCAGATCACTGTTTTCTTCCTTGAACTGAGAACGGTGTGGTTGACCTTTGATGATGAGAGGAATATGTATTGATCTTTTAAATCCCAGATCGTAACTGGGTTTGACGTGTTGAATCCACGTAGTTATCCTTTCATAGTAAGTTGATTTAAAGAATATTTATCGTGGAAATTCATATCAGAGATAAAAAATAGTGAAGGTGTTTTTACCCTGCATGGTTTTATATTCATATTTAATCTTCCTGATATACTGGATATCTTTATAAAACCATGAACCCTGTTTATTCAATTCTTGATATTTATGGCAGTGATTTGATTGTGAGTTTCAGGCTATGGATGATCCTGGATGACTAACACATTGTCATTTCGCGGAATGTTGCGTTTATAAGGAGCAGCATAGGGCACATCTATGTCACGGACCTTAACTTTACCTTATCTTCAGGTACTATAGCTTTCTTTCGAACTTCCAAGGTATTCACTCATTCTTTCCGGCAATTTTCCGTGCTTGAACAACTCCTCCCTTCAATGACGCTTTAAAAATCTCATTGACTTTTAATATCTCCAAAAGTTTTTCCTCCTTTGAATTTCCTCCGACAAATTACTTTGCTTCCCCATCGTGCTTTAGGGCTTCTTTTGTCTTTCTCTCAGTCAGTTTCATCTCCTCTGTCCTTCATTCCTACATTTGAAAAGCCTCTAATCAACGCTTTTCTCTCTTTCCTTAAGCACTGGGTTTCCGAAGCACGCAACAAGAGGTTCCATATCGGACTTCGGTACAATATTTTTGAATTCCAATTTTGAATCCTTGTAATCCTTCCACTCCGTTGACTTCCTCGTAATTCAAATGTTTAAAATATAATGTTATATTATATGAGTCTTGATAATGTTATTTTCCCAAGGTCGGAGGGACAAGAAATTAATTAAAATATCATCATCGATTGCGAGGTTCGATGAAAATATCATTTTTTTTATCACTAACTCAATTTCTCGAGTATAACCTAGAATAATGCGAAAAAAGTCAATATTTTGTAATTGAATTTACGGAAACGATATTCAAAATAAAATCTCATCCGTTTTTTTTAAATGCCTAAATAATATATTTTCCGGAATTCTTGAATGTTGAGGATTCAACTTCGGGACTGGGAAATAATTTCTCTTTGCCTTTTGTTATCATTTGTGATTTAGTTCTTTGAGCGCTCTATAAGCTCAATTATTTCTGCCAGCAGAGTGCCATTCGGAATCTTGTATTATTTTTTGTCCCACCATGACAAAATTTTCTAGATGTGATCCAGCCTACATATCTTCAAATCGATGGTCAAATACGGTATTTCTAAACAGCATTTGACTGATAAAGAACGCGTCAAAGAGACATTGTTTTTCCCTATATTGAGTGTATGTATTACCTCGTATTGTGTTTAATTACTTATGTATATTTTAAATGGATATTATTGTTAGATCAAAATGCCCTTTAGAACATTTAAAATTAACGAATATAGAGTATATAGAGTATATAAAAGAGACGAATATATAATTACACTTGTGTACGTACAATTAGTCTTAAATTAAAAAATTAGATGTCTCTATTATTACACGTTTACCTTCATCACTGTATAACTGCTATTGATATTTACAGACGTCACGAACCCTTCTTAATGATAAAAGTCTTAATTAGGTGTCAAAGAATTAATTTTACTAATTGGTATGATTAACTATGACTCTTTTATTGAAATTATTTTAAATGGAATGAATAATGTGAACTTTTATGCGTAACCTCGCGTCTATGCATAACATTCCCTATTCTAACACTTGAAGATAGGCAATAGTTATCCTATTAACAATAAAACTATTCCCTTTTTCTTCTCGTGGTTATTTTTCGTAAACATATTCACTTCCGCAATTTTTAGACGTTATCGAGTATGCCTACCATCATCTTTGTACAACGACAGGATTACTATCTAGTAGCACTTTTCCTAATTTTCACACTAGCGTTGATTAATTATTTCCATATACATGGGTTTAATGGTGTAAGTTGTTTGCAATGACTGATTGATTCGCCGATTTAATATTGGAGAGATGTCGACAAAACAACATCGGGAAGTGAAATCCAGTCAGTTGCAAAATGGTAAGGAAATGTCATTCTGAAAAATAAATATGAATTCTTGCATGAAACTCCTCCCTCTTCTCATTACGTTTCAGTCAAGAGCATGGAATCGTCTCGGTCCCTCTTTGGTCGCCAATAACTCGCAAAAGACCTCTTACGATCTCAAAAAATTGAAAGGAGATCGATTCCTAAACCGTATCCGCGAGACAAAGGAAACGCGAAATGAAGAGGATTGGCCCATCCCCAGAGGGGAGGGAAACAGAGCTGGGGTGAAAGGAGATTGGAAGAAGAAAAGGGAGAAGGTATATAAATACGTCGGGCCGTCAACTACCCACGCTTCCCTTTGTGTCCGTACTTATCTTCCTCTCTCTCTCTCTCTCTCTCTCTCAGCATTCTTCGCCACCCTCCTTAAAATTACCCTCTTCGGATACGAATCAGTGGTTTCTTTTGCTCCCCTTCCCTATTTAAAAGTTGCCCAGCCACCCATGTCCACTGCCATTAAAATCTCTCACGATAATCGAGCAGGTCCCATTTTCCAGAATTATCATACAGTGGAACCTCATAATACGAGCATGATCCGTTTCAGGATCTTTCTCGTGCAGCGAAACGCTCGTTTAGTGGAACCACATTGTGCATGTAAATTAATGTAAAATACGATAATGCGTTCCAAACCGAAAAAAAAATAAATTATTTACAAGGGTTATTCAAAGAAAATTATGCATACATTGTTTAGGATTGTGGATCACATTCACCTTATCTTCAATCGCGGAATGAAGCAAACTGGGAATGCGAACTCAATTTTTAAAAGCATAAAATAGTCTAAATAATATATTAATTACTTACTATATATAACTAATTCCTTTTGACTAGAAAGCTGTATACAGAAATTTTTTCGTAACTCTTCGAAATTTGATAAAAATACGACTCAGAATGATGGTTAAATAAATTTATTGAGTGTATTGCCACTGTCTCATCAAGGCAATTCCTAGAACGCATGCTACAATGAAATAGTTTCCCGTGACCTACACATCACATTCAGCCTGCTGTTTTGGACTTAACACTTCTTCAAGCCTCGTGGAGTTCTTAAAGGCATACTAGCAGAGATTTGATAATCAAATCGTGGCTCGCATTTATGAAAAATAACAGCGTAACAACTACGGCCTTTCATTGCCCTGTGGTCGGGGTCACATTCTCTTCCACTGCTGTGTGCACAAATATAGGTTCGCTCCTGCATCTTCTACGTGAGAACCGTGTCATCATAATTAAAAACATTTGACGGGTAACCCTTCGGAATCTACGACCTTTTTGAAGTCACCGATGAACATCTCTGCTGCCTTTTGACTCAGAGCTTGCTGCGTCACCATACCTCAAAACACTTATGGTTCTTCTCGATAACTTATCAAACAACGCACGACTCCACTCGTACTTGAATACTTGTTCGACCGTTGATAATCTTGACATCTTACTGACGAGGTCGGCGTAAATCACTTTTCCCTTCTCGAAAAGTATATTACCGTTAATTGTGGCACATTGCAATTGCTTTTCGTTTATGATTTGAGAAGCAACCTTTCAACAGCTATGATAACACAGGCCAACAGTGTTTTTGGTGCCGGAGCTTTTAATGCTGATTTAAAGAACAATTGGGGTGCTGAATCCAATTATGACACTAGTTTTTTCCTATCAGCTATAGTTTTCAAGATATAGATATGTTGTTACTTACGTAAAAAAATCTTCTACATGATGATATGGGAATATTATATTAATAATTATCTCATTGGCCTACAATATAGAAATATACATAAAACTTATTGACAGTTTATTGAAAATAAAGGGAACACCGTAGAGTGGTTATAAATTAGTATACTTATAGATTTATTTAACTTTGAAAATTATTTTCCGGAATATATCAACTATTAAAACAACTAATCGTAAGATTTGCCATATCTAAAAAAGTAGAGCTGTTAAATAAAAACGGATTTCATATTTGGATTCAGCTCTACGAATATAGTTAAAATCACAACAAAGATTCCCGGCACCAAAAAAAAAATTTTTTTTGTAGGCCTGTGTAATGTGTAACCATGGTTTATATACTCTTGTCACTCCATTTGAAACAACATCTATCTCCTTAGTCTTGTTCGTGTTCTTGAAGAAGAGATCAATTGTTGATTTCGACCGATTGTTGATGAGCGTACTAGATCATCCGCACTCACAGCTTTTTCCGAATTTTCAATGATTTCACTTTTCATTTCTCATGTTAATTTTTTTTTATTCTGCTATGGTTTTCTTCTAACGGATTTTTCTTCGGAGTCAATTTTAAAACTATGCGCACAGTAATTTAAATCCTTACCCAAAAAATTACTAATGCTTGAACACAAGTTTGGAAAAATATGTGATCGCTAGTGATGCTAAGAAGCTGGCGAAACTAATGCTAGATACAAACTGCAGTAGCAGGTGCGCAATGAATCCGGGAATTCCCCTCTTCTCATCACTCGTTATGCAAAAAGTCGCTCATTAAGCGAGTCGTTTTCAGGACCAGTATTTTTGCTCGGTATGCGAATTACTTAATAAATAACAAGTCGAGGTTGCAAGATTTCGATAATATTATGTACTAGTTTTTATTAATATGGCTATTTTTACACATAATATATGTATTCTGAGTATGGACGAATTAAAACCTTACGGATAAGTCGAAATTATTTCTCTTGTTGATACCTCGAATTGTATCTAGTCAAATTTCACGTCAAATCAGCAAAGATAGAGAGACGTGGTAGTGGTGATAGTCAAGTAGGCAGAGCGCTGGGATTATGACCGGAGGGCCCCAACTAAAATCCCGGGCCGGTCCGAACACCGGCTTCGCCCAGGCTGTGCGACTTTTCGGGTACCAGATATTACTGGGAAGCCATATGTGGCACAAGGAAAGCAAATGGCCCCCTTCCCAGGTATGTGAATTGCACACAACGTTGGGCTTAGTGATAAGTCCTTATCTATCAAACGAACTTTCGGATTCATAACTGTGGTTGTTTCAAACATAAAAGGTAAATACTACCTCCAGGTTCAAAACTACCGACAGTACAATGGCGATTGTATTTACACTAATATCACCTTAAAATTAATAAATCTTCAACTCTGGTCTCTAAGATTCGTTATGATAATAGTTATGGTGCATGCAAAGATAATTCTTTCACTTGATCACGAGTCAATTTCTGCATGTCATCTATTTTTTTAATTTTTATTTATAATACTTAATAGGATTAAATTAATATACAAATACATTTACATGCAGTGCTCTTCATTTTAAATAGTAGTACTAATTTAGAGAGGTACAAATTGAATACTCATTCTGGTCCTGCTATGACAGTTCTGGCTTGGCAGCAGATGTCACGTAAACAAAAAGGATATATATATATATATATATATATATATATATATATATATATATATATATATATATATATAATGTTGTATTTTCACGCACAACTATATACTGTGCCAAGGTTCGTTCCAAACACTAATCCCTTCCGTAAAATTGTCATTTTTTATTCTCTTTTTCATAGCATTTATTTACTGATATCCTTAAATCCATAGCTATTTCATTAATTATTAAAGGCATAGTTACCTCTAATTTTCTTTTACCTTGTTTTGAATATTTTTTGTTATATTCTCCACATTGTCTCTTAATGGTAATTCCTTTTTTTGTGCGTCACGTATTTTATATTCGTCATTGAAATAGTTTACTATTATATATACTATAATACAGGTACATGTAGAATTCTCAATTATTGAAAGACATTTCTTTCATCTAGAATGTTTTTATTCCTTCATTTAGCCTCGGACATTATCTCTTAATGATAATAATAAGCAGCATCTTTTCCTCCCTCTACTTCGCTCTTCCAACATTGTCCCCTCCATCACCGTGTTCGGTATTTCATTCAGTACTCAGTATCTCAATTGCAAATTTAAATAACTATAATCGTTATAGAGTGATCAATATGTATTGAAGTAAATTAATGACGAACGGAATGATAAACCCATCTACCAAAACATATAAAGCATCCACTTATCTCTGTACCGGAGTAATATTTAACCGCAGGTCTTACTAAACATTGCTCCTCAACGTCCAAAGGATTAGAAAGAACTTATTTAAATAAGATGATAAATGCAAATATTATTTTATTGCAAATAAATTCTAAATATAAATACGTGTATCCAGTACGTCTATTATATCATTTGCTATGTGTAATTAATGCTGAAACTGTGCAAATGAAATGAGAATCATGTTCAAAAGACACACATCCGTGGAAAATATCTGGAGTATTTATCAAAATTCTTGTTTTTGGAGAAATTACTCAAACAAATTGAAAATATTAAGCAAACTACCAAGGATTCTGTGGATATGATTTTCCATATCCATTTTATTCCATTCCATCATCCAATTAATTCCATATCCACAACCAAAACAAGACCAAGGTATGCCTTCCGTGTTTTCAAATGCGAATAAATTATTTAAACCGAAGTTAACTCCATATCAGCTGCCAAAAAGCGGATATATTTGTAAAGTTAAAGTGATGAATATCACAAAAATGCTTAGAAATTTTGGAAAGATTTGGGTTTTTTCCGTTTTTGATCTGCTAAACAAGTCAAAACAATTGGTAAAACCCACTAGATTAAATAATATATAGTATGCGTGCATGAGTATAAACATAGTAATGGCATTATTAGTACCTAAAAATAACGTATATTACAATTTATTTACAGGTTATATAAGGTATGTCCGAGATATTATTATCAATATTTTTTTATCTTATGATTTCATGCGATATGCTTCACTTAACACGTTAAGAATATCCATGCACTCTTGATCACTTTCGTCTTAGACATGATGCCTCCATTTTATACCGCTAATTTTAATTTTATTAGTTTCATTCCATTGCGTTCCCTCATTTTTAGGCCTAAATCTTCATAGAAAAATTATAATATTTCACCTATTCATAATGGCCTCGAGGTAACCATGGCTATCGAATTCCTCCCTTCAGCTTCTTTTGAACCCTCCTTATTCATTCAAAGCACGCACGGGCCCAATGCATCCATAATGTACTTAGCTTAAATCTCCCTTACCTCGGCAATATATTATTAAAATGAAGTTTTTGTTCCCAAAGAATTCTCACGCTCTCTTTTTTCTCGGCAAGAAAAACGTTTTCCTTATCGAAAGAGGGGTTGAAAGTTAGATGAGATCGTCTGGTCTTTGCGTCGACCATATGAAGCGTATTATAACCCCTTCTTCTAGGTCCAACTCTTCTCCACTCCTCCCGTTCGCCTTGCTTCCCTCCTTAACCCTTCACCCCCCTAAATCCAGCGTCACCATCCCATCGTAATAAAATCCCTGCCCCGCTCTCCCACTCCCCTCCCCTTTATCCTCCCAGCACCTCCGCAGGGAATAGGTAACCCTTCCCCTCCCTTTACTCAAAGCCCTTTCACCCCGACAAGAGGCCTACTCCTTCGACGCCCATGCACCCCCACCACTCACCAGCCATTGTGCCTCACCCCTTTCCCCTCCCCACCCACCCCTTCAACATCCGCGAACCTCAACTCTCATGACTATTCATTCTCCAGCCAGCCGATATAGCACCCCCCGGCTGGGCCCCACACCCCCTCACACCCTTTCACCCCCAGAACTCTTGTTTCCCTCTCCCTTCCTCCTCCTGTCTCTCGTTCTCTCCCCCTGCCCCTGGCCTCCCTCCGATACTCTCCCCCTCCACCATGATCCCTCGCGGAAACCGCATTCATCCCCCGCCCATTCCTTGTGCGCCGCAGACACCCCCTTCTCTCGCACCATTTCTCTCCGTCAACACACTCTCCCATCTCCCTCATGGATCACACAACCCTTTGGTGCCACCCCTCTTATAGTTTCATCCTCCCCTCTCTCTCTCTTCTTCGCTCCTATGTGGGCTATAAGGCGGGACGAGGGGTAAGGATGGCAAACACGGTGCCCTTCCAATACCGCGGCGTACGACCCCTCCACCCCACGGTCTCCCACCCTAATACATCCCTCCCCTCCACTTCTCTCTCTCTTTTTCCACATATCGCCATCCCTACCCTCGCGCACATTCCTACTCCTCCTTTAGCTCCGTTCATATCTCCCCAGCCAAACCCACCCCCATTCCATCTTAATGGAGTGCTGGTGGACCTTTAGGGAGGGGGGAGAAGGGTAAAAGTGAAGGGTTTCCTTTTTTTTAATGTGAGTGGAGGTGGAGGGCCGCAGTTCCCGCGGTCTCGATATTGCATTCACAAAGACGTTTGTCTCCCAATCTCTTGCCTTTTTCTTTTTTCTTTTTTTTAACTTTCCGCTCCCCTTCCTTTCTTCAGAAAACCACCCTACCTCTTTCATATCCCCCCTTCCGCCTTGGACCGCGACTTTCTCTCCTTTACTCTCCATTCCCCCTCCCTCTCATATAGAGCATCCGCCGCGGTGGCTTAAAGGTCGCCCGTCAGCGGGACCGATTTTCTCGTTCAGCAGGGCAAAGGGCCCGAAATGACTAAATAAAATGGCTCCAGACGGAATAAAATCGGATGAAGGAAATATTAATGCGCCCGGATTTGCGGAAGAGGTGAGATCATTTCCCATGGCAGATTCGTTCAGCTCCGCTATTCACACGTAATGAAGATAATGAGGGGGATTTAGATATTTATTATGTCTCAGGATGCGTAAAAGTTGGTATTTGGTTCGATGATTCCGAGATGGAGATCTTTGGTAAAAAAAGGAATAGAAAAAGGGAGACGGAAAATATAGTCATTGCGGACATTTTTTGGAGATGGACAATAGTTGTACACTTTTAGACTAATTTCGAATGGTATGGAATAGATGATATTTGTTTATTTGGAGTAACTTAATCTAACACCGAAAATAAAGCGATTCCAAGGTCTCCGTACATCAACGCTGAGGAATAAGATTTCACTTTCTATTATGTTGTTTTTTATAGTAATTTTGAGATATTAGCTGCCAGATGAGGATCTAATATTGGTACATTTTTTCCCGCATCTACCCCATTATAAGTTGTACTCAATCTGGTTTCCAGAAGGCTTATGTAATTAAGGAAATCCGCCTATCGGGCCATACAAGCATTATTCATGTAAATACGTTATCGATAACCCATAATTAGGCCATCACCAGAATAATCGCTTTGCGAGAGCTCGTTACTACCCACCTCCAACGCGGAACTTAACCCATTCACGTTTTGACGCATTTGTTGATAACTGAATGCAGCACAAAAAGGAATAATAATACAAGTTTGCTAAATGATAGGATAAAGGCGTTATATATCTATGGATTTAATTCAAACAGAGGCGACTATTTCATTTGAGGTTTGCAAAACGTGGAATGGATAGATGTCAATATTTGCCATGCTGGAGATCGACTTATCATCGGCGTAAGACTTCGTACTCCGCTCACTGGCGTCATATGTATTGAAATGCCACAATTAATACTATAAGTCATGACTGTTGAAATGGTTCTTACTATATTTTGACGGAGAAGTCTTTAAAAAAAAATTAGCATTTTCCGAAAAAATGAATGACGTTCGCTAATCTCATTTTTTAATTTAATATGGCTTCATTATGTTTCGTCTTATTTCTGGTGACTCCATTGACTGAGGTTCACATGAGATGAGCTGATAATCCGCTTCCGTATTCATTTCCGCCAACCCACTCCCTCCAATCTCATCGCTCTTTCTTCTGTTAACCATTCCATGCGTTGCACGCCTTCATTTTTTACCTAATTTCCCTGCGTCGCCCGTTCTCCTCTCATTTCTTTTCCACGTCTCCCCTCTTTCCCACCCGCCTTGTCCTCTTCTTCCCCGTCCCATATCTAATATTCCCTCGAACCCCCTCCACAATCCTCCCTTCCGCACTCCTCCCGTCCACCCTCTGATACTGAGTCCTTTCCCTTCGCTTTAAAAATTCACGCGTCTTATCCCAACTCTTACTGAGTTGTCCTCTGCCTCATACGCTTTTAGCGGTGATTTGTCTCATTCTCCTAGCATTCGGCTCTTCTCCCCTCTTGCCATCCACTAACACCCTCAACCCTGCTGATTTCTCCCACATTGCCCCGGAATCGGAGAGTCCAGATATTGGGGAAGGGAGAGAGATTGTTCCCAGAAGTTCTACTCCACCAAAAGTCGATGGCCAATCATTTACGGCTGGATTGAGTAAGTGCCCACGGATTCCTTATTCTCAAAATGCTATGGAAAATATTTGTCACCCTCTACCCATTGCGAAATCGCACTCAGTAATGTTTTACGCACACCGTTCCCGGCTGTGATTTCAGTAACTCAGCGCTATTTCCAGAGGCAATAATGCAAAACAGAAGATTTTTTCAGGCTTTATAAACTGAAATCATAATAAAATCACGTTAATTAATGTTACGTGCAATATATTTTAGTCTCGACTTAGATTTCGACAACTTCGGGCTACTTTCAACGGCGAGAATGCTCAAAAGAAGAATTTGCGAGACTTTATACGCTGAGAAGTATTGATGAACCGACTCTAAAAAATGTATACCGTAGGGTTTGGTCATAAAATTTTCATTCGAATCTATTTTTCTCGATTTTGTTCCAAAACAATATTTCCCCTCCGAGGAATATATAGAAACATTTGAACATAAATAGTGTACCATTTCCGGAGCCTGCAATTGCTCTTCGCAATCACGTGGGGAAGTGGGAAAAAGAAATATAGTCAGAGGGGTTAATTAGCAGAGGAGTTGGAGCATACGGAGGAAAAAGCTGGAGTGTAGCTGGGCGTGGTCCTCATAAAGACAGGACGCCATTTTCACTCTTGACCAGGAAAAACTAGATTCTCCTCGAATGTTTTTTGCAGATATTCTTTTCATCGCTTGTGTTGAACTGAGGTACTAGGACGTCTTTCAGAACAGAAAGAGAAACTTTGCAGTGGAGGTAAATCATTAATGACTATGCAGGTAGAGTAACTGACGGTGGATGTATCTTGGATATGAAAATAATCGTAGTTCCCAGCTTTTCCATTCATTAGAGCTAATGGATAAACTTAATTAACAACCCATTTCTATTATTTCCAAAGAGAGTAACCCTAAAACATAAAACTGCAAAGATACTAAGGTTTTATTTTATTATCGATGCTCCTCGCCTGCCCCGGATTACCTTCTTTTAATCCCTGAATGCCAGCGTAGTCCAGAAAGTAACCACCATTTTCCTTTAGCGTGAGAATTAGTAGAGGGGGGCAAATGGTCGCTGTATTCACACACACGGTAGGTCAGTACTCCTCGAGCTACAGTGATTGGAAGGTCGTGCAAATTTTCATTTGTTTAAAATAGCGAGTTAATAGGAACAATACAATTGAAATTCCCACCAAATGTGAATTTCGTTCAGTGGTAAGATGAAAAAATTCAAAGCTGCTGACATTCATCGGGATATATGTGCTCTGTAAGGGCAAAATGTTTTGAGTGACAAGTTTAATTCGTCAGTGTTCTCGTTCGTTTAAGAGTGAACAAAAATATCCATGATGATGTCAGAAGTGGCCGTCCATCTGTGGTAAACGATGAACTGCACCTAAAAATTGACGAAAATTTCATGAGAACTGGCGTTTAACGATATCTGAAATCTTTATTAAATTTTTCATAGTTTTCTACGACTTGGTTGCATGGACACACGACTAAAAAGTTAGACCACTAAATGTTTTGGCCTCGTCTCGACGAGGAACTTCAAAATACCGTCATCGGTTTGCTACGCAATCCTGAAGGAATTTGAAAACTAGCTCAGAGATATGACAAATTGTCAAATATGTTTGGCAAATATTTGTGTAGTTTTGAGATGAAAATAATTAATTTCCTGTAGCTATTCAAGTGTATTTTTTATAGCGTAACGGAATTTACTTTCTGGACAACGCTCGTAATTACCCTAGTGCTGTTTGAAATTATTATTTCGTTTCAAGTTTCAAGCTTAAGAAAGTGTGAAAAAATAGAATAGCCCACTTCATAATGCATTCAAGTTATAAAATATCCATACTATCATTTTGAGAAAAATAAATTTGCACATTTCCACAGATGGAAAAGTGCAATTTTTTTCTCATAATGACGAACTTCTACTACATCTCGCATAAATACATAAAATAGTATGTCGAATACACCCATACTATGCATTATGAAGATACTTTAAAATATCATTTTCCTTTATTGAACTCTTGAGGCGTTCTTACGTATTTATTGATCTACTATAAATTAGGGTTAGCTATCGGTAGTTTTTTAAAAATTAGTAGTTAGTTATCACATAGGTTACTCTTCACATCTTAACGACCGTGAACATGGCACACTGACTCTGTTTCGCCAAGAAATCAATCAATGTCGAAATGCTGAAAGGGGTAATTAATTGTTTTAAAAAATAAAAAAGTTGTAAGTTTAAAAATTCAGCAGATAACTCGATTTCCAGTCATGTTTCTAGATTATTCAAACTTAATTCATCAGTTCATATTTTTTCAGTTTCTTATTAAGTAAGAACAAAGTGACTCGACAATAACCTAACCAAGTTTTGCGTAAAGAAAGAAGGGAGTATACTTAGTGAAAAGACAAAAATACACCTGGGAACTATTCTTAATTTTAGGATTATTAAAAGTACCTTTATGTGGTTTCTGGTTCAAAGTAAGTTCACGTGCTTTTCGTAGTTTAATGTGGCAACTTACTGCCCACCCTTAAAAAAAAACGTGACTGGCACATCACATGTCACTGACAAAGCCTTCATCAGAATAAAGTGAACCGTGTAAACCAATCAATAACGTTCCTTTCATATTCTTCCTCGCTCCAAGATGTTTAAATTGTATTTCCACAAGGAATTCCAAATTTTATTTAAAGTCTTTGATATAACTTTTAAGCGATATAATTTCATTAACTTCCACTGGAAAATAATTTAAATCCATTCAAAATGAATTTGAATTGAGAATTAACAAATTTATTACACGAGTAAAGTTTTTTACCATCGCTCATGTGATACATTTGCCAGTTTTTCGTTTTTAAATGGATTAACTACGTATTATTGCAAGTTAAACGTTTCGGGTTATTAAATTTTGCGTTTTGATTCTGAAATCAGATTAGGCGAATAGCTTCAGGACTGCGATTTGACATTTATCACTTATTCCTTAAAGATATCCTTCCTTGAGTCATTTTTTAGGGCACCCAGTGACATTGAAGCTACGCGAAGTTTCCCTTCGATCCGTGACATGATCCCGGAAATATGCGATTGATGGGTTTGTCATGAGCGAAAATACATACGCGGATAAGCGCATTCCCAGATATATCCAAGAGAGGAAATTTTTATTCTAAAACATGAAATGCTGATAAAAAAGGACTGAAATCAAAGGCTGAGAGTAGTTTCGTCATATAAGAGCGTGATCGCTCCAGTCGCTTCCTTGATTCACGGATTCTCGTTCGAGTTTCAGTTGATGGTGATCGTTGAGAACTCCGATGGGGTTTAAGAAGGCTTAATTGTTTGTCGTGGCACCCTTTTCATTCCCTCCATGATGACTGACCCCCAAACTGCTCTCCCCACCATCCTCGCGCGCTCCCCACCCCTCTCCTCGCCAAACCCTACCTCCCCCACCCTCCCCTCGTTTCAATCCCTCTCACCCACCCACCGCACCTCCACCTTCCCCTCTATCCTCCTTCACTTCGACGGAGAGAGGAAGAGAGAGCGGAGAAGAGGCATTTGCGCGACATTGCTACCTCGGCAGCGGGCTTATTCGAGGATATCTAATTAGAGCGGGACAAGGGTGGCGCCCGGTGACAGATATTACTGCTCCCTTGCCCTTGAGTCCTCCCTCGTTTCGAAGAGAGTAATATGGGAGTGCACAGTCTTCCCTCCTTCCTTCTCCCACGCATCCACGGTGTTTCCTCCTCTCCTTTTCCTTTCCCGACTTGGAGTAATGAGAACCTCACACCAGCATAGTTGAGTAAAGTTCCCAATCACTGACGTGGTTATGTGTGGTACCTGCTGTTTTAGGAGTGGGATCGATCACCCCAAGTTTAGAGTCACCCGAAAAGTACTTTCTTTGAATTTTCAAAAGTCTTCATTCGTAACGAAATAAATATTTAACCGGCTATTATCATTTTTCCCAACTAACTAATGAGTTGGCCAACTATTCATGCTGATGCTTTTGGTAAATTTTATAATCATAAGCTTTGTTGGTAAAATTATTGGCATAAAATTACCTTTTCATATCACTATTATGAAACTTAGCCTCCATCATGGAATATTTTTATATGAATATCGGAACTGCATTCATGATATTCAATGAACACATTGGTAACCACTAGTCTAAAAAAAACTCTCAATTTGCACTCGATGACTAACAGTCATTTAAAAATCCTAAACCGCTTATCCTCCGATTATGCAATCGGGGTTTCAATAATTGTGATTTTTTTGTATTAATATTATTTATTTATTCATTTATTATAAAATAAGTTTTTATAGTAATAAAATGTTGAATTATTTTGCTGAATACTACCTTGATCAAAAAGTTCCCGGAATAACCACCTTGTGGCGCTCCCATCGTTCCGATTTGAGTTCTGTTTTTCTTGTTAAATTGGTACATCTGTTGTTGATATTCCCTTTAAATCTTAGTGTCATAACTTGACATTTGCAAAAGTTACGTAGCCAAGAGTACATCTATCTCTGTGTGTGTTGGCGATTTTTTACAATTGCAGAAATGGATTTAAATTTGCAACAACGAACTTGTATTAAATTTTGCGTAAAAAACGGATTTAGTGGCGCACGGACGTTGGAAATGTTGGAAAAGTGTTTCGGCAACGATTCTCTAAAAAAACGGTCGTTTACCAGTGGCACGAGCGGTTCAGAAGTGGTCGTGAGTCAATCGAAGATGATGAACGCAGTGGCAGACCATCGACATCGAAAGTCGGTGAAAAAATTGATAAAGTAAAAGAAATGTTGGTCAATAACCGCAAATTAACCATCAGAGAAATAGCGGAGGACTTGAACATTGCCTATGGATCCGCCCAAGACATTGTGGTTAATGATTTGGGTTTCCGTCGTGTAGCAGCAAAGTTGGTGCCAAAAGACCTCAATTTCATGCAAAAAAGAGACCGTGTTGACGTCGCAAAAGACATGATTTGCGAGGCTGAATCCGATCCCACATTCATCAAAAGGATCATTACTGGAGACGAGACGTGGGTTTATGAGTACGACACGCAATCCAGACATCAGGCAAGTGAATGGCGTTCACCAAATGAGCCGAGACCAAAAAAACCACGTCGTTTTCAGTCAAAAAAGAAGGCAATGCTGACGGTTTTCATGGATTACAACGGTGTAGTGCATCATGAATTTTTGCCAGAAGGCCAGACAGTAAACAAAGAGTATTATTTGGGCGTTATGAGACGTTTGCGTGAAGCAATTCGCCGAAAGAGACCAGAAATCGTCGCACAGTGCGTCGAGACCGTCGCACAGTGCTATCATTATTCGTAATTTTTTGACGAAAAATGCAACAAATACCATCCAACAGCCACCGAATTCACCTGATTTGGCTCCCTGTGACTTCTTTCTGTTCAATCGAGTTATAAAACCATTACGGGGAACGCGTTTTAGCAGCCGAGAGGAAGTAATGGAAAAATCCCAGGAAGCACTGATGGACATACCGAAAACCGAATATAAAAAATGTTTCGAGGATTGGATCAAGCGCTGGCATAAGTGTGTTGCAGTCGATGGGGATTACTTTGAAGGGGACAATATAGATTTAGATGAATAAACTTGTATTTTTAATTTTCTGAATAAATTCCGGGAACTTTTTGAACAAGGTAATTGTCAATTCCTTTTTTGAAGTGTAGAGTGAAATTTTCCAGGTTTCATATTAATTTTTTATTACGAAGGTCGTTTTCATTTTTGTGTGGTTTAAATGTTGTGGGATGTTTAATTCACATTTAATTGTTATCCTACTGCACAAAGAATGGAATTTCCTCAAAGCTTAAGGTTAGATTTATGGATAATGAAGTAAATGTTTAAGCGTTGTGAGACAGCAAGCTCATAAAAGTTGCATAACGAAGGCAAAAAATCCCAATTATTATTATTCGGAAGTGAAATACAAGAGATCGCAACGGTTTTCCAAAAGCGGAGTGATATAATAAGTAGAAACGTTCTTCCATGGATTTATTTTCATTAAGGAACGAACTGAAAGCAAATTTCTATATCACTGTCATTTTTTTCCGTTCCCCAGATACTTGTTCCCTTGATATTTATGGAGAAGTTACAATGCCGTTACGTAAAAAATCGAAGATTTATTATTTTTTGAACATTCAGTGTATTAATAAATTGCATTCTATGAATTCGCGCATTATTTTAATACTGTAATGTGAATTGTGAATTGACGCTGATTTGATAAAAATTCTTAATATGTGTGGTAAATAATATGGCTTACATGCATTAGCGGATATTTTATTTTAAGTGTGTTATTTCATCAGAGGAGTAATAGTTTAGAGAAGAGCGTTGAAATACCGACTGAAGGGTCTGGGTTCCATTTAGGACGAAGACTGGGCACCCGTGGCTTTTTTCAAGCTGTGTGGTTTTTCGGTTGTCAGACATTCACGGGAAACTATGTGTGGTACAGGAATATGAATTGTCCCCCAAACCTGATATGTGAATTTCTCATGTGGCTGGACTTAAAATGTCAGCTCTACCCTCATCGATCAAAACAACATTTTATTTCTTATTTATATTGTTTTCTTATTTTGTTACTTTTATAAAGGTACGAGTATATTTTACTTGCATGCGGATTTTAATTTAATTCACTAGAGGTGAGAATTATCCGTGATTTTCAACCATACCCATTAAACTTAATGAATCCATTGATGAGTTCTAAATGTCTGCAGTGTCTTTGATTTGCTGTCCTAGAATAGGGAAAATTTATTTTTTTAGCCTATTCATTAACAAAATGATTTTTTCTGTCAATATTCATAATGACCCATTTAGCGGACCACTTTTATTTCATTCACTTCATGTACCCTAACTTCGTACTTAGAAGATTATTTGCTTTTATTCCGTTGCAATCGCGTCGAATGAGAATGTAAATTTTATTCCATTTCAATAATCACTTTTCTCTACTCCTCTCTCTCTCTCGCGCGGGTATGACACACTTTGGCACTTCCCTTTCCATTCTCAAGCCCCTTTCGTTCGATTCTAAATCACTTACCCTCCAATACTTTACCTACCTTTCAAAGATTCCACCCTCTCTGATTTGCTATTTTAATTTAAGCGCCTCCCTCCCTCCGTCCGCTTATCAGCTCGGATTCCTTCCACGGTGAACGGAGGGGGTTAAAACTCTTCCACCCACCATCACTCCTCCACTTTCACCCTCATCACACTATCCTCATATCTTTTTCTATCTCCCCAGACCCTCTCTGACCCTCCATCCCCCGTCCGTCGCAATCAGTACCTCATTGAGCACCTCCTTCCCCCGAAAGGACCTCCCGAACCGACGATTCGACCCACGCCTCCGACTCCTCCTGGGCTTCAGCGGGACCCGGTCCCCCGCCATCACCCCGCCAGAAGCCGTTACCTCCACATCCACCCCTGCTCAACTGCCATATCATCCCCCTGCTCTCGCCCCACTGACACTGTCTTCTTCAGAGTGTGTTGTTCTTTCACCTGCGCCACTTCAACCCTCCCCCACTTCCCCGCAGTCTTTCTCTCGATTCCCGCCCTCGTTCTACCACTAGCCGCCCTTCCTCGATGTCCCACGCCTCGTCCTCCCTTCCGACCACTTAATACGCTTCCCCTCCCTCCATACCTCCAACCCCCCCGCCTCCTCCTAACCCCTCAATCCCTTCCTCCCCAATATCCTTCCCTTCTCCCACCCCCAACTCCCGCCCCAGCCCGTCAGCTCGCGAAGTAATGGCCTCGCAGTTGCCGTTCCCGCAGTAAGAAGCAAGAAGGGTAGGCTCTGAGTGATAGTGGTGGAGGGGGGGGGGGGGTTTGAGATGGGAGATGAGCGCTCTTAACGCAACGAGCTTCTTCATCAAGACCCCACCTGCGATGATGCCGGGTAGGGAGAGGGAAAGAGAGATGGAGGGAATCTGTCTTTGGGGATCAAATTTTCTCCGCCATAAATTGTGCTTGTTGTTGCCCAATGGATTGGTCGTTTAGTGACGGCTTCGATAGTTTATGCATGGCACTATTTGTTGTAAAAATAACGTGGAGATTCATATTAAAAGTAGCAAGTTACTCAGGAAAATCTTCCAAGTATGAATAAGCGTTTAGAATAAATAAACATTTATATCATTTATCATAATTCTTTCATAATATCATTATTCGATACAATTATGAAGTGAGTTAAATGATCAGTTCCAAATTCCTGCGCAGATATAGGGAAGCAATCTGTACGAACTCATGCGTGGATTTTACTTTTCTAAGTCTTGTGCGACAGTAATTTTGGGAAAAATGAGAATAGTGACGATGAAAATGTGATGAGCGATGGAAATAAAGTAGATAGACGTGATAAGGAATGAGGACTTTCTACGGTGGGCTGATGAAGAAGGAAGGATATGGAGGGTAAACAAGAATAAGAAGGAAATGAATTAGACTAATCCTTATTTGTGACCGTTTTTTGAGAACCCCAATTGAATAAACCATAGAGGGAGGAATCCAAAGGAAGACCAGGGTGATTTATTAGAAGCAGGCAAAGGGGAACGCAAGCGCAAGGCACTTCTGAAGAAAACCCGTGAGCATTTTAGATGTTCACCGGGTGTTTTGTTATTAGATATCTGTCTCAGGTCTCGGTAGTGGCGGGGCAACGTCCTCACCTGCCAACTCAGAGGTAGCGAATTCGATTCCCGCCTAGGGCTTGCGCGGGTTTGTAATTGACTTTAATGTAAAATGTAGGGGTTAGGTCCACCTCTATAAAGTCTCAATCTCGCTCCAACTAATTCGTTAAATAAATAAATAAAATATATAAATCTATGAGATGTTTATGAAGAATCACCGGTATGGAAATTATAAAACTTTTAAATGAAAATAAAAATTGAAAGTGTACGTTTTTATTGAAAACTAACTGATATTGGTGGCGGCTGAATACCGTTTTTGTTTGAAGTGGAGATCATGGATTTTATTTCTAATTAATATATTTGTCTGTAAAAATTATTCAAAAAGGCTTCAAAACAAGGCGTTTTCTGGATTAGAATTAAATAAATTAATTTTTTGACATTAAATTTAACTGGAATGACATTAATTCTTTAAAATCTTTGACAGTAAAATAAATAAAATCAGAGTATTGCATATAATTGTGGCCACAGGAAACATTCTTCTAATCTTTATTTTCTCAAAAATAATTTTTGGAAGGGAAAATTCTAGTGTCTTGTGGCATTTAAATCCACTTGGAAAATAATAGGATTGTGGCTGGTTTCCCGATAACGATAAATCCCGTTCGCTCATAATCGTTCTTGAAACTCCATTTAACTTTTATTCTTAAAATCTTAACGGAAATAAAAGTAACCGCTTCAAATAGTATGTGATTTTAGTACTTATAAGCAAAGAAAATATGTGCATTCATTGAGGAAGGTGTATCGCATTTTATCTTCCCTAAAGAGCCATTGAAGATAGAAATAAAATTAATTTAATACTGAATGTCAGTTTTTAAAACAATAGTAAATATAATGATTTTTATAATGTGTAGAGTCTTGAAAAATATTTTTTGAAGAATAAACATTTTGAAATGAATCATGCAGTATTGACAAACAAAATGTTCTTCTGTTCTCTAGACTTGTCTCATTTTCATGAATTGAACTGGTATAATACAATGAATTAAAATCAATGTGTAAACATATTGAAAAAGTTTAAAAAAATATAACTCGAATGTAGGTAAATGAGGTTCTGTAAATGAAGAGAAATAGCAGGAAATTCTTGGAAGTTAACTTACTTGCACAAGGTATGTCCCAAGAGCAATAGGGCTTATTTTTTCTCGGGTAGACAGTGGGACGAGCGGCGGTTTCTCTGGCTGAGGTCGAGGGAGGGGAGTCTCAGGAAAGGCTGGGAGCTGATGGTAGTTGGGTCCCAGCCTTTGCTGAGTGCGGATTATTCGTTTGCAAAACCTCTATAACAGACCGTGAAGAGGAACCTAGAAAGATTCCGGGTGCCCCTTCCAGAAAGCGTATGAGGCGCGGAGAACCCATTTGCAGCGATGTGTGGACGCACAAGGGTGTAAAACACTTTAAAGAGTTTTGCGTGGATATAGCAATTTTGGAAACTAATGTTTTTAATCGACTCAGTCCTACTATCTTTGGGACAGACCTTATATAAATATGTGGTGCAAATCAATTGCAAATATACTTTCGCATCATGATTGCTAAAATGAAAGGCTTTGGTTCAGATGTAGGTAAGTAATTAATAGTAAGCTTTGGTAGGATGTAGTTTTGCGTAGACATGTTGATTTTGGATACGGTTCTAGTATATGCACTTGCATGCGTGTAAATTGAAAGGATTTTTCCATGAATGTGCGCATACGGCACTGTGGGTGTAGGTTTGTATGGATGTGTTGGTTTTGCATGTGATTTTGTCCCCTTTTATAGGCGGTGACATAACACCTCCCGCCAAACGCCCTTGTGGCGTCTTGCGGGGTATTATGTAGATGTGGTTTCGTTCTCTTTTACGGAGAGAACGTTGTATAGCTACAAAATGCTTCTGCTCGTGGAATCCGTTCCGCTCGACACCTCAAATAGTTTCCCAAGTTGAGATCTCTCCCCACGGCGAGCGTCGTGTTCCAAAGCTTACGCGTCCAAAAGAAATGTCAGTCACGCCGCTGCACACACGCTCCTTCCCTCTTCCTCCTCACCCATCTCGGAACAAAGTCGTGTCCTAGTTTGGTTCCGATATTCCCCGGTACCCCACTTCCTCACACCCGGTTCCTTCCCTACTTCGATTGCCATTGTCTTCAAGGACGACTCTCCCTTATGTGTCGAGGGCGTTCGTTTCGGGGGGGAGGGAGTTAGGTAGAGGAATGGTACGCAGTGGGAGTAATATAGGTAAACACCCCGCCGTGAGGGTACAGGGACTCACCGATTGTGGGTGGAAGGGTTTTTATCAATGGGCTCTCATTCTCTCTCCTGCCCAATCGACTCCCGTTCGTCGACCACCCCTGCACCAACCTCTTATTTCCTCGATACCTGATCCATTCCTTATCTGCGGAAACCGGTAACCCACCCTCTTTAGCTAAATGCGAACTAAACTACGTTTTAACGAATGCAAATGCGATGAAGACACAGTCCTGTTCATTAAATGACGAACGTGGGCCATGAATGAGGGAAGGAAAGGACATGAGACATGCTGGGCAACATTTTAAAATGATCGCCGGATTTTCTCAAAGAAGTATATCCCAAAATGTTTTATTAATTGCATTTACTAATATAAACATGTACAGGGAAAAGTCTGAAAAATATACTTTATTCATACTTAATATCACTGGTAGGTTGGGTACCAACATGGGTTTAGGGAAGGTTATTCCTGCGAAACACAATTACTAGGTCTATGCCAAGATATAGCTGAGGTAATAGATGATGGAGGAGAAATAGACGCAGTTGTAATTGACTTTAAAAAAGCTTTTGACACGGTCCCACATGATCTGTTACTAAATAAAGTACGACAGATGAACATTGACCCAAGAGTTAAGTCCTGGTTAAAAGAGTTTCTCAGGGTGAGAACCCAAAGGGTCAGGGTAGGAGAAGAATATTCTCAAGAATCAATAGTGACGATGGGCGTCCCCCAAGGTAGTGTACTGGGCCCGATACTGTTCCTATCCTATATCAATGACATAGGTAAGGAAGCAGAATGTAACATTCGTCTCTTTGCAGATGACTGTATAATATATAGAAAAATAAAAGACAACAGGGATAGTGATATATTACAGGATGATCTAAACAGAGTATCGGAATGGATTACTAATAATAAGATGGGTGTAAGCACAAAAAAGTGTAAACTAATAACATTTAGTAGAAAAGGAGAAGGGAAAATAGAGATTATAACTTGCTAGGTGAAAATCTAGTCAGAGTTGAGAAATGTAAATATTTAGGTGTCTATCTCACAGCTAACTTAGAATGGGGACATCATATAGATAAGGTGGCAGGTAAGGCTTTTAAAACTCTACACTGGGTCATGAGGAACCTTAAGGGGAGCAACAAATCCACTAAAGAATTAGCATACACTTCAGTTGTAAGACCAATAATGGAGTACGCAACAACAGTATGGGACCCTATGGTAAAGGTGCATATAAATAAGCTTGAGAAAGTACAGAGAAAGGCAGCTAGGTACGCTCTAGGAAGACATACCAGGACAGATAGTGTGACAGAAATGTTAGAGACACTAGGATGGACACCGCTCCGACTCAGAAGGAAGCTGAACAGGCTATGTGGGATGTTCAAGATAGTAAATAAAGAGAAGGGGTGGGAGGAGCTCTCAGAAAGATTAGACAAACCAAATTACATTGGGCGGAAGGACCATCAGTTCAAAATAAAACAGAGAGGGCACAAAACAAACATTAAAAAAAACTCCTTCCTCAATCGTGGAATAAAAGAATGGAATGAGTTACCTGAGGATATCTTTAAGTCCTTACCTTATTCATTAAATAAATTTAAAACGAGGTGTATGCTCTCCTTAAAAAAATTATCCGTAACGTGTGAGTGAGAAATGTACGTGATAAAACCGCATGCACTTCTGCTATGAATAATATGTTAACGGGACGCGATTTTGAACGGTATATGAAATTGAAGAGTACGTGATTACGAACGAAGTGTGGCGATGGACGGTGCGTAGTATGTACTCGTGTGGTGTACACCCAATCCTTGTGTGATGGTAAAGGAGAGGTCGGTAATCTTAAAAGTGTCATTGAATATACGAGCATTTTGTCTCATATCTGTTCTTCTTGTGTGTGTATGTATGTGCATTGTAAGAGTGACCAGTGATCACACTGGACCGTTGCCACCAGGAAAATTGCCTAATTGCAACGAAGTTTATGTAAATAAATAAATAAATAAATATTCTATTTACCAAGGCGAGATCTTAATTAGAAATTGTCAAAATTAAATTTTTGTGCAAGCGTTGAATTAAGTAAAGCCCGTCGATTTTGCCCAACAGCCGCACCCTTTCATTTCTTCCTTTCATGAAATTTGCCCTTCCCTCCTCTCCATTCGGTTTTACGCAGATAATCATCGATCCCTTTCCACTTTTACTTCTTTGAGGCACGAAGTTGTGTCATAGGAATTGTTTTCCTGCTTGGGTCCCAAATTCATCCCTCTTTTATTCTCCCTCACCTACCAATTCGTCGACCCTCTCTCGATCACACTTCCTAACTCTGCCTTCCGGGACCGTCCGCGTCCATTGCCACCAACCTCCTTCTCCCCCATCAGCAGAAGTGAGCCGGCCGGCAGTCTCCCATGCCCCTGTGTTCGTGGAATCTCCACCCCTTGTTGCCATGCTCCGCTCTAGTCCGCCCTTTCGGGAGTGGGTTGTACGGTGGCTCGTTCTTTGGACCATAAGACAATCCGCTCACTCCTCCTCAACCCCCCCCTTTTCTTGCGCTCTCCATCGCATTCAGCGCGTCATGCCTGGAATTCTAAATCGCCTCGATCGGTTGAAAGAATCGGACAGGGTGGGATGAAAAGGAAGGTGGGGACGCGGGGAAGAAAAAAGGTATCTCTCTCTTTCTTTATCTCTCTCTGCTTTTTCCTCCACACTTCTCTCCTCCAACTCATAAACTGGGTTTTCCACTGCTTCGTCCTCCCATTCTACACTCCCTCTGCCAAATCATACCCTCCTCCCCTCCATTCCACTCCACTCCCGACGCCCCTCTTGGGCAGAGTTAATTTTAAAAGCACAAACTTTTCTTCGAAAAAATAATAATAATAATCGGGCCATGGAAGATGATAAAAATGGGAGGTTTATAAGTTTCGTGCACCGGGGAGTAAAGTTGGCGTCTTGGGAAGGGAAGCAATTTTTCCGCGGAAATGAGTCGCTATTGGTTGGATATCTCGTTATTGGAAGGAACTGAGGCATGAGCGAAAGTTATTACACGGTTGCGTTCGTTCTGCGTTGCTATCCGGTTGTAATTTGGACGACTGATACATTTTTCTATGTAAGGTTATGTGCCTCATTATTTTTTCGCACGGGTAAGTACTTTACCATCACGTTTAGTCGTACAAAGTTTTGAGGTGTCGATGTGATGATTTACGTCTCCTCTCTTGTGTACAAAACGTTTATCAAGTGAAGGCCATTTTGATAAACTTAAACGGTAATTTTTCCGCACTCTCTCATTTTTTGGGTTTTAATCAGAAAAATTTGTCATATTTTTGGTGAAATTTAAACTGACATTAAACTGATCATAAATACCTAGGGTAAATTATTCTATATTAGCATTATTTTTAACATTCAGTGAATTAAAATTAGAGTTATTTTATACTTTCTAATAAAAAAGTTCTACCAAAGTAATGTACGTATTGATTCATCTTTTCCTTCTGAATTAACCCTAATATTTAACTAGCTAAGTCGTTGATCGTGTTGGCCCTTGATTACCATAATTGAATAAACCACTTCACTCTTACGCACGCATATTTATTTTATGTATCTGAAATATAGTTAATAAGGTTCTATTTTTTCAGTTGAATTTATAAGAATGTGTGATTACTATCAGGAAACATGGGGAAGTTGACAAATGCTAGATGATAGAAGATGAAAGATTGTTATAGTCCTAATATCTTACAATTTGCATTTACGTGCACATCTACACAGTAGCGCTAGGATATTTGACACGGGGTGACACAAAATCAGGCATGAAACAACGAAAATTAAGTTTTTCTTGATTCAATTAACTGCAGAATATGCCTTATCTCCTGATTTGCATTGAAAATACTGATTTTTGTTTATTTTCATTTAAAATAGATACGTAAAATAATTAGAAAAATATAACTACAGGTGCATGCGCTGTCATATCTATTAAAGTCTCCGTTAGTCTGCAATATACTGAGTGCATATCTGTCTGAGTTATTATAAAACATGGTTTTAACCTGGGAAGGTGAAAAACAATCAGAAAATGCTGGGCATAAGGTATACATTACTCACAAGTTGATAGTTTAGGGCAATATTCGACTCTCTTCCACCATACCCTACTCCGCTGCTTATGTAGCAAAAAGTAAGGTCGCTGAAATGAATCAGCAGTCAAGATGCTTTCGTTGAAATCCATCCCACACTAAAGACGCAGATTTACGGTTGATTTTAAGGGCCCCAACGACTTTGGTCTCGGAATAAAGTAAGTTCCACAGATGTTATTCAGTTCACAGCGTTGAAGGTTGTCTACTCCATAATCCATGTTTAGGGCACGTTATAACGTTTGTCATTTCTTAATATCCGTCATTGATGATGGCAGTGTAAACGCATTACTGTAAATTTACAGTATCATAATCGATGTAGTTTAACATGCTAGTTGAAATTTACTATTATCAACGTCACCTTTAGGATATTATTGCGACCATGTTCTATCGACAACAATATACCATTATTACGTGAGAATGTAGGTCAGTGGAATTATCATAATATCAAAATAAGTAAACTCTGACCGTAAATAATATATTGTGTCAAAAAACGAGATAATTATTCAAGCACATCCATGAGGAGTCCGCTCACACATTTCTCAACGCGAGAAGAGTCACTATTGAGAATAACTTAAATCATCGCACTTGGAGGCTGTAGACTATAAAATGTTTAACATTTAAGAAAAAATGTTTCTAACATTGCAAAGGAATATTACGATGTCCACGGATACGCCGTTCAGATGCCCACTTAACTTGCTAATATCAATTGGAGACTGAGGGGACATCCGCAGTTTTTCACATTAGGAATTAGTGAGTATGGGATAAATGGAAGTTGAGGAAAGAAACTTTATGTAAACTGTTGGAAGCAGGAGGAAAGGTGTAGTTTATGCAGTGGCTTTGAGTTCACAGCGTAAAAAAGGGGTTTTCTTTTCCATGTTTCCTTGTGACAGCTGACCAATTAAGGTTGGTAGGCGGAAAAAAGGGTAGATGGCAAGGGACAGAGGGAGGTTGGAGCTAAGACGCGTAACTGTGTTTTTTCACTCATCGTCTATTAGAGAGAACAAAAAAACATGGAATAAAGGACCTCAGTCGCTGTTTGGTGGCTTTCTTTGCTTGAATATGTATACCTAGGCGTCCATATACATCAAACAGATGTTTTTGTTTCTCACAGCCTTTAACCTACTGACTTATCTCCTGACTAGCTTATACCTGACTAATCCCTGTTTTATTTTTCATTGTCGAGATGTACCTATTTTGAGTTTTCCTACGTGTTTCATTGCGGTAAAAGTATTTACGAGAAATAAGATTATTATTAAAATACCGGATTTTTCTGAGGTAACCGTCTTATCTTTGCAGAAACAAAAATATCATTTTAATTAATTATTACTGGTGAAACATACTGTGATTTATGATTTTATGAATGTTGTCAACACTTTCTCATGAGTGGGGATATGAAAACTAATATGAATAATGCTTTTTTTTATCGAGGAACAGCTGAATCAATTATAAGTGTTCTAAGTCGTTTGTTTTAGGAAGACTCTTCGAAAAATCTGTTCGGTGTGAGTTAGCCAAAACAAGAGGGAATTGAAAGCGTTTTATCTGTGAATCTGATATTTAAACCAGTTCTACACAGATAAGTCATTCGTGAAGTCAAGCTGATATTATTCAAGGTATATTATTATAACACTTTTTACGATAAATATCGAGTCAAGAATGTGAAACTTGTTCTCTTTGCTTTACTACGCGAATATTCCGCTAGCTATTGAGATTCACAGAGAATTTTTTAATAAATTACTTTTGTGTCATAAAATTACGTAAATGTCATCAACATCAAACTAAAAGTCGCTAAACAACTAATTAATCGTTTTATTGAAGTTGTTTTTGTGTTTTGAACGAGCTGGATGTAATGGGGAAAGAAATGTTATCCACTGGTATTACTTAGGCGTATTTATGTAAGTTAAAATGTAACTGAGAGGAGTTTTTTATCTCATTAGGTTACTTATGTATATAATATACATCCTTGATAAAATATCACATATATATATATATATATATATATATATATATATATATAAATCTTAATTATGTTGATTTTAATGGTTTTTCTATGGGTTATATGACGATATGAAAGAGAATGCTCGGGATAGAGTAATGAATACTACTAATCTGTCGAAATTGAGGAAATCGTTATTTGATATTAGGAAGAATTATATAATCAAATCATCACTATGACATCTAAATTCCATTAACAATACGCTTGAAATTACGTTGAAGGGCCAATATAGGCTATAAGTAGAGCGATTTATTAAATTTGACCGACGCCTGCGGGTTCCAGATTATCGAATTGCACAAATTACCTACTGTTGGACTGGCGATGAAGTTTGTGAAAATGAAGTTTCTAACCCCATTTCCGGATTCAATCCATTGCGGGATCATTTAAGTTCGTAGAGGGATGATCGGTTTAGGAATTTTCATTAATGCGCTATTTCCGTGAAACCTGTCCTAAGTCAAGACTCTTAAAACTTGAGATAATGTATTAAATTTCGCTACTGGCATTACCCCCATCCCATCAATTTGCAGGATCGATTCCAAGATATTACCTGACCACTTTCGCAAGTGTGACTAGAGGCAGGAATATATTTTTCTTGGGTCAGTAAAATCCGATTTTCTCTGTAGCAGGTGCAGATTGAGTTCGTGAATCTTGCGACGTAACCCCAACGATTCGTACAAGTTTCAGAAATCAGAAAAGTTTACGCTTCATTTCGTATGGTACAAGTGGAAGAAAGGTGATAAAACATTCATTAGCCAAAGTGTACTTGACTGTAACGATAACGAGCAAGCGTAATGAAAACCGATGATCCTCCTAAGAGACGAAGTGCGTATGATACCACAGAGGGGAAAAAATGATCCAGTTAAAGTCTTAAAAAAAAAGGCGTGCATTTACGTCTGGCCTTTTCTTCCATTAAGTCCGATGTCATTTTAAAAGTGAGCAATATGATTGCCGACGAATATCGAAACCATTAACCGGATCGTTTTCTTAGGAAAAGGACGGAGAGAGCGCTGCTTCGTTCGATTCCCGAACCACTCGGGAATTTCACTTCGTAAATCTCATCGGGTGAGCGAGTATTTAGCGATGGGAATCCAATTCGGGGTCCGGCTCTCTTTGTGGGTGGTGGAAGAGGGTCGGCTGACGACAGTCACAAGGAGATAGAGGGGGAGATGGGCTACGACTCCCAACCTGGGTGGAATGAGGACGTGTAAGGCGGAGTGCAGTTGGATGAAAGGCTGTGGAAGGGACGGAGGAATTCGTGGGGCAGTGAGGGAAGTGGCCGGCAAAGCGAAAGGGTGCGTTGCGGAATTCTAGAGCCGGAGGACGAGGAGCGAAAAAGGTAGTGGAGGAATGTGGAGGAAGGGTAGGAGGAGGAGGATTTTCCAGAGGGAGCATCTTTCCTTTGGCGGAGGAGGCTCCCAAGGACTTTCGCTGTTGGCTACTCGGGAGACTTCCCGAGGCCACGCTTCAAATTCGCTCATTCCTTTTGGGACGGGGATGAAAAAAAATGAAATTTTCTGTGATGCAGTGTCATCTCAGACGCTTTGCCGCTCTCAGAGTTATTTTTTGCGAGAGCTCCACTCTTGAGATCCAGAGCCGCATGTTGGGAGGTTGGTGGGAGAGGGGTAGAGGAGGGTATGGGCGTGACGGAGGAAGCGTGGGTAAGGGATTTCTGAGGCGGTGAGTGTTTGAAAGGAAAAAAGTCTCGAGGCATCGTCCAAAAGACTGGAGACATTCTCGGTGAATTTTTTCTCGTGGGAACTAAATTATTTTTATTTGTTTTGTCGACAAAATATAGCGCTTTCGGGCCCATGAAGTATCCTTTAGCCCATTAAAACCACTTGCATAGTGGCACCTTTGGTCTTTCCGGGCATCACCCGATATCACTATCATAGGTATGTCTTAAGACTTTGCAAATCCGTCTTTCGACAAGAGTAGGCTAATGCCGACGCCGGGTTTCTCTCCACCCTTCCTTTCCCATCCATCCGTAATGGCGCAAATTACAACCTTACTGTCGGTCGCCTCCCCAACAAAACTACTTCCTTTTGCAAATCCGTATAAATTTTGGAAAACCTTCGAGTATAGCTCTGATATAATCAATTTTTTATTGATTCCTTAGTTAGTCTACCATGTAAGCTAAGTTTTGGTTGGACACAGATTGAGCACATCTTAGCATCTCCTAACCAATCACAACATGACACCCGGCACTACATTAGAACCTTCTTCAATTACGCATACATCCTTCTGCCATTTCATCTAATGTGTCTATCCTTTTCCTACCCTTTTCTCGTTAACCCGACGTCCTTTCCTATCATAGTCTTCAAAATTTCATCGCCAACCAAACGGAAAAAAAGGAAAAAACCAAAAAGGATGGGCGGTTGCCCTGCAACCACCCATCCTTTCTCCTTTCAATCCCGTCCAATAATCCCCTCTCCTCCCCCCACCTTGCCTAGCACTTCTTCGTTTGTTATGTCAATTTCTCCATATATATTCATCTCCACATCCTCCTTAAGATCTACGTCGATCATCTTGTTTCAACGACCGCGTTTCCGCGCCGTACAAAACCACGCTTCATATATAATTTTTCAATAATGTTTCCTCAACATCCTCACCCAACGTCCCTGTCACCAATAACTTCTTCTTTGTGAAACTTTCTTTGATAAACGCAATTCCCCTTCTTATACTCCTAATAATATAATTATTTTGCCAAAAATACTTCCAAGCTAATAAACTATATGATCTATTCATCCATAAATGATCGCTTGCCTGTGTACACTGTCACACGCTTTCATGGAGGATAGTAAAAGATAAATGTAAATCAACAACGAATTACATTGTGACTTACACTGTCAAACAACATTTAATTTCTCTGCTAACTCCATCGAGTTACGACTTTGTTGGAGATAATGTGGTGGCATAAGTAACATAGTATAGTGTCATTGAAGAAGGATAAGTGCTTGGGCACAAAAGCATAAGATAGCATTGCACAGGGAACGAAAGACGTGTCAGTGGCTGGCAACAGAATGCTGTAGAGTGGAGCAGCTCTTTAGCGATATTTGCTTAAAGAAGGGCTCCTCTCGATAGGTTAGAAATGCCTAGACCCAAAGTTATCGAAAAATATAGGTGAATTTTTTATGACTATTGTGATTGAGTCGAAAGTTATAAATAATAAATTTGTCATTAACATTTTGCACGTATTGATAAAAAAGTCCTAATTATAAAATGATATGGGGAAGACAAGATTCAATCCGAAACAGTAAAAATATCACTTATACGTATAAAACCTCTCTAGCGTACGCTACTTGCAGTTTGAATAATAATCCATCATAAAATGAGAGTAAAGGGTTATTTTAGGTCAATTCAAGGTCTCTCTCCCTTAGAGTCTGTTCTTATCCATTTAGTTAAATACACGGATTACATCGCCACTGAGAAGCGTGGTATAAGGGGTCAACCATGGTGAGACGTGACAATATATTGATTGCCATGATAATTGATTTTGTATCGATTATTCATGGCCAAAAAGCAAATATCACTACGCATTTATTCATTTATTTATCTATCTCGTTTTTATAAGGAATTCGATAGTATCGCTGTTCATTGGAGGATCTGCCATTTGCTTGAATTCTTGGGGGGGGGGGTAATCGTTATTTATGGGTTAAATATTTAGAAAAACCATCCTAACCTATAACACAGCGATATGCTTAGCTTAGATATCTCCTCGCCTCGCGGAAACTTCCCCGTCGTAGGAAACTTCCGATATCGCCCGTGACCTCATATGTCATTCACTATGTGCCTTAACGTGGAGGACATTTCCGATGTGCATATCTTATCGACATTGCTCGGTGTATCTAATATGTATCACCATATCGTTATCACTTCGGTGTCGCCCGGTATCTTCGATCTGAAAAAACTGGAGTAAACCTCGATCCCGCAAGTGCAGTCTCCCGGATCCAGAAATTAGCGCGAGGGTTTTGGGGAAGTGCCTCCAACGAACCGCCCTCCGGAAGAAAAGTGGGTAACTCAAAGAAGAGGAGGTCGGGGGTGGAGTGAAAGCGGGTGTTTGTGGGGTGGGAAAGGGGATTCTTGGGAAGGGGGAAGGGAGGGAAGCAGAGAGGGAGGGATGGGGGATGGCAGGCCCACTCTGCTCCTCCTTGATCTCGTCGTCGAGCAAACAGGCGGAATGGGAGCGATTGCTGCCGCCGCAGGGTGGGGGTTGCCCCGGGAGGAGGGTGGCTAGTGCTTGCCGATGTCCGCTCTGCAGCCGCTCTAGCCATGATCCAACCTTCTCCTCGTTCCCTTTCTCTCTCTCTCTCTCGCTCTCCAAGGGCTTAATTAAAAAAATTACTCCCTCTCTACTTACCTCTTACTGATAGATGAGGCGCCAAGAGTGGACGAGATCGGGAGCCGGAAGGGGTGGTCAAGGGCGAACGGAAACAAATTCACCGAAAAGGAGAGGAGATGAAAATTTATATTCTCGTACGAGAATATAAATTTTCATCTCAGATTACTTTGTGAATGTGCAGAATGCATAGAGGTTTTTTTATGTGTAGCATAGCATTAAAATATCTATCTAAAATAACCTCGACTGGTGGCGAGGTTAATCTGATGACAGGACACCCTGTCAACGAGTGTTGGATCCAGGGTTAAAATACTGTAATGCTCATGGAACCTCCATCCTTTTCAAGTTATTTCAATTTCAAGAAACCAGAACTCTCTGGGAAAATATATTTCCTATCATCCAATGTCCGCCATTCTATCACAGCTTTAATTACTTCAACCATCTAATTTCTCCATATTGTTCTAATTTTCTAAAAAAATTCCCCCTTCCCATAAAAAATCAAGTCGTCATCCAAAATAACCTCAGTGGTGAACACCAAGATTGTTATGATATATGTATGTAAGGGTACAATCACTTAGAATAAGCCCTGTAGGTCCTAGAACTACGATCTAATATGTAGCACCCGAAAAATCGCGCAGCTTGGTTAAACCTGAAAGTGGCCAGAGGTATGCACAATTGAACTCCGGGCTCTGCCAGTAACCAAGGGCTCCACCTGCTGGATCACCACGACCCTGAATCATCATCATACATATTACTTTTCTGACTTTATTCATATTCCCTTCATACACTTTTTTCCTTTTGTTTCTCGTGGAAAAGTTATTGTTGAATGGTGTCATGCACCGGCTTATAGTAAAACCTATCTGATCTCGTATTCATACTATCAGGTATGTATTAATATGTCAAATATCTCAGGCTTAAAGTCATTTGAGTACTTTTTCTTTTGTAATCCTTTATTCTTAACTGGGCCCTCCGCCTACAAGTTAACTTAACTTAACCTCCGCCCTACTCCAAATTAAAAAATTGATCAATATTCACTTATTGTATTAAATGATTTGGCCCTATGACCTCCAAAATATATAAGTTACTCTGCAAATATGTTATTACCATATTTGAAACCATTAAAAGCAATACCACTTAATTTTTGGTTTTCATTTAGCTCACTTAACTCGCTGCAATATTTGTAGAGGTTTATAAAAGGGATTTTATTTCCTGACTAATAATTAATTGAGACGCCTCACGCATATATTTGAAATACCATTTCCGGGAACTATTGTACTATACAATTTTATGTATAAAATAAAACAATATTATTTATGGCTGTATGAATGATCAATGAGGATCGGCTTATGATACATCGTCTGAAAGTTTAAGGAGAATGATATCGACAGGAATTTGAGAAATCTAGTTATTTTGAAAATCGTTAACAAAGAAAACTGTCATAATCATCTCCTTTTATTCGTCTATCAGAGGCTGTTCAGCGCGAAAGAATGATATTGATGAGAAAATAATAGTGTCTTATCATCTAAATGCCAGCTTTTCATCTTTGTTCTAGCCATTCGTTGTGAACGGGAGAAGAGACAGAATCGTAAGCTTGTGAAAAATGGAAATTTGGATATTTATTTTTAATTTTGTCGCTCATGGTATAGTTTTTTTGACGAGGGAAGATCCAAAGCTTGTCCTCTAGTCTATAAGCTAAGAGTGATATTGGGAAACGTATCCCATCGTATTGGGAATTGGGAAACGTATCCCGTTGTTCCATTACTTACGTTCTTTTAAGCCTTTCGGTTTTGTCATCTGTATTAGACGTCTACTTAGCTTCCCGCTTCTGCCCATCAGTGTCTACCGCAAGCTTCGGCTTCCGTTTCTCTCTTCGAAGATTTTCGCATTTTACCTAATGCTCGAAACGCTCTAGCGGTCGAGTAAGCCAAGCGTCTCTTCGCTGAAAGATAGTTACATTTTCTTCTGTGCTATATTTAATTAAATATTTATGCAAACGCACTGATAATGATAAAAAAATGACATTATTTATCACGGAAATTTATGATAAAGACGTTGAATGTGTCTAGGTATCTTTCAACAGTTGAGATCGTTTTAATATTGAAATCCTCTGAAGTAGCAGTACCTTAAAGACTCAATTTGTTAGTTCTGCCAATACAGTTTCTCCCAGGTAGAGTCTATCATGAGCGTTCTAAGATCTTCGTAAGTCCCTTTTTTCAGTGAATACAAGTTTAAGCAATAATATTAATTGTAGAATGAATGATAACTGGTCCTCATTCACTCATTGCGCATACTTTTCATAACACAGTGGTTTCGCTTTTGGAACTTGATTTCTAATCATCAATGCAAGGTTAATTTATCTTTAGTTCATAAGTACCTTTCATTACAAACAACTTTGATATATCTTTCATATTTTAAATGAGCTCATTGGAAAGGTGATGGTAGTAATAAACATTAACATTCACTGATGAAACTAGATGTTGACAAAATTCTATATTCTCCATTGGGTAGCATATTGGGGATCGGGAAACCGCCACTGCTATTCCGAACAAGAAAAAAACGGACATTTTTCCCATTAGTTTCTACTAGAAGGGGAATCGCTTTTTGCCGCATTCAGATCTCCGGTTGTTCTCTGAAATAAACCCCTATAAATTTCCCCGTCCAGCCAGCCATTGCTTTAATCTTCCCCGTGTTATCTTAACTTGGTGAGTAATCTGAGAAGTGGGGGCATTTGGAAAAGGTCCTTCCTATCCTCCGTGTCTCTCCATCATCGATCCGTGTTTTTCGCGGTGCTAGGTTGGTGAAATCTGCATCTCTATCGATTCGTGAAAATCCATTGAGGTTAGAGGAATTCAGTTACAAGGCTAGTGATATTTTTTTCTCTACAGTGGCTGGGTGCTGGTGTTTTTCTGCCCTTAATGATTCATTGAAGGTTGATTTAATTTGCATTCACTCATTTCTCCTAGATCATTACGGAAGATAATTAATATCATTTTTTTCGAAATGAGTATATCAGTTACAAATGTGATGAAAACTGTATAAGACACTTCAACTGACCACAATCAAACAACAGGTCATCAAAACGCCAAGCTTTTACTGTAGAATACTACAGCTATTGCATAAATTTATCGATAAAAATTTTAGGAATCCTTTTTTCACTTTCCAAATAAGGATATGAGGGATTAGACGACGGCAGTACCATCAGGCTCTCTGAGACCAAGTGATAGAAAAACCATGTTGGGCTTATTTCTCTTCCTCCTCTCTGAAGATTCTTACGTATTTCTCATTCTCTTCTTCTAAACATAACTATTGGTTAAATTATAACTAATGCTGATTCATTTCTCGTAATTAGACTTATTATATATATTATATTATATATCTATAATATATATATTATATATATATATATTATAGATTATAAGTCTTATCAAAGAGTATATATAAAGATCCAAAATCATTGCACTTCCAGCGGTGCTGAGAGCAAACAATTATCTTTTTCTTTTTCGGAATATTGGATAAGGCAACAAGATGTATTTCATTGTAGTTTTTCGATTACCTAGTCAATCCATTTGTACTTGAGTAGATTGTAGAAAGTAGATTGAGAAGAACCAAGCTTTGATAACTTTGCATCTAATTGGCATGCATTGGCATACCCCAGAAGAAATATTTCTCACATTTGTGTCAAAACAATTTCCCAATTATATTTTATTTTTTGTGCAGCTAATACAAAAGTCAGAAACAGCTCAAAATTTCGATCATATTCTTAGAAGTTTAGTTGAGTTTTGCATATTCATCTTAAACGTTATAGCGTAAAGAATGTAAAAATTGTCATCATCTTGTATGTCATACTGCACCTGATAATTACTGGAAAACCTCTATGAGCAAAAGCACCTTTGACTTTTACCCTTGTCTTTTACAAGAATTTAAACGAAAAACAGCTGAGACCCATTAGGTATCACAGCTTTTGAAACATATTTCATAGCAAAATTGAGCAAAAATTACATGCTAGGACGGGAAAACACCTCAATCTACCAAATTAAATTGTAAATGGCACAAATTTAATTAACTGTCGCGGTTCGCAAATTTCCTGCATCGTCGTCTCGGTGCTTTTCCATGAATGCCTTTACATGAGCAAGGTAAATCTACCGAATGAGCTATTATTCAAATTAATTGCACTATTCCCGCCGCCTTCCCAAATGTATACAAAGCAAGTGAGTTTGATCCTTTGCTAAGTATGATATAACAGGCGTTTTAGCAAGATCTTTCACGGGAAGTTTTGAAACACTGTTGGGTTTCATTTCCCGCCTCTGCTTATTCTATTAGTCAGTAACCCTTTGATTAATAATCAACTTTTCTCTAAATATTCCTGAGTGCAGCTATGTAAATTAAGCTTTTTCGTATATTATTCAACCACATAATGTCAAGAACGAACTTGAAGCACACTTTCGAAATTCAGGATCAAAATAGACGTTAAAGAAATGACGCACTGGCACGATAGAAATTAGCACTTGGTGAAATATGAAAACAGTAAAGATTTAAATGGTTTTATTTAAAAGCTATCGAACGTGTGATGAAAAATAGATAGAGACTATAGAATCTTTGAGATATTGTACAAGCGTTTATTATAGTGTAGGGTATAATGTTGTGTCTCGATAGGTCAAGCTAAGACGTGACAGAGTGTTTAGTCTGTGTCCATCGGAATTCTACTTTAAATAGAATGCTCCCAAATAATAATATCATGTTTACGTAAGTACCCTAACTTGGGCCCACGGCCATGATTTCAAAAAGCTTCGATTGTGGATCATCGGGGGACACTGGCTACAGAAAAATAGAACTATTTCCCTAAAAAAGCCATAGAATATCATGAGATGCAAATAGGCAATTGTGTTTAAACTTATTTGGAAAATGTTAGACTATAATTATAACTATTATAATATTGCTATTTATAGATCTGTTTACATTTTGTGGCGTGATCACTAAAATGTGATATTAAGAGCACACAAATAATTTCAATATGAAAAAATGTTGAAAAAAAAAGAATTTAATTGTGTAATTACTAGTATTATATATAAATTTATATTTCATCATTTAATGGCTCTCAGTCTGAATTTTCCGTAAAATAACAATGAAATAAATTGTTTCGATGAGCTTAGGAAATGATAAGTCATGGTTGAAGTCGATATTTAAAAAAATGGCTTCTCTAGGAATGAAAATATAAGAAGTCCATTCACTTCTTGCAGCCTGGTAGCATTATTTAGGGGTAGACTACATTCCTCATTCCTTTTAAACGAGATCCTGCAAATGAGGCTAATAGCTTGTAAAGAAAAGCTTTGATGCCTCCGTCGTTTTAAGTCTTGTTTATGCTGGTGTCCAAATGCTCTTAATATCACTCTCTTACCTAAATAACCTGCATCCAAAGTAGCTTTGTATACACATTACATCATACACAAGTGCGTATGAAGTTTAATTAATTTTACACCTATATTTTACTCGGCTCTCAGTAATGTTTATTTCATTAAAGAATTCAATTGACGGAAGTCTTTATGTGCCAGCAGTTAACTGGGATGCTATGTTAAGAATTTTAATTGACTTTGGATAATTGATGTACATTTTCCGTTTATTATTTGATACAATTTGTTTAACCACTGCTATATATAAAAATATAAGTCTCGTTAATGTGAACAATAAAGCAAACATCCTTATGAGTGGTAAATAAACGTATATTTGTTCAGTACGTGTCCATCCAAAACCTACCGTACAAGGCAGGCTACCAGAATAATATCGAGCAAGAGGTTTTAATTACACAGGATCAATAGCTAATGAGGTCACGAATTATGTTACGAGATAGGAATTTCATTTGTTAATTGACAGGGTATTCAGCAAGATTCGTGAAATAAAACAGAATATTATTAAAAAATTGGTTAAAATGTCAGAAATGTACTCCTCTCGCTTTGAAACTTCAACAAATATGTAAAATTATAAAATCCCTAAGTAGAACAATTTAGTGGTGGGGAGTTCTAGGGTAGGTACACAAGTTTCAGCACACCACCATGTCTTATTGCTTGTATATTATCCCTTTTTTATCTCTGGCTACCTAAAGGGTACAACTAAATCTGTAGTACTCGTGCACTCCTCTTTTAAATACTTTACATAAGAACCGCAAGTCAGTCAAGTTTGAGCATATTGCCTTTGCCCGACAAGACGTTTCCTTTGAAATTTTCTTCCCGATACATATTTCAAGCGCAGCAGTTTTTTGGACGTTTTTACATCTTATAAGACTGCATGCTATTGCACTGACATTAACGGCACTCCCCGGAGTGAGTAAAGGGCTGGCGAAAGATAAATAGTCGACAAAATCGATCGAGGGTTAATTTATGACCTACGAGAGCTAAAATAATGGATTCTGATATGGTACTGGCGTGAAACCCTTGTTTCGAGAGACAGTCGTTTCGTTGAAAGCTCCGACGACCGAAGGCGAAACATTTATGAAGGAGAATTTCGCCGGTGGAGGTGGGATTTTGTGAATGGATGGGGTAGTGTGTGTGTGTGTGTGTGTGCGAATAGGGAGGGAGGGTTGTAAGGAGCGGCTCGGGTTGAGAGTGGCTGAGCGCTCGACAATGGATGAGTCGCGTAGGAATCTGGCGGGCGGCCAACGCCATCTGAAAGCCTTCCACCGCACCCCGACATAACATGTGTACCCTCCAACCCTCTTCACTCACGCCTCCTTTCCCCATCCTTTCCTTTCATCACACCCTCTTTCACACTCACTCGTTTAAATTCTTCCATCCTGTGAAATTCCATTTCCAGCTCTGCCCCGGGCTGCCTTAGTTCGTTGGTGGTCACGGCTCCAACCTCGCGATGGATAGGTTTGTTTCCAACCCGTTGTCACGCCGCCAGCACGACCATGGATGACTTCACATGCGACAGAGTAGTGCGTGATGGCAACAGTTATCCCCGCTCGGTCCAACCACGAAGCGTGTGAATGATGACGACATTAATATATCGCTGAAAAAGGCGACCTTGCGCGCGGCGGACGAAGGAAAGAAAATGAATCCGGGATAAATTTTGATGACTCGCTGGCCAAACCGCTGGCATTTAAGCGTCTCGTCATCCCATTCTGTCCCCTGGCTCAGTCTTCCTGTTTCGTTACCCTCCCCACATCGCGCCATCCCGCCCCTATCCCCCTCCTACGCTTCTCTCTTCTCAACTTCATCTCCCTCTCTTAAGGGTTAAAGGAGCGATGGTCTCACAGTCCTTAATTTGCCCTAATTGGACCCATTATCTCCGCAAAACTAGTTCTCACCAACCCTTTTACCTCCCTAACCTTCCCTCCACGATTAATGCCGACTTCAGTCGCATTTAATTTCGCCAGAATATCAATCCTATCAAAGAAGTAGTTTAATTTCCCGTAAAATTTACCTATCTATATGTCACTTTTTGGCTGCTTCTATCCTTTTGGTCTAATTAAACTTTTGTGCCCTTTAATTAAAACATGCTGCATGACTGATCTTCTCCGTGATTCTTGTACTTGATTCCAAAAGAATGGAAATTTATGGGTCTGTTATCAAAACGTGTGACCCAAGACACAGGAGTTCACCTTAAAATGAATGATTGCCACTAATTAAGTTGCCTTCAAAGACAATCTGTATCATTCATTTTCATGAGATTAAAGGTAGTTGTAATTTTTTTTAATGCAACGACTTGAGGAACGATTATCACCTTCTGATGAATAAGCAAATCAATTTATAAGTGTATGTTTCGTTCAATTAAAAAAAATGCAGAAAAGACGTTTATTTGCCGAAAACAATGGAAAAGCAATGATCTGCAAATGCCAACATCAAAATCTCTTAGGTCTTTATGATTACCTTCCTAAATTTCTTGAGGAGTGATTGGTTATATTTTCTCCCTGTTTTATCCATGGCCACGATAACGGCTTCCTTAGTCTATATAGCATCCCAGATAAACAAGATGGCGTCTTTTAGGAATGGTATATTTATGCAAATTTCTCGAGAGAGTATGACCGACGCAACGAAAAAAGTTGTCTAGATTCGTTTTCTTTTTTCCATTAATGGTATTAGAATCTTTTCTTCAAAATAACACCCTGTTTTTTTGTTACAGCTTCTTATATTTGCATCCTTGACAACAATAGTGACTGATGTAGCATTCCTGTTAAGCAAGATGGCGTCCATCAAAATATTTTTTATTCGATATTTCTTTTCACAAATTCTCTTAAAAAATGAGAATTTGTAGGCCTCTCATTTTTTTATTGAAATCCATCTTATAATTATTATTTGTACTCTTAAATTACTTAACCCTACATTACTTACAAAATTACTTTCTCCATGAGCGTCAAATCATTCGCCTTTTGTACGGGCTTTGCGATTGATTTAGGCATAAGAATATGATTTAAGTCAGAAAAAAACTCTCCTTAGGTTTTTCAAATATCTTATTTATAATTGTAACTGGTATTATTCCATGAAGTGATTTTTCAACTGAAAAATTCAATGTGTTCTTGTTAGATATGCATCCAAGGTTTAAAATTCATTTAATTTCCAGGTAAATAATAAAACCTTCATTGTAATGAATTAAATATATATTCATCGGATAAAATGTTTAAATTTTATTATCTATCACATCAGATTACATTTGAGGCTAGTAAGTAATAAATGATACCTGTTCTCTTAAGACAAGTCGAAGGATGGTTAGTCAGATAAATCAGATTAGAGCACAAATGTGTGCTCAAAACAATATTACTTTGGATATTATTTGAGAGGCTACTCGTAGAATACAGGTCCAAAATTTTAAATATTATATTTAGTAGATTTGTGTCACATTTTTTAGCCTCTCCTTGGCATGTGATAGAAAATTCATCTCCTAATCTTGGAGAAAATAAGTAATATTTCTTAAAACATACTCATATGTAGTCCTAGATATTGAATGGTACGAGATAGGCCCCGAGTTGAGAATTCCTCGATAACCCTCTTCAAAGGATCGACTGAATGTCTTGCGAAGACCGTGGGCGCAATTCTCCTCTCCCCGAGAACACTCCATCGGAGTTCGTCTTTTAATAAAGAACGACCGACTCAATCGATTGACGATTTAAACGAAGCTACTTTCGATAAATGTGCCACGGGCGGACAGCGTCTCCACTCCCTCCCCTCTCGCCCCTTCCACACACACACACACCGAAAGCAATATAAAGAAGGTTGCGTCGGAAACGGTTCCGACAAGAAAGATTCGCCCAAGATTTTTTTCTCCCTCGATCCGTCCGCGAAATTTTTACGCGCCTTTAGAATTTCATTTGCGAACCGAATACTTTTCCCGTCATTCTTCTCTCCGGGTGGAGACGAGAGCGAGGAAGAATTGATAAACTCGCCGTGATTACATGGAATCTCTTTCATCTTCCAAAGAGTATCCTAGGAGTGATGGGACTTTCTCTGGTCGGGGAGCGAGGGAAGTGCGCGGAAAAGGGGTCGGTCGGTGGGACCATGGATGTTAGCCGATCGACGTTTCCGAAAGAAACTCGGTAAAAACGTGGTGAAGTCGGTGAGCTATTAGCTGAATACCACAGTAATCAACCCGAAGGTTGGTTTAATAGGTTAAGTTAAACTCATCTAATTCTAAGTCCAACGGAGAGTTTCATTCTCACGTTAGAGTAATTGAGAATGGGGACAGATCATTTTCCTGTGCTACCTGTGGTTTCCAAAGAAGATCAGGTGATCGAAAAATTACTCAATTTGGGTGGCCCTCGTTTGACCGGGTCCTTTAGTCAGTAGCTCAGTGTGTATTTCCCAAATTCGCCTCGTTTCACTAACATCAACTGAATGGAGTGAGATATTAAATATTTGGACAAAAAAAGGTGCGCTGAAATGTGTGAATTTTATGGTATTTAGAACCGTTTTAGGCGGGAAATAGACACGTAGCAGTGCTCAGTCTCTGAGTAGAACTACCTTGACTGGTAGCATATCGATAATATTAGCTATGGGTCTCAATTGGCTATTAATATGGAATACTCTTCATTCATTTTATTTATCTCTTGGCTATCCTTTCTAATCCTTGTCTTTTGTTGAACCGTCTCTCAGTGGTTTTGGCACCTGCTATAGTTTTTCGATTACCTTCTTTTATCTGTTTTATGTGTCTGTATCTTCTACGTATCATTAGATTCTCATTTGCAAATCTAATGTTGTTGAATTTCGTTATTCTCTCCCCAAATTGACTCTTCACCAGTTATAAGATTTCGGTGTTTCCCCTCTTCATGAAATCGTCTTCACAGTTCCCTTCCAAAGCATCTCTTCTGTCTCCTTCCTTGCCTTTCGAATGACTTGGTTCCGTACTTTATTATAAAGGGCCTTCTCACCTTCAGTTCTTAGATTCTTGAGTTTTCTTCTTTCTTCGATAATCTCATATATCTGTTCAGTTATCCATGGCCCTCGACTGTAAGTTCTCTTGCGAATAAGGCACTCTTCTGCTATTTTTTCAGTTGCCTTCTTTATATCATTCCATCCTCCTACTTGTCATGAGTAACTATATCAATATCTACCGATCACTTTTACCCTCTCCAAATATTCGTCGGCGACCGTGCTGACTCTTACCCTGGCATTATTTTCTCTGAGGTTTTCATGATCCAGCTCAGTTCGTGTTTTATTCTCTGTATATTTTTCGTTTCGAGGAGAGTTTTTGATGACAATTTGGTTATTGGTATATTTGCACCTGGGTAGCTCTTGCTGTGTTTCATCTGATTCTAATGTCTCTCTTTGTCCAGAATGTATTCGATTTGACGCCTGGTACTGTTCCCCTTTTTCTTTCTTGTGCATCATCTATGCCTCCGTTTTTCGTGTGTTTCTGACACTATCATATTCTTCTCGTTGCCGAATTATGAGGGGAGGTTGAAAATTAATGCACATATGCATGCAGACCACAAAAAAAATTCAGAATCACTCATGATGGCACGTGGAAGTAACATTCCTCTTCAACAAACATGCGCAGGTTTGAGGTCGTTATATTTATCCAGTATGTTTTGAGAAGCGGAAGTATGGAGACGTGTTCTAGTGCTATGTCAGCGCGAGTTAAACACCGTGCAGGTGTCGAATTTTTGCCTTCACTTCACTGCAATCATAATCCTTGAGATGCCTCTTGAGTTGAGGAATAAAATAAAAAACGCAAGGCGCAAAATTGAGGGAATAAGGAGGATTTTGTTTGTCCTCATCTGCGAGACGGCGTGGCACCCATCGTGCACAGATTTTACGGTATCCCAATTGTTCAATAATGAAACCGAGACGTTTCTTTGATATTCCAATATGGTATGCGATGCCCTTTTGAGTGATTCGCCGGTCATTTTAAATCAAATCTTCGACGAGTTTACGGTGTTTTTTTTCGTTGGCAGTGATCGGACGTCCGCTGCGTGAACAATTATGCTTTTTTCAGGCTCGCAACCACGAAATTTGAATACCTATCGATTTACAGTAGACCTATCAACATCATGGTCACCATAAAAAAGCCTTTAAATGACGATGAATCTCAGTAGGAGTCATTTATTCAGCAGTCAAAAATTCGATAACAGCAAGGTGTTTAACTCGAGTTGACATAGCACTAGAACACGTCGCCATTCTTCCGCTCCACAAAACATAATGGATGAATTTAACGACCTCAAACCTGCGCATGCACGTTGAGGGGGGATGTTACTTTCACATGCCACCAGGAGTGTATCTGAAGGTCATTTTACTTATGGTCTACAATCAGGTGCGCATTACTTTTCAGCCTACCCTCCAACTTAACTTAGCAGTCTCTCTCTCCTTTGCTATTTCCTTTCCCAAGCCCGAACTACCCTACGACGCTTCGGTCATTGCCTCATCCAATCACTGTGTTCCAATTGACCATAATAATTAGGTTCTCTTTTCCTCTTACTTTGCTTCGAGGACTTTTTCCAGTTGTTCAAATGCATCTATTTCCTCTTCTGGTTGTCTGGGACTCGGATATATAGGCCTTTACTATTACTGTATTTGTGGGAGCTCCTACTAACTTGATCACCACGATTCTCTTTTTAAATTGCCAACTTACTTGAACTCTTCACGATTCATGAATACAACAGCAGAAAACAATGTACGATACATTGTTGTATCTCAAATTTTAAATCCAAAATTAATAGCCTTTTTGATACTATAGTTGACATTGTAGCACTTCTTACCATAATTTATACTAACCATCGACCACAGTTTATACTTATTTTGTTATTGTTAAGGTTTTCCGTTCCAACAGTCATCAGACAGAATCAATATCGCAAAAGATGATCAATAAAATCAGTCAGTAAAAAAACACACTTAAGGAAAACTTCCAAACACAAAACTTGAGCCCAAAAAAAAAGAAAAAATCCCCATCTCATTAACATCAGTTTTGCATTCAACAGTAAAAAAAAACAAAATTAAACTGTTACGTAGAATTTTACACAACACATCAATCAAATTATTAAATAAATTGTTTACATCATTTCTGAAGAGTATTCACTATGTTAGGAAAGGGCTCGAATAGTTTTCCAGGTAAGGTTTTCCAATCAATAATTGTTTTATTAAGAAAAGAAAAGCTTTATATTCGTTATTTGTGCCCGGAATTTTACCTTGAATCTATGATCATTTCTCCCAATAAAACTAGGATTTCCCGCCTCTTTCCTTAGTTCTGCCCAAGCTTTCTCTCCCTTCAGAATGTGGAACATTCTACAAAGTCTGCTTATTTCTCTTCTACTCTGTAAAGGTTCCCAGCCCAGCATTTTTAACATATCAGTCACACTCTCCCTCCTCCTATGCTTCCCCAGTACATATCTGGCAGCCTTTCTTTGGACCTTCTCCAGTTTTGTAATATTTCCTTCTTGGTGCGAGTCCCACACAAGTAATGAGTACCCTAAAACTGGTCTTACCAGGGTCTTATGCGCCTTTTCCTTAGTTACTCTAATACTCCCTTTGAGATGTAAACGATGTAAAGAAAGGATTCAGTTAATAATGAGGAATGAAAGAATGGGGAAATGAAAGAATTTGCAGGGAAGACGAAACCATACCTACACAGGGTACCACCATCTTTAAATACTCGTAAAACTGTATAATCCCAGAAACCATAAGAATAAGTTATGTAATTTGCGTTCGTGCGATTTTTTTATCATTAACTATATCTCTATAAGAACTGGAGGCCAAAAATTTGGGAAATAATGATGTCACAGTGGAAAAAATGCGACGTAATCTTAGTGGAAGTTTGTAATTTTGTAGAAATTGTGAACAGAAGGTGATAGTGATAAAAATAATACTTCAAAGAATATGAACAGTCCGAAGAAGCAGCGAAAACCAGTACCTGTGTTCTAAACGCCAGCAGAAGATTGATTCATGGAGTTCCATCTTTGGAGTTATCCGCTTGTCAGTGGCCATCAAGAAATGAATTCCAAAGACTACACTGCGTTGGTTATAAATGGTCGGTGTAAGGCCACACGAACACTAGCTCTAAGATTTTGCAATTAGTTAGATCAACTCTAGTTGCCTAAATCCTGTCTGGGGTTTGTAACGAAGATTCCCGGTTTTCATCAACCACAGTTGACCGGCGTAGTACCTCCTTTAGAATGGAGGTGGAGGGTTGGCTCTGGGCTGAGTGAGTGGTTTATGAAAGGAGGGAGCAGCGCTATGTAGGGGGAGGAGAAGAAAGGGGAGAGACTCTGGAGGTAGAATGGTTTGATGGGCCTGGTGGAAAGCGGCGAAGGAGACCGGGAGGATTGGGTATGAGTTTTAAGGTTCGCGCACGAGGGAGAGGGAGAATGAGGAAGTGTGTGGAGGGCGGGTGGAAGGGGGAGGGAACGCCGAGAATGGGGTAGAAAGGGGCCATGGGGGCAAGTCAAGGATGGGGAGGGGTGGGCTGAAGTTTGGAACGGGAGCCCAGCTTTTCAAAGGGAGTCATGACCCATCACGCAGTGACAATATTGACTCTCCTCCACCTCCCTTCCTTAGCTCTTCCATCTCTCGTACTTTATCTATCTCTCTCTCCCCCTCCCCTTCTCTCCCACCCACTCACTCTCTGCACCACCCCCTCGCCTCCCCCTTCGTACGATTTTCCACCGGCGCGAAAGTCCTACCCTCTACCGGAATCCTACGGCACTCGCGTCACATTCGCCGTATGGCGCTGCAGTCAGCGGTGCCCGTTAATAAAGGAGTGGAGTGGGTGGTTGCGGGGGAGAGGGAAGGGTGTGAGGAAAGGAGTGGGGAGGAGGAAGCGAAATGTTTTCCGTGAAAGGGAAGATGGTGAATGGCGAGCGGGTGTGGAAGGGAGGCCGAAGGGGTTTCGCTATCCGTTGGCATTGCGAGCTAACTGCTCTGAGCGCTTATGTGGTCGCGTAGTGAAGGAGGGCGAGGGAAAAATGCAAGAGCGGCGAAATCGCCAAGGAAATGTTGCAAAGTCCTTGAGATATTAGTGTGATGAGAGATTTTTGGAGAGAAAGGGGTTGCTGTGCATGTAAAATTAAAATTAAGGGATTCACAGAATAAACCAATCAAAAGAATTAGAGTGATGATTCAAAATTGCATATTCAAAGAATGGAAAAAGTGGAAATGGAGAATTAAATAAAACATTCCTCGTGTTTTTCAGGTGACGAGTATTACAATAAAAAATTTGACTAATTAAAGTTTGTAAACTTAGTTTTACAGAAAAATAACTGTCAATCATGTTGATATATGGGTAAAAATCTACACAATCGGTTTTATGCTTAAATTATGCATAGAATTTTATTTATTTTAATAATTTCAAGCTTTTGAATTGATTGATATAATGACGCAGTTTGGGAATCAGTAAATACGACTAACTTCCTATTAAATAGGTTGCAACATATCATTGCGATAAGGAAGCATGAACTAGGTGAATGTAATTATATGAGGCTGAGATTATTTCTACTCTTATTTCATGATTAATTCACGATCTTACTTCGCGCCACCGTTGCATTAAATTGGGTCTTAAAACCTTCAATCTGAATTAAACGCCAAATTATTCCGCAAAATTTGTGAAAATGGGGTAAAAAACATGTTCACTGAAAATATGACGATACTTTTTTTTTAAATGTCATGCGATAAAAATATTTTGGCTATATAAAACTATTCAGCTCACTATTATGTTGATCTTCACAAGCAAAAATTGGACTGTTTCCACGTTCATTGATGGCATTGTTTTATTTGTATTGAGTGTTGATTACCAGTATGTAGCGATGTATTCAGTATTATCGAAGGCTTAGCTTTCCCAGCCGTTGTACAAATTGTATAAATCCCTACTATGACTGGTATGTCATTGCGCCTAACTTAGATGTGTCAAACATGACATGGCGTTCACGTTGGTTCAAGAGCATTGTAAGGCAAGGAAACAGAAGAAATCTCATTCACGTTCAAAAACTCCTCCAAATCTAGTAACGACTCACCTGAGTTGAAACCATGGGAAAAAACGCTGCAACCAACCGAAAAAACCAAGAGACATTTTTGCTTCATGTATCTTTAAGATAAACTCCTGATGGAATCATTTCATGGCAACCAATGTACATTTTGGTCTTTGTGTTGTTTTGTAACAACTGTTAGCTTTACTTAATGAAACTGTAGGGTAAATACCCCGCCTTGCATCATTATAAGACCAAACTGATGAAGTAGTTGTATTTAGTAGCACTAGATTATTAATGCATGCAATTTAGACAACGTAATCATAAACAATGTGTTATATCTGACATGTTAAACGAATAATTTTCAAAGAGGTTCCAATAATAATGATTCCTTTTCAATTAACATTAGCCTATGCACAAATGAATCAACAAGGGACTTAATTATAAATTTTAAAGCAGCTGCAATTTATCAAAGATAATGGATCTTGAGTAACAGGAGGGAATTCCAGTGGAAAAACTGTAAAAGATGGCAGCAGAAAATTTCTGTATCGACATTTTCATTTGTAGCACCAGGTGTTTTCTCAAATGTCTCAGCCTTACTAAAAGACTTCGATCAACTACGATCAGCAAATGCTGCGATTCTGTGAACCTTTCCGTAAAGTGGCAAAATTTAGCTCGTTATTTCCTTCATTAACTCAAAAAGTAACAATTGATACAATGTTTTCCTATTGTGTGAAAGTAATTTATGGTTTCCCAAAGGAGCTACGATCGGATCTCACTTTTTCCACATTCATACCAATTGTATTTATTCTGAGAAACCGAAAATGTCTCAATAATCGCTGATACTATGATGGTTACTCAACAAAGCGAGGAATTAATGCAACCCAAAAAGCGTTAAAATTAGACTCAAAAATGAGTGTATTTTTAGCAAACTAATCAAGATGAGCGTCAGAAGTGGGGTCTCAATTTAAATTTGAAAAAATACGGAATAATTCATTTTTGAGAAAATTATTCCATTCACCCTGACATATATCACCTACATCTACATAATACCCCGCAAGCCGTTAATGTTAGGTCAACACCCGTCAAAGCAAAAATAACCGCTTTCAAAACCAATATGCACACATACAAATCCATACCCACAGTGGTGCATGCATTCATGCAAAAATCCTATCATTTTACACGCATGCAAATACATATCTACCTCCTTTCATTCTACACACATGTAATTACATTCACATTGCAATATCGATTCTGAGCAGTAGACATAATAAACGTGGTGAGCCTAGAACAAAATTGGAATCACTCTAACAAAAGAGGGAAGGATGAAGTTACGTTTCAAATGCAAGAGGAGGAGAATTAAAGTAATTTTTCGTCGTTAACTGAGATTGGGAAAGTATTTAAATGGAAAATTTAAGGAGATGCGCCATGTGGCATTTGTTTGAACTCACCCTTCATGTTCGTTGAGCAAGAAAGATCCTGCGCAAGAGTTTAAAATGTCAGAACCAAACAAGATGCTTAGAAATCGTTTCAGTTTCGTGGAAAATCGTTATAATCGGAGAGAAAGCGAATTCCATGAAATGGTAATAACAACCTATTACAATACGCAGGGTAAAACATTGATGAAGAATGCTTAATTCACAGAAACTATCGCAGAACCGTCCTCGTCTTAATTAATGTTTTGAAAACTCAACGTTCCAAATTCAGATTTATTTACTTTCAGTTTGCATCACTTACAAATATATTATTATCCCCTATTTATCACAAAATTACTCCTATGGGTGATTAATAGTGAATTTTATTTGCTAAATAATGTCTTAAAATAATAGTACTTTATACGATTAAAATTTAGAAAATTTACCCTAGACGTTGCCCATTCAAGCAATGAGCAACGTTTGGTGAAATTATATTCAGAGAACACTTAAATATTTAAGGCTAATTATTACAAAGTATTAAGGCTAAAGGCTAAACTCATTTTAAGGTGACTTATTTATGTAGAGATTCATACCGTTTGATTACACATTGCCACATGCCTCGTCGGTGGATGAGGAGAGGGGTTTGTTGAGAGAAATCCTATGGAGGCAGGAAAAATGGATGAAAGGCGTATTGAGTGGTCGTGGAATGTTGAAGAAGGTAATAGAGGGGAGAATGTTGGGCAAGCGAGGAAATGGCAGGAACAGGATAGGGATGTTGGACGGGATGAAGGGAGGAAAGAAGTACACAGAGATGAAGAGGGACCTGATGTAGAGTAGGTTGCTAGATTGGGTTTTGTTTGGAGTGACAAAATGTTTATTTGATAGTTGTGTCCATCGAAAAACCTACCTTAACCGGTAGATTACCTAATAATAATATGCCTCGTCAAAATTAATTTTCATTGTCTTCACAGTTTATTTCTTGAACTAGACTCGAATTTAAAATTAGATGGACCCGTTCCAACACATCATGTTTCCCCGTGAGGGTGTAACAGGTCATTTGTCATCATATGGTATTTTAATTTACGTTTTCTTAAGTTACACCATCCCCCATTTTGTTCTTCGTTTTACCAATCCAGCGGTGTTGTTCCTCTATGCCGTTACTTCATTCCACAGGAATGGAATTTTTCTCCTCTAGCCTCTTGAATTATCATTATGGGTGATTTCCAATCTTGCATCTGTGCTAATGCATTCAGAGCAGACTGGCGCACATCTTGTTACAATCGCTTTTTGCCAGAGCAGGTGATGACGCAATTAAAAACAAGATGGAGACTTGTTTTGTGTTTGCTATCATTAGTACTTAGTCACCAAATGTTATGTATTCATGAACAAGCACTTAAGTAGTTTTTACTTTATTTATTGGTATTATACTGCTAACATCTTTAAATTAATCATCACACTTTGTCGTATTAAATTACGGTTTCTCGTGCTAAATTATTAATAGTTTGAACTCCCTGTTTATATAATGCTCTACTTCATAATTTATTTATTTTTATTTAACGTGGTATCAAGACAACAGCTTAAAAATTCAAAATAATTCTAGCCATTATAGTTTCTAAAATGTGCCCTGAAGGGAAATTGTATATTGAAATATTTTATACACGAGTATGTAATATTGGTAGAACCAAATTCCAACCAAGTTAAAATATTCAGACTTTACCATTATTTTGCTAAAAAGTGATGTCGAGATATATATCCACAAGAAACGTCCATTGAACCTTCCGTCATATTTTGAACACTTAAGCACACGTTGTTCCAATCATCACCACGAATGTGTCACCATGTATTTCAATCCGCTAGAGAGTAGGCTAATCTGTTCAGGCTGTCAAAATGTCATTTATCATGGTAGTAATTTCTTTTAAAAGTATCCGCTACTGATAAATATTATATAATATATTTTATAAACTCGACGTACTCCTAAACCACCATTTCATAGTTTATAGCTTGAAGATTATTTAGGCGTGTAATGGCGTGGTAAATAGCTATAACATATTATTAGAAAACACAGGTGGGGAAGGAAGATAACGTGAGTTTTGAGTTGCACGAATGAGGGCGGAAGAAAAACTTAAATTTATGACAAAAGTGTATTGAGGAAAAATGGGCTATTGATAACCATACATGGTTCGTCCAGAAGATAAGTGTACTGATTTTTTCCCACCGCTCCAGGCGCGTCCAGCACCGCTCTGACGGGCTGCGATTGGAGGGGGGTATGTTGGCAAGTGACGCTAAAAAAGGCAGTCGGCTCTGAGCTGTGGTGTAGTGAGGAGCTCTGTTAACGCGAACCTCCACGCTCGACCCACGTCACGGAACGCGATGCCGAAGTTTTTGGAGCAGCGTTATTCCATCAAATTTGCGGTAAAGCTTGGGAAATCGTCTACCGAAATTGTCGGTATGATTAACCAGGCTTACGGGGAGTCAGCCATGTCCAGAAACATGATCTTTCGGTGGCGCAAGATGATCGTGGAGGGCAGAGAAGAGGTCGACGACGAACCACGGCCTGGACGCCCATCAACGACACTCACAGACGAAAAAGTGCAAAAATTTCGTAATTTACTGAACTCTGATTGTCGTATTAGTGTTCGGATGATAGCAGAGCAGTGTAATGTGCCAAAAACAATAGTGCACGAGATTATTAGGGACCATAAACATCTGGTGGCTGCTCACGGCAATGCGCCGTCTCACACCGCGCTTGTCGTGTGGGACTTCTTAGCCAAGCACGGCGTGGCAACGCTGCCGCACCCGCCCTACAGCCCGGACTTGGCACCACCGGACTTCTTTCTGTTCCCGAAGATAACGAGAAGTTTGAAAGGAACGCGATACGGGACTTTGGACGCCGTCAAAGAGGCCGTGACGACGTGTCTTCGAGAGGTTCCCGATGTTGCCTTCGCGGGAGTGTTCCAGGAATGGGAACACCGCTGGAACAAGTGTATCGACTCACAAGGGTCCTATTTTGAGGAATATTAGCTTAAGATATGTAAAAGTGTAATAATTTTTTTTTCTGAGCTTAGTACACTTATTTCTGGACGAACCATGTATATCAATTGATAAGAAAGGATAATACTATTTCAAACCTGATTGGAATAATTATTGGTATATTTTATAACATGATATAATTGGGCAGTGGCAATCTCAACTCTTACAACCGGCTCCAGAAGACATTCCACCGTGAATAGCATGAGTGTTTCAGTAGTACACCCTCTAACGATCGATTGTAAAGATATTTTACCGTACCTCAAGAATCTTGGATGATATTACCTCAAAAATCTTCAGCAGTGAAATTTCTTCTGAGAACGATTTAGCACCTAGGTTTTACTAGAGAAATTTCTTAAGAACAACTTGTCTCAGAGTTGTAGGAGACTAAATCCGTTCTTCTTGTGTGTGTATTTATGTATGGGCATTGTAATAGTGACCATTGACCAGACTTGACCAGTGTCTAATTGCAGACATTGGTCAAGTGTCTGATCTTGACACTTGACCAAATGCCTAATTTTGCATTAATTAGAAAAGAATAATTTCCAGACCAAATGCCTAATTGCAACGAGGTTTATATGTTAATAATAATCAGGAGGTATGCCATGTACTGCAACAGATCAATGTTTTCTCACATGCCCACTGCTGATTTATCTTCTTTTGGCGTAAAAAAAGAGGAACATTATTGCACCGATAACCTTTTTCGCGGTAGTGTAATAATTAGACCATGCAATCAGAAATTGCCGACCTACCTTCATTTTCAAAAAAATAAACATAATATTGTCCAGAACTAATATCTTACAAAAGCTTCATCGATTTAGAATGTGAAAATTTAACCATCAATCCCGCTGGGAATATCCGGTTCACTCAAACAAATTGTGATACTTGCGCCACTGAAGACAATAAAACTCGAAGAATCAGCATGTGAAAAAACTCAATGAAAGAATGTTGTATCCAAGAATACACCAAGGGAAACAAATAAAATATTTTTGATTGTATCAAAATGTAATTTTGGAGCATTTTGTCTTTCGTTTTTTCTCAGTATAAGGTGTAGATGGAAATACCATACCAATGTTAGGACTAAAGTGCTAATTTATGTACCAATATAAAATGTTCACTTTTTTGATTTTATACGCGTTTTCCACATTAAACAGTGTTACTTATAATTTTCCTCAAGCAATTTCCATTAATGAAATGTAAACCAAACTAGATACTAAATAAGGTGAACATATTACCGTTTAGTGTTAAACGTATTTTTTTTAGCGTTTTGACTTTTCAAAGAACATTTCCGTCTTTATCGGTGGTGTTCGATTTTCTGCAAGTTATCTTCACAATTTTGCCGCTCCCTTTCCTCATTCCTTTATCTCGTTCCTTCCGCTCCTCTTTCAGCAAACCTGAGTATGCTTTTATGCCCCACGCTATTCGGGAGCCATTCGAAGCTGACCGCGTCCATCGTACCTGCTGGTCGTTACCGGAGCAAGGGAGGTGAGATGGAGGTGCGGCAAAGATGGGGTGAGAAGGCGTGGGAATGGTGGGCGGACGGGAGGATTGACGAACGCAATTTCCAACGTCACATTTCCGCTCACCAATCGCGGCATCGAATCAAGAAGATGAAATCGCTTTCCTTTGAGCCTGTGAGGTAGAAGGGATAGGCTTTGAGGACGACGGTGTTTGTTTTTACTCGAGGTAAGAGAGATTTCCGGGAGAAGAGACAGATAGAAAAATAAGCGCCTTTATTTAGTGGGACGAGATTGAGACTTTCATCCGACCCCTGCCACAAAACACCCTGGTATGTTATAAAGAATTAACTTAAATAACGTGTGCAAATATAAAATACTTCTCATTGCACTTACACATTGTCTCAGAGGATTTTAAAATCTTAGAAATAAAGAAATACAATTTTTAGAGAAATTTTTAAAATTTTGAGAAAGTAAACATTCGAGTCAGTTAAGACGGCAGCAGGAAAATTCAAAAGAATTCCGAAGTAGATTAAAAATTCACCGAAAGAAAGCAGGTCAGAAGTGGAAGAAAAATAGGTATTAGTATGTGTGAAGTATGGTGGAAGGTTTGAGAGATAAAATGAAACCTCGGTGATTAACCCTAAAAGTTGATTTGATGGGTGGGGATAGAGCTCACTTAATACTAAGTCCAAAAGTCTGTGAAATTCATACGACTACGTTGAGAAGAGAACATGTATTTTCTCTCTGATTTCTCATTGAACAAATCTAATGGCCGAAAACTATACTGCTAAGCTATGGGTACTCAGTGGTGTGACTCGGAATCGAAACACAGTCATCTAGTAAACAACCCATCGCTCAATGCACTATCATGCTACATGCTCATGTTACCATGCTCGTAATTATGACGAGTTGGATAGATATACACCACAGATAAAAAGTTATTTTGAAATAATTGCTAACATTTTTCAAAGTAATGCAAAGATGAGCAATATTTGTAGCGGATTTCTCATTCTTACTTACGAATAAAAAACACAGAGCACACTTCTATCTCTATTTTTTCCGTTCTCATACATATATCAAACCTAAACTCCCATTCATACTCGTGTAGTAACATGTAATTGTGAGCGTGATAGTCGAGTTTCAGAGCATTTTGACACGAAACATAATTCTAGGTTCAAATATAGGTAAAGCTTTATGCACCATGAACTTCAGCCAAGCTGTTGGGTTTTTTCGGATATCAGACCTTCCTAAGTATACACAGGTGAAATTGTGAATTTCATGTGTTTCATTTTACCTGATCTTATCCTGATGTGTTCATTTTACACGCGGCGTATTCTGTAATAAAACGAACCTTTGGGATGATTTTTTAAATAATGACCCAAATCCACTATTTTTTAATATCATTATCGTCCGATAACTCACCTATATTAATGTATTCGACATAACGCTATCCAGAGTTGACAGTTTATCCCAGAATAGTTTCTTTAATCTAACACACCACAACATTTACACAAAATAAAATGTCACTCGTATATTTTGCAACCATACATTCATTGTGGTAGTAAGAGCTATGACATATTGCTTTAGTAATAAATGCTACGAAATTCATCCTTATGAATAAAGGAATGCATCGTTTCATCTTACAAACGAAAGGTGTAGGAAAACATGGGACACCTATTGGGGAAGAGTCGAGGGGAACGAGTGCGCATTTGGAAAGGGAGCTTCCTCCACTCGCACCTATTCCTTTTCTGTGACCTCCAATCCTCTCAATCTCTACCCTCGTTCCCCGTCCCCGGTTGAGAATTCTAACGCAGCAACCCACCCTCGCTGAGGCCTTCCGAAGCGATTGCCTCCGAGGATGGTCTGGGGCGAGGGGTGGAGGATGGGGGAGACAGGGAAGAGGGGCGATGGGATTCCTCCAATTCACTCTATCACCAGCTCTGACATCTCTCTCAACCCCTACCTCGCATCCTCCATCTCTCTTTATCCCTCCCAGGAATATTTTTCCTTCAAAGAGTCACCTATACATGTATGGATGCCAACAGCAAAACATCATGAATTGAAATGTTCTAGAATTCCCACGTGGGTGTAAACAAAATTTGCGTTGAGTAAATTTTCCATTTGATTTTACGAACAGAAACAACTTTCTAATTGGAATCAATCATCTGATGAAAACAAAGATAGTTTCAATTTATACAATTAGCTAATGCCAAAAAGCAATGGCCTTTAAAAGCAACTTCATCTCCAGGGATATTTTACCGGACATTGTTTCCTGTGATTAGCCTGGACTTGATCCATTATCGGGAGTTTTTTCGCAAACTTATGGCATATGATTGCTAAATCTTATTTTTTATAGTTTTACTTGCCTCTAAATGTGAGCAAATGTTTTCTTTGTATTAATCTACGAATCATGGTTTCAATAAATTAAACTTACACCTGTCTTTCATATAAATATGCCATAAATCTACCTATTATATGTGATATATATATCTGTGTATATATACACATTTTTTATTACAATTATTTCTGAAATTAGTTCCCCAAACATTTCCCATAGTCACTGTAATTTACCATTTTTCACTAACAATCAAAATATGAAAACTTTCCCAAAATTAAAAAATAAAAAAGCCTGAATCGTACTCATTCTCAAATTATGTGCATATTTTTAACATCTATTTAAAGGCATTTAAATTCGTGTTATTATGTTCCGTGTCTATTCTCATGTTCAGCAAAATGAACGCTATAGACCCAATTGAAACACGTTCGTCAGTGAATTTATATTTTTCTCGTGAAAAAATATCAAAAATTGCACCATATTTTGTGAATGAAAAGATTAAGTAACCCAGGTGACTCAGAGTCCAAATATCTTTCCGGAAGAGTGAAGGCGCTTAGGTTTCTATCAATCTCTCCCTCACCCAACCCTACACTTCGCGAGGCTTCATCCCTCTATCCTTTCCCTTAGCGTCCTACGTTGCGTCCTACCGACCTCCTCTCCAGTCAGAGTGAATTTTTTTAGGACTGCTGTATTTCATCAATATTTAAGTATTTTCCAGATTTTTTCCTCCGCAAAAATTTAGCCATAGCTTCGGCACTTCCTTCCTTACATTGGTGATCGCTGAACGGATTTCACCAATATCCGATCAGTGCAATTTTCTTTCTGGAGTGCGGATAAAAATGTAAATGGTTTGCGAAAAGCTCTGAACTTTTCTAGATTGGTACCTTTTTGCAAGTTTTAAAGCATCATGGCCATTTTCCGTGAAAAAATCAGCGTGCATTACACGTGATGAAAACTTTAATCGAGCGAGAGAGTTTAAACAGAGATTTTTAAAACAGCGTCTCACGCTTCCTTATAATACGCTATGGAATTTCTTTAATGTATGCCTGTCTGACTGAGCCTATAAAATTAAGATGCTATCAAATTGAGGTATGAAAATAAATCCGTACTCTATGCTTCGTCTTTATCAAGTAGAAATAAATCCCAACTTCATAAATTCGCATACAATTCCCAGAATTTTGCGAAGAACAGGGTGAATAAAATATTATTCTGAAACATCTTAGGTAAAATTCCTTAACTATGATGAGTACAAACTTTGTTTGTGGTAAACTGTAATTTATTGAAGTTTAAATTTTCCAAATATTATCTGTTTTTTCCAAAAATCTTGTTTTTTGTCGAAATGATAACAAAATGGCAGTTTTCTATGCATGTAATAATGGAAGTTTTCCTATGCATAAATATAAAAATGCCAAATAAATTATAATCCAATTGATAATAAGCCAGAATAAAATGCATATTCCTTAAAAATCAAACTCAGCGAAGGTTATGTCCAGAAGGATCATTCATGAAAAATCATATTCAAGTTGTTGTTCATGATAGTCGATTTATCTTTTTTATCTTAAATATTCGATACCTACGATATCAAATCCCATGATATTGAATGTCAGTTCTTTAAGCATTATTATTTTATGATACTGATAATATATAGTACTTACGAGCTAAACTTGTATAGCTAATATGGAGTGTAAACACCATTATTAACCCAAAGGTTAATTTGGTAGATAATGGTAGATCTCACCTTGAACTAACTCTTATGGCATCATAAATCCACATATTGAGGGTAAGGAGGTCACCTCATTCCCGTGAACTATCTGTGGTTTCCCAGGAAGATTTTTAGGTCCATAAAAAATTGCAAATTCTAGGTTTTCTTGAGATAGAGCCACTAGGTAACGAATCCGAGCCCAATGATCATTTTCCTAATCTATAAGCAAAATATAAATTTCACCTGTTATAACTATACTTACGTTCACGTTATAAAGCCAAAAAATATTTTTATACTAATCGTATTGTATGATTATGTTATTAATCAGACATGGACACGTATCATATAAGGTTTAATGACTTTTTTCCTGGATTCAACCTGATTTTTTAAGGCAAAAGATGAAAAAGTAATCCTTAAAAAATGTATGAACATTTATTTAATTGATAATCCGTAGTTACTATAAAAATTTTTTTAAACATATACACTTCATCATATTTCTCACTGACATACGAGTATTTCATTTCGTATTTTATTCTAATAGTGCCCAAATATAGAACTGGATTAACCGTTTTAATTTAAATATTCATTATAAAATTAGGAGATGTAAATGTTGAACTACATTACATCCTTATTATAAGTTAAGCCTCTTTATATGTGTCTGTCATTATTTGTCTGGCACTCTTAATATATGGTAATAAAATTCTATGGAAACTGAAATTTTCTAACGCTCTGAATGACATTCCCAGTTTGGAAATTCACCTCATCATAACCCGAGCTAATTCATTACAGAGCCCTTAATACACCAGATTGAACGGAATTCGCATTCTCAATAATCTTCTTGAAGCATTCGCTGTTTCTATTAGCATCATTTCCTTCTTCCTTACCACATCCTTATCTCCCCCCACCCAATCATACCTCGTCGTGATTAATCTCGCACCTTCTCTCCCGCCTAGGAGATTTTCCAATACCGACGATCTGATGACATCTGGATTTGCATATTGAGCATTACTTCTTTCAAGAAAGCACTAAACTCTTCACTTATGGCCAAAAAACCCTTTATTTAATAAGGTTATACATTCAGAAATTAGTAATTTGTGTAAGTTCTTTGAATTAGTGTATTTTGCCCTCTTTTTATTGATTGACTTCCATGGTCTCTTTTGAAAATTTCTTATTCTTAGGTCTTTTCCTCTTCTGCATCGGTTGAAACTTGTCGACTCTTGTTGCAGTCTAAGATTAATTTATCTTGGAGTCATTGACTCATATTAGCGAAATTATCATTACCCTAGGTTGCTTCAAAACATTTACCAAATCGTCCAATGCATCATCGTTTAATCGTCCACTTTTCATGAAGCAGTTGAATTGAAATGTAATTTTTGTTGTTGAATAATCGAAAAGAAAAAGTAACTTTGGTGTTTGAGTTTTTTTTTGACGCTAATAAAACTTAGAAATATGGAAATAATTTCTTCTTTCTTGGTCACTCTCATTGATATGCACAATTTTATTGCAAATTATTTTAATTTATCGCGAATACTATCTATTTGTACGGTCTTTCTAAATAAATTTCCATCTCAACGCTGAACGTTGAACAGAAAAATAGTTAGGGCTAATCTACCGAGGGTATAGATAGGGAGGAGAGTGAGAACGGAAAAGGAATAAGAAGGAAGCGTGGAAGTGCCGAAAGAGTGTTCTCATACGACGCAGCGGAAGGTATTCAACCCTTGCCTAGGGAAAAGTTTTTGCGCTCAAAACGAACCATATCTCTGTCAAAAACTCAACTTTTACCAACTACTCATGCCTTCCATTGTGTGCGTTCACATTTCAAGCATCAACAGAGAAGCCCCGGATTGCTTCATTGTGGTTCATCCCAAGTGAACCGAGGGACTACTCCTCTCCTCCAGAATCACTTATTTTGTCGATAAACATGACGGTATGGCGGAGAAAGAAGATCGATTATATGTAAGTTAACATCCATTGTTTGCCTCCTTTTTGCGACGCAGTAAATGATACCGTTCGATTTTGTGCGTAGGAGGGGGAAGGGATTTGGATGTTTTGGGTTGTTTCGTCCCAGAACAATAAAATATATTCGCTTCGTCGTTTCCCCACCGCATCTCCCTCGTTCCTCCCTCTCCCTCCTCATCCACCCATCACCAGAGGTTCCCGCCATTTCCATCTCGCCCCTTCCTCTAATGCCCCCGTACACCAAACAACCCGCATTTCTACTTGGGCTGGTAATACCTTCGAACTCCCCTCTCGACCATCTCACCATGTGCCTACTTTTCCCAAGGCCCGCTCTCGTCCTCTTCCCCCACCTTACATACGTCTTCGTATCTCATTTCCCTAGAACATTTCCATATTTTGTATCTCCTCCCACCACCCCACCCTCTCCCTGACTACCTTGCATTTATTTTCCTCTCTCTCTCTCTGCATTCGCGCCGCCTCCATCTCCGCTTCCCCAACATTCATTCCGGGAGGCTCGCAGACTGGAGGCTTGAGGCTGACTGCGCCCTAATGGACGTTTCGTGCGAACTCCCGATGTTTCTTTTTTCTACCGCCTCCTCCACTGTACTCTCCGCCACTCCCCAACACCCTTGATTTCTTCTCCATTCCCTTTCATTTCTCTCGCTCTCCTCTCTTTCCCTCCCTCACTCGTTTCCTATCCCTCATCTCGTCTCTTTCACTCGGGAATGGACCGGGAGTGGACCAGCACGCGGAGGACAGAGATTTGAATCCCTCCCACCGCCCACCCTGCCCCCGGAGCTACTCTTTTTTTCGTCTCTCTCCTGTTTGTTTTCTCTCCCTCCCTCTCTCTCCCCCCATTCCTTTTCCGGACTTCCCGGAGGCGAGTGCCTTCCGGTTCCGTGCCTCGTGTGAGAGGAACGGCGACACGCACAAGAGGGCATGCTCGCGCGGCGACGACGACGTCGGCCAACTCGCCATTCGGATGAGATATCAGCCGAGGGGAGTGAGTAGGCCATTAAGCGATCCCTCCGAAAATAAGTCCCCTTTCCTGTTGCCGTAAGCGCTTCGCCCAGGTGCGCTACCAAATATATGCGCATTAGTAGTCGTTTCGAGATTCGGTGCGCTAAATGCTCAGCTTTAAAAAAAAAAGCGTTCGCCGTGATTTCTCGAAGGATTTTGTTTTTGGTAAACCCGGAATCAGTGCATGTCAAACCTTTAGCGTAGTCTGAAGGAAAATTTTAATCAATATCCGTTAAAAAAAACTTTTTATTCCTGGATTTTATTGGATCTTTCGGTAGTAAGTGGCGATTCAGCATTCGAGTCATAAGAGCGAGCTGACCGAGAATGAAATTTTATTACTTTTCTGTACATGATGCGTTTAAAAAACGATGTTTGATGAAATATTAAGGCCATTATAACTTATGATGAATTTAAATACATAGATAGATAACTTTAAACGTTTACAGACCCTTTCATCCCGGAGTATAATTTTTGTCGAAATGTGCGTTGAAAATGTTCAAAGTTTATTATTGCCTGTGAATTTTATCAAATTCAGTCAAGACATTTGCAGTGACTGCAGATAAAGAAACTATTTGGCGATAAGTCCAAAAAGGCAATTATAGTAGTTAGTATTATGTCTAATGTGGTAGCAGTAAAGTTGATTGTTAAAGTTTCAGACGTGATTTCCATGCTTCTAAATTGCCCGAACGATTTCACAGATTTATTATATTCAATGATGTGTGACGAAAATCACTTTTAAAAATAATAGATTGGTTACATTAGTGACCCAGATAATTGCAAAATTGTCTTTCCTTTTTCATTGTTAGGGTTTCTGCTGGAAAGTTTCGTGAAATTACTTCACAGTATCTTTTTGAATACTAGCATAATTAAAAGAATATTTATTGATTTTTTAAGCATTAACACAAGGAAGACGTGTTTATTTATGGAAACAGTATCGGTATTTCAAGCATTAACACAAGGAAGAAGGGGTTATTTATGGAAACAGTAGCTTTAAAATTTGATATTGCATTTAATATTAACTAAAATATATGTAACACATCCATTAATATAGTTATATCTAATGATATCAGTTAAAATTCGGTAGACACCTACATATCGTTCACAAAAACTACAATTTTTTCTAAGATAATGCTTTTCTTAATTTCCAAACCATCAATTTTCTCTTTAGGATACATTTTTATTTGAATTAAAAGTATGTATAAATATTTAGTTATAATCTACCCCTAATATTTTCATATAGTACATTATTTAGGAAATTATTCATTTGGAAGTCAAATTTCTTTGAATGATGAGTACAGGTAGATTTGCGTCCTTCTGAGGAATATTGCTATTAAACATTGATTGCAATCAATTAATTTCATTAAAGGGTTACTCACACCGTTCTTGAATTCCAAGTCAGTTCAAATATGAAAAAATAGTTTGTTGCGAAATGTACTATTCATTATCAAAAATTAAACTGTCAGTCCCTGGACATCATTGATGCAGAATTTCAGTTATAAATTATCCATAAGTTCTTATTGACAACATAAAGGTTTAAAGAACAGAATAATCCAAATATTGTATTCTCATGGATATGAACTAAGGATATAGGACAGCATGTGCAGGTCTGGAAACATGACTTATTTATAATTAATAACGGGACCATGATCTAACCGTGGTTTGTTGGAGGTTTCTGTGGTGTGTAGAAGAGTTACTACGCCCAAGTACAATGCTGTTCTCCTTATTCATCCACCCCCCATATACTTGTGGTTGTTGTGACGGTAGATGGAAAGCACCGAGTTTCCTTCCCGCCTCTCCGTCGCTCCTCATTCTTCACTCGGATTTCGATCGCACCGGGGGTCCACCCCGTCCTCTCTCTCTCCCTCTCCTCCGCATTACTCCCTTTCTCCCTTTCCATCCTCACCTGTTCCTTCATCTGCTTCCCCAGAAGCGCCGCCATCCGCCAACTTCCATTTCCCTCGCACCCATTTCGTTTTATACGGACTTTACCCGGAGCGAAGAGTGGTGACTGGTTTTTCTCCGCTTTTATGCGTACGTTCATGTATATGTGTGCGTGTGTGTATTGCGAATACATATGTAGTAAATAGGTATGTGTACTTCCTCCACACCACTCTCCGTCACCCCTCGTCCAGGATCCCCTTAAAAAAAGAGAGAAAAAAAATCCTCACTCCCGAACCAAATCCCTCCACCTCCACTCCTCCCCCTTTCCCTCCCCCTTCAGCTCGTGTCTCTCCCCTTCCACGACGACTGAAGAGATGCACGACGCCACACACTCTGACGTCAGTCCAAGCTCATTGAATTGTCCCCCCACCCCGCCTCCTTCCCTCTTTCCTCTCCCTCCCCGAAAAGCCTCATCCCCAACCATCCCCGCAACCCACTCCTACCTCCTCGCTCCAACTCCGACCACCCCTTTGACGAGAAATGGGTTGCGGACGGAGGTGGGAACCGGATTGGGGGTGAGGGGTGCGAGGTGTAAGAAAGGTAAAGCTGAGGGTTTTGGTGTTATATTATTTTCGTTCGGAGGTGACGCTGGGCGGAGGGAACTCCGTGCTTGGGGTGGAGGTGAGATGAGGGTTGGGACGCTAGGCGAAGAAAAATATGAGGGGTGGGTAAAGAAATGGATGAGCCGGAGGAAGGGGAGCGGTTGAGGGTTTAGCAGAGTACGGGGGATTGACGAAGGCCGCAGACGCGGGGGCCTCCCTCTCCCCCCTCCTCCACCTCGCCCAACCGTCCCCTCTCCCCATCGGTGGATGAGTGGCAGGGGGTGTGGATGGGAGGAGCAGAGACAGCGAGCAATAAATGGAGCCTTATGCCGCGTGTCATGGTAGCATGGGGTGAGAGGAGCTCGACGGATATCAAGCGCAGAATAGCTCAAGCTAAAAGAGCTTTTGTGATGAAGAGACAACCGCTATGCCCGAAGGGGATGCGGTTGCAAACGAGGAAGCAATACGCGAAAACAGTCGTTTGGAGTGTGACGCCCTTATGGATTAGAAGACGGGGACCAAAGGGACCGGCAGGCAAAAGGAAAATGGCAGACATAGAAAACTGATATTGGAAGGGAATTAATGTGATAATATGGGCGAATAGTTTAAAAGTACTAAAAAATTGGAATAATACATGATAAATATTAAATATGGAGTACTCTACATTAGAACAATCGATAAATTGGAACCAACATGAACCCCAACAGATTTTTTTGGACATAATTCAACTCAGCCAAACAATTATTTATCACTGAGAAAGTTTCATTCCTTGAAAAAAATCACTAGGTGGGTATTAATTAAAATTAGCAATTTTCCACAAAAATAAAATTTTATTAATGCGACCGGTTTCAATGCAACTACATCATCTTCTGGTGACCAGAAGATGATGTAGTTGCATTGAAACCGGTCGCATTAATAAAATTTTATTTTTGTGGAAAATTGCTAATTTTAATTAATCATGTTGTTATTCCACCATATCACGCCTGAAACGTCTCTTTTTACTAGGTGGGTACTTAGACATGGTGTGAAGTTTACATATCCGGTGTGAGTTATGCTCAGTCCAGCCCCTTCACTTTTTGTTGTTTCCCACAAAGTTGCAATATTCATAAAAACTAATTAGTTGAGGTGTTAGCTGGCGGTATCCGGAGTCTTTGTCCCAATATGGAACGGGGGCTGAGTTGTACGCGGGCGGGAGGAACACGCAATTGACTACCCTACACTGTCATGACTCACGGAAAAGGAAAGATCCAGGATCGTTATTTGGTTGGGAGTAAACCCACCTATGTTAAGGATTTTGCGGAAGGAAGTTTCATAAAAAAATTATTTCGAAATAAAGATTAACTGTTTAGCAAAAATCAAATGTAATTTTTCTTCGGGTGACGTAAATTTTTAAACAGTTTTACAAAAACCAAATGAAAGTAATATCTCATGAATGAACGGATCCACGGGGATGGGCATGGGTCACTTGATTCCCTCCCTGGATCCGCTACTGCACGAATGCCTATTAACAAGAGGAAATGCAGAAGGAAAGGCCTCAAGAGGAATTCCTAATTACAAATACTTTGATTGGATGAAAAGATCTATTGATACACGGAAGTATTTGATGGTCGTAAAGAGACTTAAATTAACTGAAGAAAAATGGAAGGCTAAGATCAACCGATATCATGCCTGTCGATATAATTCATAAACGATATACTACGCGTCCTTTTCAGTGACGTGAGGCTAGGCGGAAATGGAATGTCTTTTGGTACTTTGAATGCATCCATTGGTGTGTTTTCAATGGGCGGCTCTCCTTTGGAGTCGCTTCACCGCTCAGCTCACCTTCACAACTCACTCTGTAAATAGGTGGGCTAACACAACCGCCCTGGAACTGGAGTCCCATTGCATGTCTGCTTATCGACGACGTATGTGAGAAAACATGATGGTTTCCCCAACAACGATAGCGAATGGCGTGAAAAACAGCCAACTGAGCGCGGAATGTTGAGATTTTTGTGTTTCAAAATGATTAGATGGAATTTCAAATGACTGGTGCACTGCCTTCTCAAGTGAGAGCAACCGGGTTGAAATCTTGGTCGTTACTAATTTTTAATACATGCCCTCCAATCCTCGCCGTATGGTACGTGTGAGGGGTTCAAGAAAAACAGTTTTCACTCGCCGGATAAGGTGACAGAAGAATAAACGGGTTCATCTCAAAGAAACTAGGCTACACGTCACGTGATTTAAAGAATTGTATTTTATAAGGTAAAAGGATGCGAGTTATTTTTCTTTGGCAATGCCGAATTTGCAATACGTGAGAGGTAACCCAAAATATTAATGTTCTGCTTTAAAAATCATGGAACACATTTTTAATGCATATATCTTTGCAGAAAATAATCCCTTTGCGGTTATTTTAAATTCTCATATAAAAATTCATTGTATTCATATTTTTATACTTTTCTTTTTTCGCTGGCTGACGCAGAACAATTCAATTCTAACTGCTTTCAAAATATGTTTCCAATTTGGAGATGTTCTTCAGTATTTTTTTTTAATTTAGTAACATTAGAAATTTTAAGGTGATTCGGAATGGACCAATTCAGAATTGCTCTGAGTCGTGAGTTTCCATTTCATCAATCACTTGCGTTCATGTCTCTCTCAACAGAAGTTTTATCATTGGCGGACGAATACGTTTTCGAGTATTGTGAACACGAATTTCATGCAGAACATTTTCCGTTTGTGCTCTTATCGCCTCAGGGAGTCTCATCAAGTAAATCTGCAGTCAGTAAAGTCACAGACTTCTTTATGATACGCAGGCATTTTTAGCATCCACAGGTCGCTACATTTATAATGGCCATAATATTTTGACTTAAGACACTAATTAATTAATCTAAATAATTGTTATTGTAATGTCTTGTAAAATATTCCCTTTTTATATCGTTTAACTAGCTCGTACATAAGTAACTAAGATTTCATTTTGAAATAAAATACACATTGAAACACCACACATAGTATTATTGATGACACATTTGAGTAAGCATTAGTGAACTACATCCCTTGAAATACATTTGTCGTGTTTAAAAGTTACCCTGTTTTTAGCAATATTCCATGGAAATATTCCAAAGATCAAGCACTCAAAATGAGTTAATAAAACGAAAGGAACAATCTGTTGGAGTCACAAAATTGGTGACGTTACCCAATGGTATTTTCAATCTTCCTAGGAAATTTTTCTGTCTTTTTACTTCTCTGTCGTTATCAAATCGCAACAGGCTAATTTAATTCTCCGTGTGTAGCGATCATTTTCTTTTAAATTCCAAAAACTATCAAATTTGGCTAAAGAATTATGGGCACATGTTATAAACGATAATGGAAAGTGAAAGACAGTAAAAATGAAAAGAAAATATTCTCAAATTGCGGATAATTTTCATAGTTTTGCATCACCAACAAGGAATGAGTCGAGTTTGTTTCCCTTAAAGATTTGTCAAGGCAGCACTTCTACTGGTTATACATCTAGGGAAGTACCATGATTTTGGCAATTCCAGTCTATGCCCTCGACGTTTGAGGGGTGCACACTAACCCGACCCCTCAGAACTTGATCATGGTAAGAGAGTTTCAGACCTAAAGGAACTCTTGTGTCAAACGAAATGCTCAAACTTGTCGAGTACGCACAACATCGCTTTGGTGTAAGTTCGGATTCCTCTCCCTCTCTCTCTTTCAAAACAGCTTCGAAAACGTCATATCTAGCTGGGTTTGCGGAGCAAAAGGTGTTGATGGTGACTGAAGAGGTTTAGGGAGGCCGAGACGAGAAAATTGGAGTTTCTGACAAAGAAAACCGGTTACTCAGAGAGATTAATTTTTTTTTATTTTTCCAGGTGCAATAAAATCGGTAGCCCATTGACCTTCCATTCAATGCACAAGTATAAATATGAAAATGTAATTACTGCCAAAGAGTCGAACAACTAATCATAAAATACACGATAAGGTTTACCAAAATAATATCGAAAAGTTACATACCAGTAGAGTGCTATCGTAGAAGGCAGGTAATATATCAATGGTTTTTATCTCATAGATATTAACTATTGTGCATATTTCATAGGTATTAATTATTAATTAATATCTATACGAAAGATACGTACACTTTGTACTGTATGATCAAAAAGAGAATGAGTTTTCTAATTTAGATATATCTTATTTTAAGCTGTACTCGCGATCAAGTGTTAAGAAACTACTGAGGGCATATTGTGATAATCTTAAAGTTATATAAGTAAGATGCATCAATAGAAATATGTAACTATGTACTCTCAAAGATTTTAATTGACGTCTTAATATTTCCATCAAACTATGGTTGACTATAGCCCTCCACTCTTCCATTTTCTATTGGTTACTCTTTTATACGCCCTCGTAAGTCTCTCTGGTAACGCTCTTCTTTGCTTAGCATAAGTATGCATTTGGTCATTGAGTTTGATCGCAGAGCATTTACATCCATTTTTCATTGCGTTATCTTGGTTTCAAAAACACGATCTAAGGATATTCCATATCCCACTATTTGTTTTTAAAAATATTGGAAAAACTATTTTAATATTCACAATTTTATTTTATTAAAACCATACAATGCTCTAAAAGAGTGAAATGATCCCATGAAATTACGCCTGCCATCGTTGGTTCTCTTGGATATTTTTTTCTTAACTTTTTACATGTGAAATGTCGACTTTCCTTCTTCCATATACTTACTTGTTTTTCTTTTAACACGTTATTTAAGCCATAATGTCATTCATGTCAAGTGAAAATTGTAAACTAGTAATAGATTTATACACTTTAAAACGCGCAAAAAGAGCATTAATTTTTAAAATATTAATAAATGGAAAGATTTTTGTGTCTCTAATGAAATCAACAGACGAATGGGTTACGAAAAAACAACGCTTAAGAATCTTACTAACAAATAGAGATGTTAGAATAATTAAGGTGGGAGCCTTTCAGGGCCACTTGGGAAGTATCACACTAAATATACATAATCCAGGAATATGCGAAACCAGTTTCACCTTGCCATTCCAAACTTAGCAGATGTAGACGTACGAGGAGAACGTTACTTTACACGAGAAGCTAATAAGGATGATTCAACGGGATGGAATTGGATTTCAGTTTCAGCGGCGCTTCATGGAGATAGAGTTACTTCCTTACTGCCTTGTTGGAGTGAACTTATTGGACCCCTGGTTGACTTTGCGCCTGTTTTAAGTCCCACTGTCGACGAAATCGTAATTTTTTCCAACAGTCCTTACGCTTTATCGAGAGGGAGGCGCTCTGATCAATGACTGTAAAGGAGAAGCAATAGCCGAGAGCTTGGAGGTTTGGGTTCTCCAGTCGAGCACACCGACGAAATACTTTGGTGTCGTCATAGTTATTACAAGAAATTGTTATAACGATCTTGAAAATAATCCGGCATCATCTTTATTCCGCTCTGCCAGAGGACAGCTTGAAACTAATTGAAATATGAAGAGCTCCGCTCACGTTTCTAGTCTCCCATTCCCTCCGCCTTTTGCTTACTCCCCCTCAGCGTGGTTCTGTTTTTAAGTTTTAACCAAACACACGGCGACGTCCGGAGCTTCCGCGATAGAGGAGACCGTGGAGGAGAGAGGAGAGTGGAGATTGGGTGGGAGGTGGAGGAGAGGAGGAGAAGGAAAGAATGGGGAGTTGGATGATGGAAGGAGGGGAATCGGAAATGGACCGGGTGAGGAGAGAGGGGAGTCAGATGTGAGGGGAGGGGGGAAGAGTGGGTGGGCGGTTTTGTGGAGGGAGGGAAGTAAATGAGGCCTTGATGGCCTGAGAGTAAGGGAGACTGCATTACGGAAACCAGGACGCTCGATCGGGAGAGGTTATCAGAGGCACGGAGCATATTTGTGGAAATAATTACTCGCCGCGTAGTCACAAACTGCTCCCTATCTATTTCGGGGGCCTCATTGTCATTCGATGAGTCGCGTACCGCGAAGAGGGCCCCCTCCCCTACCGCCTCTTCTCCCCCACCCCACCGCCCTTTCCATCCTACCCCCTGCCATCGTCCCTGTCAAATTGAAAAGTTGCGGGGGAGAATGAGAGAGACATGGCGAACAGAGCCCGTCTTTTCCCAGCATCTCTCGGTATATTATTTTTTCTCCTTTCCTCAACCACCCTTCGCCCCCCCCACCATACTATCCCCCCTCCTCCTTCTCTTCTTTGTTTGAAATGCCTACCTATCCCAACTCCAGCTGTAGGAATGAATTCCCACGGTGAAATTACGCTTTTAAACCTTAAGGGGTTTTAACCGTAAGTATATGATACGGTGGATCATCGTGCCGTCTACCCTTCCTTCCCTTCACTCCCCCGCCTGCGCCCTCATCTCGTCCCTTCTGTCACGGAAAAAGCGGATGGGACCAAGGTCACATTAAAGAGGAAATGGAAGGAAAAACGATGGATAATTCGGGAATGGCACCCCGTTAAAGTTTTTGCGCCCTAAAGGTACTTTCGTTCCGCTGCAAAGTGCCAATGCGCTTTAAAACTTTCATTTATTGTCACGTGATGAATGGCAGCTCTTCCAGGTAGTCTATCGTGACTAAAAGTTATTTTTGTAGTATTTTTAAGGATAAATTCTTAAAATAATTATAAACATGTGAACAGCGGGCCTGAAGTTAGTGCAATCTACCTTCGGTACACTCCTGTAACACTTTCCTTCATCTTTCTGTAATTCAGTAGAAACTAAACACAATCTCCACATGCTTAAGTTAGTGAAATAGCGTGATATCCATTCACGGCATTCAAACTTATTGTAATTTTCCGCTCAACTTTCCACACAATTTACCTTGAAAATGAACAGTGAAATTAAATTTAGGAACCTTCTCTTCTCTTCAGAACTATTGTTAATTAAATATAGTTATATTCACCGGTAGTAACGAGCACTTGATTAAAAGTTAATGCAAATGATAGGAACTAGAACGTTAAAAATAATTTATTTCTACTTCGATCTAAAAACATCTGAAATTTGATTACTATTGTCATAACCATTCCTTGTAACAACGTCAATATCCACTTTGTAGCAGAATTCAAGCGTAGTGATTCACTTGTATTTTAAATGGGTTGCATTATATAAGAAATCCTTCCTTATTTCGTTACTGTTGAATATTTACCCGAATTTGATTACGGTTAAAACCTCGGAGAAACTTTGATTCTCCTGAACCCTTTTGTTCTCATATTTTTATTCAAGAAGAGAGCTAACGTAATGTAATGGCTGTGGATTTGCTTCACCTGAACTGAAATAAATGACGCCTGCTGCCACAAAGTGGTGTTTTCATCACCATATCTCAACTTCACCACACTTTGCTAGTTTCACCCCAAGGACGCGAACGTGACAAATAATTCAAAAGGGTCTACGAATTCCCGTGATAGTTTTCATTACAGACAACGCAATGATGTCATTATACACTGTATATATGTAATATATTGCTACATCATCACTGATACTGGTGTACGACATATCACGGATACATCCACAATGATACGGGCATCACGTCGATGTTGTTGCTGTCATCACTGCTGTGTCCGAATCACGGTGGTCACAAAAGCTGCATAGTTCTTATTGAATGTACACACAGTAGTGTTTCTTTTCAGTATACACTGAGATGAGTCCCGATGGGAGTGATTTTTTTCTTTAAACATGTTCGTTTTCCCGCTTCCTATTTCTCTCTCCACCGGTGACGTTTTCGTTGGCCGTTCTCCTCTTCGTCCCCTCTCCGCCCACACGCTCATTTCGCTCCATCCACGCTCTCATCCACCTTCCCTCATTTCAAACTTTGGTCCCCTCTTCCATCGTCCTCATCACCTCCTCCCTCCGCCTCCTTTTGCCCGCATTTTCAATTCCTCCTCTCCTTTAATTTGCAACCTTCCCCTCCTCTTTATATCTCCCTCCCCATCTCTCTCTCTATCCCTTTCCTCCCCACCTCTCGCCCATCCCTTTACCGACTCGAACCCCGCCGCCGGTCCCTTTCCCTCCATCATCCCTCCCAACTCTCTCCTTCCCCATCTCGCATACTCGTACACATGAACCCTGTTTTCCTTTCCCCTTTGCAGTGCGTCCGTCTCCTCGGCCTCCCCGTCTCTCGCACAGGTGGTTTATTACGACGGGCGAAGTGGTTGCGGTTTATCCTTCACACCGCCACTTCCTCTTCGTGTCCCTCTCTCTTCATCACCCCCCCACCCCACCTTCACCCCTCCCTTCTTCGTACCCTCCCCCTTGCATTCTGTTCCGAACTTCCTCCCTATTTTTCATTGCGAATCGAGATTTTTTACGTACACCCACTGCTCTCCTGGCCTTGTTCTGTGGCTCTGGAATGGGGACGAATTATGCGTGAGATCCTTTCCAAACTGCCGCGGGAACTCGCAACGACGCGACCTCGCGGGGAAGGTGGGCGCGGGTATGGGGCTTGGACTGGGATGCACGGGAATTTTAAAGGTTTTAGCGCGGCTCGGGAATGGCACAAAAAGGCCCGCCCGGAACTGGCGGGTACTTTGGAGCGTTCTTCATTTGAGCACCTTGGGGTCGGTTCTCCGAACCTCAGGAAAGTTGTTGACGGGAGCATCTGTGCAAACTGCGGCGTTAGCCGTCGTTGAATTTCGTTCGTCCCTGTCGATTCTAACCTCGTCATAGAGGATCGATTTTTGCGCACGAAGGTGAACAATTCCGGGAAATTACGGGATACCTTCGAGAGCATTTTACAAAACTTTTCGTCAATGAACAGTAGTTACCGTCCTAAGGTGTTATATTTTGAGTTTATTTCAAAAACCTCTTGTCATCGTCCATTTCCATGCAGACCTTTTCCTTAAGTGCACATTTATTTTACTGATGTATTCAGTTACCGTTTGCACGTAATTAATTAACATTATTATTTCTTAGATAATATTTCTTTACCTTTTTAAAGCACATAATTCCGCCACATTCCTTCAGTATTGCAACCCGAGGATGGTGTGAATTTTGGTCTCGCACTATATTATCTTCGAAATGGTTCTCCTTCTTAAATTCTTTGTTTGACCTACGTATATGTACCGTGACGTCACGCTTGGAGCATTCCCTCCAAATATGGTCATGAAATCCTATTACGTGTCAACAAGCGGTCTATCCACCTGCTTTTTCTTCTCCGTGCAATGATCCCAATTTTTTTCTCCACTTCTGCTCGTATTTCCCAGTTTGCCACTTTCCACATCCACTTGTCTTTTTTTGTAGGTCTCTATTCCCCCGTTCTGCTTATTTAAAGGATAATTAATGTTTCCTTTGGTTGTTTCCCTCTGGCTTTATTTTCTATGGAAGAAGTAGGTTGCACTTTCAGTGAACGTCTCCTTAGCTTATTCTATTCTTCGACATCATTAACATAGATAGAAAGTAATAAGGATTCCTGCAACCAATAATTGTTTTACAAAAGAAAACATTAGTAATGCCAAATTTTACCTATTAAATTTAATGAGTATTGTCATTTGCAATAGGTTCTGGTTAAACAGCAAAAAATCGAACTACTTCAGTGACGTGACTTAGCGCAAGAGTTAGTTCATGCCTCAGAGGTGGCTCATATGATTCTACATTTTTCTCTCGCCCAATTGCATTCCTTGCCTTTTTTAAGTTAATTTTATTACCACATGGAATTTCTATTTTTGAAATTTAAAATAATAAATATAATAAAAATGGTAGTAATATTTTCTGCAAAGATAGTATGTTATTTAAATGAGTTTCCCTATTTCTCAAAGTTCTCAGTTCATATTTTTTGGCCTATAGTTGATAATGAGAGGGTTCGTTGTATCTATCTCCACATCTCTCATAATTCCTTAAGCAATTTCAAAACATTCCTGCCATAGTTTCAACAGAACCATCTTTAATAGTATTTTAGGGACTTTTTGAGCTTTTTCCTTGGTAATACCGGTTATTAATAGACAAGTTCCCTCTCCAGGAGGTTCTCGTGAATCAGTCATTTGATCAGTCATTGAAAATCGATTAGTGATTGATGAATTGAGAATATTATTCAATTGGATATTCACTTTCTTAATTTCTAATGCATTGCCGGCGTATGGTATTGATGAATTTTTTGTCGGGTTTTTCAACGAGATAGGTCCTTTATCTCCGCCGCGTTTGTATGAAAGACTCGTTTATTGTTTTCATGGTAATATCACATAGCCACATTTACTCCCTCCTTCCTCCTATATAATGCTTTTACAAATTCTCAACTGAGTATAAGAAGAGCTGTTTCCGTAGAAAACCCTCGGTTTCAGTTTTCGAAGATCGAGGGCCTAACCCACTAAAAAACCCAAATATTTCACCAACACTTTTCTAAATTATAAAATGCCACACAGAAATGTAAACTTGAATTATTTTATCGGGCAGTTTCAGTCACAAAAATGTATAGTCAAAGGGACTCGTGAATTACATTTTTTAATATGAAGCCGGCTTGGCTTTCTTTTATTTGCGCAGGGAAAGTTTCCATTGCTTTCCTTCTTCAAAAAGGATGAAATCCGATAATTAAGCTGGTATACCGGCAACGGTTACGGTAAAGTCTTGAATCTTATTAAAATTAAAGCGTGGAAATTAATAAAGAAACATCATTACTTACCTTTTTACATTGTATGAAAGAATCCATCTCTGTTCTTTCAAATCTCATCCGACCCGTATAAATTGCTCATTATCGAAATAGGGACTAATTACGTAGAACAAAAAACTTTGGATACAAAATCCTTATTGATGGTTGGTACCAGTCGGTCTTAATTTTTTTCACTTTTTAATATAATATTTCCTACTTTTCGCTTCACGTACGGAGCTACAAAGTTTTACGTTTCACATTTCGGGAAAACTTCCGTCTTTTGAACTTAAACAAAAACGTCTACAAACACCTTTCCTCTATTTTAATTTCTAGGACATTACTGGATGAAACGTGGTGGATTAAAAGTCATATTCATCAATGGATAGGTGGAGGTAGAAATAAATCAATAACGAAAACGCTTCATTTTTGGCCGGCGGAAGCTAAAACTCCTCTTTCTTACGTATTTAGCCTAAACCCTTTTCATGCTTCAATGGAAATTAACACAATGCATTTGTGTATAGTATATCTATTTTATATGCATGGTCTTTTTCAATAATAAATGGAATAAATCCGGGGTAAAACATTATAGGAGATCAAAGTAGAAAAATATTAAAATAGCACCCTTTTGCGTCGACACAATTTATGTCAGATTCTCTGTCAGTCGCGGTACGCTTCCCGGAAGTTGTCCAGGGAAACATCTTTCTGGCACCTCGTCACGGCCTCTTTGACCTTATCCAGCATTCCAAAATGGTTCTTTCAATCTCCTTTTTTTCTTGTGAACAAAAATAATTCCGGCGGTGTCAGGTACTCGGTAACGAGTAAGACAGTGTTTGTCATGGTGCAGGCTCCAGTTAGCATAGATCTCCTTCCTAATGCGTCGCACTCTTTCCCGCAGCCGTTGGAGGACTTACACATAAACATTACTGTTCTCCGTCTGTCCCTGAGGCACAAATTATTTGTGGATAACGCCTTTTGAGTCGAAAAAGACGATGATCACGGCTTTAATCATCTTGGGGGCAGACCCTGTAGGTAGAAATAAAAACAAATTTCTAAAAATGGGTACATTGATAGGCGATGAAATTACACAGAATATAATTAGATAGTCCTTATTTCGTCGGAGGCAACATCCTTCAATGAGAAATTAAAATGAAAATTGTTTCGCCTTGCCTTCCAATACAGAATATGATATTAATAGAAATATTTTTTCAGTATCAGACATTTTAACCTTTGTTTGCAAACCAGAAAATGTCTACGTTTTAAGTTACTTTTGTGGCGTTTCACGTAGTTTCTATGAATTTGAACACAGAGTAAACAAGGAAAGATTTATTACAACGATACTCTTTGACCCGAGAATTAAATTAATGTGTGAGGGTAGAGTTATATAATACACAAACTCCTATGGTAGTTTGAATTCCCACATATAGCCTAGGATTAGTTGGATTCTTTCTTCAGGTAACATGTGGTTTTTCAGTAAGGTACATGGAGATCATTAACCTGCTTGGGTTTTGGTTGCGGGTTTCCCAGTGGATCATTTGGATTTAGCCCAAGAATCTCCTGTTTTAAGGTAACAAGACTGCCGTTTCGGACACTTTTGTTCATCAGCATTAATCCACACAAAATATGAATTATAACTAGAAGTTTTTAATCCAAAGTTTCTCAGAGTATAACAAAGGGAAATTATGGCATGCCTTGGAAATGTTTAGGAAAAAACCATAATAAGCAACCCAACAGTCGGTTTTACCGACCGAATAAGGGTACCCAAAAATAACCGGAGTTATATTTATCAAAGCTATGTATTTAATTTTTTTTTACAAATCAACCTTATCACCTTCAAAGTACTCTCCATTACACTTAATACATTTGTCCAATCTGCGAATCCATTCCTCGAAACATTTTTCAAACTCATCTGTTGGCTGGGATAGGATAGCTCCTGCCGCGTTTTTTCTCTTTACCGCTTCCACGTCGTCAAAACGTTGTATTTTCATGTCCCTCTTCATTCGTGAAAACATGAAGAAATCGTACGGAGCGATGTCATGTGAGTGAATGGGGTAGGTTAAGGGACTCACGTTATTTTTGGCTCAAAACTTGAGCCCTGAAATGGCTGCAGGAGTCGGTGCAGTGTCATGACGGAAAAACCAGTCATTCGTCTCTCACAAATCGGGTCTTTTTTTGTCGCACCCTGTCACGCAACCTTTTTTAAACCTCCAAATGGAAAGCCTGGTTAATAGCCTGACCTGGTAGGACAAATTCAGGATGCACTATCCCTCTCAGATCGGAAAAACAAATGAACATCTCCTTGAGGTTTGATTTCACTTGTCGAGCATTTTTTGGATGAGGCGACAATGAAGTTTTCCACTTGCTTGACTTTTTTTGGTTCCGATGTCATAGCCATGGTACCATGACTCGTCACTAATAATGAATCACCTCCGCAGGAAGTTTTGATTATTCTATTTTTGCCGCGGGAAGTTTTGATTATGTTCTATTTTTGCTATTCAGTCAGGACTCGAGGCACGAATTTTACAGTGATCCTTCTCATCTTTAAATATTCCAAAAAAAATCGCCGAGCCGAGCTCCACGTCATTTCAGGTAACATACTAATCTCTTCCATAATCCATCGTTGGTCTTCAAGCACGAATGCACTAACTTTTTCGAAATTTTTGTCAATTCTAGATGCTGATGTGCGTCCTGAACGAGGTTTTTCATGAAATGACTTTTCATATTCTTTTAAACGGGAAAATCGTTGGTACACTTCACAGTCGCAGTACCGTACAGTACAGTAGGTATAGTCACTCCGCCACACGCCCTTGCGGCGACTTGTGGGGTATTGAGTAGATGTAGATGTACACTTGATTTTTTCCCATAGCACAATCCATGCAAGCTTTTTTTAACATCACTACAGTTTCATCGGCTTTTTTCCCAAGCAGAATGTAAAATTTCACAGCGGAGCTTTGTTCACTTAAATCCGCTATGACGAAAAACAAGGAGAAAGTGAAACTGCTTTTACAAAATGAATTGTTATGACTGAACACAACCTTCCCAGACGACAAAGATTCCGTCCTAAAACTCGCAACGAGTTGCGTTATGCTCACCTAGCGGAAGAAATGTGTATTTTGTAAACTCCACAGAACTACTGAACAGAGAGTACCGCTTACGGCGTATGGAATTAACGCATTAATGATGTGGAGAACAGTCTATTATCCCATTTTGCCTGTGGTTTCCTGGAAGATCTGGAATCCTTAAAAATCATCACACTCAGACGAGACTTAATTAAATAATGTTGTCAAATAAATTATAACATAGAATTGCATATAATCCGTAAAAATGTTTGAAAAAGAGCAGTATTTTTTGATTGATTCATTCCTTTATGCTAATAATAAAGATGACATAGTAATCTAAAAATTCTAATTTCTAATCACACTTCATTTAAAATTATCTTCAATGAGTCATCGCTCTCGTAAGCAAAACCGTACGAAAAACCTCCGATTACACGACTTTTTTAAATTCCTCTTTTCGGGAGATAGTTAAGACCGTTCTCTTATTGAATTCCGTAGTGCTTGTCAAGGAAGAATTAAAACGCTTTACTGGATAGCATTAATTGCTGTCAACTGTTTTCGCTATACTGTACGTATTATCTGTATCTACAGTCCAGATGATTCTAGAGGGTAGTGAAACTAGTTGACAGCAATACTTACATTCTATCCTGTGGAAACGCAAAGAATTTTTCTTCCCTCCTTGGATATTTGAAGTCCGTTGGTCAGGGCTACCATGCATTTGAATGGAAAATAACAAATGTTCTCTGTACAGTAAATCCGGTGCACAGTATATCCGGATATTTGAGTATGTGTATGTAGTGTATCCTATGTGGGTGTCTCTTTGAACTCAAATGAACAGGAGGAGCTTGGTAGGGGCCCAATTTTTAAAATTTCGAACTGTGACTTTGGCAAGGGATTTATAATATCTTATAGGTAGTGGATATGGATGTACGCCACGCGGCATAATAAAATTGTGATGTGCATTCAAACACAATGTAAAGTCATATTTGTTGAAACTAATAGGAATGATCGATGATTTCTATGTGCATACGTATTTCTGCTGCCGCAGCATTGTTAAAAGTTATTTAAAATTAGGAACCCTATCCTCAGGTTGACGGATGAATAGAATTCCGGACTCATGACCACTAGTTTTTTACTAGATTTTTAAACTATCCTAGCTATCCTGTTGCTTGTCAGTCTCTTCATTCCCACTTATTCCTTCCGATTTTTCCATTAAATCCTTCACATCAATCGTTCCAGGGCTTCCTTCGTAAAATCTGTCTTCTATATTTCCATAAATGTTGATCATTTGGAATTCTTGAGAGAAAATTTGGCAAAAAGAATAAGAAAAAGGCCAAACAAAATCCTCCAGATTCGTTAAAAATTGTTATAATAAGAATACAAATGTGACAGGTCTCTTAGGGGAATTAGGTTGGGAGCCACTTGAGATACAATGGACACGAGCGAGATTTAGACTTTATAGAAAGGTTCAGAAACAACGAGTTAAACGATGATACTAAAGGAATTATAACGGCCCCACACTACTAATGTAGATTAGACCACAAAGATGAAATACGGGAGATGGCTTCCAGTATAGATGGATGCAAGTACTTATTCTTTTCCCGAACAATCCGGAATCATAATAGTAGGAAACCGAAGTCACTTTTAGAAATATAAAAACATTTAATATAAAAGTCGGAACAAATTTAAATATTGCAAAGACATCAGGTATTTTTGTATGTGCATCTGTATGTTAATTGGTAGTTTGTGGGTTTGCACGTGTGAGGGTTGTAAGGATTTTTGCATGAATGTATGTCATGTTTTTTTCGTGAATTGTGTAACTTTGTTACTTTTGCCAGCGGTTTTTTTCCCTTAATTATGGGTGATGCCTTAACATCCCCCGCCGCACGCCCTTGCGGCGGCTTGCGGGATACTAAGTAGATGTTGATGTAGATGATAAGTTGTCCTTCTTCAGAATGTGTCTAATCAGTTTCCCCTTTTCTTAATGTGAGTGCCCTCCATACATTTCTCTCTCTGCTTACTTCTCGATATACTTCTCTATGGACTTGCATGTATATCTCTCGCCGTTTTTTTAATCATTTTATTGTACATAATCATTTTCTATAACCGTCTTCTAAATTCTCCTACTAGCACCTACATTTCACATATATAGGAAACCAGACTAGAGGTAAAAGTTTTGATTAATTGTTCTCATAAATATGTACCAGTGCTACTTTCAATTGGTTGTTGTTTCTTCTGATAGAAAGCCTAGTCACCATTTCTACTCTGTTTACTAGATCCCACTTGCTTCTTCCATTAGTAGTAATATAGTTTCCTTATTAGCTAAACAGTGAGTCTTTCCCTAGCCTTAATCTGAGATTATTTTCTTTGCTTTGACTACGAACCAATATCTTAGTTTTGATTTTGTTTATTTTGGCGGTGGTAATTTTTCATATTCTTCTTCACATTGGTCAGTATTCTTTTCGAGTCATCTTTTTTTCCCTACAAGTATGATTACGTCTTTCTCAAATTGAAGCATACAAGTACTTTCTTCATGCATTCGTATGCTGAGTTTTATTTTTTTATTAAATCTCATTTAATGTCTTTTCAATAAGCACACTAAGATTCAAGGGTAATTATTAGCAACCCTGTCTTACTCCTTTCTTTGACTTCTTTCCTGCTTCCATCACATTTAATTACTCCCACCTACTCATTAAAGTATTTTTAATCTCCTGTCAAATTGGTCAATTCCCATTTCCTTTAACTTACGTGGGATTGAACTCCAGTCCACGATTTCAAACGCTTTTTAGGGCTCAAGTAATTTTAAATTTGTCGGTTGATTATTCTGAATCCTCTTCTATACGATGAGTCTGAAGGCAGGAATAGTTTCCCTTATTCTTCTACTTTTTCTAAATCTAGATTGGTTCTCATTTAATTACTCTTCCGCTTTCTTCTTTTTTCTTCGGAGATTAATCTTGTCAAAATATTTTATATATCTTGGTCGGTCGCCAGACTGATTGTTATTAACTTTTCACCCCTTTCTCCCGTTATTTATGCAAAGATACATTTATATCTCTCGTGAAGTCCATCCGTATTCCTCCTCTCATATTCATACGACATATTAGCTTCTACAGGAGATTTTTCAACAATATTAATTCATAGCATATCCCCCACTCGTACGAATGCAACTTGCAAGAGAGGCGTGTATGGAAAATTTGGGAAATCTGAAGGTGATAGCTGAAGGCAACATATATCTTATCCTCACAAAACTTAGGGACGCAGCGAAAGGGAACTGGCTGTATCCACTGCGTCTCTCTCAAGAAATTTCCATCGCAGAATCCGTCGTTGTCAGAAAATCCGAATGCGGAAGGGACGTGGAGATGAGGGTTCTCGGTGCTGTGGATGGAGTGAAGATGGCGGAGAGGGACGGGAGGGATTATCATTGCCCTGGGAACTACGAACGTCCCCGGCGACTGCGGGTTTCGGGGCGGGATGGAGGGTGAGCGGAAGCGATGCAGGCTGTTGCGGCGACCGCAGACAACAGTACGAGGGTTGATTCGCGGAGGGGAGTGGAGCATTCTTGAGGACGGGAAGTGAGTGGAGGCAGGGGGACGACTTACAACGTGTCATCGGCTGTCACGGGGATGAGTGAAATGGTCACGGCGAAGCATGCCGCTGGCAGAGAAGACGGTCTCGGGGGGTGGGATTGGAGGCTCTGGAGTAGGACCTGGAGGGGGCGGGAGACGGTTGGTAGAGGGGGAGTCGGCGTCGGAGGGGCATGAAGAGAGACAACTTTTGTGGACGTGTGAGGAAACGAGGCACCAAACGGGCGGACCATGCATAAACACTTGGTGGGCTGGAGTTCAGCCACGCACCACGGACGCGAACCCCTGCTCATTCGCCGAGGATATAGTGTGGGCGCCGGAGGGTAAAGGATTAATAACGTTTCGCGCAATTGCTCGAGGATATGGAGCGAGTGCCGCGCAATATTATCCTCCACTTGGAATTTCATCCTCCAAGACAGGTGGAGAAAACCTTGTTAACTCAAGTCGGATTACTTAGTGATGACTCTATGTAAAAGAACGCCATCGTCAGTATTTCGCTGAGAAAAACCAGCGGAATAATAGGAATTTCATACTTCGCGACGATTTTCGGTTTAGATTTATTACTTACGCAATTGAAAGAATATGAAAACAAAGCATTCATATTGAATGAGGGTTTCTTACAGTCAGTTGCGAGAGCAAAGATAATGTTATCGTAAGGAATTTTATTTGAATTTAATTGAGGCATTTCGTACATACACGTACCTATTAGAGATATTTGTTTTTCAAATATTTTGATTGGATTCGCCATGACTAATGAACTTGTTTTACGGTTCCTGTATTAATCTGTATTAAATGTAGGAACAAAACAACTTATAATCAGCTTTAAATCTTCCTTTACCAGGTTAACTTTTCGGACGATCCGTAGATGTCAACATCACTCCTACCCAAAGTGGAGACAAAGGTTTTCAGATTTCCTGCTACTGTGAGTACAATGGAAATTAACAATTCATAAAATATTAGGTAATGCTATGGCTAGACTAATTTCTCATGCATGATATATTACATATATGCGTGTGGAAACGAGACATTTTATTTATCTAATCTATTCCTCAATCATCTTTACTGAAGTGGAAGTACGACATCTCATTGTAATGTCCTTGTAACTATTTACTATTTTTTGATAATATCTAGTTTAAAATAGTATGAACAGCAGTTAAATATTGACATTAATCAAAGTAATGCATTATTAGATTTTATAATTAAATATTGACTGCGGAGTTTGGCTTCCGTACTCCAGCGGTTAAGATATGATCGCTCCATTGTACCAAAGTAATTCTGGGTTCACGAGAAATACAAATCGTGCAATAAACAGGTATTTTTAACAATTACCAAATTTAAATATTTCCAAAAAATGAATTTAAGCTCTTTGCATTCTAAATAAAAGTACCCAATTTAGCGGCAGCTTGTGAAATCGCTTTAAGCGAAGAATTCCAAGGAAATTGACCTGCTGATAGCAGCTACCATCTCTTCGTTTAGCACTTCTAGCCATTTAACTGAGGCGGTATTTGAACTTACGTAAGACCTCCGAGTTACTACACAAGGTTTTAAAGGCAAAACATGATTATAAATGTCATCTGATTGCTCAATGTGGTCATATAGTATAGACTTGAACTCAAAGCATAAGTTTTCTGGATAAATTGAAATTAGGATTTGTGAATGCAATATTTGTCACGGCTTGACTGCATCGGTCCGTTATGAGACCTCTACTAATCGCCTTTCCCACCGCCAATGCCACCAAGGCGAAGAGAAATTGCCCGCGTTATCAGGGCGATCCAATTCTTCCCAGCTCAGGGAAGCCTTGACCTCTTCTGTGCTGGAAGGGCGGTGGCAGTGTACAAGCTATGGGGCGCTTGTGGCGGTCCCACGACCAGACTCGGATGTCGGCGACCCTCCGGATGAGGAGCGCCTCCGACTCCGCCGCTCTTTCGTAGAAGTTTCCCGAGATTCTCGGCAGAAGAATGTCCAGGGATTCCAACTTCCCATCTTCGTACATTTCGGAGACGCGGGCACAACGGCCGCACCCCAATATGCAGCGAAGAGCAGAATTCCGCACCACTTGGATTCGAGTGAGACTCCTTCCTGACATTCCTGACCATACCGGCGCTACGCACGTAATGACAGGCAACACGCACGCGCGGCACAGTGGACACTTCCTATCCATGCTCAGGACAGGCGGACGAATAATAGGGCTGAACCGACAAAGCTCCGCGAATGTCTTCCCAAGAACACGAAACGCTTGGAATACCTAAGGAGTTTCCGGTCCATCAGCACTTCAGTGTAGAGAATCTCGGATTCCCACGGTAGAATGACTCCATTCACCAGCAAATGCACTCCTGGTGGTCCTTCACGTCCCGCGTGGAAGACAATTGCCTTCGTCTTCTGTGCATTGACTGCTAAGCTCACAGCTAAGCCACAGCAGCAGTTCGTCGAAAGTACCCTGCTGTCTGCCACGCTTAAGAAAATAAAAATAAGTAAATATATAGTACAGCATTTATCAGAATATTTTAATATTTTAAAGTTTAAACTCAACATCACAATATACTCGTAAATATTACGTTTACGCTAGGCAATTGTGTATTTAATGTTTTATTGTTATGTGTATTTGAAAAGCATTACCATGGTTTTTAAATATTTGTGATTCGATGAAGAGTTATGATCCCAATATATAATTTGTTTACGATTAAGTTGCTATCTATCATCATTTTAGTGAAATACTTGATAGCGACGGTTTATGCGTATGTAAGTTGCTTTTCCTTGAGGAGTTTCAGGCGTGTTGTAGTGGAATTCAAACATAATAAGAAAAGATAGTAACAATGTTCCACTAGATAATTTTAATAGCACGACACGGTTTCGATGTATTACATCTTAAGGTGACCTGAAGATCAGGTAATACATCGAAACCGGGTCGTGCTATTAAAATTATCTAGTGGAAAATTGTTACTATCTTTTCTTATTATTGCCAATTCCTGATGAAGACTGACAGTTTAAATGTAACGCCCGTGTTATTTGGTTGGTGGTATGATCTGAAGAATGATTTAATATATTTAGAATCTAACGAATCTAATATTAATTTTTGATAAAAATACGTAAAGGATTGTTTTATTAAAAATATGTTTGAAAATATAACAATGAATAAAATGAGCGTAGTTTATTAAATAAAGCGAAATTTCAAGTTTCGAACGTAAACATTTTTGTAAAATTGTCTATGATGGTCCATCATTTTTCGGCCATTTGTTAGGCGAAACATAAACACTAACATTAAAGTGTATTCATTTCAGAATAAGTAGCCGTTCATGTAGAAATAAAGGGAACTTTATTACTTTCCATACTTTTGCGTTGATTTAAAGTATTGTTTCTATGTAGATAGATCATTAGAGGCGTCGATGTCATTCTATCAAATTAAAGAATCATACTACTTCATGTTTTGTGTAGAATATAATGTTAATCGTGTAAATCAGCTCATTATAAGCATTGGTTACGTACACAAATTTAAATTGTTATTTAATTTGAAATTTGCCCAAAATTAAATGTGGCTAATATTTCACAAGCAGAGAAATCCTTGATGGACATCGAACCATGCATGAATGGATTTTGCACTCTCCCCCTGTCATCATCGCCGAAAACTTAGTCAAACGGTCTCCTGAGCGACAGCGTAATTTTTTACCCTTCGTCCTTGGGCAAGTTTTTATCTTAAATATTATCCCACATGCATGTGAAAACTCAAAGAGAAGTTGTTCCTCCTATCGCACGTTCTTTTCGAGGGCATGGAAAACACTTCCGAAACCCTCCCCCGTCATCAGCCCTCCCTCTACGTAGCTTTCTCCTCTTCTCTCTTCCCTGCGTATATATTTCTCCCTGACATTTCATGTGTTTCCCCTATCCCTTATACTCCTCCCCTCTCCTCCCATCTCATTTGCAAACCCTCATTTCGACGTATCACGCGGAATAAGGGTACATTTCCCACTTCGCTCCCCCCTTTCCAGGCCAGCATCCCATGTGCCACACCCCTTTTCAAACCTCCATTCAACCCTCCCGGACCCCATTTTACTATCAATCAAACAACCCGTCTTGCCACCCCCCCCCCCCCCACCGGTCCAATGTGCCCACCATATGCGGCAGCCACGCGAGTGTGTGTGTGTGTGTTAGGATTTCGTTCCCGTAAATTCCTATCCCTCTGCCGCACCTTCCGATCCCCCCGCCCTCTCCATCGACCCCTGTAACACGACCCCCACAACCACGTTACTTATTCCTGTCCCCGAAAACCCTTTAACCCCTCTCCTCCTCTCCCTCCTCCAGTACGTTCTCTTATGCGCCGTTCGCTCCGATCCTTACTTCTGCCGAAATGACTCCGCCGCTCCACATTCCCACGCGCTTCTCCGAGTTTCCCTCCTCGTCTCTCCTCCCCCCCCCCCTCCTTCTCGCACCCTCCCCCGCGGGTATCTTCGTCCCTTCCTTCCGTCCCTCCGACACCCCGTCATCCTCCTGTCTCTTATCACCTTCTCTTCGAGCGGAAGAAAGCAGAGGGAGGAGGAGGGCGCGACCCGCGCTTGACACGCCATCCTCCCGTCACCCCGGCGCTGCGTCTCACCAGACCCCGTGAACTCCGAATGCGGAATATCTGGGCGTCTGTTCACCGCATCAGTTTCTGGGCTGGATTTAAAAAATGAAAACTGACCGTTGTTTCTTTTCTCGCCATCTTGATTCCAAATTTGGGTACACGCAGGATGTACGGAAGCTACCCTCTGAGGTGAAGTGGTCGATTCGGGGGGATGTTGGCGGTTGCCTACAAATTTAATCCACAGTGCGATGGATTTTGGATGCGACCTTTGGAGTCGTATGGTTTTCCATTGGATTGTTTTCCCAAAACTGTGGCGCCAAGGAGGCGGGAACTGTTGTAGCAAGGCGAGAAGAAGGAAATACATCCGGAAATAACTATTGATGATATGCTTAAGTATTTAAGACTTTCAAATGCGTTTCATTTCACTCCATACCTTACTAGCGTAGACCTATTCATTCTTGCACAAGTTTTACTCTTCCTTTGCTATCTAGCATTGTGATTCTCATGACATTTATTCTATTCGCACTCTCAGTTTTTTTAATAGTACTCGTATTAGAATAAGAGTATGAAAACGATTCGACCGTAATCGTTTATGAGATAAAACTATTAAATCATACAACATACTTAAGTTGATAATCACACATTATCATAGACATTACCACATACACAATCAGGTATATGAGCATAAACTTATATATGTGTACAACTGACCTCAAGATAACCAACTTGTTTAAAATAGGTTTAAATTGATCTTATACGATATTTTTATTGTATTTGTATTGTATTTTTACTCGTATTTTAAAGTAGAAAGACTTCTCTGATGGTATCTTATGGAAAATGGACAATATAGCCAATACGTTTTTTTTAAACTCTACCTTGTACTGACTACCAAGTAATAATTTATTTAGTACATGCAGCACAGTCACAAAAAAAGACATTTGCGATGTCTTTTTCAGTGTCACAGAATAATCTTTAATTCCAAGTACTGCGTTGTTTCCCCGTCACTTATCGCTCCGAGTAAATACCACCACCCACTCCTACATTACCTGAGCGCGCTACCATTTGTTCCTATGGTAGGAATTCAAGAACATTCTGTTTTGGCTATTTCAGGATGTAGCCATACCCACTTTTTTTTTGCGAACAGTACCAATTTCCTCGTGGGCGAAACCGTAGGATAATCGTCCAAGGTCATAACACGAGAGACGGTAAGGTCTACGAGTTGGTTTGAAAATATGAGATATCTAAGTTACTCCACCCGCTCATGACAAGGACACCCGAGCCCATCTCCTCATGGGGCGGGAAGCGTTCGGCTCGCCGCAGTGGCAATCCACTCCGGACCCTCGACCGCGTCAACGGTAAAAATCCTCTCCCGCCCCACCTCCCCCCCCCCTGTCGTTTTCTCGGTCTCTTCTCCATTCCCACCACCTCACACCTCCTTTCTCCCGTCCACCCCAACCCTATTCCAACTCTCCACCTCCCCTCCGACCCGCAATTCTCTCACTCAGAAAAGCTCAGCGAGCCAACTTAATTAAAATTCCGATTTTGAAGTCCTTCCTCTTGAAAGCGAATGGAAAGCATTTATTCCTTTTTGTTTCATCTTCCATAATGAATTTCTCAGTGACACAGACACACTCACAAACGCACAGACGCAAACATACTGCGAAGTATGCCGAGGAACGAGCTAATTTTCTAAAAATGTAATGAAAGTCTTCCGGTTAATTTGACTCGTTGTGACGCACGTTAGAGTTGGGGATACGACGTTAATTACGATGGACAGTTAATATTAAACGATACGGGCAGATCTTTTTCTCTCATGGCTGGAGACTCGCTGACATTTTTTGACGGTGAAGTGGATTTTTTTTTTTAAGAAAAAGGACATTTTCATCTCCGCGCGCAATATTGTTCCCACATAGTTCGATGAAGAAGATGATTCACCGTCTTAATAGCTCTGAACAATTGAAAAATTTCCATGATTCGATGGAGGGAAATGAAAATTTACTGTGGATCTATAAAATATTAATGGAGATTCACCCGCTTAAACTGAACGTTGGAAATGTTTAATCTTCACATTCCAAGGTCCAATTCTATTGCGTATAATGCTTTCGCCGCGAAATGTAACAATCCACATTGGCGTATCCGCAAAATGTTTGTACGCTGAATACAATAAAATTAAAGGATGTAGGTTTTCCATATAGTTTAACATAAACAAATGAAACAGTTTCTCATAGGAAACATAGAAATATATTCCAGTGGCAGGATGATATACGTACCTAATAAGCCTTGGCAAATGAAACTTGGTTTCGTTAAATGAGCTTTTTATGCTTACTTTCTATTACCATTTTTTTTAATAAAACGTTAAATGCCCCACATAAGTTGTTTTGCAGTATTTCATCACAGATTAAATAAGTTTCGTAAACATGATTCTCGTGTGCTTTGTGAATTGAAGATTCACCTTTTATTGGATCAATGTGTTTTTATTTTTATTATATAAAACTACGATATCTTAAACAAAAGAATATTTGTTACGCTGATATGGGTGTTTCCTGTAGCACGAATAGTTACGATTGATTTTACGGACAATTATTACAGATATTGAGATTGAAAATTCAAGCCCCTATCACCGTAAGTCAAAACAAAAAAACAATTTGTAACTAAAAGTAATTTTGTTATTATATCAAAGTATTACGCATAAAGTCATAAATAAAAGCGCATTGGTAAAAGATTTAGTAATGTGAATGAATGCTCGTGTATTGGTAGCTCCAAGAAATGAGGATAGTCTTTGAAAGAAGAAAAATATTAACTGGCATTTGAAGAAACAGAAAAACGATTTTACATTAGTAACATGTGGGTAATTTTGGGAATAAAAATTAGAACTATGCATGGTTCGTCCGGAAGATAAATGTACTGCTTTTTTCCCGCCGCTCCAGGCGCGCCCAGCACCGCTCTGACGGGCTGCGATTGGAGGGGGGTATGTTGGCAAGCGACGCTGAAAAAGGCAGTCGGCTCTGAGCTGTGGTGTATTGAGGAGCTCTGTTAACGCGAACCTCCACGCTCGACCCACGTCACGGAACGCGATGCCGAAGTTTTTGGAGCAGCGTTATTCCATCGAATTTGCGGTAAAGCTGGGGAAATCGTCTACCGAAACTGTCGGTATGATTAACCAGGCTTACAGGGAGTCAGCCATGTCCAGAAACATGATCTTTCGGTGGCACAAGATGTTCGTGGAGGGCAGAGAAGAGGTCGACGACGAACCACGGCCTGGACGCCCATCAACGACACTCACCGAAGAAAATGTGCGAAAAGTTCGCGATGTACTGAACTCTGATCGTCGTCTTAGTGTTCGGATGATAGCAGAGCAGTGTAATGTGCCAAAAACAATAGTGCACGAGATTATTAGGGACCAAAAACATCTGGCGGTTGCATCACGACAATGCTCCGTCTCACACCGCGCTTGTCGTGTCGGACTTCTTGGCCAAGCACGGCGTGGCAACGCTGCCGCACCCGCCCTACAGCCCGGACATGGCACCACCGGACTTCTTTCTGTTCCCGAAGATAAAGAGGAGTTTGAAAGGAACGCGATACGAGACTTTGGACGCCGTCAAAGAGGCCGTGACGACGTGTCTTCGAGAGGTTCCCGATGTTGCCTTCGCGGGAGCGTTCCAGGAATGGGAACGCCGCTGGAACAAGTGTATCGACTCACAAGGGTCCTATTTTGAGGAATATTAGCTTAAGATATGTAAAAGTGTAATACATTTTTTTTCCTGAGCTCAGTACACTTATTTTCCGGACGAACCCTGTATATGTTTGTGTACATATATACACATACGTATATAACAACATTTTGGGATGATTGGCTTTGGTTACGTTATACATATCACATTTGCCTTTGCTGCCAGAGTTCTTTGTGAACCAGAAATATACAAGATCCATGCGTAGGTTTCGAGGGAAGGGAGAAAGAATTCTATATTCTGTAAATTTTTGCGGGCCCATTCAGCAGTGGCTGAAGGAAAGAGGGGATGCGGTGCGAGAAAGAATGAAAACGCCTGATAGTCATTTTGGATGGTGCATGTGAGGGCGTGTGGGTTGGTGTGTTTGGAGTTCTGTCTGTGACTGGTTCCATTTCAGCTAAAATCGATTCTCTCTCAATCCCTTTTAATATCAAAAGATATGAGATGATCCCAATATAGCCTCATCTAGCATTAGCGAGAGTATATAATAATGTTGGGGAGATTTATTTGAAGAACTATTTTGATATCTGTGGCAATGACTTCACACTTTCGTAACGGACAGATTGAAATTACGATTCAGTAACATTTAGCGCTTTTTATTGTTTGAGCTGCTTATATTGTAATAACGCGTTTTAATGACTTCAATCCCATCATAAATCCTTGTTCCTTATCTCATTTCCAAGTTAAAGGAAATTGAAAATGTTTCGATCCTTTATTATGACAGTTTTTTCAGAGAATGAGGAGTGCATAGGACGACACACTCTAGATAATATGAGCATCCTTAATGCTGATGGAATTATTAACTCTCTGAATAAGGTAATAAGTGATAACTCTCTTCCCAAAGCAAGAAAGACCAGTTTTTGTTTCACGCACGAACTCGTAAGCAATTTAAGCGACAATAGGTTTATATATGTAATTATAGGTCTGAATTGGGAATAAGTAAGGAGAAGTACATGTAATGCCGCATAGAATTTGAGGAAATCGAATATATTTTTGGGTAAATTTCTATGGTTTTGGAAATTACGGAATAAATTTTAATCAATAAGGCTTCATTCCTGATATTTATTTTATTAAGAACACAATGTATACATCCACTGTTCTTTGCTATCGTACAACTAGTTTCAACGCTTAGGTGTCATCATCAGGTACAAAAATAAAACCAGCTGCGGCTCATTTATATAGCATTTATGATTTCCTGAATTTATTTCCTGAATTCATAAATTTCCTGAATATATGAATTCAGAACCTGATATGTATTCATTAGGACGTATTAAAATTTCTCGGGTGGTAATAAAATAATTAGAGGAATAGACTACAGTAATTTTACTACCTTAAATGGCACTATTTTTGTCCAAGAAATACGAGATAATATACAAGTATTTATCATTTTCAAATTTTCACAATTTATCCAACCTCTAACAATATAACTCTTTCGTATTTCTCATCCCCTTCCATCTCCATTTCCATTCCAGGGCTGTCATACGCCATTGATTGACTTAAACGGTGTAATTGTAGATTTACTTGTCATTATATGGTACATAATTGAGTTTCTGTGATTCTCGAGCTTGAGAGCGAGCTTCATATAGCAAATACAGATCGATGAACTGCAGGTAGTAGCACACTTCTCAAAGGATTTGATATTTATAACGGTAAGAGCACATCATTGAGACGCCTAAGGTTTCCAACTCCCATTCAAGAACCGACGGTTCTTTAATGATTAAAATCGTTTGAATCTTAAATCGTATGGTTTTGAACATATTAGTTAACCTCGACACTTTAAAAAATGATATTTTCTCCTCAAATCGATTCTGGAAAAAAAGTTTGTGCATTTTTTTTCGGGTCGTGCTAATGAAATTCTGATGACCCATGAGCCTATTGATCAGCAATGCTTTTCATAATTTGTGCTGGGAATATTCCCTTGCTATCGATAGAAAAGGATTGATTTTGGTGATGAGAAACTGATGGGCCAGCTGTCGTCAAACGCTATTGCATTTTAAGAAGGACATATCTAAATCATCAATATTAGGTGTAATTTTTGCCTTCACGTGCTTTTTGAATTATGCCTTTCTAAATTTTAAATGAAACCTAATAGAATACAACTTATGGGTTTCGTATTATAGACAGAAACTGAAGTAGTTTCACGTAGATAACGACTAGCAACTTCGACAACGGCTAACAACAACAGTTTTGGTCATGAAAACATATTTATTATTATTATTATTATTAAAATGTGCATGTGCAAATAGACAAATGTCAGGTGGCACACAAGTCCCAAGTGTTACAATAAACTTGCCTTGGAATAATAACATGGTTTCTGAAATACAATCAACATCACAAAATATGATAAATAAAATCAGTCAGAAAACAGAAAAAAATACACTTTAAGGAAATTTCCAAACACCAATCTGTAGTACATAAAAAAAAGAAAATTCCCATTTCATTAACATTCGTTTCCCAATCTACAAGAAAAAAACATTAAGCTGTTACATTTAATTTTATACAACACATCAATCAAATGATTACAGGAGTTGTTTACATCTTTCCTTAAAAGTTTGGACTCTGTTAGGAAAGGGCTTAAAAATTTTTGCAGGTAAATTGTTCCAATCAACAATTGTTTTATTTAGAAAAGAAAATTTTTTTTATTCGTTCTTTGTGCCCGGCATTTTACCTTAAATTTGTGGTAATTTCTCCCAATAAAATTCGCGTTCCCTGCCTCTTTCCTTAGATCTGCCCAAGCCTTCTCCCCATTCAGAATGCGGAACATTCCACAAAGTCTGCTTACTTTCCTTCTAGTTTGTAAAGGTTCCCAGCCCAGCGTTTTTAGCATGTCAGACACACTATCCATCCTCCTATGCTTCCCCAGTACATATCGGGCAGCCTTTCTTTGCACCTTTTCTAGTTTTTTGATTTGTCCTTCTTCATGAGGGTCCCATACTAGAGAAGCGAACTCCAAAATTGGTCTTACCAGGGTCTGATACGCCTTCTCCTTAGTTGATTTAACGCTCCCTTTGAGGTTTCTCATGACCCAATGAAGAGTTTTCAAAGATTTCTTAAAAATGTAAACCACATTTAGCCCCCATCCTAAATCCTTGGTTATATATACACCTAAGTATTTGCAACTATCACTTCTAGGAATGACATTTTCTGAGAATTTATATTCCCTATTTTTTCCATTTACCTTGTTACTAAAGGTGATGGATTTGCATTTGCTAACATTAATATCCATCCCAAACAACATTAATATTTCCTCCTGTTGAGGTAAATGTGTAAAGATTGTTGGTCTGAAGGAAAACTTTCGTTGTTTTAAGTCTTCCACGCATTCAAATTTCTTTTTTGATTCTCCGCGTGTTAAGAGCCAAGGTTCTAGAGATATGTTTGGTGATACTTAAAAAAATACTAATCTGTAACTAACCTTAAATATTACTAACGAAATTCAATATTATTTAAGGGAGTTCCATATATGTAATATGTGTATCATACTTAGCGGGGAACTGCCGTTTTTCTCTGTGAAGTATTTTTAACTGGTGTAATATTGGTTGTATTTTAACGTTCCTAGGTAACTTTGCGCCAATAAGTTATCAGGTCGAGTTTAATTTAAGTACTGTATGCATTCATCAAAAATAAATTAAACGTTAATTCCTCGAAGTTCTGAGAAAATGATCACCTTGAAACTAGTACGGATGAATCTGGAGAAAATATAATACTACTACACAGCCATTTTACAGGTCCATTATTCTTCACCAAAAGATCAGCTTCCATAATATCCAGAAAACATGTTCAAGGGAGAAAACAAGGAAATACTTCCAGAGTGTAAATACTCTTAAGTTATTGAAATATGCCCAGCAACTCGTGGTACCAATAACAGTGCTGCTCTATTTATTTTAGGATTAAAGGAAGGGTTCGCTGTATTTAAGTGATAATAGATAACACAGGCCAACAGTGGTTTTGGTGCCGGAGCTTTTAATGCTGATTTAAAGAACAATTGGGGTGCTGAATCCAATTATGACACTAGTTTTTTCCTATCAGCTATAGTTTTCAAGATATAGATATGTTGTTACTTACGTAAAAAAATCTTCTACATGATGATATGAGAATATTATATTAATAACACAGGCCAACAGTGGTTTTGGTGCCGGAGCTTTTAATGCTGATTTAAAGAACAATTGGGGTGCTGAATCCAATTATGACACTAGTTTTTTCCTATCAGCTATAGTTTTCAAGATATAGATATGTTGTTACTTACGTAAAAAAATCTTCTACATGATGATATGAGAATATTATATTAATAACACAGGCCAACAGTGGTTTTGGTGCCGGAGCTTTTAATGCTGATTTAAAGAACAATTGGGGTGCTGAATCTAATTATGACACTAGTTTTTTCCTATCAGCAATACTTTTCAAGATATAGATATGTTGTTACTTACGTAAAAAAAATCTTCTACATGATGATATGGGAATATTATATTAATAATTATCTCATTTGCCTACAATATAGAAATATACATAAAACTTATTGACAGTTTATTGAAAATAAAAGGAACACCGCAGAGTGGTTATAAATCAGTATACTTATAGATTTATTTAACTTTGAAAATTATTTTCCGGAATATGTCAAATATTAAAACAACTAATCTTAAGATGTGCCATATCTAAAAAAGTAGATCTGTTAAATAAAAACGGATTTCATATTTGGATTCAGCTCTACAAATATAGTTAAAATCATCACAAAGATTCCCGGCACCAAAAAAAAAATTTTTTTTGTAGGCCTGTGTAATTAAAAGCAGTGTTTTGCTAGAGTGGAGGTCACCTAAAATTTTATATGCATTATTATTTCAATTAGTAGATATGACAAACTATGGAAATAAGTTGTAACTATCCTTTTGAAAATTACGATAAATTCGATAATTGGTTAAGAGATAATTGCAATTAATACACATTTTTATGGAATTGTAAAATAAATATTTTACAAGGAAATAAATATTAATAGCGTATCTACCCAAGGTGCAATGAAAAACATTTAAACAAATACTCTTTGATTAGAAAAGTACCTTTTCTTGATGATTCACTGAAAATATTTCTAAAGTTAAATTTTTAGTCTGATAATGGCATGCAATTATACAGGAAGGCAATAAAATATATTTAGGATCAAAGTTCATGTTTACTAATGACCGTGTGCAGTAATGCATAAAAACAAACAATGCTGAATGCGGTATATAAACTAATTGATAGATTTGACTAAAGGGCTCGTCGAATTTGTAATTATATAGCCACCTTTCCTTTCATGTTCTCCAATTAAATATAGTAATGATTTTAAAGAGAAGAAAACATTATTGAATTTGAACCTAGTGATCATTCTTCCATCTGAACTTGCAAATTAATGGCTTCTCGTTCAGTCTAACGAGTGCTGACCTACTATTTGCGGAAGCCTTTGTTTATGTAGCTCATTGCTTACGTCCCCTTGAACTGAACTATCTGATGCAGGTTAATGACTTGTCAACAATAATTAAATATATATGGTACTCTTTCCAGGAACTTAGGAGGCTAGTGAAAAAAATTAGACTTTTTCATTTCCTCCAAGTATCTTCACGTATTGCCGTTTAAAAAAAACATGAATAGTTAAAAAATCTTATTCGATGAAATTATTTTGAAATTGTTATAATTCTTCTTTCCTCTTTTGTTCTATGGTAATTAAAACAAAACATTGTCCAATTTGGCCTTTTCAAGTTTTCTTTGGTCTTATTTGGAATGAAGATCTTTTATCTTTATTGGAACTCAATAAATAAGGAATAAATTTTATAACACTTTAAACACACTGTAAAATACGTTGAAATTTCTCATTATAGATATTTATGATAATTTATTAAATCTCGAACAATTTAATAAATATCAAACAATTATGTATTTAGCATAAAACATTTTGTATAAAATACTACAAGACAAAAGATTCTTAAATAATATTCCACAAGATTACATTATTTGAATTCATTTAAATTGAACCCGTCGTCTTATAATGTACATGTTACGCACACGTTTACAGTCTTAACTGTTTAAGCTATATCTTTTTCAATGCAATTAATGCACAGCATTTAATAACTTTTTTATCTACCATCATTTCACTTATTTTTGCAAACTAGCACATAAAAAAATTTTACTTTCATTTTCTTTCCTGGTAAGATCTCTTTAACATAACTAATGGCAATGGGCCTTAAGTAGTCAGTGATGTACAAATATTTTCCATTCTAAAATCATCATTTACACTCAAGAGTCGTAATTCACATGGAGGTTATATAATGATTAAAATATTCAGCTACTCTTTTCTTTTTATGGCCAGTAGATTGCGAAGAAGTTGCTTACATGAAATATAATTCTGCTATTAGCAGCAAATTCTTATGTTTGTATCTTTATTATAACTCCTGGGCAACACCAAATTTAACTTTCCCAGTTAAGGGGGAAAATTGCCTCCAATTTAAAGTAGAAATAGTAATTCGAATGAAACCTTGTATTCCAGCTGTCGCATCACCGAATTTAAGGATTACCTCATCGAACAACTCCTCTCATGTCAAAACTCAGAAATGTTTCATTAATCTGTATCGCCTTATTTATACCAATTTAATTCTAGTTTCACGTTTTCTAGTTTTTAGTTTTGGATTTGTAACAGTGTAATGTTGGATTATACGCATAGTTTAGCCATGCATGAAATTATATAAAACTAATACAGATGTTGGCTTTTGAACATATCCTCCAAGCCCTTAACCAGAGGAGTGGCTATTGACGACTGACTGATTGAAGTGATCAATTAAGTCTGATAAAAGATCATTTTTTCTTTTGTAGTCAATATCTGATCGTTGGAGCAGTATTTTAAAATATTTTTTCTTTCTAACCCTTTAAGGCTTTTGAGGCAAACTGTGAACTAGGTTCTGTGTGTTTGTGTACGTACATATATATATATATACATAAACATCGATATAGATTTTTAAGATTGCACAACCACCCTTTCCCTCCGCATGAATTACTACCGCGATTCCACCAAATCTCCCAATCTTCCTTAATTATCCTATCCCTACCCACCCTGTTTCTCATGGCCAATCTTTGACGACTGCTTCTCTGTTTCGGCGATTGAAACCCTTCCCAAATAAGGAAGTATAATAGAGGTGAGAACCCTCGAGATGGCACGGATCTGGGTGATCCAGTCATTTAAATATCGTGTTGAAACAAGGCCACTGAACCCATCCAATAGCCCACCCACCCACTTGTCCGTTTCATATTTGTCCCTTACCTCTTCTAGCCTCACCCGCCCCCGTACATATCCTCTCCGCTCTTCCCCGAATCCCAGATTTTCTTCCATTGCGTGAGTAGTTAATAGTATCCTTAGAGGGTATAGACTTGAAAAATATTTTAAAGCCAACAAGTTGTGATAGTGGAATTAATCTTAAGTTTCTCAGTTTCCTGTGGTCGTTTTTTTCAATGGGTCAGAGTGCGTCTATTGCCACGGCAGCCAATTGGCAGAAATAGTAAAGAGCACATCCCGATGAACTGCTGAGCGCACATGTATTATTTAACATGGCTTAAGCAAAATACCAGTAATCAAGTAAAGAGCAAGACATTTAATTATAAACCGTGTATTTTTCATTCGTAAACATTGATGGAGTTTATTAATTTGGGCAGTCTTTTGGAAGGTAATGGGCGCAGTTATAGGGAAATTAAGAGAATAATTGCGTTTGGGGAAAAATTATTTCCAAGTAGAAGTTTTTAATCTTTTCGCTTTAACATGGCTGAAGGCGTCCAGCGAGATAGGAACTAGATGGAGGAGAAAGAGTAATTAATAGGGTTTATGTGACAACGAGATTGGTTACGTAAGAGCAGTGGTTGATTTTGTCTCGTACAAATCGAATTTTTGACTGCTACCCATCAAGTGGAGAGCATTATGTACCAGGCATGTATTCAGACGTTAACAGGTTCTGCTGTTTGAGTGGGGGGAGGGATGAAACTGCTTCCACTGATCTCCCATTTGTTTCTGAATCCCGTTGAACTGTTTACTCAAAATATCCTTTTGGGGAAGTCTCCCCTCCGAGAAAGAGTATTGCCTCCCCTAATATCGGAGATGGACCAAACCCACCTGCGGGTCTAGGCCGTAAGCAACTGAGTGTCGACCAGGTATATCCTCAATGGATTATAATTGACCGAAGGCACGCTAAGCAAAGAGATAAAAAATTGGAAGACTTTAATATAGAGCGTAGCATTTCGATCGATCTGTATTTATTAGATCTTTAACTACTGTTCAGGGCGAGTTTATCTGTGTCAATGAGAGAGTTTTGAGTAAGTTATGGGGAGAAAGAAGGAAATAATTTCAAAGACTAGCGACGTATTTTTAAATATGGTGACAGAAAATAGGATAGAGCTACGTAAAATTCAAAGGGGGAATAAAGAGTTGGTAAGGAGATGTGGAGAGGTAGCTGAGTGTTAATATTTGTCATAGAATGTCAGATAAACGGAAAACAGGAGGACATGGAGAGATTTTTGGATGGCATATGAACCGGTGGAAAATACGAAGAACTGCGGAAGTGGGTAACATTGAGAAAATACGATGAATTCCACGCGATACGCAATTCGTACTTGTTGCCAGCAACAAATAATCGGTATACAATAAGCGAAAAACATTTAATGGGGATATTAGTCAAGACAATAAAAAATTCATGGTGATAATCCTACTTAAGTCGATTCCATCCTTCAGTTTGGAAGCCTTAAAGGGAATGTCAGACTAAAATTCTTCACATTTTCATTGAGTACTTTGTTTACATTGGATCTGAATATTTTATTCTCAATTTTATTAATGAGCGTGCAAAAGCCGAGCTCACTTGAAGAAAAAAGATGACTAATAATATGATCATTTTTCGAACATAATAAATCACGATTTTGAGTTAAATTCCAGGATCCAGGATTGGTAGGTAGTAAACCTATTTACTTCTCCTTCGGATTAATAATCCTTTTGAGGCAGGGTAGTTACATGTAAGGAAGTAATCAGTTAGGTTTTGATTCATGAAAAAAGGTAGGAATCCACATCAGTTAAATTCTTTATGCACTCTGGAGTATTTATGCAGTAAAAAATTCGTTCTTTTTGCGTCATGGAAATCTCATGACAATGCCCAAATTCAAATATATGCTTCCACTTCTCTCAAATCTTTTGTAATATCTAACATATGACGGTTTCAGGTGATAAGAATGCTACACAAAACTCTCTTCCCTTCATCAGAAGAATGCCGGGCTCACTATTTTCGGTGACACAAAATTGATTTATGGCAAAGGCTCCCCGCCAAATTCTCCAGCGCCAATGCGTAAGGTTCCATGAGAAGTGGAAGAATATCCTTCCCCTTTAATACGGTTCATATATATTTCAATAACTGGATAAGATGAATTTTTAAACTTCAATAAAATAAAAATTCTGAACAAATAAAAATTTCCCACCTCCCTCAACCTTGTAATTAATACGTCTACCTTATTTAACACAATAGATATGAATTTAATTTTCCAAACGTAAAATTATATCATATTGATGATCACCATTACGTTCACAATTAAGCCTGTTAAGCAAATAGAAAATTAAGAATACCTTTGATTGTTCTAAATAATTTCCATATCTTATAATTTTCCAGAATGACCGAGAAAATAAATAGCGTTATTAGGCCAAAGATCTTTCCCTAAACGAACAAATACTGCACAACCCAGGCTTTTTAAAATTCATACAGACTAGATATTATGTTTGATTTCCGAGATTTCTCAAGATTGTGCTAACAACAAAGACGTTCAACTACTCAACAGTTTGTTTTCAACGAGATGAAATTTCCCCTCACGATAACAGCTAAACTAAACCCTTAATCTAATAAAATAAACTCAGTTGTTCTTTTGATATCCACTAACTCCAATTGAATTATTATACAAACAATTTTCTGTCTCTATGTTAATTTATCTTTGTGACAATTAAAGTTGATGTTTTAGTCAAAAAAAAGCTTTTAATATTTTATTTCATAATTATAAACGATATGAAACTGAATTTACACTTTGGCTCTATTGTAACTATTCCTGTTTTCATATTAATGGCGTTTTTAATAAATTTTTAGCGAATATGAAGATAAAAGGGCTCTAGGGAAATTTTTACATTTTTCGAATGTTCTTCGGCAAATGATTATCTCTGAATAAGTGATAAAATTACTCGGTGAAAGTGAATTGAACACTTTATGGAGCGGAAATATTAATTTTTTTTCCTCTCTCATTTTCAGTAACAATTTTCCTCCTTTAACTCCTGAACCTTCATTTGCCCTTCGATGGATCCATTTCTAGGATGAATTGAGATTTTTGAGTAAGTCATTCATTAAATTTAACTTATATTTGCTACGTTGTTCAAGTGTGGTTGCAAAGGGAATTCAAAAAGCACAGACTAATTAAGGAAATTATATATGTTTTTCATTTTGAATGGACAGCACTCAACCTTCTCAACCTATCTTGTATTTCGATCTGCCATATGTATTCTATCCCGATTTTCCATTCCTATATTTAATATGTTGAGGTTATTTTATCGCCATATACTTGTGATTTCAACTTTCTAATGTCAATACGTTTTTGCAACACCGTATTCTTGCCGCACTACCTCGAAAGAAATGGACTTTTACATTCAAAATAATATAAATTTCCATATCATACGGACGCTCTTTACCAGATATGTTCTTATTATGATTTCATCCACTTACAATACTCACTCTAATGTCATCACTTCTCTACTACGAGAAAACTACTAAGTGATTTTTATACTTAAACTCCCTATCTTTACTTTAGCATTCTGATAAAGAGTTTTTTACCTTCTAGAATATTTTTTCAAAGTAAAACTCATAAGGGTTAATTCTATTTATTTCCATCAAGTTGAGGTATAATATATATTAATTAAATATAGAGAAAGTAATCACTCACCGAATTGAATCTTAAAGCATTTGAAGGTAAAAGAGTGAAAGAAATTGAGAAAAACGAACGTTACAGTGGCCGTATCATTAAGAAACTTAACTGTAGAATAAACCGGAATGTATTGGCGAGAAACCGGATTATTATCGGTATTTTTTCTCCATTGCGTCCCATCCGCCGATGTTAATATGTTTGGCAAAATCAATCGTTTCATTGCAACTTACCCGAAATCTGTGACGACGACTTTAGCTGGCATTTAATTTATCATTATACGATTCTGATTTGTCCTGTCAAAGGATCCACGCTAAGGAAAGTGAAGAAACAATGAAGGAAGGGTAAAGGAGCAGGAAGTTATGAGTAAGTTACCTGTAATAAGGGGAGCAATAAATATTAGAAAGTATTATTACCAATTAAATTAGTCGTGATCGAATTAGTTGGATTCGTTAGACTTGGTCATATTTATTACAGAAATTAAATTAATATTGCGCTCAAAATTTAATTCTGCCGAACTCAAAACTAATTTAAATTCTTATTTTTTATTATTTTTAATTTCATTCCAAATTTTGCAAAGTAAAATACATAAAAAGTTTATTATGATTGTTTTCTGCTTTGATTAGTTACGTTGAAAAAGTGTACACATATAATATACGTGTCCTTGACATTTTTAACAGGCAACGTCTCCGTGACTCCATGTTAAATGGTTCATTATCTATCACTCCTAGGGTTGAACTCATGTTCTTATGGGTTGTCATATTTATATGAAGATCATCCTTTCCACTTAACAAATTCATCCTTCCAACTTTCCAGTTTCCAACGAAATATATTGACACAAGCACAGACAGGCAGAAGAGCAAACCGAAACCATCGGGCATTTTATGAGTAGCAAAAACGCCTAAACAGTTAAATGAATGAAGCTCAGAAAGATGACGTCCGATTCATGTATCTTGGAGTGAATCCGGTTCATTTTGTTTATTTTCACGACGTCTCCGCATCGTGCGAGTCTCCTCGGAACACCCCTCCCACAACCCGTGAAGGCACGAAGGGAAAAAAAAACGAGTCGCGGAAATAATCACTGAGCGGCAAGCGCGTCGAAGAGGAAAATCGAAAGGATAAGAGGATATGCATCCGGAGGAGGAGGAGTAGGGAAGGAGAGAGAAGAGTGGAAGAAAGAAGAGAGACTCGAGAAATAATTACGAGTCATCTGCCACTCCCTTGGGGGCTTTCGACGCCCGCAACAACTGAACGTCGAGAGAAGGAAGGTTGGAGAGGGGTGGAGACTGAGACGGTGGAGGCGTGAGGGGATGAAGTTGGGACGCTCGTGAGGACCGGAGGAATGGAGGAGAGGAAGGGAGCGAAAATGGCATTTTGGGAGCGGAAGGAGTGGGAGGGAGATCCGCGGGCGATGCGAGGAGGAGAGGCGCAGGGAGTGAGGAGCGAACGAGGACTTCGCGGTAGGGGGTAGTAGACGCTATGAGGGCCCAACGGGTGAGGGGACGGGGAGGGGAGTGTGGCGATGGTGGGGGGGAGAAGGGGATCGTTCGGGAGACGAACGGGTTGTTGTTGGGGTATGGGGCTGGGTGAGATGGGGGGTGGGGGAGGTAGGTTGATGGGATGGAGGTGGGAGAAGGAGGTCTTGAAGATTGGAGGGAGGATGGAGGGAGGGTTTTCGGGGAGGAGGCCGGAATCGGAGGCCGTTCATTGGGGCTTCGACGAGGCGGCAAACAAAGTTGCTGTGCCGCAGCGTATTCCCGCTTCCCTTGGGGGAAAAATACAGAAAAAAGAAACCCCGGAACACCCTTCCTTCCCTCGCCTCCAGAGTTCCCTTTTTTTTATCTTCCCGGGTCTTCTCCCTCCCACCCTCCCGCCTCTCCCGCCGGCCTACGTGTCTCCCGCCACCCCCCCTCTCACCCTCCCTTTCTTCCCCCATCATCCTCTCCTCACCATCTCCTCCCCCGTCGTGAAACACCCGAAGCGAGCAGAGTAACCGAATTATGGACCTCATTTCCTTGGAACGCGCCTCTTACCTCTCCCTACCCCAAACCCAGCCCTTCTCCTCCTTTCGCGAACCCCCCCCTCCTCACTTCCGCCCCTGCCGAAGCCACTTCCGTCCCCCCTCTCACCCCATCCCACCCTCAATGCTTCGCTGCTTCTCACCTCCTCTTCCCCTTCCTCCTGATCCCCGTCATCTCCCCCCTCTTCCCGCCAACCCACCCTCGACGAGGACCCACCTTCCAAGTCAGTCAAGACCACTCCACTGTCTTAAAGGTAAGGTAGAAGTCCAAACGTGCCATTACCAGCCATTCTTCGGGCGTCTCCGCTGCTTATCGAATGGTGGATGTGGTTATTAATAGAGCGGTTAGCAAAATCATGCCACTTACCGGACGTTCATGCATTTGGTGAGTTTTTTGTCATTTTTTATTGTTCCTGAAATTAACCTTGTGGTTGATCAAGGAAAAATGTTATTAGTTGAGTTTGGTGAGGAGAAAAGGAATATTGATTTCATTATGAGTGCAAATGGCAATCAAGCTTAAGCAATTGATTGTCTATCTCGGTATGATGCATGATAAAGATGGTAAGAAAGACTCCAGGATATATGAAGAGATTTATGACTTAAAAATGTCTGTTGGAAGTTTGTTGGTAGTTCGTGGAGTTTATCAAAAATTGTTTGTCTCGATAAATGGCAGGTTGTGGAAGTGCTACCCTGTTACTTTGTGGTGTGGCGTGGAAATGGAATTTGAGCACGCCAAGTTGAGTACAGTTGTGGAATAATTGTGATGGGTGTGGTTATACTGGAAATGTTTGAAATAATAACGGGAGAGATAATTTTGAGAAGTTGTGAGCGGACCATTGAAAAATGTGAAATGGATGTACCGGTAATATAAAAGTATGAAAACGTTTGCTGCACTTTTATAGTAATATAACGCATGAGAACCGAACCACGGAATAGATAAATGAGGAGAGAGTAAATAGTTTGGGAGAGGAATTGATAGGTCGAGAAAGTCATGGGTGAATGTTTTTTAAGAAACTTTCAAAACAAGAGCTAATAGAAGTCATAGGAAGAGAAAACCAAGCATCAAACAATATGTGTGGCAGATGAGGAAGAATTATGTAAGGATTAAGTAATATGGAAGATGAAGTAATGGAAAGGAGTCGCGTTTTCTGAAATAAATATAAGTCAGATCTTTTTGATTGTCACGAAAGGGATCAGCTTGAAGGGTGCCGGAGGCATGAATTGCTTCGTATGTTCCAACAATGCTCACCACAATGATTTCAAAATGTAATTTACTTGTTCGCCATGTCCTCAGCGACCATAAGAAGTAAAAAGACATCATCATTCATGCATCCAATTATCAAATAGTTTGAAACTATTTAGACATGTCCAGGAATAACAAAAAAATAATGAATGTATTTTGAAACAAACCCTTGTTAAAAATAGACGGATAGTTCTCGAGACCACTGCAATGATTTCTTCTTAATCCGGAGAATTGATTGAATTGAATTTTGACGTTTCAAAAACTGACTCTAATATTGTCGACGCACTCAATGGTAGAATGGTACTTCACTTAGACGAAGATGACTAAGGGAGTCTTCGAAAAGAAGGTGTTCTTTGGTGTACAGAAAAGATGTTAAGTAATACTGGTGCCTCTGTTAACCATGAATCATCTCGAAAAACTTTTGTGAGCATATATAAATCCGTTAAACGAAAGGTTATTCACCAAATAAAAATTATAACATTAAATTTCCGTAGCATTAGAAAAAAATATCGGATAATGAACATATTTTTGTGAGTGTAAAGGCAGACATAGTAGTTCGAACGGAGAATTGGCTCACGGGAGATATAGCAAACAATGAACTTTTTCCTAGCGGTTTCACAATTTAAATAAGGGACCGACGTAATAGACTGGGTGGGGGAGAATTCATTGCTGTAAAGTCTCATCTTAGTAGCTAGCGATGTGAATGCGAAGTAAAGGACATAGAAATCGTTTGGTGTCCCATAAAGGACTACAACGGCAGAAGCCTATTCGTGGGCTCATTTCACCGACCCCTAGATTCTAATACAGATGGTCTACACAAGATCGACGACCAAATACCCACTCTCAGCAATAAACAGAGAAACAGTATTATTATAATCGCTGGTGATACAAATCTATTGATTGGAGCACGTACTGCGTAGGAAAATCTGCCAAAAACAGAGATTCATGCCAAGAACTCCTTCATATATTCGCAAAACACTCTTTAGAACAAATTATTAAATCACCAACACGGGGTCACAGCAAACTTGAAAACTTCGCAACTTCTACGCCCGAAAGCGTAACAAATATGGAAATAACGGACGGAATCAGTGACCACAAGGCTATTTTTTTTGTGAAGTTTTCTCGGGTCTTCCACCGGGTTAGGAATTCTATGCTGACCGACGTTTTGATGCCCGACTCGTGCATCGTCCTCAGGGATGATGATTGCCACTGACTGACTGACTGATGCTGAAGTACTGCGCCGTTAGGCGCATTTTATACCGATACCCAGCTATGCTGATAAACGGTTGTGTGATATACAGGGACGCACCCAAAACTGGTAGGACTGATTTTTTTACAAGAATTTTATTGACGATATACCTACATCGGCCTAATAATCTTCAAAGTATGCTCCTTGAGCATCCTGTGAAATAATGCGTTGGATGTTGGATGCTGACAGACCCAACTGGTCTGCAATTTCTTCACTGGTTAAGCGTCGGTCTGTGTTCAGCAGTGTCCTCACTCTGTCTACATTCGCGTCGGTTCTTGCTGTCGACGGCCGTCCGGGGCGATGGTCGTCTTCAACGAGCTCCCTACCCTCTTTAAACAACTTGTGCCACTGAGGAACGGCTTAAGGCAGTGTCCCCATAAGCCTGCTTGAACATATCGAGGGTCTCAGTTGCCATCTTCCCGAGTTTCGCACAAAACTTCACGGAATATCGTTGCTCTAAATTCAGATTCATTTTGTTTTTCAACCTTGCTTCACTAAAAACGGTGTCCTCACTCAACGACAGCCCGCGGGCGACTGAGGTTGGTGTCGGTTTGTTGCTAAGAGTCGCCCTCCACCTTACCCTGCAAGGCAGACCCCCCTCCACCGCTCCGTTCGCGCCAGAGAAAATCAGTTTTACCACTTTAGGGTGCGACCCTGTAAGTGGCTTAAGAGCGAAATTAAGCTAACGAGTATACATATACCTGTATGTAAGTTCAGCTAATGTCAATTTTATATTTGGTGATTATTAGCATTCATTTAGACTTGTTTTTGCGCGTTTGTATTTGAAATGGGGATTATCAGAATAGTACCATAAAGGTTCTATGAGAGGGTTACCAGTATTTCCTATTGCTTGCTGAAATGACAGGGCTAGGTCTCTTAGATAGGTTGGTAGGTTTGGTATTTTGAGGTCCTTATGAATGTCTGAGTTTTGGACGAACCAAGGGGCGTTAGTAAGAGCTCGCAAAATTTTATTTTGAAAGCGTGTCAGTTTTTTCAGGTTTGTTGCAGCTACTGAGCCCCAGGCTGGATAACCGTAGTTAAGATAGGTCGTATCATGGATTTGAACAGAAGTACCTTAGTAAGAAGACGGAGTTGACTCGTGCGCTTTATGAGGGAATTGATTGACAAAAAGGTCGCGTTGCCCTTGTTAAGTGCATATTGGGTGGTGCTTGCCAAGTAAGCCGGAATCCCTGTTGAAATTCCGTCCGACCATTCTAATAAGGCCATTTTAAAAAGTTAAAGTGAAAAACTAGATTGGCGAAAATGAAAAAAAGAAAAGCGTAAAACATACTTATTTAACAAGGCAAATTTTAACGGACTCCGTAAATATTTAAAGAAAATAATTGCCCGAATATAAACACTGACAAACGATACAGAGAACACCTGCAGCTCATTCTTAATTATTCCACGCGCAGGAATGAAGGCGTACATCCCATCTAAACTTAAATGTAACAGTAAGGAACCTAGATGGTTAAACGCGGAAGTCAGTATCTCGGAATAATAATAAAGAAACTCAGTTTCATTAAACGGGAGGTGGGGAAATGTAATGAGAAAGTTATGGAGAGGTGTGTTTATGCTCTAGTTAGACCTCATTTAGAATGTGCCGCAAGTAATTGGGATCCTTGGGAAAAAATCTGGCAAAAGGAATTAGATCAAGTCCAGAGAAAAGCCACCAGATTCGTGAAAAATTGTAATAATACGAACACAAGTGTGATAGATTTCTTAGGGGATTTGGACTGGGAACCACTTGATATACGAAGAGAACAAGCAAGACTTTTAAAAAGGTTCAGAACAAACGTGTTTAACGATGACACTAAAGAAATTATAATGGCCCCACACTACGTAAGTAGATCATACCACAAAGATGAAATAAGGGAGATAGATTACAGTACAGATAGATACAAATACTCATTCTTTCCCCGAAGAATTAGGAATAAAGTAATTAGGAGTAAGGAACAGAAGTCATTTTAGAAATATTAAAAACATTTAATGCACAAGTCGGGACAAAATTAAACATTGCAAAGAATTCAGGTGCGTGTGTAAGTTAGTTGGTAGTTTGTGTTCTTGCATGTGTTTGGAGTATAAGGATTTTTGCATGCATGTATACCATATTTTGTTTTTGGATAGTGTAAATTTTTGGTTTTGCCAAGCGGTTTTTTTTCTTAATTACGGGTGGTGCCCTAAAACCCCCCGCCACACGTTCTTGCGGTGCCTTGCGGGATTTGAGTAGATGTAGATGAATCATCTGATTCTACGCAACACCAACAATACGATTCCGCACCTCAAATATATTTTTTATTCTACCCCTTTTTCACCCGGATTCCAGGATTGATTTTGATTTCTATAAGCCATGGTTCCATTTTTTTATGATAAGCCGTCTAGATATCTGCAGGTGACAGCAGAGAAACCACTTGGATTTGATAATCCTAAAAGGGGATAGTGGAAACGCACTTATCGTCCAAAAGCTATATTTTTATGTAGTTTAGCGGTGTCTAGAAGATAGGTTCCGTTTATGTGACCGCAAGTTTCCGTCGAATAGTTATTTCGTCATTTTATATATGCTTTTTCCAGCAAACGTGAACACTATAATTAGAAAGTTATGAATTAAAAATTAAATGAATTTTGCTCGGAGTAACACTTTTTTCTGTACATGGAAACGTCAAACCTTTGATTAATTATTTTCACAGTCAAATCCAAGTAATTCAAGGCACCGTCTGTTTCCAACTCATTTTTGAATTGTATACATAAATTTAAAGAATTGAACAGAGTCAAAAAATTTGCACCTGCACTCACCTTACCCCCTCTCCCTTACTCCCCTACCTGCCTCCCCTCTTGGAGCCAGGTACCTACAAAGTACCTATGTAAGTTGAAAACTTTTTCATGTATGTCACCTGATGATGATGCACAGCATCGAGACCATGGTCGTGAAGTATTAAATATTTATGTGTAAGTGCAAATTAGTCTAACTTGTCCAAGTCACGGATCCAAGTGAGGCAGACATATCCTAGGACAGCTAAGCCACTGCTGAGCGCGTGACTCTTAGACGATATTCCACATTTCTGAATATTACATTAATTAAAAATCGTTATATTCCTTCATTCTTTAACATGTATTTTTTTCCACTAGTCAGTGGTTTAAGAACATCACCAGGAACGTCTAGAGAAAAACCATCCAAGTGTTCCAAAAAATGTGATTTTCTTGAATATGTGGAGTTGTTGGAATCAAGGGCTCAAGCCCTTAATCTGCTATGTGTTGCGTTTTATGTCATCGTCCTTTAAAAATAATCTTTTTTGTCGATTGTCACTTTCTCAAACCCTTATACAGGGTGCGGCAACTTAACTTCCTTTTTTGAAAGCAGTTGAAAAAAGGAAGTTTTGTTGCCGCATCCTGCATTTCCTCTGTTTTTTTCCAAGCGAATTTTCTTTTCGTTATTATTTATTCTGCATCACTCGCTTATTACATTCCTCGCCCGATGTGGACCAAAGTTCAATGACCTCTTGCTCCATTCCTCGGAAAATCGGTGACAACGTTATTATGCATTGCATTTTCCTCTTTCCTCTCGCAACCCTCGTCAGTATAGAAGTACGTCGACGGAGTGACGCATATTTTCTCTCCCGTGGAGTAACTTTGAATTTGACTATCCAACTCTGAAACTTGGGCGCCGTCTCCCATCCTTGTCCCTTATTAGTTTTGAAACTCTTTTGATGTTGCTATCGATTGTCATCATTCAGTAGCGTCAAATTTGCCGTCATTTTGGATTTTTACTGCAATCATGTATGGACAACTGGTACTTTTAAATTTCCTTGGCGGTGCAACCCCTGGGTTGTAATTGGGTTCCTCCGTAGTTTGATCCAGAATTATAATCTTAATCATGAAACTTTTGATAGGATTCCACATATCTCTTTCCATTAAGGCTGTTGATTGTTCGCGTAAAATTCTAATTGATATGAAACCCATAAGTGCTTCATTTTAATGTAACTTTAGAACATATTTAACGATTTAATTACCGCTGGTCAGGAAATTATTGGTGAAATATCAACTTATTAAGACTATTTTAGTCCTGATTTCCGAGCCAGTAGTTTGAGTCATTTTTTTTTATTTGTATTATACGTAATATGTATGTATAATACTAATAACGATAACAGTACGATATGATAACAAGTTTTGGTTTATTGCAGGTGAATTATCTCCATATTGACTTCAGGGGAATGTGTCCAATTATATCCGTTGCTTTTCAAATAAGCAACCTGTTTCTCATTTTTTCTTGAAAATACTTTTACTGGTATATTTTTTTTTTGCTTTTAAATTGCCTCACATATTCTATTACCCCACTCCGTTCCCTCGAGCACCAACCCACTTCGCCCCCACTACACCCTGCAATCGTTTTGTTCCATATAGATCCTTTAGACTAGAAGGAAGTAAGGGTTTCAGCAGGGGACGGGGTCTCGATAACCATGGGATTTATTCGCGTTAAAATCGAATTCCCGTGGAATAACGAGGAGAGTTGAGGGACCTGGAAGTACCAGTCCTGTGTTCCCAGGCACAATGTGGATGAAGTAAACCGTGGATGATGCGGTGAAACCTCTCCACAGGAAACGTCTGAGGTTCCGCAAAGATGATCCCTAATAGGAGTTGCGACGACCATTGAAGAAGAGAGCGGCAGCGTTTTGAAAGCGTGGGGCATGGGTGAAAGGTCCTTTGGGAATGAATCGTGGAAATTCCATCTCGTACCGATGAATGAGTGATGAAATTAACCCCGGGGATTGCGAACCCCACGGACAAGGACGTTATGGTTCAGTGTTCGGGATTCGTGCTCTGCCGGGTTATTCTTTACGGATTAATGCGCACGATGTTTAATGGCCACGTTGGCTAGCGGTCTCGAATCCTTCTTCCGTCATTCCGTTATAGCACGGCCAGGAATGCTCGCTTCACCTTAGGGAATCAAACCAAATAAAACCGCTCGGAATTTGGAGTCAAATCAAAACACAACGCATTCCCCTGGGTTTCTCAACCGTTCATTGTCCACGTATCATTTATTTCGACGTTTCCGAGTTCATCAAATGTAACTCTAATTCCTTATTTTAATATAGGGTAGTTATTTTTTATTTAATTGAATCCACCTTAAATTTCCCCTACACGGAAATGTCAATACTGATAGCGTATTAATGTGAACATATTTCTTACAATTTTTAGAAAACGGAGTAAAAGTTGTGGATAATCATTCCAATGGCTGAGGCATATATTTTTCTCCGATGAGTTTTGTTTTAGTTTAAACATCTTTAATTAATTGACGGTGTTTTATCTGTTAAAATTAGGTTTCTAAGGTTACCCCACAGCTATTCTACGTAATATTATCACTCCTCTGCTTTAATGCATTCCTACGTGACTGCTAATTGCCGTCATACCATCAAAAAAGCATGTTCTCTTCCTGTACCACGCTTACCTAACATTCTCCCTGTAAGTACGGCCTAATCAATTTATTCCTTCCACTTTTCCTTCCTTTATTGGACTTCCTCTGGTAAATTATTACATATTCCCACCATATTTAAGATTTTATCTTTTGTCTACGCCTCCTTTACGAGTCGTTCCCTCCATTTACATTTTCGTTTTCACATCTCACAAATGTGATTCAAGTCATCCTCATGCTTACGGGTATATTAGAAATTTTTCATTTAAAAACCTTACCTGCACCAAATTAGGATTTATTTACCCTCTATACAGAAAGTCAAATTACATATAAATCAGTGAATTATTTTAGAAAAAAATTTCATTTGACACCGATCAGTTTATATTTGTCGATTATTCTATCGGTTGTTCATTTTATCTGTTGGGTAAATGGCTGAATTTTTTTATCAGGAGTCGTTGTTGCACATACTTCGTAAATATTGTGTTCGGCTGTTTCGTTTTTCACTGACGTGCCCTGTATTTACCTTTTCAGTTGTTAAAATGTCCTTTGTTTTTAAATTTTGTATTTTTTCCCTGTTTGCCTTTTTTGAAAAATGCATTTTTATTCACTCCGGCTGCTTCATCAAATATTATTTGCCCTAAAATCACGAGTTTTTATTTTATCCCATTTTGCCCAAGTGGTACCCCGTCGTTAATGACTGGATTGCAGTGCTGCATTCTCATGTGCTCCTATTCCTGGAAATGCGAATCCCCTTCAAAGGTTTGTCGTGAGATAATTTTCCAATTTGTTTCACGCTCACTTCCAACGGTCAAATTGCGTGAATGGCTGCGTCACCGATGCGTAGGGAGTGCGCTGCTTTATGCGTTCATCCACTCGTTCCCGTGCATTTCCAAGCGACTTTATTCTGTTCTATCATTCATCCTGCCCCTTGATTTCAAACGAACTTCCTCCAAGGCCTCTTTTAAGCTCCTGTTGAAAACTAATGACGTTCTGTTTTCATGCTTTCTCTACTTCTGATTTATATCACTAGGCTCGCACTATAGTTTCCCTCATGCATAGCGGTCTTACCACCCGACTCTAACTTTAGTACTCACAAAACACAGCTAAATTCTACGCCAAAAAGATGACGCAATATTTGGCCATAAGCGATCATCAAAAGTTTACATTTTCGAACCATAGATCTGTCCGGAAAATGGTCCAATTTACCCTTTCTAGTTTATCTGTGCGGAATTTTGGACATTTAACGGGTAAACTCATTTAATTAAATAAAAATCCCAATCAAATTTTTCATGTTTCACCGAATTCTCATCATTAGCTTTACCAAGAACTTAAAATTTAAGGAGTAATGAGAGAGAGATATTTTATTTAAATGTGATATTGTGATTCCTTTGAAGGTATAAATGTGATCATCGTTGCATGAAGAAGCATCTTTGATTGAGTATAAAAGGGAAATAGATATTTTTGGTTCTGGAAACGGATCCTTAATAACCGACATTCGGAAATCATTACTGTTTTTTCTTTCATATGCTCTCGTAAAGGGTTATAAAAATCTGTGTATTCCTCTGATTGATTGTTAACGTAAATATGTGAAGAAATAATGGGTGTTTTTTTTATTTTTGGTCACCAATAAATACTAAAATAAGAAAACCAGGGTAGAGAAATTTTTATGTCAAAGGGTATTTCGCGAAGGAAAATCAACCGGAGGAGTTTAAAAGACATATGCAAGTTAACATACACATTTTTTATGGAACATTTTGGAATGAAAAATAGATAAATTCGAATATTATAATGGCCAAAAATCTTAAAAGAGGTGTCACATTGTATTGAATTTAAGAAATAGAATGGCATAATTCTTCCATAAAAAGTTTTGAATTGCAGTAAAACCTGGGTGTCACTGAGGAGATATGGAAATGAAATGATGTTAGGAATGTGAATTTGGAGAATACGCAACATTAGATAGTCGAACAAATCATAACGTGAGGTGTTAGAAAATATAACGTGGGGTGGATGAGCAACAAAGGCTGATAGGCGTAACCAGAAGGAAACTTTGATTAAGCAGTTTTTGAGAAGGGAATCCCTGTTGAAAAAAGTACCGTGGGTTAAAGTTAAAGGAAGGTAAAATGGAGAAAAAATAACTGGAAGACAATTCATTCGAGAGAGATATTTCTTGTTATGAAGAGAAGAGCGTAGAATACATAGAGCCGGGAAAGAAACATACTTGGAATAAACAGTGGCAAAGAACTGATAATGATGATGGATGAAAATTGAATCTCGGTCTCTTGCAACTCATAAATCGAATACACTTTTAAGCTTAGCTAGACACGAATTAAATATCTTGTTTCAGATGTTTTAATAAAACAGAGTGGGTAAATCTAACGTGTATATGAATGGTGGATATCACTTCTTATAAATACAATCGATGAGTTTATTTAATACATCAGGCTGAAGGAGTCCAGTACTTTTCACTATTCATTTTAAGATTGCTCTGAAAGAAATGGTACCCGAAAAATGATACGGTTTTGGGTGAAGTTGAAGGTGTCTAAAGTCAAACGAATTCACACCCGAGCCATTCTGCCAGCAGTCCCGACATTATACCGAAACTTTATGGCTTCTAAGATCTCGAGAATAACACTCCCTTTGCCAGTGAAATAAATACGTAAATCAAATTAGTTTGAAATTGTGGGCCCGTCAGGTTATTCGTCAGTTTGAATAGTGCTCAGGGGGAAGTGATACTTATAGTGGGTGGGAAGGTGAGACAAAATGTCCCAGATGGTGAAGAGTTTGAAAAAAGAGTGTCGTTCAATACCACCACAACCACATAATATTCCAGCGTTCTTAAACTCCCGACTCTTTATTTCCTGCACCATTTATAAATTGAGAGGTTGAAATTAATACCACTATCTCAGCATTAAACTCATTCACGATAGGTACCTATCTAATATATTTAAGTCTTTCATGTAAGTTTTGTATTTACGGTGGCATCATCATCACTGTTTCAATCTTAAGCTAAGTTTACCGAAAACAACAAACAAGTCAATGCAGTATCCTTAGATATCAAAAAAGCCTTCGATTAAGTCCCACACAATGAATTGTTACACAAACTTAAGTGCTATGGTATCAATGAGAAAATAATAAATTGAATTAGAGACTTCTATGTGAAATCGCGAACAAATAGTAGTCATCGATGGGCTGTGCTCAACGGATGGAGATGTAAATTCACGTGTCCCCCAGGGAAGTGTAATAGGGCCGATTCTATTCTTAATATACAACAATTACTTAAGCGCACACGTAAGTAGCGATCTCAGGTTATTTGCTGATGGCACGGTGGTATACAGAGAAATAAGGAGCCAACTAGATCGCCAGCTACTCTCTAGGGGCTTAGACACAATATCGGGTTAGTGAGAGGAATGGGGACTAGTGCATAATATAGACAAATGCCCACTTTTGACATTTTGGAACAAAGGAAGTGGCGAGCAGGGCATAAACTATGCAATAAAGGGTTCCGTGCCCACTACGACCAATCAAGTTAAATAATTGGGGGCAGTTTCGACACCACGCCTTTCATGGGGAGCACATATCAGGACAATATGCGGATTCTCTTTAAATAAACTGGGTTTCATTTAGCGAGTGGTGGGGAAACGTAATAGGAAAATAAAAGTGTTGTATTTTGATCTAGTTAGACCTCATATCGCAAGTGTTTGGGATCCTTGGGAAAAAAAATTGGCAAAAAGACATAAATTCATAAGAAAATACGCCAGATTCGTGAGAAGTTGTAACAATAAGCTGATGAGTGTGACAGACCTTTTAAGGGAATTAGGTTGGGGACCACTTGAGATACAAAGAGAACAAGCGAGACTTAGATTTTAGAAAGGTTCAGAACAGACGAGTTTAACGATGACTTTAAAGGTATTATCATGGCCCAACACTACTTAGGTAGATAATATCACAAAGATAAAATAAGAAAGATAATAGATTAGATTACAGTACATTAATAGATTCCAGTACAGATAGATACGAATACTCATTCTTTCCCCGAACATTCAGGAATCATATTATTAAGGAACTGAAGTCATTTAAGAAACATTAAAAACATTTAACTTACGAGTCGGAGCAAAACTAAATATTGCAAAGAATTCAGGTGCATGTGTATGTTAGTTGGTATTCGGTGTGTTTGCATGTGTGTGGGTTGTTAGGGTTTTTGTATGAATGCATACTATGTTTTGTATTTGGATAGTGTAAATTTGTGGCTTTTGCATACGGTTGGTTTTACTTAATTATGAGTGGTATAGTAACACCCCTCCATACGCTCTTACGGCAACTTGCGAGGTATTAAGTAGATGTAGATGAAGAATAAGTTGCTGCACCAGTACTCAACATACCTCCTCTCCCTAACTCTCCCTACTTTTCTCCCCACTTGTAGCCAAGCTATATACGTGGGTGGTCGGAACAGTTTCCGACTCAGAAATTTTCAGAAAAAATGTCTTGTATATTTGTTAGGTTGGAAACTTTTCAGACCACCCTTGTAAGTGAAAAAAAACTTTTATGTATGTCATATGTTGCCATGATGCGCAGCATTGTAACAATTATGAAGAAGTAAATCTTTATGTTGAAGAGCAAAGTTTCTTTCTCTACCCGTAATCATGAAAGAATGCCACAAAGTTAATCCTGAAACTGTTGTTTATCAAATTTTTCAACCTGGGTTATCTCATTCCACATCGTGAAATAACATTAATAGTACATAGTAATAATAAATAGTACATTATAATAATGAATATAGTATTTGGCTAATTTACCGTCCCATTTAACCGATCCGAATAAATATCATTTAAGGCAAGAAGGAAGAATATTTCATTCAGGAAGAACGTCAGGCGCGACGGCATCTTTAAAGCCCAATGACGGGCGGGGTAACAAACGGAGGAGCCATTTTATCATCTTTCTGTGCAAGTTGAAGAAGAGAGGGGGAGGAAGGAATGTGAGGGTAGTGGAGGCAGGGAAATCAAATCGAAGGCCTTCCAAGAGAGAGGGATGGGCAGGGGTTCGGGACGACCGATTTGGGAGACCTGCCTGTTGCTGTGCTCGGGATTTCGGTGGGGTGTGTACAGAATGGCGCGGGAGGAGGATGATGGGATGAGTGGGGAGGTTAGAGCATTGAGAAAGGTGGAAAGAGAGGGGAGGGGCGACAGAGGGATAGGGGTTGGGAATTAATCGATTGGGAGATGGAGAGGTCGAGGAAGAGCGGAAAAGATGTGTGCGATGGTGCGCCCCCGTCCCAAATGTCGTGGAAACGCGTAAATGTGAGCCGAAACGATAGCAATACATTCTGAAATTAATTCTTGCTCATCTTATTCTAGATTAAGATTTGATAGAGAACTTCATTTTAGGTAATCGTTTTACAAAATGAAGTTCACAAAGGTAATGTGTATCATTTAAACTGTAAGTACAAAGCATGCGAAAGGGATGTAGAGTAAAGGGATGTGAGTATTATGAATATAGAAAATAAATAATGTTATTTGGTGTTTATGAAGAAAATGTAACTATTCAGAATCAAATGTTTAAAATTTCCAAGATATATTGGCAGAGGACGTTCGTTCATCAAGGATAAAATATGATTTGTACTAATATTGATTATTTTCCCCATTGACAGAGGCGATTAAATATTTTCTCATATGTAGCATATTTAACTTGGATATCTTCGAGGTATGATCAATCAAGTTTATATTTTTTAATACCTTTCTCCAAGTGCTGTTCCAATTTCACAATTTATTGAGAGTTTAAGATAATTTATTTATTGTTGGCAAGGCAATTATGAACAAGGAAAAGAATACATGAGAATACCTGCTGATAGAAAGAGTTTCCTTCGAAGTAATTGCTCTGTTGCCGAGGGAAAGGACTTCCATTTCTTCTCTGAAACTAAGCCATAAAATTTATTCCCCAACTGGTTATCATTAAGCTAGGGCTCGTATCTCAAAAATACAAGCCAATTTATGATTCCATGTCGCTCACTCATTCAGAAACCATTTAATAGCACTAAATTTATCCCAACTTTTATTCAAGGTCCATATATGTGATTTAGAACATTTTATTATGCATTCAAGATTTTTTTTGGGAAAATTGACTAACGGCTTCACATTTTACCAGAAGATGTTACTTTTAGGAACGACCAATTAATTTGCTTTTGAAAAAACGTTGAAATTTAGAAAATATCAAATTCTTTGGGAATAAAATTTATATGTTTTTCCCAATGAAGTGGTTGATTACATAAGACATTAAAGACTAAATAGGTATATTCGTTTAATATCCGTTTCCGTAGGTATTTTTTTAGATTTTTAGAAGGTAGAAATTAAGCAAGTTTCTTCAATAATATAAAAATTGTTTTTCAACAAATAAGGATTAAGGATACACTATTTTTTCTTCGATCATTTTAGATATTGAATCGGAAATTAAAATTTTAAGGCAGTTGTGTCTCTCCATGGAAAAAAAGAAAATCTTCCAACATTTCTTTGTGTAATGAATCTTTTTCATGTAAATTTTCGAGTTAAACATTGATTTTTTTGCTAAGCAGTTCAACTACTACTTCCACGCACAAAATGTAATGTTTTGTTAATAAAAATAAAATTTTTAAATTAATCCTAATAATTTATCAGAGTACATTCCGTTTAGTAACCAAGGTCTTCTCTTTCTACACAATTTTCTTTGTATATGGAATTTGGGAGACACCAGTTGAGGCTAAACCTATTTGGATACCAAATCATTTTGTATATATTAAGTTTTTAAGTTCAACAGATTCAGGCTTGAGGTCGTGGAAGTTCATCATAATGAAATAAGGACAATTTGCACTTTTCCACAGTTTATTTGACGTACGACGCGTTTCAACTCACAGAGTCATCATCAGGTACAAGACCTGTACCTGATGATGACTCTGTGAGTTGAAACGCGTCGTACGTCAAATAAACTGTGGAAAAGTGCAAATTGTCCTTATTTCATTATTAAGTTTTTCTTTTTGATAACACGTTTATAATACCTACAGGAGGATTTTTTATTTCTGAAGAAATGTACCTGCTAATTAACATACTAAGCCTCGGATAATATGAACATTAAAAAACCAGAAGTCCATTACTTTCAAGGATGCAAGGATATATTGACCACCCAGGCATAAGTTTTAACCACACTCCGCATCCGGCCTTTACAAATATCAGATCAATTAGTAAAACATTTTTGCTCTAAAACTCCAATATTAAATATCAATGATTAAATATATCAGACAGATTTTCACGAAAAAAATGTTATTGCAATTAATCGAAAAATCATTCAGTGATATTTCTTCCTGCATAAAAGTAGAGTTTGGAATTTTAAGCAAGCTTCACATCATTGGTTTTTAGAAGTGGAAGAACGCACGCAAATTTTCTTCCAACTTTTCTTTTTCAATACAAAGGTATGTAACGGTGAGTGAAATTCCCCAAAATTACCGGTTGAGGGCGCAGAAGCGACTGCCTCTTGTCATGCTAATAGCTCCGGTCGCTATTCCTTTGTCACATCCATCGTCATTACTTTTCTCAACCCCGGGCCACGTGTTTGGGGAACTGATGGCAGTCTGTCTGTGATACAAATACGACATCGACCGATGCTATTGATGTGATTCCTTTCTAAAAATCAAATCTTAGTCACGGCAAAGGTGGGAATCGGGACAAAGGAAAGATAAGAAAGATAAGAGTGAAGATACATGAGTTAGGGGGGAGGGTGGGCCGCACTCGTGGGTTGCGGAATTTAAAGAAATCCAGCTCAAGTGAAGAGTCATGGTAAACGAAAGGGGAGAGAAGCGGTCGTGTGGAAGGGACGGGAGGTTGTGGGAGATGATAGTGAGGGAGAGTTGCGGACGACATAAATTGGAGCCAGCAGAAAAAGATGAGCGAAAGAAGAAGAAAAAGGTAAAGCGAGTCGGTATGGTCCCACGTCCCTCTCGGTTTTCCCCACCCGTGGGTCGAGGGGTAGGAAATTTTAAAAAGGTATCCAGTTGGGATGGGGAAGAGGGGGAGCGTGGGCAACAAACTCACCTTAATTTCTGTTTTAAACAATTAAGGCGCCGCAGCGCGGGCGTAGACAGTTTAGTGGTGGGGGACGGGGAAGGAAAATGGGTTAAAAATCCAATTTCGAGGGCGGAAGTTGTGCGCTAATGAAGAGCTCCTTTCACGTGTATGGCGGGCCGGGGGAGGGTGAAGAAGATGGATAGAGGCGGAGGAGGACGAGAAATGTGGAAGAGCCGGGGGAGGATGTTGGTGGAAGGGAGGGTGCGAAGGGAAGAGAAAATGATAGGCGAAGACGAGAAGATAAGATGAACGGACAGCCATTCCGAAAATTACAGATGCCTTCAGGAAAACGGCGTGAATTGTCACATTTAAATAGCACTTGCTTATATCATGTTGAGATAAATTTGTTTAGCCCATAAGCTACAAAAATGTTTTTTGTAGTCGTACGTTTGTCGTGATTAGGGTAGGTTTTAGATAGATACAAACTGAAAACCGCAACGTTTCTAAGCCTTACCTAAAAAGGCATATCCTGAAATTCCTTATTTTCACAAAACCTTCTTAATTCCTTATGCTTTGTACCTCACTTCATTCCGTTCAGCGTGACTATTCTCTTTGATACCCTACTTTACTTGACTAATGTTCTCCCTTCTGTTACAGTGTTCGAATTTCCATAAAAATACAAATTCTTCCAACAACCCTCTCTCCTCCTTCACCATACCTATTACTTCTTCGTTTGTTTTTCTTTCCCTCTATTTTAACTTTGGAATTCTCCTTCACACTCACATCTAAAATATTCCAATATTCATCTCTCATGTTGTTTAAAATACCGTGTTTCCTTAGCTAACAGAACCACGTTTTACATCAAAGAATTCACTAATTATTCCTCAACACCTATACTCAAAGCCTCTGTTATCAATTCGCTCCTTGTGAAATACGTCTTTTTCTAACGTAATTCTTCTTCTGATGCCCCTACTACTTTGACCACCTTGGTACAAAACATTTGTAATGTAAGTAAACTTCCATCTGTCTCTGCCATTGTCTCTCAATTTTTAATGAATACCTTTTAGTTCTTCAGAATCTATTTACCTTCTTTTTTAATGATTAATTATCATCTCACACCTATCGTTCATTTTTCATCAAGCAATTTTGCGGCGCACTAAACAAAATTTTTAATCCTTTAGCTTACTGGCTAACTAACGCTTGGTTATCCGCAAATTTAATTGATTTAATGTGTACCCCACCAACCTTTATTTCTATCTCCAGCTCTTTCCGTACCTAATTTGCCATTTTCTCCTCTTGCGTGTCAAAAATCAAGAGTGACAGAGACAGATTTGACTTACCACTCCCTATCGTTGTCCATTCCAGCTCTCCATCCGCCATATACACTTTAACAGCTTAAGACGCCTAGCACCTTCTCAGTCTTCTATTCCTCAAATCTAACCTATTTTCTACAATACCCAATCAATTCGACACGTTGTGCTCTATGAAACACCTTATTGATACCCACCCAAAAACTTGGTGAATACAACTTTATTGTATTCTATATTATATTTTTTTATCTGTAACCTTATCACAGTTAAGTCTTTCTCCATTCCTATTCCCTTCCTGAATCTTAGTTGATCATCCCCTAATAAGTAGTTTTTTGCCCTACTCTTCATTCTTTCATTAGTGAAAATTAGTAATATCTTAGCTACGAGCAGAGTCAAACTTATTGGCTTCATATATGACTGCCTTTCCCTTTTTTTCTATTAGAGCTAACACCGATCTGATAGATCTCCTGGCGCGATACCCCCTCATAATTAAAACTCATCCTTAAACATTTTCATGCTCAGGTAGTTTTGCAGTAATTTTATCTACCCTGACATCGCCATTACCTTATTTGATTTAATTTCCCTTAAAGCTTTTTCTATCTCGCAATCAGAAATCTGAGCCCAAGCTGTCTTCATCATATTTTATTCTTCTTCATCTTCATCATATTTAGGTTCAAACTTTCGGGTTTGATAACTTTAGAATATAGATTGTCTATATATTTTTTGAGTAGGTAAATAAAAATAAAAGTACGTCATTGTACATAACTTCATATTGGTAAGATTTCGATTCATTTGCATGATAAACAATAATGTTTCTTTCGCTATAAAATATGATTGATTAGCGCACAAGTTTTATTCATTTTTTCTCAACAACGACAATTCTAATTCCTTTTCCCTTAACAAAAAAAAACTACTAAATAGAATTTATTATTTATAATATTTACTTGTTTTCACATCTGACACCATATTGGCTTTTACGTACTTTTGTATATCAGTCTTCATTATGCATTTGACATTATATACTTATTTAAACTGCGCCTCAATGCACTGATCTTAGAAGATGAGATAGATAATATTTAAAAAAAAAACCACCACCTACCTTGAAAATATGATATAAGTATTTTTTTCATTTACAGATGAAAGACAAACTGAGATAATTAGTCGCAAATACTTATGAATCTTGAGGGATTACTTCGGCACATAGGTCGAGAAAGCTAATTCTCAATTCATTTTATCCTCTCTGGGTAATTTACCACAGTTATCAACCTGAAATTGGATTTGTCGGGTGAGAGTATAGCTCAGGTAGTATTAAGCCCAACAACGTGTGAAATTCAAACATAAGCGTAGGGGGAGCCGTCTCTTTTCCTGTGCCACCTGTGGTTTCCCATGATGATCTTGAACCAGAAAATCACACAGCTTGAGTGAAGTTGAGAATACTTAAGAGGCGTCCTCTGGAATCAAAACCGGATCTTTTGCGCAAAATTCGAACGCTCTACCCACCGAACTACCACGTCCCTACAGTGTAACCGTAAGATAAAAAAAACTGTTTCCCAAACTTCAACATCTACATGACAAATTGGCAGAAGTTGGAAGTCTGAGTTTATAGACCTTGTACTAGACAACTGAGTATATCTTGAAGAATGAGGCATAACTTATGGACAAAGCCATATCTATCAATTAATTTGAAATAAAAAAAAAGAAAATTACGGAAAATAATTGTTGCTTTGTAATCATTCATTAATAAAAGTACTTTTTTTCAGCAACACATTTTATTATGTTCACATTTGCTTAATTTTCAGTTTCAATCTATTTCTTATTTTTTCAAGTCAGCTTAGGACAAGTTTTCACCTACCATTTTCATAAGTTATACTTATGAAGATAAACTTATGAGTAATATTTTGCAATCGCAAATTGATAGAATCAAAATTTTGGTTAAAGAGTTAACATTTTTCAAAATTCTAGCACTTAATAATCGAAAATTGATGGCATTGAACACACGGGAGAAAGCTTGCTGGTCTGGATGAAACTCTTCATCGATCACCACAAAAAATGTGTACTTAGAATATTTCACTTCATTTCAATGTTGGTTTTGTTTTCATTCTTCAATGAAGAACTGCAACTTTCTCGTTTGTGAATTCTGTTGGGAACTCCATTTCTTTCTGGAGAAGAAGATACTTGTTCTTCATAACACCGTCCTTCCCTCAGTACTCATTCTAATTCAACTTTTGCATATTTTTTTAATCTTTATTTGAAACCGTTATAGAAAATTATCATTTAGTTAACGTTCCCGTTAGGTCAAATTGCTCACTCTTTAAAGATAGGTTCAGAAAGAAATTCAGCTCACCTACTTTTAAGAGTTGGCCAAATCCTGCAGTCTTTGCATTAAAGTTGGATCACTCATGTCAAGTAAGTCTTCATGAAATTTGTGAGTGATCTGAGCGAAAATATTTATTTTGAAGTTATAGATCAAATTAAACATTAGTCTCATTACACCAAAAATTTCAATCCAGATGATGTAACTAAAGGGTTCCGTGTTGGAAGAATTGGACGCTCTTAAGTAAGGAAACTTGAGTGAAAGACTGCTTAGCAACGCTCCAACAATGCACTCGTACGTTTCACTCCCTCTGCTGTTAGGACCCGGTTGGTAAATGCCACAAGTTTGATTTCACAGTTTTTATGGTTCAGTCATGTAGAATCTTCAAGAAAGGACGAGTCGTTCAAAAAAATCACATTCGTACGCAGGATTATGTTCTATACCACGTAGGCGTTAGTTTTCAGACTGGTCAAAAAGTTATTTGCAAGGCTTGAAACACGGATGTAAACAGTAAAAGTGTCCCAAATTTACCTTGGGCACGTTTACTGGTTATTGACGAATGATTTCTCTTATTAATGACTGCTAATTCTAAAAAGGTTTTACCTAATAGATCTCAGTAATCACTTTACTTGCTTCAGTAATCTCTGAAATGAGGACGCTCAATTTTAGATGGAAACAAAGCTAATTCTCAGATGAACCAGTTTACACGATCTAGCTTTCCCTTCAAATATCGATTTTTAAGAATGGTAAACGCTTCTATGTTATGTTTTCGTTGGCGACAGTTGTTATTGAAAAATAGCGTTTGTTCTGGCATCATAATCGGTAGTATATTGAAATTTTAGGTCTTGGTTAGATCTTTCCGTAAAGGAAAGGGATACTTCCAGGATTGGAGAGAAGTATTTAAACAATAAATCGTTGACCAAATGACCCTTTTTCAAATTCTTTCCGATGTTCAGCTCTTCCCACTTGTCAATCCTTCTTCCATTGTCCATTTAATGTATCAGTTCCGGGTTAAAATTGCTCCCAAGATGTTCTTCCCACAGATTCTTGGCGAAGTGAGATTGCGCGAGGTCACATTTCCTAAACCAGTGTTAACGTTTCTCCGCTCATATTTTTAATGATCTCCCCTTTTGGCCTATGTAGATAACGCTGCCCCTTCCCCCAAAATAATGGTATAGAAATGGATCGCAACTTGACTAATTTGTACCTGATGATGACGCATAAGCGTTGAAACTAGTGGTACCAAAATAGAGAAGAGGGGAAAAGTACATTGTGTTCTTAATTTAATGAACATTGACTGCCACAAAGTTGAGCCGGAAACTATAGAATACATTAGTGAGTTAGTCCATCTTGGATAGGTTCCGAAAGAATTTAATGCAGAATCCGAGTCTTAATACCAGAAATAATTAATATTTCAGTTAAACACGAACGTTTAGTTTAGGTGACGATACAAAATTAGCATACAACAATAAATTCACTTGAATTAACAAAACAAGATGTCGTGGAAGCCGTGTTTTAGGATTACTTCGCTTCGGGGACGAGCGCATTCCCTAGAACATTTCTTCATATGAGCATCGATTTGACCACAAGGGTTTATGGTCAATTCAGGACACTCTGATTGTCTCCTGAGTCGTCTGCGCTCATATTGATTTGAAAAGTGAGTTCCGACGAAAATGCACTTTCAATCAGAGTGGAGCGAAAAACATTCTTCTTGGCTCATTTTTTTCCTCCATCTTGGCAATTTCTATCGCCTCTTGCGCCAACCCACAGAAAGAGAGCAATGCAACGCAACAACGCGGGAGGGACCCGAGAAGTCCAGAGGCGTCTTCAAATCACCACAGAAGTATTCCCAAGCACCTCAAATTGGCACTAATTGGTTAGCTTCATATCATTCTTGATGACCCCAGAGATTATACTAAATATCGTTTTCGAGTGAATTTTAAATGCTAAATGAACCAAGTATAGAAACATTTGTCAATATATTCACTTAAAGAGCTAAACAAGTATCACTGTCACAGATTTTCTGGTGCTTGAAGCAGAGCAGGTGATATCTCCACATGACTTTATTTTCCCTCGTAAATTCCTTAAGTTTTTGTAAGAACCGGTGGCGTTGGCCCATGAAAAATGGCAACCCCATCCGATTTCTCTAAATGAAAAGACCATGAAACTGACTTGACGCACGGACGGCTTTTGGGAAGAGTAATCATTACGCCCCAATGTCGAGTGTCTCGTTTTTGCTCTTCTTTGAACAAAAGCTGACATAAGACGGTTGCAAGGGGGGAGTATTAAGGCAGGGAGAGGAGGCCCGGTCACCGTGCGTTAGATCACCTCGTCGCCCGCATATTTGTTCGTTGTCAGATTTGCCTCGCTCGCCTCCTCCCGATCCCCTACCCCCCCCAGAAAGCCTTTGGCTACACGACGATAAGCCGATCACCCGGGAAGCAGAAAATTTCTTTCACTATCTCGGGGGCGTAATCGCTTCTCCCAAGCACCAGAGGCACCTTTGAGTTGAATTCACTTGAAAATGCGATCATTTTCAGTCATCTGGGGTTTCTAGATGATTTAGTGAATCCATTCCAGTTTATTTAGGGGAAACAAGAATAATTTTTTTTCAAGAATGTTGATACTTTTGTTCTTGTCATCACAAATCTGGAGATATTTAGGTAGGATCATAAATACCCCCTGGTTGCGTTTCACAGATAGGATGTAGAATCCTAAACCGGTAATCTGTGCCTGGTGAGTTTGGATTTCGCCAAAGTGAGGTTTTACGGGACCAGTGGTGGATAAGCTGTGGATATTCATCTTAAGACTCTCCCCATTTTGGTGACAATAAATCGTTACCGATACCTTCCGACCTGGATGTCGGTTCCGAGGTCAAGATGCATGTTATTTTTTTATTTAGTACCTGATTCTAGTGAAATCATCTAAGTACTTATCAAATAATTTCTCGCGTTCATTTCACAATTGGCTTTATGAGCTACCTTGGTTACGAGTCATTCGAAATCCGTATTGATGGCTAAGAACAAGGACTCATTGATCAACCAAAATCTCTGGATAATACCACTTTAAGTGGGACCATCTGTTTCTTGGCACGTTTGTTTTAATTTATATTTGTTCTTAAGACCGTACTAGCGATTATTTCTCTCTTAAACCTACTCAATTTCTTCCTTTTTCACACAACAGCCAACTGCTAAATATCCTCAACGTGGCTCTTTCCTCGACCGATCTGCTGGCCGTCCTCGCCCTCTAATTACCTCCAAAACTGACACAGATCTTTCACCTCCCCACCCCTCTACATTCCCGTGTGCTCAAGTCTCCCCCAGCCAGAACACACGTTAATCTGCGACGCAAATTTCTTATTTGGCGCTCGCTGGATTTGATATCTCTTTAAGCAAACCTAAGTTCCTTCCAGTATGATTCTCATTCTCCTAGTTCGTGTCATTTCATGTGACATCAGTTATCACGCGGAGAATCTGCCAACCGTACAGCGCTCTCATACGAAGTGTCAAGGCTCAATTTACCAAATTCTCACTCGCAGCGATTGCTAAGATTCTTAGTTTCCTTTTTTTAATGCGGTATTTTATACGTAGGCATTGCCACGAGCTATCAATCCGAGGATTACTTTATTGCAAACCTCCAAACTGTCCCATTCCCAGTCAATTTCTTCATTCTCTCAAGGTATCTTTGCCTGTTTTCATTCATTATCTGCTTTTTAATACCTCTATTTTATCACTAACATCTTCACGCTATGTCTTATCACAATAGCCACGTCTTTATTTTTGTTGCTACTTCCTTCAAGTTAACGAACGAATGTTTCTGAAGAGTGCATCCCTTAGTCGTTTTCTTCGTTTCTTTCCTATCTCCTGAATCTTCAAATATGTTGGTTAGAAATTATTATGTCTAAATATGCACCTAATCAACCGAGTCCTTCGTTTTTGATTGTATATAAAATGTATCTATTCTCTTTTATTTCTCCTGACACTTTTTTATTACTTTTTATATCAACCCTGCTTGTTTTTGTCAACTTCCTCCAGGTTCACATTTCCATTTACACTAGATTGATTCTTCCCTCTTTCCTGATTATACATATCGCATATATATAATAATACAACTCAGTCAAACGTTTGGTGAACTTTTTCTTATCTCCATGCTTATATGATAATTATCATATAGTAGCAAGTCCTTATTGTTTGTAAAGAAAGGATATCGCATAGAAACTCTGTAGAGGAACTCGGGTATCTTCATTTAAAGTTCTAAATAAAGTTTCCTTTATATTCAATGGCTAACGGACCGTGCGATGAACGCTGGACTGTATTCAACTCTATAATGTGTTGAGAATGAGAATACGATTGAGTTATGTTACTCGAAGTAATTCATTTCTGATTTCATAGTTTATTACAGAGGCCATTAGGCGATGAAGAAGTCGTTGCAAGGATCCAATGATTTAGCCACTACGATTATCGGTTTCCCATGAGTACTGTCTGCTCTATGACATGCGAATGAGGTTTACAATTAAGTGGTCAATTTTTTTTCCGAATCCAACTGACCGATTAAATACATTCAAACGATTCAGGCGAGATGCAGTGGAAGTTCGTCATTATGATAAAAAGAATTTGGAATTTTCCACAAGTTTAAGTTTACACTTGTAAAAAAGTGCAAATTTGTTTTCTCACAAGACCGATTAAATGGAATTTAGTTTGAAAGGTTATAAATGTGTAATAGATGCCCACTTATTGTTTGTAAAAGTTACTTTAAAAGTTATTTTAAAGTAATCTTTAATGCAATTTAAACAACTATGCATGTATTTATTAAGCCATAGTTCACATATAATAAAGACCATTTCTAAATCCATAATAAATAATTGTAAAGTAAGGAAAAACGTGCCAATTTCTTAGTTTTTTATTGCACTACTAATTTTATCCAAACCATTTTAAGCCACAAAATTAGTACATGGTACCACTTTATTTTTTCTTTTATTTATCTAATAACTCGAAATTTAGGTTAAAATACGCCGTGAGGAAAAATATTAATTTATCACAGTCTAATCTTTTCTATCAAATATTTCTCTAAAATGTTTTCATTCAAGGCCTCCCCCTTTTCCCGACATTTCTAGAAGTATCTCGTGATACTTCTAGATGACCTCTCTCACTCTTACGTACTCATGATCTCTTAGCATTGATGTTCAATACTTTGCAATGAATGAACTTAAGTTTTACGACAAGTATTGAAATAATTATTGTGATTATTATTGCACCAATTATTTCTGGTAATCATTACAACTGTGATCGTAATAAGTAGTTTTCCATCAAATATATTCCTCGTTTTATTCTCTTTACTGGGTCAATCAAAAAAATTCCGCATTAGAAGATACAGATTGTGGTTCATTGGAAAAATTATGTGTCCAGAAGTTATCAAATCAAGTTTATCTTCTGTATTTATTGGAATAATAATTGTTTGGGGAGGTGTTTGTGATTAATTTGAGACCAATATAATTGCCCAAATATTTTACTGAGCTTTTTTTCCGAGAAAATTTTCATCACATAACGACGAACGATTGCCCTTAAAGACGATAAATATCCTGAGTTTCTCTGGAATTACTCTAAAGAATAATGACTGGAATATGTGTTGCGATAGGTCGCTTTACATTTGGGTTAATGATACACTTCTCACTAGAACCTCTCGGAGTACTCGGAATCCCTAAGTGGGAGAATCGGTTTGAAAACGCCGCGCCCTTCTTAGGTTGTGAATTAATCCTATGTAATGGTATTTCAGCGTCAATTTTGGCGATGCACTCATGAATGGTGATTATTGAGATAAAAATAAGGTGGAAAATTAAAAGAACAACCTCCCGTTGTGGTATGATAACTGATTGTTTATCATAAGTGGAAACAACTTTCCGTAATTTCGTGACAGTAAGAATTTTAAAAAATCTGGAGCCGATGCGTGATTCTTAGACGACAATTTTGAAGGGTACGGGAAGTTTACAATAAAATGTTGAACAAATATTGTTGCAGATGAAGTTTAAATTAGGTAAAATTAAAATTATTAGACAAAATATTCAAATAATTTAGACCAAATAAATATTAAGATAATGTTCAAATTTATCGTATGAATTAAAATTTAGATTAGTTCAAATGTGTGTATATTTAACTTTATATAACGTAAATATGGTTGGAAATCAAAATTTTGTTGACATTTTAGGAGTTATTTATATTGCATTAAAATTTGGAGAAAGTTCAAAATCGCACAAAATTAATCTTAGATAAAATGAAAATTAAGATATAATTACAATTAATGCAGAATTAAACGAAGATAAAATATATATTGAGACATAATTATAATTTATAGAAAATTAAACTTACGACAAAATTAATATTATATAAAATTTTCATTTCAATGGTAAAATTACGAAAGGGGGGCATTGCTAAATAAAGCTTGATAATGGAATCAAAAGTCAATGAGGAATTATACGTACTCGTATAGGTCAGGGTTGCTCTTGAAGTAGAGAGCATTGTCTCCCTCGCTCCGAAACCGGGTCGGCGGCGGAGTAAATACGGAGGCCGCGAAAGGCAAATTTGGAGACACTACAGCCGCATTCAGGCATATAGAGTCATACATGCATTCCCCCCGCGACGTGAGTCGGAGGGGGTTATGAAACGGTATTTGCGATGGTGGGACATAACCCAATACGCGGTGCTCTTTGCCCTCCACTCACCTTGGGGTAGGAAAACGTTCTTCCCTCCTCCGAAGGCCATGCAACGTCCATCCAATCTCCTCACCGCCGCCGCTGCAGATTCACCCTCTCACGCATCACGGTCTCTCCGATCAATGTGATCAGAGATTGGGAATGAATAGCAGGGGGACAAGATGGTGAATGTCTGTGAGGCGGGCTGGGGTAGAGTGAAAGGGGGTGGGGTAGAAGGAAAGAGGAAGTGAAATGGGACGGGAACTTGGCCCATCGACAATGCATCCTCCTCTCATCCAGCCATCCGAGGGAGGGGTACCATTAGTGGCAATCGTCCGGACAAATACGAATCGAAACGCGCACAAATTGCCACACTCCTATCCCACTTCAGCCGACCCAAACACCCCTTACCCGTCCATTACCGCAAAATATCCCTCGGGTTCTCAGAAATCACACTCCACCACTATCTCTGTCCCACCCCAACCCCTCTCCCACTATTGGTCCACAGATGATTATGACTCGGATTTCCCTACATTAATATCTCATCCCACGGGTCGAATTCTGAGAAAACGTCTAATCCAAACTCAAACTGCAGTGTATGCGACTACGCTTAAACACGGAAAACATCGGTAAAAATAGCATATGACGATTGGAGTTTACGAAAACAATTTTTTTTATCGTTTTGATGGTTATTCCATATTAATTAGGAGTTAACTCTTTCGTTTCATTCGATTAGGTTGGTGCGGTGGTTACTGAAGTGGCTTCCCATCCCTAAGTTCATGGTTCGAATCGCAGTTGTGGAAGAATTTTTTAAGAGCCATCCAGATCCTTCTATGGGGTACTTACTAAATGAATGAAGAGATCTTCCAGTAGAGCACGCCGTCCATCGGATGGGACGTTGAATGATGGACCCTTTGCTGCCTTCCTTCAAAAGTAAGTCACTTCTGCCTTAAAATTTCTCAATGTGCTTCCATGAGTATATATAACTAAGATAAGTAAATATATGTGGTTAATAATTTTGATCTCCCGTTCTTGTTCAAAAATATGCTGCTCACTGGTCAAGTTATCGAAGTGAAATGATACTATGTTTCATCCAAACCTGCCCTATATTCATTTATCATTCCTATTAAAGAAGTATCCATTTTCGTGGATTCTTGTGTAGAACGTATCTTAAAACATATTCATGCGCACTTTTACTCTTTCAGTATAAAATCCCTAATTATTGTCATATTTCCCGAAACAAAACTCGCTCTTGAACATGAGGAATTATTCTTGTAAATAAATTTGATAAGATTTATTGTCAGCCGAATCAACGGGCCCATTTTACCTTCCTATTTCTAATGGTGCAAATGTTTCCAGTTCTATCTCACCTCCCCTATTTTCTCTAACCTTAACTTGGGAGCCGAGGTTGATTTGTAAGCGAAAGGTAGACGTATCGTATAATTTAAAATTCGGAGACCATCTTGCCTTCCTGCACTTAACGTTTCATTTTGATTGGTGTTTCCGTGCAGCTTTGAGAGACAAACAATCGCGCACTAACCGCTTTAGAGTGAAACTTTCATCTAGAACCGTGTTCCATTTCAATAAAAATTCTACTCGCACGTCTCTGATAGGAGTTGTGGAAAGGATTTGACCCGCGTGACACGAATGTGGAACAAGAGCGCGCTAAGAGTGGCGTTACGGTTCGAACGTCAAAGGTCGTTTGCCGAGGAGTAGGAGGAGGGTGAGCGTTCGTTCGGTGGTTCCTGCCAAGAATGAGGGCCCTCCTACGCACGGAAACACCTCCAACCCTCCACCTTTAACTCTCACCAGGAGCCTGGTGGAAGGATCTTTCGGCCTCGGTTGAAGAGTCCTTTTGCGTCACACTTGGTGTAACACTCTTCGCACCAGGGGATATTTTCTGTCATTCGTTTTTCTCACTTATGATCATATTGAATTCTCCCATTTCACATTCACAATCCTTTTTGGAAAATGGAACTGGGAAATGCTGCAGTTATTAGATCCTAAATCCTTTTCTGGTTTGAGTTCATTTCATACAAGTTTTCATTCAGTTTCATAAGAGTTTCTTCATATGAAATAGTTATTTCGAAATTCTATGGAAGTGTCATCATCACTCGTGATGATCCATTTATGAGAAATATGATTTTTTTCCTCGTTCCCTTTACACTGGAAGGCCAGATAGATGATGGAATGTACCCTTTGATTGTACTGGTGTTGGCCATAGTCTATCAGTAATGTCGCATGAATATAATTTCTGAATAAAAAATCGATACACGATAACACAAATTTGTAAAAGGTAAAAATTTGCTTTCCCAGCATTATGACAGCCTGGATTTTTGAACTCCAATCAGATCAATGGCCACTAGTCACCCAAAGTATCTGCTTATGACTACCAGTTTTGACACGAATATTGTTCCACCTAAAATAGATTTTGTGAGATATTCTAATTCTAAACTCCCTCAATTGTGATAACTTCTCGAACACGTACGTAAAAACATATCAACACTGTTATCATTTCTTGTTTGTTCTCGATCACCTCAAAATATTTGTAAATGCGTAATTGTCAGGTAAAATCTTGCGAGATAATAATGGAAATCACTACTGTAACACATTTAAGTACTAGCGTACATTTTTCGCATGAATTCGCACAAGAAAATAGCTTAAGTGAATTAACAGTAGGAGGCACATGAATTTTAAAGTATGTAAATCAAATCCTTTAGTAAAGTTTTCAGTACCAAATTAAAAGCGTTACTGTGTTCTCGTTCAGCATTATTATTTAAGGTGAAAGAGTCCAATAAAACGTATCACTTGATCCAAACTAAGTGCTTTTTCCTCTTTAAGTAACAGAGTTATGTCATTTTTGTGTTTTTTGTTTCGATTTTCTCTTGAATAGGTATTATGTAATTAATAATAATAGTTATGTATTATTAATTGATTTGTGCCATTAAAAGTAGGTTGTTGATCGACAGATACTGAACACGACTACATTTGTTAACCTCACCTAACTAGTCATAAACTGTCATTCAACACTATAGTAAATTAATCTTTCGTATACATTTGACCTCCATTGATTACCTCCAACACGCCCATTCTTTCTCTACACTTTCCTTACTTGCCTGAAGTACCTCCCATTGTTACAATTCACAGCATTCTATTGCTAGTTCAATTGTTCTGCTTACGCCTTGCTCTCCTTTTTTTAATACCTCCCAAAATCATCTCTTCTCTCCTACCATGCAGCACATTCTTATTTTTTTCCATTCTATCCATTTCACCTTTCCAAATCCTTTTCAACACCAAAATTTATAAAGTGTCCAACCTACGCCTATCATTCTGCTTCAATGGTCATGTTTCCATGCCGCTTCCTCGCTTCATTATCAGGTTTTTACGAGACGTTTCTTGACATCCTTGCTCGACGTTCCTGTCATCAATTCTTTCCTACTGGTTAAAGCTTCTTTTCCTTAAGCAAATCTTTTTCTTATCCCCGTAATTTTTTTGAGAAACTTGGTTAAAACGTTGCCAAAATAGGTAATATATAACTAGGCATTGCTAGGGCAGATTAGTAATCAGATCAGGTGGAACTTACTCTAGGTTTACTAATTTGCATTCCTAGTTTTTGCTTAACGTAAAAACTTATAAACTATCTATTGTTAATTCTTAGTAAGTAGTCAAAAGTATAATGTGGTATCTTACAAGCTCGTTGCTGTTTAACAGCTTTATATCTTATATTTCTCAACACGCTACCTAAAAATGTACATTCAAAACGAGAAAACGAGAGTGCATTGGAGAAAAGTCCTAGTTTTGCAAAAGAGTTGTGATTAGTAAATATCTTATTTATGAAAAAATGAAGTCCAAAATGTACACAGAGCCAGTTTGCATGATCGATAAATTATTTAAAGGAAATAATTTCCATTTTTTCAGCAAGAAGATCGTTTAAAATTTTATATTGGATGTTTTTTACAAATTTGAAGCTAGCCAAAGCATCTGTATTCTGTTAAAGAGATAACTTTAAACAACTATCCATATTCCGTACCGTAACAAAATTTGACTCCAATGAAAATGACTCTCAATAGTATAAAGTTAAACGTAATTTGACCATAATATAATACTATATCTTTCAAATGAATATTAAGATAAATTAATTGTAGTATAGGGTGCGACTTTTTTCGAAGCGTTTTTCGTTTGTATCTGTAAGCAAAGAGAAATAGGTAACACATTGGTAGTACAGTTCATAAGTCACTACAGTTCATTAGATATAAAAAATGTCAATGTCCCTCTCGGTTAATAAATTAAAGAAGAGGTATTTAATTGTACAATTAATCTTGCAGTTACATTCTGAGTAAAATGTACGTTACGCATTAAGCATATATTTGCGAATTTCTTTTAAAACCTGACCCGGAGGTCCTTTTTAATATTCGTTTTTGACCCTTCGATCAATGAATTTACAAACCTTCGTATAGCGGGATAAATATTTTTTTTTGAGACTCCCGATTGACCTGGTCCTAAATATTGGTGACGAGAATTGAACGAGCTGCGTCCTCTTGGGATTCGATTGTGGCTAAACAGAAAGATTTGACAAGAAATCCTCAGAAGAGAGGACATCAAAGAATGAGTTTGTAAAAATGGTCATAATTTGGTCCCAGAGGAGTGTTTTGCTTACTGGTGGCCTACTAAAAAGTTATTAGACCTTACTCCTAAGATTTTGGAGACGACACGATAATATTATTAAAATATAAATACTATATTTAATTTCATTATTATAATGCAAAATTAATTTTTAAGTGATAATTATATGCATGTAGTTGATTATAACAAAGATATTATATTATTTTCCCAAATCATACGATAGTTACTACTTGTTGTACGTATAGACGCATGATTGTTTATTTTCTGATTGGACAACTTTTCCAATTCGAGATTATTAAGTAACATTTATTCATCATAAAAATATATCAATTTCAATATATTTACGCACTAAACGTGTTTGAAACTATGCAAATTTTCTGGATAAAGGTTCCCGCCTAGTTCTTCGTCGTTACGCCACTGTTTGGCTCCGCCGCTCAACACATGCCTACAGTCTCTTTATCTTTCCTTCAAAACCCTCCGCCACTCCGTCCCTCATTTCCGCATAGTTCTCCGGAGCGAAGTTTGCCAACAGCTGTAGCGTGAATGTAACGTGCTCTCATCCACACCCTACACGCTTCATTCGCTTGCATGATTCAGGTGAACGTGGATGGGACGGCCCATGTGTGTGTGTGTGTGTCGGAGGTCGTGAAGGGATTTCCCGTCAGATGATGGGGGTCACGCGCGGGACCCGTCCACCGAATCAAATTATCCCGTTTGTCGGTGGGCCCCGGGAGTCCACTGAGGGTGACCCTGCAAGATTCGGTGGCGTATTTATAAAATATTCTTTCCTGAAAATAATGCCCATAACTGTTTAAATTATAATTTGCATCATCATTAGCTGTGATAATTTTTATAACAATATTCACTGTGATGAATTTGAGGAAGCTAGTGATACAAATGTATGTTCAATCGGTGACTAAAGGATATTTGGGGAAGGACCATGGATTATATTTCTACTCCAGATATTTTTCTTTGGTAACCTTTCTGCGGTTTAATTTTTATCAGCTTTCGACTTCGATTTGATCTTCAGGTTGTTTAAAATGTTATGCCTCCAAAATTCGAAGCAAAAAACCTCCGTTTAAGAAACCATGAAATTTAACAGTAGCACAACATCAGTTTCTATACATAATATGTTCACGAAAACAATAAAACGGAAAAAAATTAATTTAGAAGTCGGCAAACGAGTTCCACGCGTATGCAGAGATGAATGTTCCATGAAATAATACCGTTGTCGTCGTCGGCATCAATAAAATTTGAAATGATATCAAGGATTAACACTGCCCTCTTAATTGGACGTCACCTTACAATGAAAGCAACTGGTTTAATATTTCACGATAACATTTTACTTTGGGAGCACATTCTGTAGATGATTTTTGTAGCAATTTCAACCATGGTAGAAAGCTGGTACCGAGATCAAGGCTCCGCGTTCACTCTCGGCAGCCATTATCTCAAGTGTAATGGTGTCAGCGGGCACGAGATAGCGCGCGCCACCAACCTGCTAAACGACCAGCATGAATGAATGAGCGGATGCGTCTCGGGTCAGATGGGGAGGGCGGGCGAGTTCGGGTGGCGCAAACTAACGTGGGGGATCAAAAGGAGAACTGGGTACAATGCTCGTAGTGAAAGGGAGGACGGGCGGCGGACGCGGGGAGTATTGGTCGCGAGAGAAAGGGAACCATTGAACGGGGAGGTCGCAATTCCCACCGGGAGTAATGTCCATTTTGGAGGCGAAACAATAAAAAAAATCCATTCTCTGAAAATGTCACCTTCGTTAAATGGACGTGAACCGTACTGTCAACGAACTTCCGCCAAGAGAGAGAGAGAGAGAGAGTGGAGCGAATTTATCTAATATTAATTAGTCGGTGTCGTGGTAGATATTACTCTTTTTCAAAAATACAAAATTTTGTTTTAGCTTTGCGAAATTGTATTGGTGAAAAGCAAACAAATAAAATTTCGTAAGTACGTAGGCATTTCTAATCTAAAAAATGATTTCATCATTACGCGACAATAATGATGTATTATTTGGTATTTGTTTTTACATTTTCAGGATGGAGATTCAAGATAGTGTATTGGATTTTAAAGTAATTTCTCCTGGAGTAACGAGGTTCATAATTCATATAAAACTTTTTCGGCTCCATTGTGCCAAAATATTTTTCTCCAATATTTTGAGAACATATCAGATTCTTAATCAAAAAGTTAATCACACAGAATCGCTGGTAAATTCTCCAAACTTTTTGATGAATAGAATGGGCAAAATTAAAGAAAAATGGAAAAACTCCGAAAAGACAAAAATGATCTGTGATTGAAAATTCTGCATAAAATTTTACAAAAATAGGAAATCTATAGAAATCAAAAAACCAAAATAATAGTTCAGTTCGTGAAATCCTAAAATGTCTATCAATCAATATTTTGGACAATATCTCTCCATAGATTCCGTTTCACCTTGATAAGCATTCGGGAGCACTAAATCAATAGGAAAACGATCAGTTTGATATCCTAATAACGATTTAGATATACAAACACGATTTCGCGAAATGATTCTAAGGCGTTATATACGTGGGCGTTGCGGATATTGCGTATTTCTCGACTCATTAGCGCATCGCTTAGTGCCTGAAAGTTTATCCGATATCGGGCATCGACAACAACTATTACTCTCTCTTATCGCCACCGTCTGTATTGACATTTCTCCAGAATGGATATGGATTTCGTTAAGCAAAATTTGACGTATTGAATTACGTGAAATATGAAGATACTTTCTGTTCCACTGTTTCCCAATTACTTCAATTGCATTATTTATCTTTACAATATTTTGCGGATCGGGTAGATTGAATAGAAATAATTTTCTCGTGCTGCAATTGAAAAATTAATTTAATTTGTTAGGAAGGGGTAGGTGTAATTGCTAATATTTAATAGTAGACATCGATAGTATTTTAGTCGCAGTTACTAGGGGAGTGGCAACCGACAGCTGAGGTTGTGTCAGTAGGGATGGATGGGTAATTTAGAAGAGGTTGAATTTTTACGGAACGGAAGAAGTGTGGATAGAAACCCAGGGTTGATATTGGTCTACTCTTAACGAAAGACGCCAAGGGATTCTGAATGTACTATATATTCCCTTATAAAGGAGAGTGTAGGTACTCCAGCTGCAGTACCTCTACATGGCATTCAAGTAAGGACTGGTATACGTCTGCAAATTTTCGAACGCCAGGATTCGAACTCAGATCCTCGTGATGGATAGTTAGTGAAGTACTCACCGGATCAACTCAATCTCCTTCTCAATTAATGCTTTAGAGTTGTGGAGGGCATTCTCATACAAAGGCACTGGGCATTAAGACATACTGATCCAATGCACCTCCTGGCATATACTTTAAGTCAGTCAAGGTAACTTTAGTAGAATACACCAAAATGACGTCCCAAAGAGTTGTTTTTCCATTACTACTTCACGCCATTCAGGAGACTTAGGTGCCTGTTATCTTAATAGCAGCGGGTAATTTAGTCAATCTGTAGTATCTCTTGGTTGATATCCATCTAGTGATGGAAGTCTCTTAACAGTACAAGATCTTAGCCCCTCGGCCTGGAGTTTGGACTGCCCTTAACCCCGCCTGGTCTTCCAGATATGGAGAGTACTGGAGGGCATTCGCCGCCCAATCTCCATATTTCATGTTGCGTAGGTAATGGGTAATATTGATAGTTTAATAACTGGTCACTAATTTTGTAATTTCGTCGGCAATTTAATTTCCAGGAATGTATTTGTGGCTTGGCATGCAGGAAAATCCAATATAGTCTGTAAGTTAATAATAAATTCAAAGAGCGTTATAAACTATTTTGTTGGTATATTGCACAATTTTAATTCATACGGAAATACAGCTATTTTATTATATTTTATAGATATTATACCTGTATTTACTATTTAAGTTCATTTTTTCAGTTAGCTAAAAAATGCCAATTTTTGTTTCGCGAATTGGTCTTTGTTTGTCGATAAATTAATATTTACTGGGAATGCACCTAAATTTAAATTTGAGCGCATGTATATTTTGATTAACCCATGAAGATACTTTATTATTTTCAAAAAACTGTGGAAAAAAATACAATGTCCACTACAAACAACTGTTCTGTTTGTTAATGAACTGAAATATCTTATATTTTGATACTTTTAATGCACGTATTCGTTGAGAATCTTTTTAAAATGCTCTTCTGGTATGTTTTTTTTTTCATTTTTATGATGCGTTAATATGCTTCATGAACTAATTTTATGGTCAATACCCAAATACCTTATAACTTCATGTTGTATTCCACAATTGAGATTTTTAATGCAATTTTATTCAAGAAAAAAGGCTCCACAAATTGTTTTTTGACAAATGTAACCATTGTTCCTCGGTACTAAGTGATCACATGAATTTCATTTCTTAATAATAATAAAAATGCCTTTCCCCTTGATGGGCTCAAAATAGTTCAGATTTGAGCTAGCAGCCATGTATCCGCAAGAATTGGTCCATTCGAGTCCGCTTCGTTACGGTAGGAATTCTGTTTTCAAGGATCAACTCCGAAAATATTTAAACGGTTGAAAGGTTGGGAATGTTAAAACGATATGGGAAAAAAAGAAAGAGAAATCAAAAGACAACAAGTAGGATAAGGAGACAGTCGAGTTATTTCATAATCGGATCATGCATTTCGCCGGAGCGCTTTACTGCATTAAAAATAGAGGTAACGACGACGATGGATTTTTTTCTCTTCTTTTATTTTCATTTGTGTCCGCTCGCTCATTTTCATTTGGACGGCCGCTGCTGCCATCTCTCGCCTCCAGCCGAGACTCACTCTCGTGACTCACTCCCCTTCTTTTTCTTTGCCTCGTGCAGCGAGCAGAGAGATTGAGGAACAGACGGGAAGGAGAGGAAAAAGTGGAAAAGGGTTCCTTTTCATTCAATCCTCTCCCTCGACTTCCTAATGACGAGTGTGTGACACGGCCGCGTCCTTTCTCCCCCGCTGCCTCCTCCCCTTCCCTCCCTTCGACCCCTGTCTTTTGTCCTCCCTCCCAAACCCATCCCTTTCCTCCCCCCCCCTTTTCCCCCTTGTCCATCAATCCCGCCATCCGACCCCATCCCCTCTTCCCCTCCTCTGCCCACGTCTCACTCACTCCCTAACTCCCTCTCCCCATTCGTATATTAATCCAGCGACATATTCTGACGTCCCGCATTGATATACGTATTATACCCTTTGTAATGGTCTTTCCTCAAGTAAATCTATTAATAGATTAAGAATTCACGTCTTTTTCTGCTTTCTGTGGGCTTTCATAAATTTCCATTATATTACAATCATTTACTCCCGTGGACCCGGAAAGGGTCCACGGGAGTAAATGATAGAACAAAGGGTCGCGTCTAATGTTGAGCCCTCTGCTGAATCATAATAATGTTTTTAAAGTCTCGGAAAGGATATTTTTTTCTACATTTCTGCTGATTTAGTATGATGTAAAAAAGTTGGAAAATGTTCTCCAGTGTTGCCTTAATAAGATAATGTTTTTCATCATTATGTGCGACGCGAATTCTTTAAAGCCACCTTACTGTTGATGCGCATCTGCATGGGGTGCTGGGAATTTATTGGGGTGTATAATGAATTACATTTTTCCCGTTAAATATTCAGCGCGGAAGGTCAGTAATATGTTGGGACAACGTAAATAGTGATTACCATAATTTAAATGGTTTTAGGATTTCAGAAGCGTAAGAGTGCTTTTAGGATTGATAATGAGTACCGAAAGCAGTAAACATAAAACCAAAAATTATCCGAAAATATGTGCATCAAGTTAGATTCCTGTAAACATTAAACTCCGCATTACCGGATCGGAGATAGCTAGAACTTCTCTAAAAAAAAGAAAACCTTATCTTCACCAATTTCGTCCACGCCATAACCTAACGATATCCAACACATTTAACATGTATACCACCTGCTTTCCGGGTAAAATATAAATTAAATTTAAATCAAAAGTATTATAATCTCTTTCCAAAAATAGTGAATCCTTTTATTTATCCCCCACCTCCTCTCGAAATCTCCGCAAACATGTCCACCCTTCGTACCCTTTTGCATTCTGTTTCTTTGTCCATCCTTTCGACCCATATTTTTCCATCTTAGAATCCCGTCCACAAAGCCCACTCAATTCTTTCACTGATGCCGCTGCAAACCCTCCACTCTCTTCTCGGCCCTTTTCCTTCATCCTGTCTCCAGTTGTCTTCCTGTATTTATGAAGATGAAAGGTCCCATTTAAAGGTTTACCAGAAAAAATATATCTCTAATTGAACTTCAACCATATGGTCACACTACTATCGGCTGCTAAAGATAAAATGATAATTAACAGAACTTAATCATATTTAGGAGAGATGAAGGGAATGCGCGGAAGTAATGTATATTAATACCCCTGTATATGTAGGCCAAGAAAATGATGAATTAGAGATATATTCATATTAACCTAATTTTTAAACAATCTCTCTATATGTATAGTGGTATCCCTTATTGAAATTAAAAAGGAGGGAGTAGTGTGAAAAACCAGTTTGGAAACATAAAATAGTGTCAATCGGGGCTGTATACAAGGTAGGATCAAAAAGTAATGGGACTGAATCCAATTAAATTTTTTTATTGAGCTATTCGGTACAAATCCTTAGTCTTTAAAATAGCACCCTTGATCTTCAACACAACGCGGATAACGTGATTCCCACTGAGGGCTCAAAATTAGACGCCCTCTTAAACTCACTTTCCGGGATCTCCTTCAGAGATGCCGTCACGGCCCCTTGGACGTCTTCTACGAAGCTGTCTCGGTTTCCGTTGAGCCAAGCTCCTGCTTGAGCCGAGGAAAGAGGAAGAAGTCCAAGGGTGCAAAATTTGGACTGTAGGGGGATGAGGAATTGTTCCGAATTTCCTGGAAAATTTGCCCACGATTCACATTTTGTTCATCACTCCGGATTCTTGGCACAAACTTAGCTAACACCTTTCCCATGGTCATATCCTCGATAATAGTCTTTTGGACGCTACCGTACGAAATTTCTAACACATCAATAATCAGACGAATGTTTGTGCACCGGTCAATGTTCAAGAGCGCCTTTAATTTTGCCACATTTCTATCAATATTTGAAGTTGACGGGCGCCCAGCTGGTCGCCTTCAACGAACTCCCGCCCCTCCAGCAAGAGCTTATCCCACTCGAGCACTGCGGCTCATGGCAGCATTCCCGTAGGCGTCCTTAATCATTTCGAGGGCCTTCGTAGCGGTTTTCCGGAATTTGACGCAGAATTTGATGGCGTAGCGCTGCTCGAGATTTTTCTCAATCTTGGATCGCAACGACATTTCTTAACAGTGTTTCACGGAAATCTACTTGGTTACTCTCCACCTGCCTGCAGACGATTAAATCAAAATATCGGTCTATTCGGAAGACTCCCCACTGCCACGCACATGTAATCCGACCATTCTCTACAGCTCTGTTTGTGCTACAGAAGTTCAGTCCAACTACTCTTTGATCCTACTGTTTCTGCAGCCCACTTTACGTCAATGGTGTTTTAGTTGCATATACCCAACGGGATCAGGTTTTTTTTATTTCCGTTTTATGATAAATTAGCTTGATAGTAGTTGCAAGTTTTTTTTGGGGAGGCGACCGATAGCTAGGGTCATTTGCGCCATAAGTGTTGGATGAGAAAGGAAGGGTAGAGAGAAACCCGGCGTCGACATTAGCCTACTATTGTCGAAAGGCGCCAAGGGGCCCGCAGTTTAACGTCTCATCCGACGGACGTCGTACTCACTCAAAGTGCTCTCCACCTCAAGTAGAGATCGGGACACCATTGAAAAATATTGGTCTCCAGGATTTTAACCCGGGCTTGCTTGGGGGGAAACATGTACGTTAACCTACGCACTATCCCGATTTCCTATTCGCTTGATTTTAATATAAACAATCAGTCGGGGTAATCAAGTTTTAAAAAATTTCATTTTTCTTAACCGGTACCTTATAACCTCGACATGAGAAAGAATATTTTACCTTTATTAATTTATTTCAAGGAATTATTTTAATTTAGGGTTAGGAAAACAGCAAACGCTTTCCTTTGAAAATGTTTTATAAACGTTGCATGGGCTTCCAATTTCATGTAGAAAGTCACTTTAAACTCGATATTGGTAGAAGTTTCTCGTTAACATTCTCAATTAGGTCAGGTAGATATCAAATTACGAACGCAACTTTGTCGCCAGAATAATGATTAACGTCGTATTGTAAAAAAGAGAACATAGACAAGAAAGAAAGGATGAACTTCGAATCATTGCACTATTAGTTAAACCTTTTTAACATTTATCTAAAGACAAAATCACAAATGGAAATTTAAATAAACATTTTTCAAAAACAAAGGCTAAAATGATGAAATATTATGTTTTAAATAATAATTTTGTTTCCTGACTCGAAATTGGGAATACTTTTGCACGTTCAAATGAGTTTTATTGGCCATTAAATAGGAATTCAATACTGTTCTTCGGATTTCCGCATAATTGTAGTGTAACTCTATGATAGAAATAAACAGCAAGATAAGGTTCCAAGAAAACGTCTAAAATGTAATAATTAGTCCGGTAAATCCTAAAAAATTATAATGCAATGCTTCTCCACCATAACCACATCACTCGGCCTATAATTTTGTTTCTGTATTATGAGAAGCCTTTTGAAACATGAATTTAACCAAAAAATACGATGCGGTTCAGCCTATCATGCATAAAACCTGTAATTCGGATTTTCCAAAATGACATATATGCGATCAATCATTGATTGCATGATGCATGAATGTACTAAAAAGGTTTACCAACCCAACATAAATGAATGCAGACCAAAAAAGAAAAATAAAAATTATCAAATAGATATCAATTAATCACCGCGTACAGCGCACACTATGAATAATAGGTATATCACAATTGAATTAAATCATATCATTTTAAAACAAAGCAAAATTTAGTCAAAATAATCTTTATGCGTAAAAATGTGGTTGTGGAAGTAAATATATCTCAAAACCAAAACCATTTCTCAGAAAAATGAGCAATTACACTTTATAGACCATTAACTAAAAAATGATAATATGTATACAGACTAAGTGAAAATAGAATAAAATTACATTGTAAATATTGTTCTCTCAAAAACAAGATAGTTCGTAAAAATAGTTCCAGACTGATCGTTTAAATAAAGGAAATAATGGTATTTATTTACATTTTTTGGAGAGCATTCTATATTTTGCAAGTTGTTGCATAAAATATCCATAGTATATAATAAATTTTTGACTAGGTTGTTACTCCTATTACGCATATGCTTTATTTTATTAAGTTGGAATGCTATACATAAATATTTCAACTCAGTAGTTTATGGATAAATACGACCAATTTAAGCGGTTTTCAAAGAGCCATTGCCAGCTAATTTCGTTCCAATAATAACAAAAATGCACACTTATCACATGCTTAATCATAAATGTATCGGATTTCAGTGTTTTTTTATATTTGTAGCTTATTAAATTTGTCTTATGTGATTTAGTCATTAATATAGAACTATAAAGACACAATGGTATTATTATTTTTATAGTCTTCTATATAGTTAAAAAGAATCATTTATCGATTTTTTGTTAAATCAGGATATTTATCACTTTGTCTTGCATTTGTTTAACATGTTCATTTCAGGTTAAACTGTGGTGAAAAATTACTCTAAGGTTATAAACATCGTTGGCATGATTAAATTCTGTCCCAATTGCTAGTATTTTCGGAACTGAGTCCGCAGTTTTTTTAGGATCTTAGAACTAGCTATCATTATGGACTTTGTCTTTTTGGTATTTATAGCCGAATAGTTCATTAATTGACACATATTCAGAAAAAGGAAATATATCTTATTTTCATTCACTGATAGAAGTGATAGCCTCGTTTTGGTGAGAGTGAAGGTATATCTGGAGAGGATGAGCAAAAAGATGCCACTTGCAGTCTTTTAATCATTTAAAAATGTCGTGATAATAAACAATAAATAACAAAGAGTAATGAATTCCTGTTTGATTCCGCGATTGATAAAAACTGGTCCAGAGCACTTTCCGTAAGATCCTTTGGACACCTGCTGACGTTGAGTTAGGTAGATGTAGGTACAAAACCATAAGAAGGCTAAAATGGGAAAATTTTAACTCACTTAATTGGTTCAAAATAATCAAGGCGTTAACGAATTTAATGCTTAAATAAAGTCAAAAAACTCACTATTGTTATTTTTTGCATGTTTATTGCAGTCCTTATGCCTCAAATGACTTATATAGGAGCGGACTGGATAATATGATCCTTCCAGAACCCCGATTGGAAAGAATAGAAGTAATATTAGAGGGCAAAGAAACTCTTAAAAAAATATTTATATAAGTAGAATAATGCATCACAATAAACGGAATTAAACCACTAACAGCAAATATGTCAGCAAAAATAAATTCAGACTTTGATGGCTCATCATCCAAATGAACAGGAATCTTACAGTTAAGACTTATGGTGTACGTGAACATTATACGGTTCATTCTTTCCCCGAACAATCGTGAATCGTAATAGTAAGAAACCGAAGTCATTTTATAAACATTACAAACATTAAATTTACAAATCGGAATAAAATTAGACATTGCGAATATGTCAGGTATACGTATGTTAGTTGGTAGTTTGTGTGTTTGTGGGTCGCTGGGTCGTAGGTGTTTCTGCTTGAATGCCTATCATATTTTGTTTGTGAATTTTTTGGCTTTTGCATGCTTTTTTTCTTATTACGGGTGATGCTCTAACATCGCTCGCCACACACCCTTGCGGCGTCTTGCGCGGTATTAAGTAGATGTAAACAGCGATACCACCATCAATTCAGCCAGATTAGTCATTACGGAGTACCTGATAATCATCAAGTTTAACCATTTCATTTTCCATTTATTCTTTAAGGCAGTTTTCATTACGGCTGGCTTAAAGATATGGTAGTTGTTACTGTAAAGTGTTTTATGAACCCATCATTTTGAGAAAAAGGGATTTAGCGTCAACATGGCTTACACGTAAAGGTTTTTTGGAGGTTTTCTGATATGAGAGACTAGAAAATTGGGAGATAGGAGAGAAAAACGGGATGGATTGACTTCTATCTAAATCACTTGATGTTAAATATGACCAGCGTAATTACGTACGAGTATGATGATCCTTCTGCTTACATTCTTTTTTCTTGCAAATACTATCGTATTTATGAGTCACAGCTATTTTAATATAATATCTTTCTTCCACTACTTAGCATACATTTTACGGTTGAATTTACTTAGAGACTCATGCATGTGGATATCAAAATTAGAGTCCCAACCAAGATTTTCCATTGAGAAGTTTCTTTTAGCTCAAAACGCGCCAATAAACTCATGTACTCGATAGCATCAAATAACGCTCACTCTAAAAATTGGACCACGGTTTAGTCACTCATGTATATGTGAAACTTAAACTACGTAAAAAATCAATATTTTCTTCGTCAATTTTGTCTCATAAGATGAAGCACACTTGACTAACGGAATCTACCGTCAAATCTTTACTCTTATGTTGAATTCTGTGTGTTCCCACAAAACTCGTGATACTCAACTCGTCTTTCAACAGGTTTTAACCGATTTTCCAAATAGTTTATTGTGAATGGTTCCACTTCTCCTCAATTTTCTCATTTGATTTCTCTTTCCTTCTGCAAAGTATGCATCATAGAGCCAAAGCATTTGCATTTTCGATTCTCACTGGAACTATGACGCCATCTGTGTGACGTCCATTCAACTTAGTTTCGAAGCACCACATGGCAAATACCGTTCAACAGCACTGCAGTAAAATTCACACATGAACATTTTTTCAATGTGCGTGAGTAGAGAAACTTTTTTTCAATTTATTAACATGCCAATTTAAATCTTTTGAAATTTGTAGAAAGAAGTTTAAGCCTTAGAGCATCGAGAAAACAGCTCTAGAAAAGTACTCTGAATGTGACACTTTATAAAAATGAAAACTGAAAGTACCTGACGTCTCTATATTTTTATGCCCCAGAAAATGTATGCGGAGCGCAAAGCTTTTTTGCGCGTTAGCTGCATTTATAATTTGACGATCAAAATCTTAGGTCGAAGAAAATGAATGAATATGCAAAAAACGAGTATCACTTCAGCCATCACTTCTTCCCTTCCAATGCATTTGGCCGATCTATAAATAGTAAAACTATGTAAAGAAGTATAGAGGATGTGTTTGAGGGAAGAGGAAAAGGAAAGAAAGGGAAGGAAAGGGTGATGGAAGAAGTTTATAGAGGTCGAGAAAGGGCTGAGAAAAAGGACAAGAAGGTCTCGAGAATTGAGAAGGGAGGAGGAGACGTTTTGGTAAGTCGGAGGACCTTCCCCACGGGTGCAAGTGGAGTGGCGGGGTAAGCGGTGAGGAGGGCGGAGAAGGAAGTAAAGTTTTGGAAAGGAAAATTGGAAGAGTTTATGGGAAAAAGAAAAGAGAGGGTGGGAGATGAGGGTTGGAGGGAGAAGATTGGAAGGTGCCAGGACCTAAAAAGCAAATCATATAGCAGCGCACATTACCTTTTTTTATTAATATGTATGCATGCTTATATTCATGACCCTTATAGTGCTATACTTTGCACTTACTGCCCAACTGACTTGAGATATCAAAAATAGGTATACAGGTGCACGATGAATTTAATGACACGGTAAAACAGCAAGATATGCACAAAAATTTCTACCAAGAGGTCAATTTTCCTTTCTAATAAAAAGTTAACTTCTTCCGAACGAAATTGCTTTTGAATCATGTGCCATTTTCAGTCGCTGTAAAAAGAATAGTTACTAAAAATAAAATGCAAATAAATTATCTGTTGGATACATATCACTATAGGATGTGGAGGATGACTTGAAGGCAATGGGAGTTACAAGATGGAAGGAAAAAACAAGAACAAGAACTGAATAGAGGCATATAATAGAGGAAGCCAAGGCCCACAACGGGCTGTAGAGCTGCAGATGATGATGACATATCACTATACCAACCTGGTGAATATAATACTAAGCTCTTCGTGTCACAGGTGTGAAGATAATAAATTCTTAATAAATGGCAGAAAAATGCAAATACAACATATAAGGTGTGATAAGCAGAAATACCAAGAAGAGCTTAATTTTCATGACTTCGAATCGCCATCGGGTAAAATAAAAAGTTCTATTTTTCTTCAGAACGTTATTTTGTTAAAAAAAACGATGAAAGTTATAGATAATAATTGGTTCCAGAAGTGAAAAATCGAAGCAAGCACCGTCTTTTCTTTTTGTTTTCAATGCGGTAGTCCAGGGGGTAAAGCGTTGGACTACTGACCGGAGGGTCCCGGGTTCGATTCCCGGTCAAGGCACTCTAGGCACCTGCAGCTCCACCCAAGCTAGTTGACTTATTGCGTACCAGATCTTTCTGGGAAACTATAACCGGCACAGGGAAAGGAACTGGTCCCCCTACCCTGATGTGGGAATATTCACACGCCATCGGGCTTAGTACATGGGTGAGCTCTACCATCACCTACTAAACCGACCTTCGGGTTGATTACTGTTTTTATGGTTTTTATATATACATATAAGGTAATATAAAAATTTATATATATATATATATATAACCTTTTGTGAAAGTCTCACCGACGTGAATAATAATGTATATGAAGTTAGCACCAATCGACAAAGACCAAAAACACAGAAACACACAAGAAAAGAAAAGAAACTCGCTAGGTTTCGAATTTTTGGTGGTCCACCTACTAAACTACTACTACTTCGGTGGAATCACCTACTAAACCGACCTTCGGGTTGATTGCTGTGTTTTTATGGTTATGTGAAACCTAGTTGTTCATCATTTCATGAATGAAATAGAACTTCATGAAATGAGAATGAAATGAGAATTTCATGAATGAAAATACTTTATTATTCTGAAATGAGCTCGTAGTTTTTCGGGGTATTTCTCCCTTTAGTACCACGCGAATCATTTCTTGAGAGATAAAAGTCTCTTTTCTCAATTTACTTAAAAAGAGTAACCCCAATTCGCAAATCTAAAGAGAGGAAACGTGAGAGAAAGAAAATTTTCCAGGGTGTATAAATGCGGGAAAAAATCACATGTATTAAGTGCCAACAAAAGTCAACAGTGTGTGATGCTCTAGACTCTTCTTTTTTCTTGTAAAAAGATAAGTGTTTCTTATTGGTTTCCCAAGCATGTTTCCTCAGCCTATTGTGATAAATAAGTTGTTGCGAGGACACGAAATAAAAAAAGATATAACGCTTCCCAGCGAGTTAAATAGCAGCGAAAACTTAACGGCAAATGTATTCCATCCGACATCGTCGTGCATTACAGTTTAGAGTACTTAGCAGTGGGAGTGTAGTAGGGATGAAGGTAGAACGGAGAGAAAATATCAAAACGGCTGTTTGGGAAATCATTGAGGTAGGTAAGAAAAGTGGGAGAGCTAAGGAGTGAGCCGAGAACGGCGGTGGCCTTTACTCGGCCGGGGAGAAACAAAGAGGGAGTTGGAGATAGAAAGTGGACAGGCTACATTGTGAGAGCTGGGGGAGCCAATGGGGCGAAGGCATGGAAAGGAGGAGGAGAGAGAGATCCCGTGGTGGTTGTTTGATCGGCTGGCAGCGAGGCCTTAGTTGCCCTCTCCCCAACGCCACATCCAATATTGACCGGTTCGCCCCAGTCATTGAGCAACTCGACCCTCTCCAATCTCCCGCCCCTCCCCGCCCCTTTCCGCCAGACTCCTTCTTTTCCTTCGGCCGCCCTGTCACTCTCCTCATCCATTGTTGCCTCTTCCTCTTTCAATTTCCGTCGTCACACCACGAACCAACTCCCCTCCAACTTTGCTCCCTCGTTAAAAAGAAATCGGTGCCTCTGGGAGATGCGCATTGACTTCGACCAAAAGCGGATTCGAATCATTATGGTACTTTTCTAGCTCAGTCGTGTAGGTACCTGTAGTCAAGGAACCCGTTCAACTCGCTCATGGGCGAATTTTGAAGCATATTTTGCTTATTTTTTCAGGAAGATCTCTCCATATATTTCATATGCTCATATCCTGATTTCCCCGGCAGAATAAAGCCAGCTCTGATGTTTTATTTTCCTGACATTCCAGATATTTTTTTAATATCTATCACCCTTATTTCTTTTTCCTCAAATTTATCGCATTTCTCCGTTTCTCCCAACTGGCAAAGATTTCATGTGTATCTTCCGATGAATATTGGAATTGCACGCCACTTTTTAATCACTGCGGTGATTATTTTTCTGATTACCGAACGAATTTTTTAAATTTCTGCATAAGATTTTAAAGCTGGAATTCGTAAAAACACTCTCGCAGGTATGAAGTATTATTTGTGAATAATTTTCTGTCAGCAGAAACATGTTTATTTCATTCTATTATACTTATTCATTCATCGATTCCGTTCTGATCTCTTCTGATGGTGAGCACAAGCTTCAAAGTTGAAGTTATCATTTAAAGCAATAGGAGTGAGAATGGAGGCAGTCATGGTGGCTATAATAAGAACCTTAGACTGCACTGGGGGAGGTTAGTTCTGTCATTTACGATCTATTATATTAACCCTCCAGAAATGACCTCTTTGATGGCCACGTACCACCGAGATAAAAGTAAAAATTCTAGTCATTATACAACCAGTGTCACCTTTGTCCTCTTCCCACTGGATTTTCTTGTCTATAATATTACCATAAAAGTAATTTCAAGAGAATAAGACATTTATTACAGTTCTTACTGATTAGTTTATAAAATACAATTTTCCATTCTGAGTCGATTTACACCTCTAGATAAAAAAAACAGATTTTACGCATCCTTTGGCTTCAGGGATGGAACGAGTATTTTAATCGAGCAAGAGATACTAAAAATAACAGAAATGAGGAAAGTGTTGACGCTCTCTTTTTCTCGTGGATGGTTTAAGCCCATGTAATTGCGTAAAGACCCGATTTCTACTGGGATCTCATTTTATTGCCGGGAGTAACAAGTGCCTGCTAGACACATTTCTCCACTTGGGAATCCGGTAGCAATGGGAAAATCGCTCTCAGTGAGTGAACTTTTACGACAGCAAACTATTATTCCTCACCTAAAAGATTTATTTCAACTAACGCAAACGATTGTTTTTTTTATTTATCCCAATGTGAGTACTCTTCTTCCTCGTAGCTCACTGTTTGAAATGATTCCTGTGATATATTTGGTTGCAGATTTTTATTGAAATCCCGAGTGACTTTTATTTTCTGAGCAAGGAATAACCCTTTTTTATTTCATTACATGTTTTCATTAAATTAATACATATATTGGATGGCATCATTCTCTTTACTTTCCTTATTAATTATAATTTGGTGGTGCACCGTTTTGGAAGTTTTTGATTAACATTATCAATTAGATTTTAATTGTACACTCCTACATTTTTTAGCATTGTCTAACAATGTAAAACCTATGGCACCCTACAATACATCCCTCCCTTCATTTTTCTCAGCATCCTTACCCTTTTACTGCCCCAAGGTTGCTTGCCTAACGACCTCCCTCCTATGACAGTCTTCGTCAATCAAAGTTCTCTGCATCCATCTTTCCTGCCTTCTTTGTATTTCTCCCAACAACACTCTCTCCTCCACTGCCATACCTAGTACTCCTTCGTTTGATTTCCTATCCGTCCATTTTACGCTCTCCATTCTTCTCCACACTCCTTCGTCATAAGCTGAAAGTAAATATTTTTCTTAATTATGTTTCAATATTTGGGATCATAAAACATTAAGTATCTAATATATGCCGTAAAATTAACAGCGTTCTAACATATATTCATGGTTCCTTTCTTACCCATACAATCAACCACAATTCTAAACACTCCTTCAATTTGGTGAGGGTGAAAGAAAGAGAAAAGAAAACTTTGCACTTCCACACACTTTTAATATAATACGACCATGGTTTCGATGCGGCGCATCATGATCAGGTCACCTGATGATGATGCGCCGCATCGAAACCATGGTCGTATTATATTAAAAGTGTGTGGAAGTGCAAAGTTTTCTTTTCTCTTTCTTTCACCCTCACCAGGAAGGAATTTCACAAAGTTAAGCCTGAAACTGTTAGCTTAACTCCTTCAATTTTGTGAATATTCTGTACCAGAAACTCAAAACAGTAACTTTTTTAATGTGGAATGTTAGATGAAATTATAAATGGGAACTTAAATTCCTGTTTTTTTTATTGCGGTAGGAAAAACTAAAAACAAAGGTATTGCATCCCAATAGTTTCCAGTGGCGAAACTACACGAAATCACTCTGAGACTAGTTGTTTATTTTTCGAAAAATACGCATGCAGATGCACTGCGCAACATGTGCGCCTACGCACTCAAAATATAAATCGCTCATTCAGGCATATAAATTGAATAATACGAAACTAATTTGTTTCCAACTTGACTTCATTTCCTAGCTTGTAGGTATTCCCTTTTTGTATGCTGCCAAAATGTTTCATACGTCTATTTGATATAATAAAAAGGTTATTAAAAGTGTAATAAAATTTTGTTAGCTACGTAAAACTATCGTTAAATCGTACCAATCAGAAATCCATTAGTAGAGGTGGACAAATAAAAAGAGAAATAGTCCCTGTTTGTATTTTTGTGTGAATAAATCCATCATATTTTTTATTTGTTGCAGCATTAATTATATTCTTGTTTATTTTCTTTAGTCACGGATAAAACGAGTAGTTTACCATAATAAATGGACGTCGGAATTAATTCTTTAATATCTTAAATTTGTCATTTTCTGACTTAACTGTGACTATTTCACCGTATTTTATCTTTCCGAGTATTCGTGTTTGTTTGTATGTTCGTAGAGTTATTTAATCTCGAATTATTTTTCTGTTCAGGTATTTTTTTTTAATTTTCCCAAGAGTTTGTCAACTAAAATTCAATTTGAGGTGGTAAAATTCTATTACTAGCGCTCAGATAAATACTAAACCTGATGTTTTGCATTTTCACTTTGAGAGGATTTTTTTATAGTTGATAAAAAGTTGGCAATCGAAATTGACACTTGTCTGAAAGTAAAATAATTGCTTTAATTTATATAATCCATTGGACTTTTTAAAAATTTAATTTTTATCAATGTAGAGGGAATATTCCACAAGTTCTGTAAAATCCGCAGTACTCCCTTTAATTATTCCTTTTATGATATTTTTTCGAGCGACTTTTAATCAGATCGTTTTCAGCCTATCATTAAAAGATGCCCATTGGGACAATGTTTTTAACATAAAAAAGCTCTTCGTCTTTTTTTGGAAACTAATTTTCCAAATTCTTTAATTATAGAGAATTTTCCAATTCGTCAGTTCCCATTTTTTAAAAAAATCATCTAATGTCTCATCCAGGAAATTGACATTTTTGTCAAGAAAAGTCGACTTTTTTCGCACATTAATTGAATGTTTCCTTATTTACAAACAAAAAATAAATAACTATTTCTACGTCCGTTGTACTTAAAAATGTTTTTGAAAAATTATTTTTGCTTTTGCATGGCAGGAGTAGATCTTTCATAACGGTAAGAAACATATTCTTTTATTTTATGAAGAAACGATTTACTTCCACAGGTAACCTCTCGTTATAATATCACTTATGATGTTATTTTGAATGCAAGTAGGCAGCTGAGAGTGATAATAATTTTTTCTTATGGCATTAATTTCACGAGCGCACCGTTTTAGAATGTTCCCTACGTATTTCTTGAGCGTTTTTTTCATTTGATGTAGATATAATTTACATGTCAATTATTAATTTATTCCTGATAATTAATGTTAGAATTTGAAGTGAGGACGCAACAAGTGTGAATGAAGCTATGTTACTACTCTGATTTTTTTTTAAATTAGACATTGCGTCGTTTGCAAATACGTTCACAGGTCTTAATTCTGTTTTAAAGAAATTTCACCTCCGTAAAATAACCACATATAAAATTTTTTTCCCAGAATTAGGAAAGGGACCCGCACCTTGTCGGTAGGGAAACAAGTGACGTCATTTTTGGTCCTTCAAACTTAAACATTTTGATTTTCATTAAAAGTTCGGGGCGAAGTCTTATGAGAGAGGTGAGAGGAGTCAACCTTTCTGGAATTGAGAGCGAGGGAGTGAGTAGTGGGTATGCGAGTGGGTGGCTGGAAGGCATCCGATGGCAGCGTGGGGGGCGAGGGAAACAGTCAAATAACGCCCTAGAAATACAACGGGAGCGAGTTTTTTAATCGGTCCCACCTTCTTTCACCTCCCCACCCACCACCGGCCGCCCTTTCGATATTCGACTCCCTCCTTCCGTCCCTTCCTCTTTGCCGCAGCAACATAATTTCTCCGCCTCCTCGCCTTGTTCACACCACCGAACGGGCACTTGTGTACACCAACTTCAATCACACGCACACGCAGATACACTAACGTTCGCTTCTACCTCGTCTACAGAGAAAAATAAAATGAAAAATATACAAAATCAAAGCATGGAAATATGTCCTTCGCCGATGTTCCCCGTAAATAAATTTGCGAGTTAATAATTCGAAGCCGCCGTTCTTTTTTCCGTTCACTGCAGGAGTATGGAGAGGGTGAACATAATTTCCATCCTCCACGAGGAAAATTCCAGTTCCCTAGGTCAGTTGTACCCCAGTGTTCTTCGTGCCGTGAGGTGAGGCCTACCGCCGCCACAACGGGAGGCGTTCTGTGTCCAAAGACAACCGCCCGTTACTGTACTTGACATGTGGCACTGTGGAGGTACAACGCCATCTCGTGAGCTTCCGTACGCGCGTAGGCATAAAACTCACGAGATGGCATTGTTGCTCTTTCGTGGTCAGCCGAAGTATTCTAAAAGTTAATTTTCTTCAGAGATGTCAGGGTTTTCATTTTTTAAACTCATGTCTCCGTTGAATTTGAAGCCAACAGTATTTCCAGACGAGTACACCTTCAAAATTCACATTAGAGTACAAATGCCTCGCATTAATTATCACAGCCGAGAACAGGGTACAGAGTATGATTATTTTATCAAATTGTATATAGACTGAGATGCATGAAAACTAAGTCTTTTTTCTAAATATTTTACATGCAAGTTGAAATTAAAGTTGAATTGAATAATAAAATTGAATATTTGAACGGTTTCGGACATAATGCGGGATGAGCTTAATTTTGTATCTCTTTTTTTCTGTCATAGCTCTTTATTTACATCTACTCAATACCCCGCAAACCGTCTTAAGGGTGTGTGGCGGGGGGTGTTAGGGCACCACCCGTAATTTCGAAAAAGAAAAACCACATGCAGAAGCCACAAATTTTTTAGTCCACAAACCAAACATGGTAAACATTCATGCACGAATCCTTTCACCCCACACACATACAAGCCCACAAGCTACCAACGAACATACACCTACATTTAAACCTAATGTCTTTGAATTTTTAATTATGTTCCGACTTGCAACCTAAATGTTTTTAATATTTCTAGAGGGACTTCGGTTTCTTAATATTATGATTTCTGATTGTTCTGGGAAAGAATGAGTATTTGTGTCAATCTGTATTGGAATCTATCTCCTTTATTTTATCTTTGTGGTCTGATCTACCTAAGTAGTGTGGGGCCATTATAATTCCTTTAGTGTCATCGTTTAACTCCCTCTTCCAAGTCTTTCTAAAAGTCTCGCTTGTTCTCTTCGTATTTCAAGGGGACCACAGCCTAAATCCCCTAAGAGACACTTGTGTTTTTACCATAAATATTTTTCACGAATCTGGCGGATTTTCCCAGGACTTTATCTAATTCTTTTTGCCAGATTCTCTCCCAAGGATCCCAAATACATGTGGCATATTCCAAATGTGGTCTAACTAGAGCAAAGTAACACCTCTCTTTAACTTTCTCATTACATTTCCTCCCACCCGTTTAATGAAGCCCAGTTTCTTTAAAGCGGATCCCCATATTGTCCTGATATGTGCTCCCCATGAAAGGCGTAGTGTTAGAACTACCCCTAATATTAAGAGCAATCGTAAATTATTCCTTTGTTTAATTTACTGTGCAAATATATTAGGATAAAAATGCAGTGTAAAGTTAAATTTTTGCACATTTAATTTTGGGAATAAAAGAATTATAATCAATCATTATTGATCCACTCTCGTATTTACATTTTGAAGACATTATATTTTTCACGGACACCCATTGCCCCTTTTAATTTTTTTTTGGTGCTCAAGTATAATAAATATCCTTAACATGATGGCCCGTTATATTATTTTCTTGCGATTGTTTTTCTTTCATTCATTTGAAAATTACGGAAATCTAAGAATAATTTAAATCTTAAATAAGCCAAACAAGTGTTGAATTGTTGGGGGAAAATTTAACACAAACTATCCAAAAAGACACTAGTTCATTTGTCAATATAGGCTTCAAGATACTTTCTCCAATGAACCAAAATTGCATTTTGTGAATATCACAGAGAATAGATGAAATTTTATATCCAAGACAGTGAATGTTATTTTAATAATTTTCTGTCAGTGTTCAAACATCATTCTGCTTATGAAAAAATTGCGTACTTTTTGGCGTGATATAATGGAAATTGAACATAATGATGAACAAATACGTAATGTGATTTTTTTACTAGATATGGATTTAATCGACGACCGATTTCCATGTACTACATCATGTTCAGGTGATGATGATGTAGTATATTGTAGCAGAATTACTGTGGGTTGATATCTAATAGAAAAGTGTAATTATTTGTTCATTATGCAATTGATTATTTCGTGGATAATGTGTGAGATGCGCAAGTACCCCAAACTCACTGCTCTGGATGGCAATTTTCACGCTGCTAAATGTCTTCCGATGTCCGACTAAAACCAACTGATCAAATTGCAAATACTCATTCATTGGTTTCATTTTAATTTATTTTTTTTTTATTTTCAGTCTGAAGTAATTGTAATATACATCCAGTCTTTTGCGAGATACTTGAGGCTATGCTAGTGTATCTATGATATAGTCTTTTGCTGCATGCTGATTGAGTGAAATTGTGCACTTCTAGTACTGTTTATGAGTGCACCAGTTATAGACGCAATCTAACACTTGTATTAAATGTTTAGAGGCTTGCGGCTTGTTGTCTTCTCGTAGCATTAAATTCTGTACCAAAGAGTAGAAAAGTATCCCACATTTGTAACATTACAGACTTGATAAGTACATATAAGGACTTCAAATCTAAAAAATAAATTATTAAGAACTATTTTGGAAGGTATATCCATAGGTGAACGTTAAAAATTCAATTGTCATCCCAGCAATTATTTAACTTCACTCACAACTAAATTAATATTTGTATATGTATTGCATTTTGCTGAAGTGGCTCACTTTTGATTATTACTTATCTAGGACGTTTGTAAAGTCGGATTTTGTTAACTGATGGCCAGTTTGCTACTTTAATCACTCCATCTCTTACCATATATCCTAGAAAATGTCTTAAATCATCAAACTGGCAATGCTAAGTAATCGTGACTCATATTTTGGAAAAGTTGAAACACATTTGTGTTATTACAAGGGAAGACCTATTTAAGAATGGCGTTTTTGTTGCAACCAAAATTATGAAGCACATTTTTAATTATCCTTGCGCACATTGTTTTTGCTGGAAAGAGGACAATTCTTTTTAGTTTTCTTGATTCAAAAACATTGCATTGCCATGGCATATTACAAAAAATAACTTTATAAAACCTCATGACAACATTGTTTCTGTTTCAATAGATTGAAAATACGCACACACTATGTCTTGATTACTCTGACGTGCAGCAAAGCCCTATTCTTCCCTCTTTCATTTTCTTCATTTATTTCCATTAGGGCATAAAACCTCTTCGACTTTTATACATTATATTTGCCTGCTCAATTAAAAAATCGCTCATTTTCAATAGCATCAAACTTTCAGTCATTTTTTTTCTCTAAGTGATGAAAGAAATTGAATTGTATACTTCTGAAGAACGATGTAATTTTTTGCATCTAAGGATTTAAGATGAGCGTTATTTTCCTTTCATCCAAATCACACATTTAGATTACTCTTTCTCATAAAGACAAATAGCAAAAGGTACTTCATAATACTAGCTTGGCTAGAGTGTCCAAGTCGTCTGGTGGGTAATAATTACTTTTAATTTTTTTTAGGAAATTAGTGTTTTTCCAAATCAAATAACATGAATTTGTAATATAAGCTTCGTCTCTCTCTGTAGTTCTTATACTTCTACATGGTAACATGTAAGTTACCACCAGGGTGTATGGCAGGTGTATCGACATCACTCCAAACGGTCTTCTTCCTTGCCGATCTCTTATTTCTCTCGTCTCTTTGCACTAACATCTTTGATTACCCGTCCCTCTTACCTCGTTTCAGACCTTCCTCTGTACTTCTTAACTTCCATTTTTCTTTCAGTAAATTATTATGACTCAGGATGTTTCTTATCATTTTCACTTTTTTAAGTTTTCTCCCTGGGGGTTTCTCTTCACCCACCCTTCGAAGTACTTATTTTGTTCATTACTCAGTCTATCTATTTTACTTTCCTCATTCTTCAGTAGCCACGCATTACTAATGCCTCCAGCCGACTTTTCTCCCATCGTCCACGTCTCCCATCCGTAGAAAAAGAGACTTCATGTATGATTTAATGAATCTCTTCCTTATGTATACGCCAGTACATTTGCCTCTATTGGTGTCTTCTTTTTAAAGAAATCTTTCTTCGTTAAGTCCATTCTGCTAACTATAGGTATCTCCCTTGGTTCTTCATTCACTAGTTATTCTGATGCCTGTTTATCGAACCTATTCCTATCATCATTTTCCTAATCTTACTTGAAAATGACCTTTCTCATTTATACCTCCGTTTTATTCTTGTTGATCTTGTGGTTGTACTTTTTCATCCTCTTCTCCACTGCAGCTAGTATCCTTGTAAGGTCTTCTTTCTTCTCTATGTGTGTAGTTATGTCATCTACAAATCGCTTTCCTTTTTTATTCGTGCAACACATTTTATATTTTCCTCAATCTCATTTATTGCCCGCCAAAAGGACACCCTAACTATCAATGGAGTTAATGAGTAATCCTGTGTTATTCATTTTTTAGCTATGTTAAAAGTGTTGAGTAAGGATAACATCTATGAGACTTCTCATAAATTTTGACTTTCGGTGGAGTATTGGCACCTCGGTATCGCTCCTAACTTCCATCATTATCCATATCATCTCGAAGAAGGCAAAGCTACGCTTAAGCATCTCTAAACAGCGAAAAGTCTACTCGGCAGTCACTTTAACCGGCTTTTGAGGGATTTCTCTCCCGGAGTTGTCTTTTGATGCAACGTCAGATGCATGCACTTTGGTATTGAAGTGATCTCGCCCGTGGACCCTCATTATATTCCCTTTGGCTGACCGTGATGCCAACTAGTCGTGCGGCATCTGCGCTTCAGGGAAATGACTCAAATATGTACAGGCATATAGCCCGAGGCTTTCACCCCCTTTGTCCGGTCACGGGACATGGATGTCGATTAGACACGGATTTCCGTTCATTACTCTGGAGTGAAAACATGAGTACGGTGCAGCATTAGTTCGAAAAACACGTGTAATGCAGCGTTTAAACGGTAAAAGTATTAATCCGCCTATTGAGTCACACGTGGTTCTGATTGTTTTACCCTGCTAAATATTCTATTTGTCATTTAGTCATTAGATTCTTTGTTAGATAAATTATTCCGACGAATGTATCTCTATCTGAGATTTTCTAAGCTGATGTTTATTTGAAGCATTATTGTAAAGCGTGAGCGATATAACTGTTCTCTATTATAAGGATATTATAAAAATAAAGTTTATCTTTGAAGAATCCTCTAAAAATATGGCATAAGTAACTCAATATGTATATTTTTTGTGGATAAGTTTGGTCTAATTCATCTAATTCGTACGGATGAACGTTTCTTTGGTAATGGATGCATATTAATCGTTGATGCTATCTTGAATAAAACATGATTTAAACCAAGTTGTTGGAAGTTGATTCTCAGTTCTTGTTGATTCTCAGTACGTATTGAAAGTTTAAAAACTCCAATTTTGATTAACTGGTATCGACGAGATATTACGTCTCTGCACTGCTACTCACTTATTTTTCCACCTTGCGAGGTATTCCATCCCACCATTCCCCCAATTAGACGACCGCCTGCCCCAAAATAACAGGAAATGTCTAGGGGAACACGATCCCAAGGGTGAGCGCCCTAAATTGGGCGAACCTCCATCAAAACGCTTCCACGAAAAAAATGATTCCAGTGGGCAATGGCGATGCATCGCTGACAGCGGGGCAGTAATTTCGTTAAGGGGCCGACCTCAGCCATCCATCCCTAATATACCACCGCTCTTCCCACATCTCCTCTCTCGGCCCTCGACGGTACCTCGAACCCGGTCTCTGCTATTTAAAATGTATTTTGGTTAAATAAAGGAGTTACAGTCACAATTAGTGACCTGGTCTTGGGTGCCCACGACCGAAAACCTGGCCGACGAGCCCTCTCGGGCCGTGCCTACGCGCTGATGTGTCCGCCGGCCATATTGGCCGTAGGGGCATATAGGCACGCGAGCGAGTGGGCAGTCGAAGGATTTTGGTCACGGCACCTGGGCCCAGCAGCCCCCGCCCCCTCGTCGGTAACTTCTTATACAGGTTATGGAAGAGTCCGGTCTGATAATATCTTGATCACTTATCGTTGGAATTCATGCAGATCTTTTGAATGGGTATTCATTAACTAACATTTTCCCAAATTGTAGTGCAAGAACGTAGATGGGAGCTAATATACTTAAGATAGTCACATTAAAACCGAACACCAGCTATAAACCCCGCACACACACAAAAAGCTAACTTCAAGCTTATACGAGTTGACTATAAGCTAGAAGCTAGCTTTTTACGTATCGATAGTGCTATTGCTGGCCCCGGTGGTGGCGGGGTAACGTCCTCGTCTACCAACTGAGAGGTCACGGGTTCGATTCCCGTCTGGGTGGATTTTTCTCCATCCAGGGCTTGGCTGTATGTAATTGTCTTCAATGTAATGTATGTAATGTAAGGGTTAGGTGGAAGAAGGGACTATTTAGTCTCAACCTCGCCCAATTAAGTCGATAATAAATAAATAAATAAATTGCTGTGGTAAAAGGATTGTATAGTGGCAACTCGCAGACACACGCAGTTGTTGGGTTATGTCCTTGTTGGTGCGCGAACTGGTTAGTGTAGAGGGTGTTCGGTTTTCATATGACTACTTCTCATACAATCGTCTAGAGGATGAAATTCATTTCCCCATAAATTTAATTATTTATGCAAGAAACAAATGATTGATAAATAGTCTTTGAGTAGCTCGGAATGCACAGCAAGGAGCCAATTTATTTTATCAAATGTTTATGTTGTGCTTTTGCATTAAATCAAAATTTATTTACAAGAATACCCTTTGTGAATGGATCACCATAGGAAGTTATGAATAAATTGTTACTCCAGCTAAACAAAAAAGGTAATAATTGATCATTAACGGTGCTAAAACGTGAAAATCTCTATAATTTGCTCATTAATAACGAAGTTACATATTTGTAATTGTCGTTTGCGCAATAAGGGATATCTAATTGAAAGAGAAGATATCTAATCTCGTTATTTAATATGGATACCAATGGAAATACGTTCTTAGCAACATCTGAGGGAATGAATTATTTATACAAATTATGGAATTTTATTGAAATTATACAGAAAGTATGAACGTTGCTTATCACGTTATCTGAACATCGGAATGTTTATTTCACTTCCTTCGGATATTTCATGTGCTTTTTTCTCGTAATAAAGTAGATTTCAATCCGTGTGACCATGCTGATAAAATTATGGCAATTTATTTTCTGAGAGTTTGAGAGTACCATTTTAATTCATTCCGAAGAAAGGTTCATCCATATTCTGGTTAGACAATTCACGTTTTTAGAAGTTATGAACCAGAGAAGCCTGAAAAAAAAATTGCCTGGAATTTATTCGCAAAAGAAGGTCCAGGGAGGCGGAGAGCTTTCTTAATTAAATGGAAAATACTTCGCTACATACGAAAAGAGGAAATAGAGATGAGTAGATTGGAGGAAAGAGGGTTTAAGATAAACGGACAATGTGATACGAGGTTATCGGAGACTGTGCAGAGGCGGGAGCGAGATGAAGGGGCAAGAGATAATTTTACGCAGTTATGGTAATGGAAGCGGGCCTCTGAAGCTGAAGGGGGGGGGCGGATACTGTGGGTGAGGCAAGTGGAATGAGCAAGTGGGCAATAGTAGATGAGCAATAGAGATGGAAAGATAGGTAGTATGGGTAAGCGGTAAGACTCGGTAAGCGGATTAAACTTTGAAGAAGAGAGTTCCCCATGGAACAAGACGTAATTAAAATGGAAGAGGCACATTACTTATCAAATATTGAATCCCCACTTGTCTTGTTGATCCATGCGTTTAATATAATCCAAGTTACTTTATCTGTGGAGAACCACTATCAGAAATAGTCGTAAAGCTGAAACAAAAATACCAGGCTGTGTTCCTAAAAACACTTATTTTAAGGGAATTACTAAAGTGAGGGAATTATAATTTAGACAGGATATCTTGTAAACCGGGAGATTACCGGTCTAATTAGAGTTCCTTAGAAATCTGGAAGGTTCTCGAGTTCTGGAAAGATCAAATTTATGGAAATTTTATTGAGATGGAAGAAATAACAGGCGAGCAAGAAAGGGGGAGGAGATGCTAGTAAGTTCGACTAAGTGTATAAATGACTGGAAATTGGTCGCTACATTTGATTGAAGTTTGAAAGATTCATTATATCAAAGTGCATTTCCTCAAACCATATTTAGGAGTGAAAATTAGGATTTTCACGATTGCAGGTTTCATTATTGCTCATTGACATGAAATTGAGCTCTAAACACGACAACTTGTATCATACAGAAGGAAAAACAAAAGTTAAGTCGCCCAACCATTTCTTTTTTCTACATCGGATTGCCATAATGTAGTACTATATTGGATTACGGGTTTCCCTTTTTTAAGGTTAATCGTTACATCAATCAGCAGAAAACATAAATCGGAAATATGTCTTCGGCACTGTCCTAGTAATTCTTACCAACGATTTTTGGCTCAGCAGGAAATCACACATCTCGCCAAGCAAACGAAGCGTTTATGTCATCCGCATCCTGAATCATTCGTATTGAAAAAGACATTTGATTGAAAACTAAATCTCCCATTTCGATGGAAACTACATTTTTCGCATCACCACAGACGCTAAAGTAGCGCAGGTCATCCGAAAGACCCGTCATTTCAAACAGAAATTATGAACGTCACCCCGCATCTTAATCGCCGCCTGCACCGCGCATTTGTGGCGACCCACACGGCGAGACGATCTCACGTGTGGATGAAGAATGGAACGAAAGCGTTGAAAAGAATACACGGGGATCGCTCGAGAGGATTACGGCAAAGGGGCACGCCGGGGTCGGAGAGGAGGGCGGGTGGGTTGGTGGTATTGGAGGAGTGTAGGTTTTTTGGTGGAGGAGGAATAGTTGCATCGGCCCCCCGTGATGGACGTCGTTAATCATCCCCTTGGGGATGAGCTAGCTCTGGCTGACTGATCCGAGGGTAACGGGGTGGGAGGGGAAGTGATGAAGGTCAAAGGGGGTAGGGGAGAAGAGGGGCTTGATGGCCGTGCTGGTGATTGTGCAGCGGCGGGTGAAAAGGGAGGGCTCGGGGTGGTTTCCGAAGGGTGGTGGGTCGCGGGAGAGAGGTCGCAAAGGAGGGGGGGCTAGGGGTGGAAAAGGCGTCAGATATCGTGGCCCAAGGGGGATGGTGAGAAGGAAGGGGAGATCGGGGTCGCTGCCTTCTCCTGCGATCCAAAGCTTTCCGATACGCCGCGCCGGCGGCGGAGATGGCCGGACGAAGTCCCCCTTCAGCCGGCCGCTTCCTCCTGACCCCTCACCCATGGAATCTCCCTCCCCTCGTCGTTAAAACCTCCCCCGTGATGACGTTTGTCAAACCGACACTCCGTCCCCGGAGAAGGTGACAGGCCTCTCTCCTTTTCCTCGGGAAAATTCTCGGCAGGCGGAGAGAGGTCTCCTCTGGTGAAGGGTGTGAACCATTTCCCTCCCCGATCATTGGGCGATGCCCTGGAATCTGCGATTAGTCACCCTCCCACAAAAATGAATTCATCGCAGGGCGTCTTGCGAATGGTGGTCGCAGAGGGAGCTTCCTTCTTTTTTTTTCTTCGAGAAAAATCACCGAAGATGGTCGGAATCTCAATCATTTTCACGAGGAAACCGTGCCAACGGTATTAGTACAAATGACTGTATCGACTAAAGATTGGGCACAAAATATTAAACCCTGTAATTTATCATTGTGGTGGTTCGATGGTGATTTTTCTTTCGACTAGAATCAGAAAAGGTTCATTATTTTACATTCCTGTATGTACATCGAATAATGTTAATGGCAATGATTAATTTACTGGTTTTATGCTCGATGCTACAAGTAAGCCTAGTGAGACACTTCCCATTTTTTCGCCTGAAAACGTTCAATCCCATATAGGAGTTTTGATTAGTATCGAAAAATACGTAATGCGTATAAACCTTTTGTACATTTGCAACGATTATAAGATTTAAAATTAAATTCACCAACCAAAATTGCTTCGTGAATTCAGTCACATAGGCATCGTACATCTTTGTTACTTTGTTACATAAATTCGATTCTTAAGAGTAAAAAAGTGTCAAAAAGTACAACATTAGTACCATTTGTCATGCGATAAGACATTTCTTAAGCCGGTATTTGTGGTTCACGCAATGAGCAAATTAAGTCATTGGCGGCACCACCAACAGTGCACACGGTTTCATCGTTCCGCAAACCATGAAGGAAAATGTTGCCGGAGAAGTGAAGGAAGATATATTAGTCACCAAATGCGCACAAGAGTGACTTTATCTTTCTCTTTGTTTCATTTGAGTTCCTTCTTTTCTGTCTAACATCTCCGCCTTTTTCCTCCTCAATTCACCAATCGCATTTTCTTTTCTAGTTTTTTCTTCTTTAAAACATCTCATTCGTGGGCGAGAGAGGAGAGTATAATAGGATCCATTCCACGAAGTCGATTTCGATGACAAGTCAAGAAGGAAAATGTGCCCACGGAACGAATGTTCGTCGAGCCTTGCCTCGACCCTTTTCCTCCAATTCCAAGAACGTAAAATGGAAGCGACAGTGGGATTTCGTTCATTCAACGCCCTAATAACCGCAGCTTCCCTCCATTCACCATCCCCCCCCACCCGCACCAAGGATACAAGAAAAGGCCCGTGGTATAAAAGAGGACAAGGAAGTAGGGCGACTTTGGAAAGGGATTGGGGACGTGCGTATCCTGGCTGTTGTTCGGCAGTTGCCATGGCCGGGAGAGACAAGGCAGATAAGAGGTTAAGAGGACATGGACCCTTGTAGGCCTTCCTCTCCAAATATCCGCGCGCTCCCATCACCATGTGAGGGCGATCGGGGCCCTGGGGTATAAAGGGCAGAGGAGAAGGAAGGGGAGGCTAAGCAGGTCTTGCGGGGGGGTCGACCCAAGGGTTTCATCCCAGATCCCTCCCGCCACGAACGCCCGCAACATAGGCCTTCCCATCGTGCTCCGCTCCAAATCGAACTGCATGGGGAAGATGGATGCGAGTGGTGCGAGGAGTGGAGGGAGGAGAAGGGAAAGGCGGCGGCGGACGAAGGGTACGCCGTGTGCGCACGAGATCGGTTTACGGGAGCGGGAACGAAGGCGAAGAGAAGTGGAAGAGAGGCAATAAATAATGCTGCCTATAAATACCACACGTGCGTGTGTACGAATACATTTCTCCTTCCGAAAGAGCGCGAGTAGAAGAGACCAAGCCGTATTTTTTTCCGATAAATGAAAAGCAGAGAAAAACCTGTTGTCGTCAATGCTTTTAAAATTGAACGGTTTTGATTGATTTTTATTTTAGTTTGATGACTGTCCAAATGTTAAATCTAAACAAGCCGTCCCTGTTCCCAGTGCATGATCTTATTTAAGACTCGGTCGAATTTGAGTCTTAAAAAAATTTAAGTTGGACACAAAATAACGCTGTTTCATAATTTTCATCAGGAAGGTATCGAAATAAGATCGCTTTTTATTGAAATATTTCAAGGTGATAATTTTCCATGGATAACCAACTTGCATTATATTCTAAAAGGTAACCTCCACGAATAAAATACCGTCGCACCTTACTTCGGCCAGTAGCATACTTTTGTGATGCATCTTTTTTTCGGGTAAAAAACGTAAAACCAAAGGAATTTTAAAAAACTTAAAAACGTCTTCTTTAACTGTAGTCAGTAGCATAAATAACCGATGACGATTCTTTATTAATCGATACCATCTAAAATTCTTAGCGTTTACCCTATCTTACCAAAACATGCTTTGAAGTACGTGTACTGAACATACAGGGCTGAAAATGGACGAGATTCCTTATACCCAAAATGGAACAAGCCAATGAGATTCATCCCAAGACGGACCCGCATAGTTAAACAAAACGAATTATTGTCATTGAAAGACAAATGATCAGTATTTACCGTTATTCTCATCCCAACAACATCCAGACAAAATTTTGGATCGAATTTTTACACTCTTTCCGCAGATTTCATTTTAGAACCAAAAAATTTTATGAAATTCCCTCCACTGATTTTCACAGTTTGTCAACAAAACCTTGGAAGTACTCTTAAAGTCAATTATTTAATCCTTCCAAACCGGAAACTGCGGCAGGGTGCGCGAGTACAAATAAGCGAAAAATAGAATTTATGCGTTTTGGCCATATTGTTTATTGCATCATTATTCTCCTTTTGTTATATAATCAATGAAAAGAATCGTGACTCAAGAATTGGTCCGGACGGCGTCGGAGGAAACATATATATGGAACAGGTGGACGCAGTTGCCTCCGGTTACGTGGGGAACTAGATGGTGAACCTGGAGGGAAGAACAAAAGGAAGATTGAATTGAATGAATATCACTGGAGAAGAAACTTTTTTAAGTTCACACGAGAAATGTCAAGGATAATAGAGGGATCATTTTTCAGCTAGCTATGTAGATTGTACATCCATCAGTTCTAAGGGCAGAATGTTAGTCGATTATTATTTAATATTATTATTAGGTAATCTACCGGTTAATGTAGGTTTTTGGATGGACACAACTATCAAATAAACATTTTGTAACTCCAAACAAAACCCAATCTAGCAACCTAATTTATATCAGGTCCCTCTTCATCTCTGTGTACTTCTTTCCTCCCTTTATCCCGTCCAACATCCCTATCCTGTTCCTGCCCTTTCCTCGTTTGCCTAACATTCTCCCCTCTATTACCTTCTTCAACATTCCACTGCCGCTCAATATGCCTTTCATCCATATTTCCTGCCTCCATATGTTTTCTCTCATCAAATCCCTCTCCTCACCCACCATCACCAGTACTTCCTCATTTGTTTTCCTTTCGTTATTCGATTAGATGCCTTTTATTGTCTTACAGGAATCATGTATCAAATTAGCAAAATTCATTGTCCATATCAGGTAATATGAAATATTCCTTCCAAGTAGGGCATGCTCTCCCGATGAATTTGACTGCATATTTATGACCTCCAATGTCGTCAAAATATGTAAGTATTTTAATTGACTGAAATATTATATTAGTCCAACAGAGGTACAAAATCATGTTGTCATACTTCCTCGAGGTAATAAAAAATCTCATATTTCACCTATCGTCATTATTGGAGGATACGAGAACAAAGTACCTTTCTTTCATGCTCCCATGGATACATTATGGTCATCAAAGCATTAATCAAAATACAAAATGACTTCAAGGGTTCGTCCTCCAGTTAAATTTTGTAAATAAAAGGAAAAATTATCCTGGAGAGTAAAATTCATTTTCATAAAAATAGGTGAAATATTGGTGAAAAATCCTAACCTCTAAATGTGTGCCCCGTCTCGAATAGAAATCCCAATGTCGTGAAGAGCACGGATTACTTTAGATTATCCTCATCTTGACGTTTTTTAAAATAAAAACCACTTTGCTTTTCCACATAAACTTTTTATTCTCACGACCCAGGTTTCGTTATAGCATAACATCATCAGGTCGTGATAACATCATCAACAACCTGGGTCGTGAGAATAAAAAGTTTATGTGGAAAAGCAAAATGGTTTTTATATTAAAAAACGTCAATATGAAAATTTTCCTCCAAGTTACGCCAGAAACGGTTTCATTTATCCTCATCTATTAGCCCATAAATTAACGAAGAACACTAAATTAATATTTCATTTTTATGCCACTTGTACGGTACCGAACACGGTTCGGACCGCTCAACCTTCATTTTCCGCGCTCGGACACCTGCTGGATTCTGGGAGGGGCGCATGGGGAGGAAAAGGGAAGTGAAACGCCTTCAGGATGGAAGAGGTGGCCGGTAGAGGGGATCGAAACCTCAAAATTTGCCACTGGATTGATAAAACGACTTAGTCATCCAGTTTCTCTGCCCTTGAACTATAATTATTTGGTAAAAGTCTAAATAGCCGTAAACATTTAAAACTTATGTCCATACTGAAGATGCGGCAAGAGTTCTGCATATTTATTTCCGTGTTGTTTCTTTAATTTGCAATATTCCTTTTCAACATCGAGTATATAAAATGATTAAATAAATATTTATTGAAAGAATTCTCAGCAAGCATACGAGTATCTTAAATAATTGCAGGTAATTTCACATAGGAAACAATGCTTTGGAGGAAAAACTTAGTTAATGTAACATGGGGCAAATATTTAACCTATGTGTCTGCACTAATTCATCATTGTCCTTCACCAAAGAATGACTACCATCTACATCGACTTTACTCTTATTTACATCTGTATTTTCTAATGAAGCGATCAATTTGATGAGTAAATAGTGTATTCAATTGTTTCAGGCTCAACTTTGTGGAAGTTTATGCTCATTAAATGAAGAACACAATGTTAATTTCTATTGTTCTTTATTCTCGTACAACTAGTTTCAACGCTTAGGCAGGTACCTGATGATGTTACCTAACCGTTCTAACTAGTGGTACGAGAATAAAGAACAGTGGGTATATACATTGTGTTCTTCATTTAATGAGTAAATACTGTCTCTGGGAGACCAAGGATATTCGTATTAGTACTGAGAGGGGGGGTGACTGAGAGCTAATTTCATGCGCCATTAAGGATAGGGTGGTAATTTAGGTAGGGGTAGTAAATGAGAAAAGGTAAAGAAAAATTCAACTTCGGATCACCCTACTTTTAAAGAGATAGACAAGAAAGGTCTGAAGTTGTATTCCCCATTCGACGGCGTGCACCCTTTAAAATGTTCTTCCTATTTCAACCCGGGTAGGGATTTATATATACTATTTGAAAAATTCAGAAACTGCCCGGGATTCGAACGCGGAATCATAGCGGTGGGAAATCAGTGCATTAGTAACCGCACCAACCCAATTCCCACGGATATCCTTTTTCAATCCCGATCCAATATGCAGCCTAGACGGAATTCGTCAATTACCTATTTGCGAAACCTCCCCCACCTTATTTATCCTCTTCAAATCTAAACCACTGAAATTTGCGTCCTTTTTTGCGAGCGACAGAATTAATCTCGGGATAGTCACAGAGAGAATTTCAACGGAATCGCCACACGGAATGTTCGAGCGATTGGGACGGCGGAGAACTTGTGAACACCCCGCCGCTACATCGACGAATGAATAAATAAATAAAAACGAGAGGACGGGGCGCCAAACATCCATCAATGCCCCCGTCCGAACGGCCGCGTGAACATAAATAACCGGCGGAAAATTTTCGCTCCATTAAAAGCGAACAGAACATGCAAGGAGGGATGTAGGGTGGGGAAGAGAGGGAATGAAGGGAGGGGAGAGGATCAGCGCTCGCGCGGGGGTTAGGGTGGTTGCTGACGCGTGGGTGGGACGGCCGGACACGAGGAGAGTGGGTTGGGTCCCATTCTATCGCCCTTCTCGGAATAAGGGCGTCGGGGGAATCGTATATCATTCCGCGTCCCCGAACCCTTCGCATTCTCCGCCGACGTGCGAAGACGCCCCCGAGAACCACCGAGGAGTGGGAGGACGTAGGGCGGGCGGTCGGGAAAACCGTGCGAGGGCGTCCCATTGGTCGCCAGGGTCCGAGGAAAAGTCCGTCTTTGTGAGCCCGTCGCCCCCTCACGTCCCCGAAAGGGTAACTATTTTTAGGGAGACGTCGCGGAGGAAAAATCGGCCGCCGCCCCTCTTTCCGTTGACATATTCGCGAAATCGAAACCCTTCACCTCAGGCCCTGCGACTTCCCATCTCCGCCCTTGCCTCCTTGTGGTGCGTCATGGGGCAGGGGGAAGGAGACACGAAGAATAGGTATTCTCGATTACCCTTTTCCTTTTTCGCCTCGAGATGCGTCTTCTTTGGGGTCCCCGTCATTTATTTTAATCCCATCGCCCTCACGATAGCCGAAAGATTTCGTTTTCCATTGGATGCTGCTGAAGGGCGTTGTGTCCTTTTAGAATTTTTTAAAATGTTTATTTATCATCTTTTTCTGTGTTTTGACATCATGAAATGTTTCCCGCCGGACCGATCTCTCTTTTGATTTTGGATTTTACTTAGTTGAATCATTGCCTTCGTTTTTCTCAATCAAGATGGTATAGGAGGATGGTATAGGAGGATAGTTAAATTCAGAGGGTTGCCTCGCAAATACTTGACATTGCCCATCACGAGTATTTAATGCATTATTTGGTTTATATCACCTCTTCATACCCCTCACCTTCAGTTAGTATTCATTTCATTCCGGCCGGTCGTCTTTCAGAATAAGATGAAATTACAATTCATTAAAAATTCACACCGTTGCCTATAAATAATGCATTTGTGTTACTAAGATAACGTGAAGATTGAGATATATATATATATATATATTTATTCTTTGTTTGTTGATTATTTATATATATATATATACACACATACATTCAAACACAAAAAACTCCAAATGGCGAGCAAATACACAGACATAAGGAAAATTGATAGAAACACATTTAAAGAATAAACACAAAAGAATTGGGGAGGTATCCGTGAGACTTTCACATAAGTGTCATATATATATTTTATACATATATATATATATAATATATTCCTCTCTCATTTCAAACGGTCAAGCGCTTCATTAACAAATTATCCCACATAACGATTCTTGGAATCCTTTTCTCATCATAATTGAACAAGATCCGCCAAAGTTGGCACACACTTTGTTTCCAAAAATATTCCTTCTCCACTAATTTATTAGATGTGATTATTTCCTTAAGTGCAACTCATTATGCAGAGTTATTCATTCTGAACACCTATATATATATGGAGAAGGAATATTTTTGGAAACAAAGTGTGTGCCAACTTTGTCGGATCTTGTTCATTTATGATGAGAAAAGGATTCCAAGAATCGTTATGTGGGATAATTTGTTACGGAGGCGCTAGATCGTTTGAAAAGAGAGAGGAAAATATCGGGTTAGTTTAACACCCGCGCTCTCATTATCATGGTCGCTAATACCAGTCGTTACGCACCATCGGGATACGTGTCATTGAACAATAGATTAGCTCCCTTTCACTAAGAATGCTGTTCGTCACGGAAGGACTTAGTGATCCCGACAAGGGCGAAGTGACTCTCTTCCTCAACACGATGCTCGTGATGCTCGTACTTGCTGGTGACTAGACTCAAAACCGAGATAGCATCTCAATTAAGGCCGGAGGATATAGGAAAGTGGGTCGCATGCAAAATATTGTAGGGTGTTAAGCCATGGATTCATAAACTAGTTATGTGTGAAGTAAAATACGCGAAAATATGTATCTATATGCATATCAATAATAACTATTGATGAAGGTAAAGATATATACATACATCTTTGCTATATTTTGTCCACTTGTGTAGCACTAATGATTGAAAATAGTTTAATGTTTATTTTAAAATCATTCGCTAATTATTTTACTCGGGAAATGTTAACGTGAATATCGGAGTTTTCTTTTAACTTTTTTCTCTCCTTTCTTGATGTACAACCACATCACTTTCGCAGCTTATAAAATGCCAATTACATTGAATAATGTTCAATTCCGAGTATATTTTGAGCCTGTATTCGCAGCACGTGCTATCTTTAGCATGAGAAGATGACAATGGACAGTTGAGAGCGGATCATAGGTACGTATAAAATAACAAATGTTGCAGTCGACCCAAAGTGACAGGGTTTAGTGTGCCATTTTGTGTTATATTTAGGATCATTGAGCTCTGAGTTGAAGATTCTATCTAGTGGTTTCAAAGTGAGTGTTTCTTTTTCTCATAAGTTACATCTTGCGCACGTAATTTCAGTTCTGATCTGGTTAACTTTCTTAAACTGATTATTATCCAACTTCAATGAAAAATACATACTGGGCATTTCCTATGCTTCTAAATAGTTAACTTTTGTCATTAGTTCTATTTCGGTTTATTATATAGGATTGGAAATTGATAGTGTATTGCCCAAAAACATGACGTGAGGTGCGACCTATCTGTAGATTTGTATGTTTATGTCTTTCCTTGCCTCATCGCTTTTCATCTTTCTCCTCCTCGCAATTTCTAAACCTCTATTATTAGACGTCTTTATGTGTACAAGAAAATACTACAATTGATATAATGGGAGAAAAATTACTCTGTCTCCACCAGGAATTCTGACGATTTACAACGAGAATGGATTTTCTCGGTTCAATTAGTTTCTCGCAATGTATTTACTAACCCAGGGTCTCGCACAACTCAATCACAGACTGTAATATTCCGCTGATACAGTCGCATGAAGTCAACTCTCTCCACACCACGTCCCCACACTACGCATCCACGGAAACGGAGAGAAAAGCAGCCAGATCCCTATTCACGCGTTCGAAACCATTTCAATTTTAAAACGCTACGCATGGCGCGGCTTTTATGCGTGTTTGACAGAGAGAGAGAGAGAAACAAGAGAGTTGCAGACAGAAAGCGAAAGGGAGTATTTATTCCCCAGGCACATGTTTTCGAGAGTTTAGATATTTTGCTCAGTTGTAATAAAAAGCGAATAACCAAGAGTATGGTTCATTAAAATGATGTGATGAATATAATTAATTATTAAACAATGTAAATTGTAAAATGGTTAGAAACAATGAAACAGTAATTAGAATTATAGATATGTGACATTTATGGTTGGGTAAATAAATACAACTGTTATAAGATTGACCACAAACGAGGAAAATGAACAAGTATTGCATATAGCATTGGGCAAATGATTAAAATAAAGAGCATTTTCAACGAGCACGTAGTATCTATTTAGCACCATAGAAATATAAATTACTCAATCAGGCGTCTTCAGAAAAAAATATCATAGAATTTTATTTTATTAAAATTGATGACGGAAGAACAATTTTCTGTACCTTTTTCGGTGGGATATTCCAGTCCTGAGAGGGAGGGAGAGCATGTGTCTGTGGGAGATTGAGTAAGGAGTGAAAAAGGGAATGTGAGCGCACATGCCCCCGCCTCCGTCTTCTCTTTCCACCCCAAGCCCTCAACGGAGAGCGGAGAGCGTTTTCAGGTAGCAGCAGGGAGCGGAGTTGCCCCTGACAGCGAGGCGTCGAGGGATGATGCGAGGGGAGACAGACGGGGGATGTGACCCGGATGTGGGAGGGGATGCAACCGGGATGGAAATCTGAAGTGATTGTGCGGGGGGGGGGGCGAAAGAAGCAGGCGCGCGGACGACGGGCGGAGGGTGGTATGCCGGATGGGGGAGAGAGGGGGGGAGTGGGGGTATAAGGGGTGAAGAGGTGGGGTGGACCCAATCTTGGAGTAAGGAAAGGGTCATGGTCATGCTTTAGTTTTAACCTTTTAATATTTAGGTCCACCGTTCGATTCTTGGTCATGGGAGATGGTTTTCCACGTCAAACGGGCTCACAATAAAATCTATCATCTTAACTACAAAGGATAATATTCCCTAGCATATATCTTGCATTTAGTTTCTATTACGTAGCTTATCTATAGTAATAACAAGGAAGGAAAGAATCGTGAGAAATTAATAGACTTACGTGGACACTTAGTAGTCATAACACAACAGGTTCGAACCTTTTACATACGAGAAGGATTAAATGTAAACAATACACGATATTTGGACGCAAGTGAAGCGATTAATCAACTGTCCATTTCAATAACGAGAATATAAGAATGAACGCGTGGACAGACATATAGCACGGGCAGGTATGTGTATATTTAATCAGCTGCCTTTAGCTTAGTTTTACACACATCGCCCCGGAATACTGATCGTAGAGCCCGAGTTCAATTCCTGGTGATGTCTCTGAACATCTTCAACTTTACCTAAGCTGTGTGCTTTTTCGGGTACCAGAAGATCTTTTTCAAAGCCGCCAATCGATTTACTAGTCTTCTGAGAGCAGTCTTTGATGTAATATAAAAACAATTGTAAAACGCATAATATGTAATGTACGCAGGCAACAGGTGCAGAAACATTTACTACATTTACTTTTACTACCATCAGCCGGCGCCCCACAAAAAATATCGTGATGTGTAAATTTCAAGTTCAATTTAACACTGGTTGTTCTCTGCACTCACCTATCAAACAAACCTAATGCCTGATGGCTGTGTTATTTTTAGGTTTATAAACAAACACTTAACACGTTAGAGAATCCCTAAAATGGCAAACCTGTCTACAAGAAACTGTGGAGAAAAGCAAGTGGTTACTCCATCATGGGATCTGGAACGCTTGAACGGGCAGACAGAGCATTTTTTGGTCGTAAAATATACATTGAAGCAGTTTATTGTGGTCCACGCGAGGGAGAGAGTAAGAGAGGGTGTGGATGGATGACGGGTGAGAATTCATGGGTGTCCGACCGATGGAGCGGAGGGGGGAGATGGCCTGCACCCTTCCCTGCCTCGTCGACCGTCCGACGCCGGGCGCCGGCCCACGGTTCCCTGGCTAATGTAGCGGGGATAATTGCCACGCCGACGGACAGGAGGGGGGGGGCAGGAATGCCATCAATCAAGGGGAAAGAGAGGGAGCGAGAGAAAGTGCAGGAATTGGCATCTCCCGTACTGGAACGCGAGGCTAACTAGGAGTCGTCCCTACTCGCGATTGGAGGGGGGAGAGTGTTGACGACGTGACCTCACGGATGCTTGTTCATTGCACCCCAGATACCTGTTGTCCGCCCCTCCCGGTGACCGAAAATTCTCCATTGCTTGAATGAGGGGAAACAGGATGGGTGAAGGTTTATCAGCGGTTGTTTGCCGATCATTCATTCGGTCGACGGCCGCAGCGATTGCTTTTTGATTACTGCCTCCAGAAATGATCCCGTCCCAGTTCTCTCACAAACTTAGTTCCCTCGAAAAATGTGTATATTTAGTGATATTATATCTAAGTTTTTGAGTTCAGATGTAGAGAGAATCGGAAGCGAATCACAGGAAAATTATATGGACGGGTGATATGGCTTCATTCACTAGCTATCCACATCATAAAATTGGGTGTTGACGAGTGGCGGTAGCGATAATCTATTGCCTGCCTTGAGATCCTCTCCAGCGTTTCAGCTATCCTCTCCCAATTCTCTACGACGAAGTCCCTTTAAGGTCCTTATTCTTTGATTTCATTGTCAACATCATTTTTATATTGGTGGTGAAAGTAATTAAAAGAGATAACGATCAACGCGATTAAAAATCATATTCATAAACCATATAACATATCGTTTAAACCATAAGTTGAAAATATTCGGGATAAAAATCTGGAAAAGGCCGCCATACTATATTTCAACCTCTCCAACGACTTCTGCGAAAAAATAAAAACAATTGTTTGCTTCCGATGACTTTTTGTTATATTTCCAGGCAACGGAAAAATTTGACTGCTTATAATATGCAGCATAGAAAATGATTCTTGAAAAATCAAAGGCCTGAAATCCTTCAATTACAGCCCATTTGAAATTCAGGGAATGCCCAACAATGAATATCGGGTCTGTTACAAAGGAAAGCGCCCTGGAACGAGTCCCCTGTTAGGACACGACGCCCTAATGAGCTCACTAACGAACCCTAGCTCACATGGATGTGATTCGCTGCCGCTGTGATCTACATAGTGATCCCGGATACGGTTGTAAGACGTCATCGGGATGACGCCTTCCCGCTCCTGGCTAACGAGCATGCGTCCCCAGCGCTCATTTGTCAATGGTGTTATGAAGTGACGAAATGCCAATCATATCGCTACTGCTTTCATTTTGGTTATTTAAGACCTTCCCTAAACATAATTACACGTAACCGTCTCATGTTATTTTACACATTGGCTACTGAACGAAGGATTATCTTAATATAGGTAATAAACAAAAGGACTAAACGAATATTCCATAAAAGTGACAAAGGAACAGAACATGTTTTTCTGAACTTTGCAACTTCTCTTCCGGAAAAATAGTTGTATATTAAGATTAAATAGAGCTGTTTACGATTAGAGATATAAAATATAATTTGGGTGAATTTCTACACAAAGTTGAAGCAAAAGAGAAATGGACACGAATATACTTGTTTGCGTAACACGGCATAAATAATAACATAAAAATAAAATAGTAATAAATGAATAAATTAATAGCTAATCATTTTGGAAATAGTTTAATGCAACCCCACAGATATTTTTTTATTACCTTAAAAACATTTTAAGTTAATTCACTTATCTCTGAGAGCATACAGGATAATTGAAATAGTTACGGTTGGAAAAATTCTACAAATTATTTGTTTTGTTCATTGAGTTCCTCTTTCTGCTTGAGCCATTACGTATAATTTCCACGTTTATCTCATTTTTATCTGTAAATTAACTTCCTAATTCAATAGTAGAGGAGATAAAGAGTGGAAAAACGAGGAGCAAGAAAGGAGCAACAATAGATTACGATTCTCCACTTCCCTCATGGTTTCTATGAGTCGCCGTTCCCTTACCTACCTCCTTCCCAAGGTTTCCCTATCTCTCCCCTTTCGAGAATAGGAAAGGCTTTTAAGCGGTGGTGGCACCTCCGCGCAGGGAGGAGCGGTTCATGGGTTTAGGGGGGGAGTGGGGGGCTCGTTTTCTCTCCTTGTCGAAACCTCCTTTCGCCTCCTATCATGCACTCCTTGTCCCAAATTTTCCCCCTCGCCCTTGATCGCATACACCCTCCTCCCCGTCAAGAGATACGCACATTCCATCCCTTTAAGTGTGTGTATTCTGTGGGATCACATTGTGTATCCAGTACTCATTCGATATCACTTTTTCAATCCTCTTGCATCACTAAGTATTTTTTGATCGCCTTCTCTCTCCCTCTCACCCACCTCTATCTCTCTTCTTTCTAAAAAAAATCTCTTTCCGATACGCGAGAAACGAGCGATTGAAGAAGTCTATTACCTTCCAACTCCTATTGAAGTCAAATCACCTTCAACTGCAGCCCCTTGGCCTCTAAACACTCTTTCCTCCGTCCATTCGGTCCTTTCTCGTTGTGAGAGAATTTGCTTCGGGGATTCCGTCGTACGGACAATTTACTGCGATTGAGAACCGTTCGAGGAAGGATGACCCCGAAATAAGGACCATTTGCGGTAAATTCAAATCGTCGCACGGACGGTTCGCGGTTAGAACTCTGGAGAAATAGACCTAGGTGAGTTTTGGAAGCAAAGAATGACCCTGGAATGGTCGCCGGCCAGAAGATCGTTTCAGCCCGCTCAATAAGTCTTTGCAAGGAAAGCAATCCCTTGAATTCGTTCTCTTTTTGCATGAAAACGACTGCTTAAAGAATCCGCGCACGGCCGTGCTTGGCGCTTTAGACGTACAGGCCATTTCTTCCCGTTTGCTCCAATCTTGGACATGCATTCGTCCTTCTAAAATAGCTGAGTGATAAATAGACCGCATTGGCAACTCGCAGCTGAGACAATTTGAGTTAGAACACCTTGCAATTGACTACTGAATAGTCTGTGTACTCAACTAGTAGAGGTGAAAGTTACGCCCTTGTTGCCATTCATATTTGTCCAATTTCGAAGAATCAATGGTAAAGGTTTAGTAATTAAGAAACAAAATAGAAGCAATCTGCTGCGAAGGTGAAACTAAATATATCTCTGAATCCTACTAAACACTAACCCCCGGGTATGGGAGGGTTTTCATCTTAAAATTCTCCCTAGTTTGATTCTGTTCTTTTATGTCTAAGAATCAAATCAGAAAAAAAGAAAAATTTTGCTCATAGCTGACACTTAAACAAGGTTAGAAGGCAAGTGCACGAGATATAATATGCCATCGTTCTTCTTCATAGATTATTTTTTTCTTTTTTCCTTGCAAGTCAAATCCCTAATTTTCTTATGGTTTCGTTCACTGTCTTACAAGATTTGTTTAGTGTGTATTTGTTGCCGGATAAGTGTATGAGCCCCAACATGAGTCTGACGTAAACATTCTTGACTATGCGTTTGTAGGACTCGGTACAGCAATTTCTAGGATCCAACATCGCTTACTCCACCATTAGAGCAACAAACTTCGACCGTGCTTTGTATCCCAACCAACCCTCGTTGTAAGCACGAGCCGGCGTGATACTTGGATACTAAGGATGATATGATACTAAGCCTAGCCTTATCCTGCTCTTACCGTACGAGTGATACTGTTGTTCTTCCACGGAGGAGACGGCCGCTAGCTTCATTCTCGTGAACTGGACTCTATCGCCCGCCATTACGAAACTCCATTTTCCTCCTTCACCTACGTCATTATGATTACAATCATTAGATTAAAATCCATGCAGAATTGAAGGAGATTTTATTTTAATGGAAGATGTCAGGTTATGCCCTGTCCGGAAATGTAGACAGGTTCGGTCTCTGTACATCCAAAACCTACCTAAAACTATTGACTGTCAAATAATAATATTGTCTAAATACCATAAAATGAGACTGCATAAATACAACAACGATTAAACATAATTACGCAAGGCATTCTCGTAAATTACGGAGATTAATGAGACGGAATGAGAGGAATCAAATATCGATTTCATAATGATATGCTAGACAGCATTACATTAAACTTTTCCAAAGCATTTTTTTGAACGGTGGTACATCATACCACATGAAAGATGGTGGTCTATACAAAGGAATGCAGTGAGTTTAAATAGAGAAAAAATTAAAATAAAACTAGTGAATATGTGAGGACGAAGACTTCGACGGGAGAATTGGGGAGATGAGGATATAAGGAGAGAAGGAGATGGAACTGATGGCCACCGGGAGACTTGACCCCGCTTGTGTATGTGTGAGTACAGGAGGAGAATGGGATTTAGATGCGGCCGAAGAGGGGTTGAGAATGGAAGGCTTTAAGCCTCTTGGAGGATTTTGCGAGAGGTAAATCAAAGAGTTTCCCGTCGGAGACGAGGTAATTTAGAGGCTCGTGGTGGCTCTCACTCCGAGCCGCAGGATGGAAGGCGTCAGCGCCACCGGTCGCGAGAAGATGCTAGGACTAGGTGAGAGTGTGTGGTAGAGTGATTCATGGAGCTCCCGGAATGGGTGACATTAATGGAAATTTTATCTGCTGTGATCCTCTATCCCTCATCTAAACAGTTAACGTTCACCGCCCTGTCGTCATCGTCATCAACCGAAGATTACGGAAAATAAAATAAGAGTAATTAGATACCAGAACAGAGGGATTCAAGTACTCGTTTATCAAACGATCAATCTATCTTTTACAATACCAATCGTAAAAAAATCAGACTTAACCACTCCTACTTTCTAAACTTTAAAAAAATATTAAACTTACTCTAAAGAATTCACTATCGCATGATGTAAATGAGTATGTATTTATTTCATTGATTAATTTATTTAACAAAGCAGCCAAAAACGGCATAAGGGCTTTTGCATTGGCTGACAGACAATACATACTATATAATATACATTAAGAAAAAACGGGTAAAAGCAATAAAAAACAATGAAAACTTAAAAAAATAAATGTCAAGAACAGATATAAGATGGCAGGAGAGCACATATGCAACCAGAGAGAGCTAAGATACTATCTGGCATTTAAGGAAGGAGGTGAAAGCGTTGAGTGAGAAATAGAGGTCCAGGAAAGGATCTTGGATGTTTAGGGAATTAATTGTAGCGGAAAGTTGATGGAATAGGGAACGTTGAGAGACCGAGAGACGGAAATTTGGAGTCTGCAACAGACTCAAGTTACGTGTTGGCCGAGGGGGAACACGAATTGAGAATAGAGGAAGAAGGTCGTTGGTACGGAGAGTTCCGTTGAAGATGCATTGCAAGAGTTTGTAGGTCTGCATGAAAGCCTGCATCTAAGTATCTATGTGTGTAAGTCTTCATGTGTTTATGCATGTGAGAAAAATATTTAAATTAATTAATGTAAGTAAATATTTATGCACGAGTGTCTGGTGTGCATTCTCTCCCACCGCCACACGTCCTTGTGGTGCCTTAGGCTTACGGTAATTTACGCGGTATTGTGTAGACGTAGATGAAGTTTGGTCTGCTCAAGTTCTCCAATCTTTTTCCCTCTTAGCCAGCGTCTTTACCTATTCATAACCTACTGCACTTACAGCTCTTATTATCCTTATTATTTATTCCGTTCATTACCTTCCTTTGTTCTTCCCCTCATTCATTTCCACCCTCTATGTTCATCAGAAATTTATCATTACGCCTTATACGTATCTACGTCTACATACATCTGCACAGTATCCCGCAAACCGTCGTAAGGGCGTGTGGTGGGGGTTTTAGGGCATCAGCCAAATGAATGTAGAAATATCAGGTCACACACTTGACTATATTTTAACTCATACACACACACACACATGATGTGTATGCATCACACACATATATCAAGCTCATACATGCCTATATATATAATGCAATCTTTATCTCCCTAGACTATTTCACCAAATTCTATTATCCAAGTTAATTTAAGTTTTTCGAGTTCTATCAAATGTTTTTGTTACATTTCCGTATCGTGCTCCCAGTCTAATCATTTCAACATACACCCGTGATCTTAACCTGTTTCTCGTAATAATTTTTATAAAGTGTAGCAAAATTTCTATTAACCTTATTTAAATATTTTACGTATTTCCCCGTGGACCCAAGATGATTTTCACGTATTCAAAACTTGACCTTACTAACGCGAAGTAATCAACCCTATGGTCGATTTTGTAGGTGATGGCTCGTAGATTTCATCAAGTGCTAAGCCCGACGGCATGTGAAATTCACACATCAGGGTAGGGGGGCTAGTTCCTTGCCCTATGCCGGTTATGGTATCCCAGGATCTGGTACCCGAAAAAATACATAGATTGGGTGGAGCTGCAGGTACCCAGAGAGGCTTGCCCGGGAATCGAACCTGGACCATCCGGTCAGTAGTCCAACGCTCTACCCCAGGACTACCGCGACCGATTTTGAACATAAGAAATGCTTAATCAATCCCAAGTGTGTACTGAAAGCTGTTAGGTAGGTTATTGATATCTTAGAACTTCATCTTCCAGCCTTCTTACGCGTTATGACTCATGTACCTTACTACCAATTCATTTTCTTAAAAATATGTCTGAAATAACCATTTATAAGAGGAGTCAGTAGAGTGAAAGTAACTTCATGGCCTCCTTATCTGGAAGAAGATGAGTGTCTAAATTCAATTCAGAGCGAGTTTCTGTTTCCGCATTTCCCAAATCGATCTGTTTCACCATTTTGACGTTATCATTTGATTATTTGCAAGGATAACAGTATTGATAACGGATGCGCTGATGAAAAACGTAAAGAAAAAATTATTGAAGACTTAAATATGGAGTGCCGTGCTTTGAGAATAAGAGATCCGATCTTTGAGGCAAAATAACTGGCGTGCATTGGAGGATTTTTAGACACGAGTGTGGCGGATCATGGATAAAGTATGTTAGACAGAGGGGAAAACAAACGCCGAGGCTTCAAAAAGAGTGAGCAAAGAGAGAAATTTACAAGCAGAATCCGGAAAGATGGGGGAAGTCGATGGAGATAATATTGAAAGGTACTCGTAGTTGTGTGTTGAAGGCTAAGCCTTGTAATATTTTAGAGGGTTGGGAAATCTGGGAAGAAGAATAAAGAGAATTGGCTTGTTAAAAAGAAGGAAAAGGCAGAAGTGATGGAGGAATGAAAAGAGAAAAAATATATGGCAATGAAAGAGGACGCTCTCTCGTTAATTGTAAGTAAAAAGCCTGAATAGACCGTCCGAAAACTACACGTATCCTTAAATGAAATCATTTGTGTTTCATTTTTTTCCGAGCAGCTTATTACAGTAATTTCCTTATTCTTGAGTAAATAATATACAATGGGCACATGATATTCCAGTGGTTCCCGGTCTTTTTTAATAGCGCGCCTCCAAGTGATTATTTTTAAATTTGTCTTGATGGCGTTGTGTCCGCGAAATCTTCCCAAATAACCCCGTTTAACCACTTTGTTGATATCTTGTTTTGTTGATTAGTTACAGCCGTTTATGTAAATAAGTGTTTTCTTGGATTGCGGCGAAATATTGAATCCAATATTACCCTTGATTCAATACATTTATTTTTTTCTTTGACTGAGCAACCAAAACTTTTATTTGAAGAAATATAGTAGTTGTAAGAACAACTTTTCCAATGAAATAATATATGTCACGGAAATGCTGGAGGCTTAAATACACGTGATGAATCCCTCGAATCGAAATGCGTTATAAATACAGCTCTAATGGCAGTCTTGAACCCCAGTATAAAGGATTATAAGTGCATATCATTGTGATTAAAATGTCGATTGATTTGATTCTTGCAGATTGAGGAGGGTCGCAATATCAGAGACTATGCAAATTGATACAAAACCAACAACCAATATATGAAATATATTTTAGGTTCGAAATCTTTGTTATCAGCGAATTCCTTTCTCTATACTACCTATAATGCTAAAATGTGTCATAGTGGTAGTTCTCATGATAACTCCTGCGGTGTATGCATACTTTTTCATACTCTTCGTATAAGAGTATACGAGAGAGAATATACCCATTTCATCCGTTAGCTCCCAGTTGCCGGGGGGCGTGTCTGTTATTAAACTCATTTAATGCTCTGAATCATTAATGTTTTGTCACTTTTGAGCTTATTTATATTTTGGACGTTCCATGGGTGTTTGTGCTCAGTAACTAGCAGAAAAGTAAGTAATATTTATTTAGCTCCGGTATTTTTGAACTTACAAAAAAAACAATAAAGAATTTAGAAAAAGTCATTGAATAATATATTGACGGTTAGTTTTTTCTCATTTATGAAATGGCAGTTTTGTTAAAACAAACATTAAATACTTGGGGCCTGTGGATATATATTTCACATTTCGTAGTTAGTTCGTATCCGGAGTATTAAAAGGATCATTTTATTACCACCAAACTTTATACACGTTTTGCAGACATGAATAGAACATAAGCCTAAAATGAACTTTTAAAACGGTGCTCCTAATTTTCTTTTGGGCTAATTGACATTTTCCCTTTGATATTGGTCGTCTTTCATCAATTTATTAAATTTCGTGTTGAAACAAGATTTACTGATATAACCTTTTTCTCGCTCAAATTATAAGTAAATTATGCATCGTTATTAAATTCAAAAGTGAGTGATTCAACAGCCTTTGATACATCGGATTTTCAATTATCCATTGATAGGATAGCCCATCGCGACGCCAATACGTATTACACTCGCCGGTTACTCTAGTTAATTGGTGATCCATCGAAAATTTCGCTGAGCCCTCCCCCTTAAATGCCCCGAAGCCCATGCCATAGTTTTCTCCGTAGTGTGAACCACAGACCACAACCACACCCCAACCCTGCATTACACAATTTACTACGCTTTTGATTAATTACTTGTTTGCAGCATCCATTATCCTTTACATCATCCACGTCCATTCTCGTCGGGAGCAGCAGTCCGTGAGATCTTTCCTTCTCCCGCATATCTGTTCGTGAGAACGGAGTTTAGTGGAAATTCTTCCTCTTTTGTTCTCACCTTTGAAAATCCTATCATATCAAAGGGTGTATGGCGCTCAATAAATTAATTGAATTCGATTTTTTCTTCTGAACAAGGTACGATACATATTTTTCATCCGATTCTTGAATCCAACTACATACTAATACCAGATGAGCAGGTATATTTCAAGAAATTGCCGATTGTGGTGATGAAATCCATATCATTTTTTGTAGAAAACTAATTTTTGTTTTCTCCCGGTAAAAATGTGCTCTCGAACAAGACCGTACTTAAGATGGAAATATCTCACAATTTACGACTGATGGATATTCACAAATAAAGTTCAATGTCTTAATTCAGCATTCGCGATCGCAAACCATCGCCAAAACACCACTAGCGTTACTTAACACTCTCCTGCAAATTAAATTCCTCGTACATATATCACTTTTTTTCGTTCACGGTATCGTAAACGTTTGACAATTAACTTTTCCTTTAATATATCAGCCGTTTCCTCGTCAAAAATATAGGTGGAATCTGACTTAATGAGTGCTAAAATCCTTTTGAAATCGAAGTTTAAACACTGGCCTTGACCAAAAACGCAAGTGTACGTACGTATGCAAAACTCGAAGGTCATGAAAGGACTTGGATTGTGAAAAAGGATTCATATAAGACACCACGTCCTCCATTTAGGCCATTTTACACAACGTGAATGCGAAAAAATGTATTTATACTTGTATTACACAAGGACAAAAAGTATTTTAAGAGGGATCTGAGAAATATTGCTTCTGGAGTAACATCAGAACAATAAAACTAGGAAACAAAACAAGTTTTTCCAAATGCGAAAAAAAAAACAAAATTCGAAAAGAGATTGTGAATTTCGTTTCATCCAAACTTCACATCAAGTGTTTAACTTCGTATATTCAGTACTGAAATAAGCAAGGTGAAATATGGCCCTTAGAGACTGGACATAATAGAGAAAATCATCCATGGAAAAAAATCATTGCTTCAGATTTCAATTAGCGGAATAGCGGGGCATCCATTTTTGGTAGCTAGACAATTTGTCCACAGTTGAAAATCAGTTTGAAAAGCAAAAATAATAGAAATAACTGAGTGTTGAAAAATTACGTATGCCTAATTATCGAAGAGCAACTATAGGTTTTAAGGGGTTCAGTTTTTTCTTTCCTCATATTATTTTGCTTCATTTCCTTAAAAATTATTCAAAGTATTTTTTACACATTCACGCTTCATAATTTTAAGCCGATTTATTTCAAAATAATGGAGAGACTAGGATAAGACAGACATCAGAGAAGTTAGCTCAAGAAATGAACGTCATTCGTATCAGAACTATTCCTTGTTTTTTTCAGCCTCGGGTAATAAACTCTGAGCCGACGAGAGACGAGGGAGCCTGTGCGAATCCCGGATTATGATGTATATTATATTTTACATTTCTTGTCAAGTGTCATTTTTTGCGTCGGATTGATTAGTCCCCTTTCATTGCATCATTTTCCCTCCCGGATATTATAATTTGCGTCAGATACCCTCAAATTCGCCATTACTTTGGATCTCGGAGTCTTTTTGCATAAGTTACGATGCTCGCAGTAAATCCACTCATGATCGTCAGCCAGTTAAAATCTAGTCAGTGATGAGGGATAAAAAAGACAAGCAAAGGTCTCTGAATAGCTAATACCTTTCCTCTCCTCCAACTTATTTGATTGGGTGTCAGTTTCATCCAGCTCACTTCTTGGTAGGCATAACTGTTTGTAGTAGCAAAATGAATAATATCTTAAGTTAAAGGGATCACCAAAAAATGTAATTCGAGGATCTGTTACTCTCCTCTCTTCCTCTTCGCCCCTTAATACTTCATCCTGGTCCTTTGACGCTCATGGTCGCCTGAAAATCTCGAAATTCACGGATCCTAATGACGTTTGAGTATTACGTAGCCAAGCTAGATTGGCAGGTTGCCTAATGTTGAGAATTCAGCCACGTAATGACATAAGTTTTTTGCCTACAAAACATTATGCAGTGTTTATCCCGTAATTATTCCATTATTTTGTAAATTTATAAACTTTCTGATAGATTATGGCGCTAACTTGAACTCCTGGCCCAATACGTCGTGAAGTGTGGTCCGTTCCCATTTTCCACTCGGTGGAAAATACCCCATCAAACAATCTACAGTGAGCTGAATGGGCCTTGAGAAAGTTCTACTGGAGCCGTCGGAGACGGGGAAGCGAGAGTTCGAAGTTTTCATAAGTTTCGTTCGCCCATAGTGGCTTTACCTTAAGCTGAGCTGATAACAACTTTACACGTACTCCGGTCTGACTTTTTCGGCCCAGTCAAGGTGACGAGGCCTGTGATAAGCCAGATGGGCAGCTTCGTCGATCAATATGTTTTTCATTTAGATGAGTATCAAAGCGATTAGTTTGGTGCTCGTAGCAATATGCAAAGATTTTCCCTAGCATCTTCGCGATGTTTCGTGTCGGAGATCACAAGGAAGGAACTTGCAAGAGTGTAGCTGCAGTCTCACGGCCGGGATACTTTAAAAACGAAATACTGCGTATCAGAAAGACATTAAAGTTAAAAATAAGAAATTTTATAAAAGAAATGTAGTTTTGAACCCAACGATACTAGAGTTTTCCTATAAACAATGATTTTCAATACTTCCACACCGTACAAGATGGCATAGGTTGGAACAGGTTGATATAATAATTAAGAAATCTTTGAAAATAATTAGATTCAATAAGTTTTTGATTAGTATCTCGACAGTTGTGACTAGAATAAATATTAAATTAAACACACACCGAATTTCAGTAATTCTTAATACAAATTAGAATAAAATATGGTTTGGTAAATGAAAAATCCATCCTTATCATTTACCAAACCATATTTTCTCCTAATTTGTATTGAGAATTACTGAACTTCGGTGTGTGTTTAATCTAATATTTATTCTAGTCAGAACTTTCACAACAAGGTTAAATAATAATGAAACATTTATGTTGCGGAATAAAATAATTTGCGAGGATACGTCAATAAATAACTCCAAAAACCAGGACAGAGGCAATAATAATCAAAGTTCCTGAAATTTATTTCCCTTTTCTAAATATTTATTCTCTACATTTAGATCCATTCCGTCTCTTGACAAGTCCTTGATAGCCAGCTGCAAAGACGTTTGTTTGCTGTCGCAGCCAATGAGTAATCTCTTAGGTTGCAGCCTCATCATTTTCACAACGTTGCCCACCAAAATGATTTTTAGGTGCCCAAACAGATGAAAATCACTGGGGGCTAAGTCGGGACTGTACAGTGGATGTTCCAAGCGTTTCCAGTGAAAAGTTCGTAGCAGCTCCTGCGTTTCTCTATCCCACGTTTGCGACACATTTATTCATTTACCCTCGTAAAAAGCGTCTTATTTAAATAATTTTCTAAAAAATTAGACTTTTTACTGGTGTATATTTTTTATGCTTGCATTTTTAAAACTTACCATGCAAACCTTAAAATACCTGTCTTGCGCATTCCTCGATCGAGAAGTACGTTGGCACAACCTTGAGTTCCTCAATTAACGCAAATATATAATGAAATATTTGAAGACCCATTTCTTTAGAAAAAGAATTTTCATGATTTCACCGAGAGCTCTTGAGCAAATTCTATAAAAGGAGTTCGAATGTTAGAGCCACCCCCTCGACTTCATTGGTACAACATTTTTGGTATTATGCCTTAACATTAAAATCAGTTTTGCTATACAAGCCCTTATTTACACAAATTTTAACGATTACTGAAGATTCATATGATATTGACTGAAATTAAAATGCACCAGTCATTTGGATAAATTAAATACATTTTATGGTGACGCAGTGTTACCTGATGATTCAGTGCATCAAAACCTAGGTCTGATGAAAGAATTTAAAATGATGGAAAATTACATTTAATTTATCCAAATGACTGATATTACGACTTTAATTGATGACTTTCCTTCCACCCTCTGTCTTCCCCTAATATTGATCCTATGGATATTCTTTAAAATACTTGGGGCCTATTCTTCATTTATAGTATAACTTGTCTGTTGGTGGACGGTTTCACCACTGACTGGAAAATCGGAGTTCAAATCCGGATACACCTTCAGTACACTTTCAGCGCTAGCTGTTTGATTATTCGGGTAGGGGATCTTCTAGGGAAAGCACAGGCGGTGGAGGAAAACGAACTGGTCCCCTTTATTTAGTGATGTGTGAATTCCATCCGCCACGCCGTAGGGCTAAATACGTGCTCCACCGTCACCTATCTAAACAACCTTCGAGTTGATTACTGTAGTTGATGGGTAATCCTCATTACAATGAATTAATTTCCTCCCTAGTTGCATATGCTGAAATGGAAATAACTTCCCCTATTAACATGCCCCGCTGTTTTAATTTCACGCGGTTAATTGTTTAGCTGACTACCTATTTTCATTAATTTTTGTGCCGACTTCGAATTTGCAAATCTCTTTAATTTCCACGATACTGTGTTTCTTACTACGACGAAGAATATGTTGGTAATGTTTGTCATAAGATAATTTAACTCATCATCCATTAATTAGGTCGCAGGATATATTCCATCCATCCTTCCTCCTTGTCCAAATTTGTTGAACTCTACAAACACGCATCTGATTAAAGCACACTCTTGAGTCAAACCCCTGTAAATTTCCTCTCTGATGTCTGCTTTCAATTTTTATGTTAGAGAGGAACGCCATAACTGGGAAAAATCCTTTTTTTTCCTTTCTTGTCGTCCTTTTCCCCTAACATGTTAAGGACGAAACGAAAGATATTCCGTTTTAGATATATTATTGTTTAAGAGAGAAATCCGCTATTTCACAGATTCGTTGAAATATTTGTCTTCCCACCAACGTATTTGGGGATCCAGATGTTGCCGGTTCGATTCCTTCATAAGTGGATTTCCCTCCACCCATAGCTTGGGTGTTCGTAACTGTGATTGTCTTCAATTTTGTGTTTAGGGATTATGTGAAGGAAGGGACTGTAAGTCACAATATCGCCCCAATAGAATACGTGAAATAAAATAAATAAAACCTATTAACGGTCCAGATCATGAGGTAATTCGAAGTTCCATTTCCTGTCATTTTGCTACCTCGCATTTCTGTGTCAATTTTCTAAAATATATTTACATTTGTTCCAATGGATGGCTCGTAGTGGAACGCAGATAGACGAACGCAGCATCGAAGAGCCATATGATTTCTGGTGGGAAATACCATAGTCTCGCTAAAATTATTGGCAGTCGTGAAACTCTTAGACCGAATTGCGCCCGTCCAGGGAGCAACTAACCCCCACCTCTGCCTTCTCCAATCCCTCCCATAAATGCATACACCTACCCTCGAAATCTCCTCACCTCACTCTCCTTCCTTCCCCGGAGAGACCACTAAACCCTTCCCTACCTTCACTCTCTCACCTTACTCTCTCCCCCACTCTTCCTCCCATACCCACACGCTCCTTCCCTTCCCCTCCCGTCATACCTCCTCTCCCCTTCCCCCTCCCTCCGCAACCGACCGACTTCCCTAATGACGGCCCGCACAAATTGCTGACCGCCCGGAGTCTAATTAATTGGGCAGACCCCCGCCGTGTGGGAGAGCTGAAACCGACGATCCGCCAAGGGGGATCAGCCGCTCCCTGCCCCACGCAACCAGACATCCCCCTCCTCTCGTAATTCCCGTGATTCCCAAGCGAACGAGCGGTCAGCCAGAAAGGGATGCCGGTGGAAGAAATTAATGGAACGTTAACGTCGGTCTGCCCACATTTACGGACTCTCCATGAAAATCGCCGGTAGGGTGTATGGCAGGGAGCGACTCCGCACTAGTGATGTACCGGCAAAATTATATTTTACTCGTATGAACAGGTTGAACTTTGAAATCATATAATTTAAAAGATTAAAATTATAATGGCAGCTAACTTTGCATAAAATAATGTATTTAAATTTCAAAAACCTCCTAAAGCATGCAAGAAGAGCTTCTGATAATGTCTACATTGTACTAAGATTCAGATAGAAGTTGTTGTTGTAGAAAAATTGCAGGTATGGCAAAAATTCATAAGTGGAGTAAGAAAAGGGGGATGGAAGTAAATGTCGATGGATGTAAAGAAATGGCATTTAATAGGGAAAAAATGTCATACAAATCCAAATGGATGGACTTAAATGATCTACGAGAAAGCTGCCCTCGAGCATTTTTTCGGAAAGTTTTCCTCGGGAAAATATTATGCCGTTTATTTTTTTCAGGAATAGATGAATGATGGACTATCCCCTGTCATTTCAAGCAAACTTCCACTTGCCATAACAAGACGAAAATTTCTATATAAAGCTCCGCACGACTTCCCCAACCCCCTTCATTCTCCCCCCCCCAACCCACCTCTTCTGCCTCTCCCCTTCATCCGCTGTCTGACCTTGCTTCTCTTTCTCCGAAACGTATGAGAACAACTTCGGCAGTATGTGGTACACAGATGCGGAAAAAGTCGAAGAAGAAAACGTCTCTCTTGCGATTGTGCAACTTCTGCATGCATTGTTTTTTGCCATTTCCTGTACAGTATTCACATCTCCGCGTTCTTCGTTCCGTTATTGATTTTTTCAACGTAGCTAAACGCAAAAAAATTTCATGAGCGACTTCTTAGATACTGAGAGTTCATTTAAGGACTCAGAAAAGCTAAGCGCTAGGTATTTTTGGTAGGGATTTAGGGAAAAGGTGATTGGAGAAATAAGTTGGGGAGGGGAAGAGCATGTAAGCGGGTTAGAGGGGCAGGAGCGGGGACGTAAACAGCGCAGTCGAATGGAATGGAAATGCTTGCGATGCAGGAAAACAAGGTGGTGCGTCGCATTTTTTTAATGCCTTAATTGCACGGCATCTTCATAAAAAATATATATATATATATCTCAGAACGATATTCATTAGAACCTTTTTCCTTAACAAAGCCCACAGAACAAAAACTGTGAATTTGGCATTTATTTTCCCGAGCATACACTTCGGGCTCATACAGCGGCGGATAAATAATATGATCAAGTCGCAATACACAGCGTATGCAGTTCTGCCACAAAAGCATTTTCACTTCATTAAAAAATATAAATAAAATGTTCTAAAGTCTTTCAATTTGGTAGTTAATGTTTTTATAAAATAAAGTATTTTTTTCGCCTGTTACACGTGTAAACAATGAAGTTCAGCAAGAACTGACAGATACCAGTAAGTATTGAAGCAGAAAAATCTTTGAAAAAATAGTGGTTAGTATACCCCCCTCATCAATAGGTATTATCTGAGACTCATATCTACATATTTCTCATGCATTAGTATTTATCTTACAAAATTTAAATTTTATGCATAATGATACATAAGAATAAGTACATTTACGAGTTTAACGACTCATATTTATAACACGAATGTCCAATGGTTATGATGCGTATAATCCTCAATTTGTCCCTCAACTCACTTCCGAACCAAAGGAGAGAAAAAACGCATGAAAATATTGAATAAAAGTTGTCAAAAAAATATATAAGTTCAATTCCATCATTTCTCAAAACCTATGCTCCAAAAATTCTAAATCCGGGCTGCCCACCCTTTGGAATTTGAGAAAGGGATATTATAACCTTAGTAACCAAGTGGTCCCTCTAAATTTTCTTAAGTGATTCTTTCTCTATCTAGGAGGTCGCATGTTACTATTCATTAGGTCCACTCCCTTCGTTCTGGCTGTGTTTGCGATGGCATAAGTGTTTTTTTTTCATTTTAAAATCCGAATATAGAAACTCCGAAGTAAACCTAATTCAAATGCGCAACCTCCGTTTGACTTCCGGAAGAAGAGTACGGGTCTTAAGTGGCCCAAGTCAGAAAAAATAGTGGTCATGAAACAATGGCATAAACAAACATATTAAAGTTTACCTTATATTCTGTTTTTTAATATAATAATGGAAAGTTCTACTTCGTTCAAAAAACACCAATGCTGAGGTAGAGTCAGTGATAATTTGGAAATACAAGACTTTTAGCCTGTTTACCTTTAAAATTATTTTGAGGAACATTTGCACATTTTTCTCCTAATGTGTGGTTTTCATTTCATGCAAATATTAAGTTAGCATTGGTTTGTTTAATCTCTCTCATCCTAAGATAAGAAATATTGAGTAACAAAATTACATAACAAACCCATAATTAGAATAAATTAGTCAGTATTTGGTTTATCAAAGCTAAAAGTTAACATTCCTCCAATTCCTACAGTTACAACTCCTAAAATGTGTGTGTGTCTGCAGTGGTTTTTAGACCACTGAGCAAACCGTGTTTCACATGATGGTTACCATCCTGTTTTATAGGATCTAACTACCATTTATTGGCTAAAGTTATGAAAGCCTTCTATCTCTCCCTGACCAGTAAGCATAATCCAACATCATAGTGTAATGATTCAAGGAAGTTAAACAAATTTTTAACCATACTCGTACTGGAAATCAGCACCTACCTTCGGAATTTCTTGTTTCAATTATTCGAGCGAAGCGATTAAAGATCAACCACAATATCCAGCGTGGGAATCAGAGATTATTTTGAATTTAATTTTATTATCTAAGAATTAATTAATGCAAAGAGATAATTCATTCAATAGTTAAAATCTATTGCCATCCCTCATAGTAAACGAGTGACGTGTGGAAGTAAATTCAATTTAAAACTATTCGTACAAGTCTAATTTTCTTTTAGTGGCTAAGTAAAGCTATATCTTCTCCATAAAGTAATAACGAATAATCGAGTATATCAGTAATATGATCATGTATAAGACGTATATGCGCAGCCTTTAAAACGTATTTCTTGTTTCAAGAATAATTCGCAATAATAATGAAACAATTCAAGAATAATTCACAAAATAGATAGTAGAAGACACTTCACAGTAACCTTGAGCAAATGACAAAAAAACCGTCCCCACAAACTGTAACGAAACTTTCACTCGAGTTGTCGGTTTATTCTTTTGTATTCAAAATAATGATAACCGAAAGTCCTTATTCAAGTACTCTCAGCCATTTCTGTGAACCCAAGATGACGACAGTTCCCGGAGATATTAAGGGTCAGTTCCCCGAGATGTTAAGCGTCGCGTTTGGGTGTGGGACCCGGAAAAGGCGAATGTCATGGGTAAGCTAACCCTGAGACAGGACATTTATGTGTGAATTCTGGGATAGACACGACCTTGAAGGTCCAGGAGAAATTTCCCGGGAGTAGAGGGAAAGGGACATAAGGGTCAAAGAGAGGGGGGGTCGGACTGAGGGAAGGGTTCTGTTGAGATCTCGCTCGTGGGTAACGGTACAAGATGGAATAAGCGGTGGTCACTGTACCACCAATTCATTATCTCAGTGAAAATCAAGATTTTAAGTGTCAAGGAGGTGTTACTTATATGCTTTTTTTATTAAATATCACTTTTATCGGTAAATCAGCTATATCAGTCAGATTATTCATGGTCTGCATGATTCATTCTTTCAAGTTATCCTCCTTATTTAAGATGGGTTGTTGGTGGGACCTTAATGACTATCACCTTCCACGTATCGCGGGAACAGACGTTTGTTTCCCTACATTATTTCCTCCTTCATTCCTTCCCAACTTTTGCCCTTCCTCATCCCCTATTTGAGAAGCCTATTCACTCCCTTCCTTTACCACCTCCTTGCCTAAATTTTCCCTTCAATCATGGCCTTCAGTATCACAATACCTTTCAATACTTTTTCCACCCACATTTTCTACATCGGATTCATTAAACTACTATTTCACAGTCAAGGCTTTGGTATATTACTTAGGAAGGAAGATTTTAAGGTTCAAGGTGAATAATAAACATTTTTATTAATTAAGGTTGATCTAAGTTGTATTATTTTAACAATTTATCTATTTAATAATTGACCAAATATATCATACACTAACCATAATAGCAATATAAAATATTGCTACGTTATTTCATATTTTAGTTCTGTTTAGTATATACCGATAGTTGGCATATTTTACCTCCCAACGCAATCAGAAAAAATGTTTCCCGTTAACTTTGTGCAATATCTCGGACCGTCTGCTTAATAGATTATTCTAGCGGTGTCATGAGCAGGATAGACTATATTTCGCTAAGGTATTAAAAGTCAGAAGGAACGACTTACTTTTTACTGTATGTGCACTTCAATGTGGATGTTTTATGAACATTTCAATTTGGTTGGAGTAGTGGGTATCTCAGTTGGGTGAGTGTACGAGTAAATTATTTCGTACTGGGAAATTTCTGCCAGACGCCTTTTCCAGGAATGCAGGGTTTAAGAGAGTGGGGAGATTCTCGCAGGAGACGGGCCCCGGAAAGATGATTGGTTCGAGAGGGAGGACTAATGTCAAGTATCTGTAGGGTAAAATTAACAGATATGTCTTTAAACCTAGTCCTCTCTCGCCGTATTGTCATTGAGTTAATCTTACATGGGATACCAAATATTGAAGGGGGGGGGGGGAAACAACTCGTTTTATATCCTATAACCTAATACAAGTAATAATTTTAGGCTTCTGTGTAAATTTTTTTCTCTAGAACGGCCCCTAAAGATTCTCGTTAAAAAAATTTATAAAACTATAGTATATTGGTATAAGAAACTCTTTCAAACCAACCATTACCATTATTATGAAATTTATGTTTCAAATTTCGATTTACCAATCCTGAAAACCCGTTTTTAGACATTCTGTGTTATTTGGATGAATTGATGACATATATAGTATTTCCGCCATATTGGATCCACAATTTTTTTTAATAATCTTTTTTTTTCAAATTTGCGATTAGCTACATCCAAAAATCATTATTTACCAATTCACATTCCACGCGGGAAACTGACTCTGGTTTTGCCCATCAATCCAGAACTTATATATAAGTACTACTTTGCACCAGTTTGTAAGCGATTGGAACTGCTAAAAACCAGAGTTTTTCTGGTTGCACTATTTCAGAGATCTGAAACCAGCGAGAAGAAGTAAGGAGATGGATAAATCGGTTACACAGTACTCAATTCAAAAGGTTGTTGAATGGTGGTTCTGTGTAAGGTAACACCGGCGTCATGTAGATTCATGAATAACCTCTCGTTCGCTTATTTCCAATTTTTTTAAATTCTGTCAGTGACTTTGGTCGTATTCATACGTCTTGCTAGGTACTGAGATCAAGCCTCTTATCTGCGACTTAACTATTTCCAGTGGGCTTAATGAATAATGTTTATGCTAGGAATAAATAAGTCCGCTCCCCTCCACTTCTCGCAACCATGCTAGCAACATCGTGGTCACCATCACAAGCGATCAAGATTTGCAACGTTTCCCGTGTTTGTCGGATTCTCTGATGTCAATGTTTCACCCGCTTGTTCCTCGCGGCAGTTGGGGGTCATCCGCACCCTCGACTGCGCCCGTCGGTCTCCAAAGGGCGAGGGGAGGTAGCTTCAAAACACCACGAGACGCCGCGAATCGCCCCACGTCGTCACAGATCTCTCGATCTTCCTCTTTTCATCTACATCTACATAAATACCCTGCAAGCCACTGAAAAAGGTGTGTGGCAGGGGATGTAGCACCAGGAGAAAAGGGTAAGGGATGAGAGGGTTGGGGTTTATTCAAATAGGTAGGGGAAGGGGGGGGAATCTGTAAGAAAAAATATATTTAAATATGTCTATCCACGCGCAGTCCCTAACCTGTACGTTAATACTTATTGTAATGAACTGACTCCTGGGGGATTTCGACTACACGCATTATGGTCTCTTATCGTCGTCGTTCTTGATGTCATCGGAAAAGACCCCATCTTTAAATATTTTTAATAAGTTTAATCTATATTGTAAACGCCGCTGCGTAAGAGAATACCAACCTAAATTGTCTAGCAAAGTAGATACGCTGACTAGACTACAGAATAGATACGCTTTTAGAGACTTAACCGACCGGATAAACGCTCCATGCACCTATTCTCTTCACCGCGGCTTCAAAACCTAATTTTTTTCAATTTCTATGACATATTCCTTTCCATCTGTTTATAACTTTGCCTGCTGATGATAAGGAATGATATTATACACATATAGGTCACATTTTCAATGAATCACTCAGAATTATATTGATGCGATGTTGTGACAAACTTTCTGCACTTAATTGATTTGCAATCAAAGCGCATTTATATTCAGTAGAAAATCGTATCGAATCAATGAATTGGGAACATTTATCAATTATAAAAATGAAAAAAATGTAATGATCAGAACATTTCCTATTACTTAACCACTAAAAACTTTATTTGAACTTGCCAAACCGTATTTTGTCGGGAATGATAATTTGATTATATTTTTAACTGAATAAACGTCTCTTCCCAGAAAATAAATTTATTAAGGAGGACTATTAAGGATATATATGATTATAAACTATAGGGCTTAGAATCAGTTGTTGGTAAACAAACTCAATTGTTGTAAGAAAGCTCAAATTTTACATCACCTTGAACTCGAACAGCTGTTTCAAAAAACAAGAATCACAGCATTCATTCGAACTACAAAATCATAAAAACAAGGATTTCACTTATTTAGGCACCGGTGTACGAAAGAGTAGCAGTCCCCGTAAAAGGGAAGAATCATGACCGCTGGGGAATTGAAATCGAGGAGCGTGGCTTGAAAGACAATGAAGACTTCCTCATTAATCATTAGCTACTCTTTCCGCGATTAAATCCTTTGAATTGAGTGCCATTTTCTCCAAAAACATATTCTTTGAAGGTTGAAATGGTTGACCCAACATACCATGTCGTAGTATATTTCAAACTAATGGGAGAATCGAAAACCTATGTGGCTATACTACGTAGTCGCCCTTCTTCCTCTCCCCTTCCCCGGAGGCAGGAGCCCACGAGGAGAATCCGTTTCAATAAACGGAAACCGATCCGAAAATAGCGAAGTGCGTAAATATGGCGACCCCGGTATCAAAAGGGTTGTGTTTATCTTGCGCTACCTTTGCTTGCGAGCGAAAACATGATTTGAATTGCTAATTAGCGTCGCGATGTTTTTCCTACCCTCGAAAATACGTTTTTAATCTCCAACGGCAAATACATTCCCTTGTAGGAACAACCCCATGACAGCACGCGCGCGCCCGCGTGAGCACGCACGCACGCGCACGCACTTCTCGTCTCACACAGAATTACGACCGCATTACAAAAAAAAAGGGAGAGAAAGACATTCCCTTCCGCGTCTTCTCATCTCTGTGATCATCCTTTTGCGCGTCGCGTCGTTCTCTCTCTCTTCCCTCACCTCCTCCCCTTCCCCAAAACCCATGAAATTCGGTGTCCGTGTTTGTTTGTGCACCCAGCCACGCCTCCCAACACTCACTCTCTCCCCCCCACACTCTTCCATCTCACTGAGAGGTGGACGCCGGAGGACAGAGGAGAGACGTTTGGTGGGGGCGACTGTGTCTGTGTGTGTTTGTGTGTGTGAGTGTATCAGGGCTGCCAACTGCCCAGAGTTTCATCCAGGAGTGTGGGGAGAATCACCGGTTACCAGCCGCAATCGCTAGGGCAACAAATTAAATACAGAGGCGAGATAGCGTGAAGGCTTAGCGCCCCCCGCTCTGTGAGTTCAGGGAACTCCCAATCGTGGTTTGTTTGCCACGGAAAGGAAGCGGAGGGAAAGTAGAGGCAGGGGATTTGCATTCAAGAAGCTACTACATTTTACCCTTCCATATGTTAGTAAAAATTAGCATGTGATGGTTAAAAATCCCATTCTACGCTCTTGCGACTCTAACTTTAAAATTCTTATTTTTTCAATCGTCAGAGATAAATGAGCAAAAATTTAAGTTATGCGACCCAACCACACTAATGTTGCAACAGTTATTTTTTAGCATTATTATAAAAGGAGATTCTCTGAAAAGATTAGCAGAGGCTCCAGAAAATTAAAGCCATATGAATCCACATGAATCACGGATCACACGATAGGTTGATTATCACCAGAATATTTACATTATTGCTGAATGCATATATATATATATATATATATATATATATATGTATATATATATATATATATATATATATATATATAAATTCACTTTCTTGAAAAACCCACGAACGTGCACAATAATGTAAATTCACTAACTAGTCGACACAAACACAGAAACTAAAACATATAAAAGAGGGACTCACTGGTTCTCGAATTTTCGGTGGTGCAACCACCTTTCTCAAGAGGAATTAGGAACATAACTGAGGCAGAGGAGGGCCCGAAAGCAGTGGTAGGAAGGAGAAGGGGGAAAATGGGGGAAAAGAGGGGAAAAGAATATATACATATTATCTTCATCGTTTACTACAGCTAATACATTATACTCTATTTGAATGCAAGGTTGCATAATCGAGGGAGACTAATAGTATGTTAGTTTCCCGTTTGCTTCCACATCGCAGTACTGTGGCCGATACAGTGAACTTCACCCTCACCCGGGCCGGCCAGCTGATGCCGGGTCGACCCAATCGGTCTGTGCCACCAGTACCTAATGGTGAAACTGCTGCCGTTGACCATGGGCTCAGGGATTTATTTTCCTCGTTACCTCATTCCGAATAACCATTAACAATTTTTCTCTAAATTGATAAATTTTCGCATATCACGGGAATTGAGCCAGCGACCTTCTGCTTCACAGGTAGATACGCTCCATCTGTTCAACCCACGCCTCATATATGTATATGTATACACACAGAAGAGGTGAGAAAGGTGGAATCAAGATGATCACAAGCGCAAAAATATTTCCTTAACCGGGACTTGAACACCGCATCTTTCGACTTGCCGGACCGATACTCTAACCACTTGCGAGGAAACGTAATTTACACTGACATCTGCGGGGGCTTTATGCAACAAAGTGCCCCGATGTGCCCAAGAGATGGCGCTAGGGAGCTGTTTCACCTACCAAAGGAGAACTAGACGACTCAGAAGCAGCAACTCCCTAGCGCTATCTCTTTACCAAGAAAGTGTAGCGTTTGTTTCAAAAAAATAAAGCAAAGGCGGTGGGTTAGAACATGGAATGTAGATGCATTGAATGGATTGACAAGGAAGGAGTATCAGGAGGCTGTAGAGAAAATCATGGGTGAGGGTAAAGAGCTGTGTACTATCGTAAAAAAATGGGAATGTATCAAGAAATTGATAACGAAAGCCGCAAAAGAGACTATAGGACCCGTTAATGTGAAAAGCACTAGGAAACCATGGATCACAGATGACATTATTATTAGAAAGATAGATGAGAGAAGAAAATGGAAGAATGTAAACAAAGAAAGGCAAAATTAAGTTCAAAGAACAAAATAATAAATTGAGAGGAGCAACAAATTAAACAAAAGAAGCATGGGGGAAAACGAAATGAGAGGACATGGAAAGTTTGCAGAAGAAGAATGAAATTGGTGCGCTATACAGCAAGGTTAAGTTATTATCGGGGAGTAAGAAGGAAAGATCTGTGCTAACAGTTAAAGATAAGTGGGATAAGATAATAGTTGAACCAGGAAAAATACAAGAGAGATGGAAGGAATATATAGAAACACTGTATGGCAAAGAACTTAAGCCGACAGGGTTAGACATAGAAAAGGAACATGACGTAGAAGAAGATAGCTTAGGTCCAGGCATATTCCGCGGTGAGATAAAAAGGGCATTAAAGGAGATGAAACTAAATAACGCCGTGGGGTAGACAACATTTCTGCGGAACTACGAAAAGGTTTAGGAAAATGTTGGGAGGAAGAGCCTATGGACTGATTCATAGTACCTACAGAGTTCGTCCGGAAAATAATTGTACTGAGCTCAGGAAAAAAATGTATTACACTTTTACATATCTTAAGCTAATTTTCCTCAAAATAGGACCCTTGTGAGTCGATACACATGTTCCAGCGGCGTTCCCATTTCTGGAACGCTCCCGCGAAGGCACCATCGGGAACCTCTCGAAGACACGTCGTCACGGCCTCTTTGACGGCGTCCAAAGTCCCGTTTCGCGTTCCTTTCAAACTCCTCTTTATCTTCGGGAACAGAAAGAAGTCTCTAGACGTTCTCTAAAAAATGTGGATCATTTTTGCAGTGATCCGCAAGTTGTGTCGCGATTTCCAAACGATTGAGTCTTTGATCATCACTGAGCACTTTCGGCACCAACTTTGCACAATTTTTTCGCATCTGTAATTGGTCCCTAATAATCTCGTGCACTATTTATTTTGGCACATTACACTGCTCTGCTATCATCCGAACACTAAAAATACGATTAGAGGTCAGTACATCGCGAACTTTTCGCATATTTTCGTCGGTGAGTGTCGTTGATGGGCGTCCAGGCCGTGGTTCGTCGTCGACCTCTTCTCTGCCCTCCACGAACATCTTGTGCCACCAAAAGATCATGTTTCTGGACATGGCTGACTCCCCGTAAGCCTGGTTAATCATACCGACAGTTTTGGTAGACGATTTCCCAAGCTTTACCGCAAATTTGATGGAATAACGCTGCTCCAAAAACTTCGGCATCGCGTTCCGTGACGTGGGTCGAGCGTGGAGGTTCGCGTTAACAGAGCTCCTCACTACACCACAGCTCAGAGCCGACTGCCTTTATCAGCGTCGCTTGCCAACATACTCCCCTCCAATCGCAGCCCGTCAGAGCGGTGCTGGGCGCGCCTGGAGCGGCGGGAAAAAATCAGTACAATTATTTTCAGGACGAACCATGTATGAGGAAGGAATCTGGTCGGAAGATTTTGTGAGATCAGTGTTAGTTCCTATTCCGGAAAAGATAAAGTTTACATAATGTGAGGACTACAGAACAATAGGTTTGATTTCCTATACAGCTAGAGTGGTTCTCAGGATCATTAATAAAAGGAAGGATAGCAAGGCAAACGATTACTTAGGGTATCATCAGTTTGGTTTTAGGAAGGGGTGAGGCACGCGCGATGCCATTGCAGTTATGAGATCACTAATCGAGAGGAATATAGAATACAATCAGGACGTATTTGCCTGTTTCGTAGATTTCGAAAAAGCGTTTGATAGAGTGAATTGGGAAAAACTAATGCGTATATTGCAGAAAAGAGGTTTAGATTGGAGGGGCAGGAGACTGATCCGCAACCTGTACATGTCTCAGACTGCTCAGGTGCGAATGGGGAACGGAGAGTCCGGATGGGCAGTGCTAGGAAGAGGTGTAAGGCAGGGTTGGCCATTATCACCGGTGCTGTTCAACGTATATGTGGAGGAAATGATTAAAGAGGCTTGGGAAGAACTGGAGGTAGTAATGAAAGTCGGAGGGGAATTGGTAAAATCGGTTAGGTTTGCTGATGACCAAGCATTAGTTGCTCAGTCAGCCAAGGGGTTGCAAGCTTTGCTGAGTGAATTGGAGGTTCAGTGCGATAGATATAGGATGAGAATCAATATTAAGAAAACAAAGGTTATGCGATTTTCCGTAAAGGAAAAGCCTAAGCTAAACATTAAAATAGGAGAGCAAAAACTAGAGCAGGTAGAACAGTTTACATATCTCGGAAGTGTTTTGGACCAACATGTTAAAAGTAATCCGGACGTAAGGAGAAGACTTGCGCTAGGTCAAGATGCTTTCACAAGGAGGGAGTTGACAGTAAGGATGTCAAGAAAAGACTAGTCAAAACATTGATATGATGCGTAGCGTCAAGCATACGACACGGAAACGTGGTCACTGAAGCAAAATGATAGACGTACATTGGAGACTTTTAAAATGTGGGTGTAGAGAAGGATGGAGAAGGTGAAATGAACTTAAAGGAAAACATCATTACACCTCGGACGATGAGGTGAATGCAGATGTAAATAACAGCACGCTGTTTAACTCGCGTGGACATAGCACTAGAACACGTATCCATATTTCCGCTTCCCAAAATACACTGGATGAATGAAACGACCTCAAACCAGCGCACGCATGTTGAGGGGGAATATTACTTCTTTATGCCACCAGGAGTGCTTCTGAAGGTCATTTTGTTTGTTGTCTACAAGCATGTGTGAATTAGTTTTCAGCTTACCAGCGTAGATATACACACACTTGTATATACATGTATGTGTTTCTATATGAATACACATATATGTCTATATATATATATATATATATATATATATATATATATATATATATATATATATATATATATATATATTTATAAAATATATATATATATATTTATTTATTTATAAAATATATAAATCTGTACGAAATTAGCACTAGCGGACAAAGACAACAACACGGAAACACACAAAAAAACTCAATACTTTTCGAAAAGTGTATGAGGAGTAGGGAATTGGTGGGAGAGAGTAAAAAAGCGAGTAGGAGAGGGATGGAATTCGGGTTTTGAAAATAGGACATGTTTTGCATCCAAGTTCATTGCAAGGCATGGGAGTGGCTTTGGGACGGGGCGGGAATTTAAGGATTGTATTGGTTGATTTGAGGAGATCTGATAAGTTAGCGGGGCGTTTGAAAATAACGGAGGGGCATTTGAGGAAAAGGTTGTTATATATATATACATAAAAACCATAAACACAGTAATCAACCCGAAGGTCCGTTTAGTGGATGATGGTAGAGCTCACCCATGTACCAAGCCCGACGGCGTGTGAATATTCACACATCAGGGTAGGAAGGCTAGTTCCTTTCCCTGTGCCAGTTATGGTTTCCCAGGAAGATCTGGTACCCGAAAAATCAACTAGTTTGGGTGGAGCTGCAGGTGTCCAGAGTGCCTTGCCCGGGAATATATACACACACATATATATATATATATATATATATATATATATATATCAATTGAGTTAGGAAAGAAATTTTTAATATATTATTATTTTTGGATGGATACAACTATCAAATAAACATTTTGTAACTCCAAACAAAACCCAATCTAGCAACCTACTCTACATCAGGTCCCTCTTCATCTCTGTGTACTTCTTTCCTCCCTTTATCCCATCCAACATCCCTATCCTGTTCCTTCCCTTTCCTCGTTTGCCTAATATTCTCCCCTCTATTACCTTCTTCAACACTCCACTACCGCTCAAATTACCTTTCATCCATTTTTCCTGGCTCCATAGGATTTCTCTCAACAAACCCCTCTTCTCACCCACCATCTCCAGTACTTCTTCATTTGATTTCCTTTCGGTCCATTTCACCTTCTCCATTCTTCTCCACACGCACATTTCAAAAGCCACCAATCTACGTCTATCCTCCTGCTTCAGCGACCACGTTTCCGCGCCGTACATAGCTGCGCTCCACATTAGAGTTTTTACGAGTCTTGTCTTTACCTCCTTACTCAACGTCCCCGTCATCAACTCCCTCCTCCTTGAGAAAGCCTCCTTGCCTAGCGCAATTCTTCTCCTTACGTCCGTACTACTCTGACCGTATTGGTCCAAAACACTTCCGAGATATTTAAACTGTTCTACCTGCTCTATTTTTTCCCTCCTATGTTAATGTTTAGCTTAGCCTTTTTCTTTATGGAAAATCGCATAACCTTTGTTTTATTAATATTGATTCTCATCCCATATTTATCGCACTGAACCTCCAATTCACTCAGCAATGCTTGCAACCCCTTGGCTGACTGAGCAACTAATGCTTGGTCATCAGCGAACCTAACCGATTTTACGAATTCCCCTCCGACTTTCGTTCCCACCTCCAATTCTTCCCATGCCTCTTTAATCATTTTTAATATAAATATATATATATATATACTGAATAATTGTCCCTGTAAAATATTTTGTAACCACTATGGCTGTGTTTTGGATGTTTGGTTGATGTTTTGGAATAATTGCAGCGCGTAGATAAACTTTCTGATCCAGAGAATAATTTTATCAATAATGCCACTAAGTATAACCTTGTTCGGCTTACTATTGTGAAAGACCTCATTGAAGACTCATGTAAATTAAAAATATATGGTGTAAATATCTAAATTATATTTTTATTGCTCATTTCCCCTGATCATAGAATGTCGTAAATACGTAGTCTTCACCGATTTTAAATTCCCTACTTTTTGAAGACGTGATCTTACATTCAATCGTAAGGTGAATTCATAACATTCTGCGGTGAACCAAGGTTCAGAAATAAATGTCATCGTGAAAAGAGTTCTTTCATTTTGTTCATAGGCAGAAAGTTAAGAACCTTCATAATATGGCCATTCATTGCTTTATTGATTCCAAACGTATTCAAATCTTTTATAGATTATTTTCGAAATTTTTGTTTCAGCCCAAGATATTTTATAACGGAGAACGCTTGTTCCCATATTTTTTCACTGAAATTAGTTTAGCCCTTTAATTTCATTATCGGCACTTTGGCTTCTTTTGAAGATATCACGCAATGAAGAGGGAATTTTGAGTTATTAATGGCAATCAAAATATTCATTTTTTTTTAATTTCGTAAGAGGTGCTTAATTTTTTCTTTCAACCTAGGCCACCCAAATAAAATATTTCTTTTGATATAAAATATTCATTGATAAGAAAACTAAACTTCTAATAAATTTTTCCACATTTGTAGTATTTAATTGTTTTCTCGTTCTTCCTATAATTTCCGTACGTTTTAATTAAGGGGTAATATCAGAAACCTTTACTTCAGCCGCTTATATGCCATCGAATAGTAATTGATGAGAATTGATGTTAATTCCTTCCAAAAAGATAATGATTTGATTACATCGTTTACATTCTTCAATACCCAAGTATAAGAACACCTTTGCAGAGAGCTCAGTAAAATGCATCGTGTGACGATAAGACCATTACATGAAAGCTGAAGCATCGTTATAAAGTAATTGAGACGTTGCAGAAAGGTTTTGAAGGTATTAAGACCGAAAAAAACGTCACTCGAAGTTTTAAAGTAGTTCAAAGATAAAAACGAGAAACCAAAGAACCCTTGTAGAGAGGAACTCATGCAAATGTTAAAAAAAGATCGAAATAAAATCTGTTCAAATTCCTACGAACTTCAAAAGTAAAATTCTGTATCGATGTTGGAGATAAACTTAAAATTATTAGTGTAAATCACGCGGTAATCGGAATTGTTTATTACTCTAAGGAATATTAAAGGGGAAAAAATATGAGATTATTTCAGTAAACTTACTATGGCCAACATTCTAAAAAGAATCACTTTTTCCGTTGTGATTTTAGTAAAAATATTTAAGCGCCCAACCAAACTCTTAAAAACTGAATGCGTAATGCAGTAATATCACAGAATTATTAAAACTCAGTGCTAAGAAATCAAAACTACGATACCTTTATGTCTGCAAGAAATGTTTTCAATGAAATTTTTCAAATTAATGAGCTGGCCAAAGGCATTGCAACTTAATTATTGTTTATTCTGTAAGTATATGTCATATGGTTCTGGATCATGCGATTTGTAAGTGGCATGCACTCTTCCCCAAAGAGGCATCCTTTAAAAGATGGTTGCAAGGTATAATATTAAAGTTGTGAGAGATATCAGGGTAGTTACAGGATAGTATCAAAAGCGTATTCATACAATTCCAGTGTGTTTGTATCCTTGCACATTAATACTAGGGATGTGATCCCGTTTCTCTTTTGTAAGAAGATTTTCAACGAGAAGCTATCGGTAAATTTTTATCACAACATTCTAAAGCGTGAGTTAGCGTTAATAAAGTAGCTAGATAACGAATAATTACTTTTTATTTTTAATATTTGTATTTAGGCATTTTATACTTGGAATCCACGCAGAAAATTGTATTTCATGGATTTAATAGGGTGGTCCAATTGGTAGAATGCTGGGCTACTCACCGAATGATCCATGTTATAATCTAGGTAACGCCTCTTACTACCCTGAGCTTCAACTAAGCTGCGTGATTTTCAGATGCCAGATATTCCTGAATAGCCATAGGTGGCACTGGGAAACGAACTAACCCCACTTATGTGTAATATGTGAGAATTTCACTCGCCGTTGGTATTATTATCAGGAGAGCTATCGTACCCAACCTTGGAGTTGATGATGGTAGGATTAATTAGACAGATATTTTTTCTGATTTGGTACTTTTTATGTTACAGTTTGGAAACAGTCATTATCACTGGCAATAATCCAAATGAAAAAGAAGTGACTACCCACAGATCCACTGGTGAATGGATGAAGTGGCTACTCCATCGCCAGAACATTCACATTAATTACATATTAAGCCTCCCGCTTAATAACTATTAATGTTAATAATTATATTAATAACTCCCGATTTATCATGATCATCTGGTTACCCAACGACATAATTTTCCACAGTTGTATGTAGGAATAGCCAACTCATCACACGGATGGTTGCTCAAACATGTCAGGAAAAATTTCTGATCAATTGGGAAATAATTGGGATCACAATGAAATATAAACGAATAAAATACAATAAACACTTGGAGTAAAATAAACTGGAGACAAGATAGTTAGAGATGTGTAATTACTGAATATTTTTTTCAGTCAATTTTTTCAACCAAAATATGACCCTTAAAGTGGTTCCATTATATGCTTTAAAGTATACTAAAAGTAAATTTATAATGGATATGGTAATTTCAAAAACTTAAACTGCATAGTTCCTCTCATTTTTTTAGAATAATGGTTTTTCTAACTCTTGACGAGGGAGTGGGATTGTTATTATGACGGGTTTTCTTTCTAATTTAACATTTTTCTTACTTCAACGTCGACCTTTTTTGCATGCTAAAAACTGAGGGTTTCCTGCTTGCGTAATTTTTGTGGGCTCTACAGCCTTCTCGAACCCCGATGCTATCGCTTTGAAGTTTTTTTTTACTTTGGTAACGAAATTGGTGAAAGTTTAATAAATACATAGAATGTATGTATGAACTTGATGGAAGTTAAATATATATATATATATATATATATATATATATATATATATATACACGAGATATAGAATAGAATGTGCCCGTATATGTGCCTCGTATAAAATGCATGTGCCTCTTACTTCGGTGGATTCATTTCCTTCTTCAAATGGCGTGCAATTAAAAATATGTGACAGCATCTGAAATTCATTGCTACGAAGTGTTTACCTGCATAAAAGTGCGAATCAATTTAGCAACATTTTGGAAATTCTTACAAAGCAGTCCGTTTAAAATTGATGGTTGACTTTTTTACATCTTACATGTATACTGATCTTACATGGTATATTGCTATAACTTAGCGTATATATCGTATAACGTACATATCTGCCCCGTTCGCCAAATGTCAATCACAACAGATTTACCGGCACAAGATTATCAGGATTTCTAAAAGCGCATTTAATTGGAGTCGATTAAATGGGCGATGATGGAGAAAGCGGTTGGTAAAAGCCCAGTTTTAAAATGAATCGGATTGTAGCGACTTTGGCTCGTGTCCGGTGCTTGCCGGCAACATTCATTCCAGCTAATTTCTAAAACTTGAAACTCGTTCCTGCCCTAATTCCTAGATTCGGTATCTGCGCAAAGTACTTAAGAGCAACTTCAGGCCTTTCAGATTTCTTCTAATTAAACTTGTCGTGTGCAGTTGAAACTCGAGGGTTATCGAAGGCATTCATTTCTTAGGAAATAAACCTTGCACTGGGCCCTTATACCAATTAAAGCAGGTGATCTCATTCGGAGAAGCGATGTTAAAATAAATTCGAATAAAATTCTTACTGAAAATGGCCTCGGCAATTTTATATGATGCTCTTCCCTGGTGATTCGAGAAGGAATGTGGGAATATATGCGGCGTGAAAGGGCGTGTAATTGATGAAATCCAATTTCCCTCCCCAACTTTCCCGCCACTCCTCATCCCATTCCCATCGTGTGCTCTCATGAAGAACTCGATGGACGCCACATCTCGATCGACATAAGTTGGGTATTGGGTATAATTCATTCCCAACCATCCCATACCCAATCCTATTATATTATTCGAGGCTGGATGGATCTGAGCACATGCTCCAAAATCGTTATTAACGATACGATAACGAAGCACCGTGGTTCGATTCCCTATTTAGGCATAGTCTTCTCGTTTCGGGGTCTGTTTTTTCCATTGATTCATAAAATAGCCTACGATAGTACGCTGTTGTCCTTGTTCCATTGGACTTTCCATATAAGAGTACAAAAATGTCTATAAATCCCTCTGCGTATAGGTATTAACGCTCAAGTGAAGAGCTAATTAAATATGAGCTTTAAAAGAGGGAGTATCGGAAAATTTGTCGTGATCATAATTGGAGAACAATTAAAATACTACAAATTTTGCTAAATTATGCTAAAATAGTGGTATAAACTGGCCAATAATATTTACCATATGCATATTTTCCAATAATATGACAGGTTTAATGAGGCTACTAGCTTCTGGTGTTCTTCTTCTAGGAAAGTACTTGCATAAAATGATGTTAACCACTACAAAAAATTTATCAGTACATTTTTCACGTACATTAAATGGTTATTTTGTAATAATATGACGTTTATAATTTATATTTTTTAATAATATGTTGTTAATAATATGCGGATGAGGTTATTGGGTCTATTGGAAACGTCATGATCCAATGGTGAGAGTAAATTCAATTCAAAGTAACCTGAGGCAATTACAATTAAAAGACATTGACAATTGAAATGAAAAAAGATGTAAGATGTAATGTATCTTTATGAGAAAAACAAGAGCATGAAAAAGTAAATAAAATTTGAATGCAGAGATATAATATAACAAATAGCCACAGACAATGACAATATAATTTTAGTAAAAGTATCCCATCTTGATATTTCGAAGACTACAATTTGAAAGTAATATTGAAGATATTAAGAGAGGACACTAATGGAAAGAGGAGATAATCATGGAAAGAACGATCTCCACTGTTGAATTAGCTGAGAAAAAAATGGGAAATACAAAGAGGGGAATAAAATAATAGGAAGGTATAATAATTTTTATAAATAATATTAACTGAACCATAAGAAAAATAAATTATTGAACTTTAGAATTCGTGTTTAAAGAAGTTTCCCACTTTTTTCGATTTACCAACCATTTCGTAAGCTGTGTACATCCCTGGTCATCCACATTCAGGGTAAGCTTCGGAATGAAGAAGATTATGTGATGAATGGTATTCAACAGGCATTATGCATATTCGTACTGTTAGAAAGCATATTGATTCTTAGTGCTTTGTGTATTCGTCCAATAATCGTAAACTTTAATTCCTTATTGGGATGTCGTATGAACAATATAAATCATTTGGGAATCATTCATTCATGAAGCGATTTTCGGAGGCGAATTCGGAAGAATTCGTGCCAATAATCAGGATGGAAATATGGTTGAAAAACACTTGGGAGAAATCACAAAGTACAGTCAAGTTATATGACGAATCTTGCTATTAAAAGGAATCTTGCCGGTGTAGATCATGAATACTGGCCAATATTTCAATTTCATGAAAACTGCATAGATTTCATATAATAGTCTCTTTGATGCACAAAATTTGTACAAATGTGCAAAAAATTATTTGTCCCCAATGAAATATTCAAAAATGGATTTAACTCACATTTTCAGTTTTTTATGGCTGATATTGTAAAAACAAATTAAGAAAATTCAAATTATTTTCTACCTTTACATTCTCCCAGAACTCGCAATCATTCAACTGAACTCTTTCTTTTTTGAAAAATAAATAAATAAAATTTTCTACGCTGAATTTGATCTTGTCCAAAGATTTATCCTGATGTTGATAAACGAATAGGTCCTCCGGTTCAATCCCGGACCATTTACAGAGAGTGAATTTCTTATGAAGTTAATGAATGATGTAAATGGGCCGTAAATATTTCAAGCTCTTAGCCCCCACAGAGACCAAAAGATTAACTGTTAGTTGTTTAGTGAATGAAGGATTCGCTTTGTTATTGCAATAGAGAATTTATCGATAATTTACTTTCAATTGTGCTTTAATACCTTTTAAGAATTTTATTCTGGGAGAGACAATTTTTTCGCATTGTAAAATGTTTTTCAGCTCGAAATTTGTGTTGAACTGAATTCTGACAATGCACCTGTAGAATTGTAAAACGATAAAATATGCCAATATTTGCAAAATTTTCCAACTCAATGAAACCGAAACAGTTCCTATGTAAAGGACGTAAGAAATGGGGAATGTTGAAAGAAGTAAAGGTTTAACACACACTGTCTCTGCCTCCACACTTTCGATCTCTTTTCTCACTATGGAAATTTTACGCTGTTTATTTTTTGATTTAATAACATTTGAACGCTACATTACCTGTTGTGTGAATAATAATAAGCGATATAGTGTAATAAATAACTATGCCAATCAACCTGCATGTTTTGCTTCTGGGGCATTGGCGCACAACCCTCAGACCGCTATTTCTGATTCTACTCGTTTTAACGATATTTAAAATATCATAATTTATATATATAATATTATAATATATTAATATATAATATAATATATTTAATATTATAATATAATATTTTTTTCGATAATTTCGATAATTTCAATAAATTTCTTATTAAATTTTAAAAAATTTTTTTCTTTAGTTAATATCATCTAATGATATGAAACAATTAAAATTTCAGATGTAATTATTGTGTTTACTGCACTTCATAATGCGGTCCTCAAATTCGGAAATAATTATCGAGCGACCAATTAATGGACAAAGTTTGCGTATCATATTCCTAAATTATTCGCACTTACGATTTATAGCGGAACCAGTTTCATTCTCTGTTCCGCCTGAGGTTTGGATTTGAATCCAACATATCTGGAGTCCGTTTCTCAACGCTACAACTTGATTTACAAGTCCTGTGAAAACGGTATTCAATATGATATAAAACTTTCAAATTCCCGAACTGTGTAACGTGAGCAAGTTACAAGTGTTGAACTGTTTATTGCCATCAGCGTAGTCCATATGTGCATATACATTGCAAGGACTTATAAACTGACTCGGCCCTTGATTAATATCAAACGGTCAACTCCGTAACTGATCAAAGCAGTAGAATAAATTTATATTTGAAATCCCCCTAGATTCCGTTCAATTCTTCCCTTTGAAATGAAAGTAAGCCTCATTGATTGGGCTGAAAATGTTATTCTATTCTACATTCTAAAGATACGTTCATGTTAAGTTTATGTCTCTCGTTCTCTAATGTCTTTTATGGTGTATGATTTTGTATGCATCTTTCTGGCGGTAGAGGAGTCTCGAAGTTTCCATCTCTCTCCGCGCTAAACGAAGACTATTATCTTTCCAACTATCTCCCTGTCTATCACCGCATCGCCCCTCACCTCCACCTGAGTTCGCCTACCCCTTCACCCCTTGCCGTCCACCACATCCTTCCTCCCTGTCCCACTCTGCCGTCTTATCGTCTCCCCTTCCTCTATTTTCTGTGTGCTCTGCCCCGCGGTGGCCGAAACAGCGGACCTCGGCGTGCAGGTGTGACGTCGCCACGCCCTGATAACATATTCAGTAGCAATCTGGATGCAAAATCCCCTCCAACCGCCATTCCCCCTTCCTCACCCCTCTCCCAAAAATTACCCCGTCCACCTCCCTCTTGAAACACTGGGTGGGAGAGGACGCCGAATTTCTCACCACCCCCTCTCTTCCTTTCCCTCCCCGGTCCCTCTCTCTCCCACTTCCAACCCTCCGAGTGCGGACCCTGTCATAAAAGGGGCTCGTCCCTTTTACTCTCTCTCCCTCATCCCGGACTCACGTTCACCCCTTCTTGCTTCCCTTCCCCCGCTCACACCCCAGCACCCCATTCCCCCTGTCCCCCTTTGACTTAACTATCTCCTCGCTTCGGAACCCTTCAATTTCCTCCCACCCCTTCCACCTCCCTGAGAGACCCTGACCCCAACCCCATTTGTCCCCTTAGGACCCCTCACACCCTAAAACTCTCTCATCCCCCTCTGCTACTGCTGCTTCTTGCCATACATTCCCTTCTCGACGGTGTTCTTAAACTACGCCAAGGCTCCTCCGTTTCTGTCGAGTCGAGATTTTGGTCGCTTCAAGGAATTTTATTTAAAGTCAAATTCCGGCAATGCATCGGCCTCGAGGGGGGAAATTCGTGTGACAATAGCGTAAGCTTAAATAGTTAACTGGGCAATGCCAAATTATTCTTTAACTAATTTCGAAAAGGCGTTAGACAGAGTGATTTGGTATAATTAATAATTGTATTGTAGAGAATAGAAGTAGATTTGTGGGATAGGAGACTTCTCCGTAACCGGTACATGTCTCAGACTACTCAGGTACGAGTGGTGGACGGAGAGTCCAGATGGGCGGTGTTATGAAGAGGGGTAAGACAGCGTTGTCCATTATTTCCTGTGCTTTTCAACCTATGTATGGAGGGATTGGTGAAAGAAGCAAATAAGAACTGGAGACAGGAATGGTCGTGGACAATTCATAAAATCAGTTAGGTTTGCTGATTATCAAGTTTTAGTTTGCCAGTCAGTCAATGGGTTGCAGGTATTGATGAAGTAAATGGAAAGTCAGTGCGATCGATAGGTTTGGGCTGAGAATATACGTAAGCAAAACCAAGGTTAGGCTGTTTTCCGGAAAGGGAAAGGCTAAGTTAAATATCAAAATAGGAGTTTATGAACTTGAGCAAGTGGAACAGTTTACCTATCTTGGAAGCATTCTGGACCAAATTAATCTAAGTATTATGTATTAGGAAGCGTTTTGGACCAAATTAATCTAAATATTATAAGTGGTCATAATTGGTATTAGTCATTAAAAACTTTCACTAAAATGAGAAAATTAATGAAATGGACGCTGAGTAAGGAGGTTAAGGAAAGGTTCGTCAAAACTCTGATATGGAAGCGCTAGGCATGTTTGGGGATGGACAAAGGATTATTGGGGAAAATAAAAAAGAGGCAGGAAAGATACAAACAGAGTATTTTGTTTAGAAATAGGATGTTGAAGACTGTGATAGAGGGTAAAATGTTAAGCAAGTGAGAAAGGGTAGGAATTGGACAGGGTCTCATTGTGATGTTGGATGTCAGTTTGTGTTTTGTTAAGGGAGAGACAAGGGAATTGTGGTCATACCGTTCGGTAGATTGTGACCACCCAAAACCTACCTATCTGGTAACTACCTCGTAGATTACCAATAACCACCATAAATACCACAATACCACCCACGTTTCAAAAATTTGGACGGAATGATGAGTACCGTACACTGTTTTTATAATTGATTTGGAAGTAGGATTAAAACAATTAGCTCTATTTTGGATTTGTTTTAAAAAATCTGAAATGGGTTGGTTTTCGTCTGAAATCAAGCGTAGCAAAGGAAAACTTAACGCAATATTATTAGCATAAAACCAGGAAGGAAATCCAAATGCAATTGAATTTGAGACTTTTTTTCGCGAGCAATAAGTGCTACAACAATCATAAAATCCTCTGTGATCGCTAAGAAGGCGCCATAATTTCTTTCTACCTACGCAACCTTACTGCACATCTACAGGCTTTTTTCGAAATTAAAAAAAAGTCGCGGCAGTAAACCGTGTCTACATTTATACAAAGATTTACATACACATTTATTTTTACACATTTATGCAGTAGATTTTCTTACAGATGTGTGTGTCAAATAAGTATTTTTTGTGAATTATGACTCCCATTATTTCAATATTGTCTTATTTTAACCTTTTTATTCACGGAGATCTTGTGTATACTGATCTACATAACCTTAAGCTCCCAATATCTATGCATCTTCCTACAAATGAAGAATTACGCATTTTCGCTATTAGTAATTCAATTTAATTATAGTTTTCTCTTAGCGCGTTGAGGCTAAGACTAAATAAAAGAATGTGCACTTATGCGAGTATTGTATCGTACTTAAATGAGAGTGTTATCTCAAATTCCTCGCGAAAGCGTCTTTATCGCTTCGTTTATTCTCAGATTGTCAAAATTGTTCCTTAAAAGAAAATTTAGTATGGGTTTATTTGCATAAAAATTTTAAAATTCTATATTACAGTAATAATATATTCTAAATCACTTTTTATCTGGGTGCTTGTCATTTGTCAGTTAGCTAATCACGTTTCGCAAATGTGTATACACATAACAATCTAAGTAAAACCTTGCTTCTTTCCTAGAAAATGAGATTCTATATTGTATTTCTAAATTCATCTACATCTGCTATTCCCTTCATAATTATGTCTTGCAAAAAAATTATTTTATCATCCCAAGAGCCCCTCAGTATTTATCATCTTTGTGCCTTTTCTCCAGTGAATATCAGTCTTGGACCTGAGAGTCCCAAACTACCCATTACATCACCTAGTTAAATTGGTCCTATGACGAATTGGACGGGAAGAGATTCAAAAAACGCATAAATTAAGATGAAAATTTGCGACAGCCTGTAAAAATGTCGATGAGACTATTTAGTGACTAAAATAACAGCCGAGAATATTGATTACATTCCACACCCTTCCTTCCTCCGCGTCATCCCGGCCGCTCTTCCGACGCTGTGCACACCTCGACTGGCGCCTTAAAATATTTACTCCGGGTAATTTTACGCGGTCGGTTTGATAGCCCGCGACTGGTGACAGTGGGTCCTGGGTCTCGTCCCGTCCCTTTACTTCTTTCCTGCTACCGTGCTCCTCCATTAGCTCGCAATCTTAGCCTCCCTCTACCGCTGTGATTTATTGCACTCTCTTCGGACGTTTATATGTTTCACCTTAGAAAAACGTGCACATCTGGGGACTGCGGTCGTGTGCAGTCAATGGATTATTCTTCCAGTAGAGCTGTCACCTCATTTCTGCACCAATAAAAATACCATTTATATTTCGAAAAGACAATATAATCTAGACTAATAAAAAAAGAATAGATTTAGCTCAAACTTAAAATTACTGAATGCTATTTATTAATTAGATTTCACTTCAAGGCGAAAAAACTCGCCGACAGTCTTCTTATGACTTGAGAAAACATCACGATAGGAAAATTGGACCGGCTCAATTTTCGGTACAGCCTATTCTCTGAGGGGCAGCAAGAATGCAAGGAAAGGACGAATTTCAATTGCAAGAATTTTTTCACACATAAAATTGAAATGCAAAGGGTAGAATGCGAGGATACATTCTTACTGTTAGCAAGGGTATTTTCTTGCGGTTCATTCTAATCGCAAATTAGTTGATAGGTATTTTATATCGCATATAATATCTATAAAATATTTGCTAATGCTATCTCAGTTAAAATATATGTATTTATTGATATATATCTGTTAATTTTAAGTTACTCAAAGTGATAACTTTAAAAACTAAGCAAATTTAGTGAAAATAATCAATATTTCGGGCTTTAAACAGCCAGTTGCTCTAAAGGAAACCTATGAATATTTAATATACTAGACGACCTAACTCAATACGAGTATATTCCAGGATTTAACATGCATATATTGCGCATTGACAATTATAGGCAATGACGTAGTAAATTCAGTCATTTAGACATCCTTTATGCCATGAAGTTATTTGTTGAGAACAATGAAATTTTCTGCTTGCATGAGGACATACAGACTGAAAAAAGCAACGTTTTGTCAGAATTACGAAAAAGCCTAATATTTCTGCTACCCACCTTTCATGACCTGTTGATAGCAAAGCGTAATAATATGCATGTCATCTTCGGTGAATTTTCATAATCGCACGATGTATTCTTCGAAATTTTATTAACACACTATTCATTAACGCACATTTCTACATTTTCCTATGCATTTATCTGGGCACTATTATAAAAATCACAACGCCTCGAAAGTCTTCACCCGGAATACTATCTCGTGCTTATCGATTCATATCGAAGTTCAATTTGAGTCCCTTCGTTTACGCACATCCGATTGGACGTGATTGCATACGAAGAGGGACGGGCAACGCAATAGCTCTCGGCAGCTCACTCGCCGTGGCCCCGAATCGACCCCTGCATAATAAAAACTATTGCACCATACCCACAATTGTCGGCGTGCGTCGTGTGGCGGTGATTGGACATTCGTGGACACGGCACGGGAGGGCACGCAGGCCGGGAACAAGCAATCAAACGAGCGTTCAACCGTCCTCTTCCCCATTTCCATTTAAAATGTCTCCACCCAGCCTCGCCATACTTCCGGTTATTTGCTGTTGTGATGGATTACTTTTTAAGAGAATCCGATGGGGTGGTAAGGGGAATGAAATGGAATAGTATATTGCCTTCTGCTCGCCCTTGTAAATGAACTCCACCATGGGGATGTAGGCGATCATGAAATTAGAAGAAAACGAACTAGAGCATAGGGAATTAATAGGAAATTATGGAAATTATCTAGGCCATCCCGTGCATTATTACCATTTTCAGATATAATCGCAGTCTCACCGCAATGAATATTCGATTTCTCTGAAATGTTTGTTATTTAATATTTTTTTCGAGCAGATGTATTTTCAAAATTAGGGATCACTGGTAATTGGAGCTAACAAAGCGAAAATTTTTAAATCTCAGCGTTTTCCCAATTTCATTGCGTAATTTTCGTAAAGATCTAAAAAGTACAATTCGATTGGAATACATGAAAAATCTTAACGCTCAAACTTTTCACTTGATTGAATTCCATAATGGACACATATATCATCTTCATTCAGCAGTATGCTATAAATTTGTTACAATTAAATTTACACAATTAAAATTCATTTTTGCTCATAATAATTTTTTTTTATTTCATATTTGGCTATTACTTAACTCTACATACTTCCTGTTTACTTGAGACTCATCCAAATTTTATTCATCTAAAGGAAAAGAAAGATATTTCCAAATTTTAATATTAGGTTTTAACTCGATGGATTTTCTTTATTCCATATATATAACCATAAACACAGTAATCAACCCGAAGGTCGGTTTAGTAGGTGATGGTACAGTTCAACCATGCACCAAGCCCGACGGCGTGTGAATATTCACACATCAGGGTAGGGGGGCCAGTTCCTTTCCCTGTGCCGTTTATGGTTTCCCAGGAAGATCTGGTACCCGAAAAATCAACTAGCTTGGGTGGAGCTGCAGGTGCCCAAAGTGCCTTGCCCGGGAATCGAACCCGGGACCCTCCCGGTCAGTAGTCCAATGCTCTACCCACTAGACCACTGCGACCCGCATTTTTTATATTATATATATATATATATATATATATATATTTTAAAAATACATGTGTATGAATATATATATATATATATATATATGTTTACTTTAATTCTCAGCCTCTTTGAGTATTTTTTATGAATTGTATTTTTAGGATGAAAATGGTTTGTTTTAATGCATGAAACAATCTAGTTAAATTTAAAATTTGTACTTTATTTATTTTACGCTTTCAAAGTATGTTCTTTAAAGGTCTTTAGAATATTTAAAGAACCCATTTGCCCCTAACTTAAGCATTTATCCATGACTAATTTAATGATATCAAGGACGTGTTTGTGGGCAATGTAAGGCTCTACTACTAAGTAGGTCGCAGTTGATGTTAGAAAAACTTCTTTTCTTTTCATTTATTAAAATATCCGATTTAAATAATTTCATATTATGTACGTATAATAAATCTCCAAAATTTCTTAATAATAGCGAAATAAAATTGTTATAATATTAATAATTGTACTACAATTATTTACTAAGGTTATGGGGACTTCTAAAGAAGAATTTCTTCAGGTAACGAAGCGTTTACAGAGAGCTGGGAATTTATTACAGGCATCTCAAGTAAAGATAGAAAGAAAAGACTAGTGAAAACTTAAATACAGGGTGTAGTTTTGTATGGTTCAGAATATTGGTCGTTGAGGTAAGAAGATAACCTTAGATTGAAGGCCTCTGAAGTATAGTTATGAATGAAAATGACCAAATAATAAAATGGACAAAAGAAAAACAAACGATGAAGTTCTATGGTATGGTAGGGGAAGAGAGACGGCTGTTGGAAGAAACTCGAAGTCGGAAGGGAAAGTGGATGCATAAGGTACTGAGAGGCAATGGGATGCAAAAGAGGGTAATCTAAGGAAAACATGTTGGGAAATTGATGTAGAGGGAGGAAAACAATGGGCATTTTGGATGAAATTAAGGGAGAGAGAAAGTACATATGCAGAGATAAAGAATGAGTTATTGTAATTTAGGATTTAAGGTTATATTGTGTCATGTTAATTAGATGCAGAGTAGTGTTTAGTGTTAGGATCCATGAAAAATTTACCTTAAGCCGGTAGACCTGGTACCACTAAAAATAATAAAAAACTTATCATACTTCTTGGTATGAATTTAATAAAAAATACGTCGGTCCTCAAAACAGCATTAATATTGTACGTGAGCTATGGCAGCCAGATCTATAGACGATGTTGTGTATGTCCTAGAATTGTATGGATTAAACTGTGTGGATTTCCCTTATAGCACCGAAAGAATCAATTATTCCATATCTAACACTCGTTTATTACACGTAGGATACATGGTTTGTAACAGTTGAATTGGTTGAAAATGATAATGTTAGTGGCTAGTCTTTTATGAATTGTTTTTAGTAGTCCTATTCTTGAGGTCTAAAATATATTCATCCTATCTTCAAACTTATCTAAATGCACTCGTAAAATAATCCAGCAGAACTGAACTATAAAATTTCTCTTTGTTATTAGAATTCGCATTCCACTCTTATCAAGACCTAATTAACTAATGGACTTCAGACGGATTATTCATTATTATTCTTGTAATCCCACAAGGGTATCTGGCCACTCATTTCCGTGCTCTACTATTGTCACTTCATTCGTGCAAAAACTCTTAGTTCATAGCAACTAAATACAAATAAAATGGAAAATCCATTGAATTAATATGTTTGGGATGACCCTTAAAATAATTTCAGCTTCTATTTATTAAATTAAAACTTTTTGTCGTGTGTTAAAAGTTTCATCGATTTTATTGCTTCTGAAAATATTTTAAGGTGCAATGTAAGTGACTTTGTCCTAGAGTGACTTACATGTAACTAAGCTAGTGTTAAAAATTAAGATCAAGGGAAGTACCTTCTATCCGTCAATTAGATTATTTCGAAAAAATTCTTAATTTAATTTTTCCTGTTTCTACTTTAAAAAAGTAAAATTAACTTGAAGTAATAAATGCTTCATTGCTAAAATAAATGTTAGATCAGCTATTTTTATAAAACTAAATGAAAGTGTATTTTTGGAGACTTCAATAAAAGTATAGAAAGAAAATCAAGGCTAGCATAGGGAATTTCAACGAGTGACTGAGAAAGTAATCAATTTCTATAAAACCGCACCTATCTCAAATACTTTTAATCTGAATAAGTGAAAATATGGAATCTACTCGTATTAAAGAATATGGACTTTAGGTTCACTTTTGTTAAAATTCACATCATCATCCGAAGAGATATGACCCCGGCCATTGTATCCCGATTGATTACTATTTAATATGCTACTTGTATTCACCATCAATTCCTTTCAGGCGGTCATTTGTGATTGACGCATTTCGTAATTTCGCATTTTGTCCATTACTTACCATATCGATGGCCCTTACTCATTAAGGTACTATTTTACACGAAACCTCATTAAACTGGATGAATTGGCTTTGGAATTTTCATGTTGTAGATTGCTAAAGCATGTTGCAATGAGAATTAGATCCGTAGAGTTGAGTCGTCGATTCGTAACTTCGATGGGATTGATACGAGTGATTGCTAATGCGAGCCGAGAATATTAATGAATCACTTTATGTAAGTACTCGTGTATTCAGACACTTATTCTGGAAATCTATCGTGGCGTTGAGTGAGAAAACAGCTAAATTAAAACTGAGGTCCGCCGCGAAGTATTTATATCTTCGGCAGAAATAAACCTCCCCATATCCTTATCATTCGCCGCCCTCAAATCAGCCATTATTTCTTGTCACCATAAGTGGGAGGAGGTTTTTGAGATGGGTGAACTGGTCGTGTCTAGTGTGAGGTTCGAAGGATATTGAGTTTTGTGTGGCGTCGCGGAACCAGAAAATTAAAACTCCGATAAATTGACAAGGTCCCCGGGTCTAATTACACCGATGTCCAAGCGTGTATATGAATGAAGAAATGGAAAAAAACGAAGGCTGTTCAATAAGGAGTAGTTATAAATTTTTCATTCACATGATTTATTCTGAAAAAAGATAATATTTAAAAATATATACATATATTTATTTATATTATATTAATATTTAATATTTTTGTGGTATAATATCAATTGATTTTGACTTCAGCATTGCATCAGCAGTTGTAAATTGAAACATGCTCAGTTTGCTTTAGGCAACGATGGAGGTAGCAAGTGACGTTGAAATGAATTTTTCTTCTACCTGAACAAATCGTAATCCGAGGCCTATGTAATCCCACATTGAGTCTTAAGAAAAGTCTGTTCTTCTTTGTTCCAAAATTATTGTGGGGCTTAAAAAGATTAAAGAAGGGAGACCAACTGCTCTTTCAGAATAAAACAATAATATTTAGAGTATTTTCACAAATATTAAAATTTTCATGGGGTGCCAGAAACACATAGGCAACAGAAAAATTGCATGTGAGACGTGATTACGCCCGGTGAGCTCCTTGAAATCCCGATTTTCTCACGGAAATCAATGTGAATTGTCTTCAAATCAAGTCAGCGCCGGAAATCATAAGCATAAGCTTTAGGAGAGTAAAGTGTGTCGCAATGACGTTTCATGTTCAAAGCAAAACCCCTTCAAAGGAATACGATTAGGAGAAGAAAAATGTCCCTGACATAGTTATCCTCTTTTAGTGTGCCTCGCCTCCAGAGGGAAAAAAACCACTATCTCGTCGATCGGTCATACCAATATGAACAAAATGAAATGGGCATGACTTGCTACACAATAAATTTGTTGAAATTATATTGAAGGATATGCAAGTAAATTCATTGTTGTGCAGTTTTATAAGTTGTGTATATCCAAACCCATATTCACCGATAAAATACCTGCAATAATAACAATAATTAAAGGATAAATAGAAGGAATGGTCCGAAGATCAAATCTAAATAAATATGGATACGTATGAGACGTAAGGAGATAGATATCAGACCGTCAGGAATTAGTATTGGGTATGAAAGAATTGAGGATCATGGTCAACCAATCCTGAGATGTTAAGAAATTTACGAACAGATTTATGTTGGATACATGGAACATTGCATGTAAACTGTTAAAGCCAGTAGTATAATGTCTCTATTACAATACAACAATTTCTAAAAATAATTCGCTTTACCATGATAGGAAACATTGCGCTAGGCAAGGAGGCTTTCTCAAGGAGGAGGGAGTTGATGACGGGGACGTTGAGTAGAGATGTTAATACAAGACTCGTAAAAACTCTGATATGGAGCGTAGCTATGTATGGTGCGGAAACGTGGTCACTGAAGCAGGAGGATAGACGTAGATTGGAGGCTTTTGAAATGTGGGTGTGGAGAAGGATGGAGAAGGTGAAATGGACCGAAAGGAAAACAAATGAGGAAGTACTGGAGATGGTGGGTGAGGAGAGGGGTTTGTTGAGAGAAATCCTATGGAGGCAAGAAAAATGGATGAAAGGCGTATTGAGCGGTAGTGGAATGTTGAAGAAGGTAATAGAGGGGAGAATGTTGGGCAAGCGAGGAAAGGGTAGGAACAGGATAGGGATGTTGGATGGGATGAAGGGAGGAAAGAAGTACACAGAGATGAAGAGGGACCTGATGTAGTTTAGGTTGCTGGATTGGGTTTTGTTTGGAGTTACAAAATATTTATTTGATAGTTGTGTCCATCCAAAAACCTACCTTGACCGGTAGATTACCTAATAATAATAATGATAGGAAACCATGATCCCGGTCAAGGTGAATGATTTTTACACTTTGAAATTGTTGCGTTGTAATGTGCATTGGCGGATGGCTCCGTTAAAAGTTACTGTCGCAGCATCTCCCGCAGTTTCTTTTGATAATGCTCATATCACTCGATCGTCAAATTCATTGACCTCACTTTCTCTCGCTGGTGTCATTATCTTAGCTTCGTCCTTGCATCACATCCAATCCAGTGCACAAAGAAATGAGAGCGATAGCTGAACCTGAGCAGTAAGCAACTGCGATAAATATTAAGGAGGCGAGAGGTATCAAGTCTCAAGTCCTTCCCCAAATGAGAATATATTGCGGCTCTTCGTCCCTCTAAAGGCTCCAGTGCGATCCCGCGCTCGCTTTATCTAGACGAGTATTCTAAGATGACGTCCTAACTCAAGCCGACGTGGAAGGAATTCCGGGCTCCTTTAAAAAATTCACGACCTGCAGAAGACTATTGTCGACAGTGCCGCCTGAAACGTCGAGAGATTAAAAATTAATTATGTTTGGAGGAAAATTAATAATGCCATCTACCTCTCCCTTCACCTATCCCAACATCTCTTGTCAGACCTTCTGCTCCAACATCTTAGTCTCAGCCTGTCTTCGTCACACAATGGGAATTTTTTCCTACCATCACAGCCGTCACTTCACTGTGCATGGTCTAAAAGGCTACTCCTTGATCAATCTCTTGTAGAATGAATATTATTAGGCATGATTTAGGCAACAAATGGCTAATAATTTGATGCATTTATATGAATATTTAAATTTAAGGTGTAATATGTCTTTGAGAAAAAGAATGAATCAATTTTGAAAGACCGTCTCACATGGTGGATGAGTAAAGATTTGAATATGTTTTGCCTTCGAACTTTTTTAAGAGTGGGCTAAAATTGCTGCTACCGAAATTTTTATGCTCTGCTTAAATTGGACATTCACTGCAAAACTATACTGAAAATGGGTTATTTCATTATTCTTCTTTTCCTATTGTTCATCGTGCTCAAATGGCATCCCAATCGAATCCTTCTCTTGAATAGCCTTCAGTCATGTATGTTTGTTCAAAATTCTGGCCCGGTCCTTTTAGTTGAACAAGCATACATAGTCTTAACGCCGTCTCCTTTATGGGTAGTTAAAAATCCTGATTTTAGGTAATACCAGGAAGCTTGTCTTCTCCTCAGTTCTATCTATGCACACATCTGTCGTCTCTGTAGAATTCATGGATCGTTTCATAAACCTCCTCCTCTTTCTGAGATCTCTTATAATTGAGTCTGCTTAATTTTCATATTTCATCAAGTACTTTCAAGAACTTTAAAAATTTATTAATCTGGTACCGATTCGAGAAAAAGTGACGAACATGAATTTTACTATAAAATTTATAATTTCTTACCAAGTATGTACGGATGGCATTAAAATTTTCCATGATTTAGTATTATAAACTACGTAAATTCTTCTCGGGTCCTCCACCGGGTTCTATCGTCCATCTCGGCCAGTGGAGGACCCTAGAACAATTTACGTAGCTGATACGCCGGGAAAACACCAAATCTTTTACTATTATAAACTAGATTTTTCATTTATTTTTCTTTAAACTAGAAAATTTATCTGAGCGCGATTGGGAAAGTATGTTGGCTAGTGTAATGGTTTCCAACTCCGAGGGTACGGGCTCCAATGCCAGCGGCGATAGTATTTTTTGAAGGCATCTCGATAGCTACTTGGTTGCCATGTGGGAAGCATTTGAAGTAGATGAAGGCGTCCGTCAGATGGTACGTTAAACTGTAGACCCTTTGGAAGCATTTCGTTAAGAGGAGGCTAATGCCGACGTCGGGTTTCCATGCTCCCTTCCCCAATTCCCCAAAAATCCTACCGGAAAGTTACCCACCCTTTATTAATGGCGCAAATATTCATCGCTTCCCTTAAAAACTACTCCAAGGACTTATAAGTATCAAATAATTTAAATATTTCGCGTTCATATAACTTCAATTATATATATATATAATTTCAATGCACGGCATTTTCTGTCCCCTATATATAGTATTGCTCCGATTCTTATAGTTCTGCAGTTGTAATTTCTCCGGTATTAGCTCTTGCAATATTGAAATCGATATCACATTTTTCAAATACGCTGTTCTTTCATTTTTTGGATCTGTAATGCTCGCTGCCTCGTGACAAACTTACCGACGTGACCATTTTTACGGATGTCCTCATCCAACTACTCATAATTTAATGTGTCGATATGCTCAATTTAAGATAGAGATAAAAAGATATTAAATGCATGCTGGAATTAATTTTCAATGAATCACAGTTTATCACATCCGTGGTTGCTGGGGATCACATAATGGGAATGGTGTTAGAGAAATACCCATACATAAAAGAGGGAAAGTGGCGTAAAAGTTGTTTGAACTTCTGCATTCACCCGTTCTATAGAATGATCCCAAAATTAAATGTTTTGGTCCATTTTTTTTAAATATTGTGATGATTTTTCGCACATTTCCTCCGAAAATGACAATACTTACGTAAAATATCTATGATAGTCATCCAGGATCCAAAGAGAGAGGCCCAGCTTACCTTTTCCTAAATCTTATAATATATCTAGAGCAGGTCTTAAACATTACGGAAAGTCAAGAGTTAAAAGCTAATATGATTATACAGCAAAAAATATTCTTGAAAAAGAATTCCGATAGAAAATTAATACAAATAAACCTTTAAAATCTCTAAAAATGCTACAGAATGCTAAAATTTCTACAGTAATCCTAATCTCGTATTTTCTGGCGGTGATTTCAAAGAAATAAAAGCAACACATTTTGGAGGATAAATGCTGGCCAAGAAACACAATAGTGGATAAGACAAAAGACTTAATATTTGCATGGAAGGTTGAGAGAAGAAAAAAAAACTAAAAATAAAATAAATATCGAAAGCGTGGACCTATTCTCTTAAGAAAACGGAACAGGAACGGAGGAAATACAGATGAAAGGCAATAGACGGAAAGAGGAATAATAAAGGAGCTAGATGAATAAATTATCAAATTCTCATTGTTCTTTTAAGATGACAGGCCGTAACAACGATCTCGTGAGCATAACAAAGCACGCTAACGATATTTCTCGCCTGCTGCTCCTTCACCCCCCCCCCCACCTTGCGTCGCTAAAGAGTAGCCCCTGGAAATTAATTTTAATATTTCCCTCAAATCTAATTATGTTTATTGAATGGGATAAACTCGGAAGAAAATGAGAAACTCATTGGTGTACTCGAGCTTGTTTCAAGTATTGAGTTATTTAGAAAAAACTTCATTCTAAGAAAAAAGTTTTGATTGCCTACCTACCTTTGAAGGTCCCTTATTCCGATAAAATTCAATAGAATAATATTCTATTTGTTGTATTTTAACATTGATTAAAACTCTGATAAGCCGTGGTGCACAAATATTTCGTACAATCTGATGCTAGAAGATTCAATCTTTAAAAAAACATTTTATTGAAAGCAATAGTTCTTCAAATTCCGTAGTTTAAGGCAAGATACGGTGGAATTCGACCATAATAAAGACCAATTACAGTAGTTATTACTAGAGGCAACAAACAGCTGAGGTCATTTACGTCATAAGGAATGGATTGGAATGGAGGAAGGGTGGAGAGAAACCCGCTATCGGCGTTAGCTCACTCTTACGAAAGACGCCAATGGGTCCGCATTTTAATGTATCATCCGACGGACGACGTACTCACTCTAAGTACTCTCCACAAAGCGCCTCAAGTAGAGATCAGGGATACCACTGAAAAAATCTGTCGTCACCAGGACAGACCCGGGCCCTATGAGTGGGAAGCCAATACATTAGCCACCGAACCTATATAATGAACAAATGATAACACTTTTCCACTTGATGTTGATTTAATGCACGACCGGTTTCGGTGAGCTATATCATCCAAGTGACCTGAAGATGATGTACGAGTACGTCGATCGGTCAATCGATGTACGTAGTATATCGATCGTATATTTAATCGAAATACGGCGGAATATTGTAATTTTTTTCGAATGAAAGAAGAATACTATGCATTTACCACAAAACGCGTTTATTTGGTACAATTAGTTTAAACGCATGGGCGGCATCCTGAGGTACCTGAGGATGGCGTCTTATGACTTGAAACTAGTTGTACCAAATGAACACGTTTTTCAGGAAATGCATAGTACGAATCGTTACTCGATGACTCCCTATGAACTAACTACTAGAAAAGACGTCTAGAGTAATTCCTCCCAGCTGGATGCACTTCACCCGTTCTTGAGAAGTAGGGAAACAGTTACCAGTTAACAGTTATGTTATGAAATTGTGTAAACACTGGTTTGAGCCACGTGGGCTCTTGCTCGTGGGCAACAATCTCATGCGTGCTCGTAGCTCGTGAGGGACTCGTGCTCATAGGCAGCAATGGAAAAGGGACGGGCCTATCAACCCGAGAATCGCGTGTGCCATAAACGCTTGATTGAACGCAGCCACCGTCGTCGATATTAGGTAACTATGAGGGGTAGTAGTACGAATTTTCCTTTGGAACTCCGCGCAAACTAAATTCCGACCGCCGTTGCCACTCCGAGGAGGGATTTTTGTCGGCGGAGGGATTAATAGGTTATTCGGGCGGTGGGAAGGTGGGAAGGCACGAGAGGGAAAGGGATTCCTCGGAACCAAATACATTCCGAGCGGGGGGGGGGGAGGGAAGGGCGAGGAATCGAGAGGAAAGGGGGGGGGGGGAACAGGCGAGGGAATGAAATCCCTTGGGCCGCGGATCGAATAAGAAACCGGAGATCTGTTTGACCTCGGAACATGCTTTTGGGGGAACGCCGTGCGGCGAAATACTACGTGGTCGAGGGGGAAAGATGTTACGCCTGGGGGAGGTCGGGGATAAAACACCATGGACGGGGAATTCATTTCAAACTAATGCAACGCCGGCTTCTTCTTCTTCTTCTTCCCCTCCCTCGACTGGCATATCTCTCCCACTTCCTCTCCCCCCCCCCCAGCAAGATTGTTCCCTCCCCCAGGGCAATGAGGTAGGATAGTATAAGTATATCGATTGGGAGGTTAAACAGGAAACATATTTACATGCACCTAATGTCCATTCACGTGATTTCATGGCTTATTTCCCGAAACAGAATCCTGTATTCCTGTGAAGGAGGAAATATGTCACGGCATGCTATGTGTTCAGGGATTGTGAATGACCAATTCTATCCAAGTATAAATTTGCGCTCTGGTCAACAATCAATGCCTTCGAAGAAAGTAGGAGAAAATCTGTGAGAGTAATGAACTTTTAGACTTCAAAGAAACGCGAATTTATTCATGAATATAAATATTATATAATAATAACATTTTATTTACTTCGCACACAGGTACAAATTCAATTAGTTACTTTTTAAAAAAAGTTGAGGAAATGAAGTGGATGCCTTTCAAGTAGAAATCCCAAAAACATAACCGATTTGACGCGCGTGCACTAAAAATTAATCATACCCTCATGAACTCATTGCGGTCATATCCGCCCTGATTGAAAGTCAGGGGGCGTTTATTCCAAGGCAAAGTAACTGAGGATTCTAAAAATAAATAAAAATGTTCTCTTCCGCGTGCAAGACCTTAATTTTCACACCGCGCCGCGTTGCTATGGAATTAGGATGCATGCGGCGCCGCGATGAGAGTTCGGCGCGATGCGACGTTAATCCAATGTCACGATGTGCAAGGGATACTTCGCCGCGAAAATTTGCCCCGCCATTCCGATGCTGCGGGAGCAACGTTGAATTAAACTCAAGTGGAGTATCGCACGCTCCTCCCTCGAAGGATCTTAACCGAGCCGGAAAGAGCGAGAGATAGGAGAGAGGGGGGAACTGAAGATGGGTAGACGCCGACAAAAGAACGAGACGAAGTCCACCGGGAAGGGAATTATAAAATATTACGATCGCGGGGAGGCCGCGGCGTTGGCGGACGGGAATAGGCGCGGGGTGAGGGGCAGGGAGCATTGTATGTGATGGGGCAGTGAGCATTGTGTGTGAGGGGGCAGGGAGCATTGTCGAGGTCGCGTCCTTGCGGGACGATTAGATTCCCCCGAGGCCAAAGACGGTGATGGGATACGCCGGAGAGGGAAGAGGCTGGGAGCGGGGGAATGGAACATTAGATTGAGGAAGGCAGGGGAAGAAAAGGGAGAGGATCCTCTTAAGGAGTGGAGGGTGCAGAAGGTTATGGGGGGGGGGTCAGACGGGGAAGCTGAGGGAAACGGAATCGTGATGGGGAACCCCTCGGGAGATAAAACCGTGCGCGGTCTTTTCTTTCATTTCTTTCCTCCTTCCTCCCCCATTCTTCCTTCACGGAGGAGCGGGAGTATTAAGCGTCGTCGCCGAAAACAATCGAAGGGGAGAACACTGATCACGCGATGGGATGCTTAACAGTTCTTTGGCTCAGTTCTTTCATTTTCTGTGAAATTGTGTGCCGCCTTTTTTATCAAAAGAAACAAATCAGAAATGCGGAAATATTATAATTTTTCTCTCTTTCTCTTCACTCGACAAACCTCGTGGTGGAGGATTCGAGTCGCCTTTCCGAATTCGTGCCCATAATGCGTAGAAATGTCAACCAGAAGGTCGATTCTCGTACTGGGCATGGCTGATGTTTTACACTTAGTCGCTTAAGTTAAAAATAATCATTAGAAATCAAATATAACTTAAGTTTTCGTAACAACAAAAATCTCAATTGACTGCTGCTGAAATGATACCAATATAAAACTGACTTGATTAACGTCTCAGCGATCACACCATAGAAAGCCGTTTAGATTAAAATAACAAATATAACTTTAGAACTCATAAAACATGGCTGGTGAATAATTAAATTGGGATAGACACGGATTAACTGTAATTATATGGAATTCATAAAAATTGCCAGATGGCTGAAGAATTGGAATTTTTAATACCTTTCCTATTTACAATATTATGAATGAGAATGTAGCGGCTATAGAAGTGTTATATCATAAAATTTATGGTGTATACTTCTCTCTGGAATTCTTAACGAAAGGCTAAAAAAGTATTCGGAGAAGATATTGTGAGACTACCTATGTAACATATCTTTTGAATTGAAATAGGTACACTAGATATAATATTTGTGAAAACACAAATTAAGGAAGCATTTAATTAAAGTGATAGTAATCGTCCCCCTCTGTAAATATATATCAAATATCACGATTATTATTTCAAGATTTAAACCATCACTTATTTCAAGATTCACAATTCAGATCGTCAAGACATATAAAATACTATTTAATATATATGGTTCGTCCGGAATATAAGTGTACTGATTTTTTTCCCGCCGCTTCAGGCGCGCCCAGCACCGCTCTGACGGGCTGCGATTTGAGGGGGGTATGTTGGCAAGCGACGCTGATAAAGGCAGTCGGCTCTGAGCTGTGGTGTAGTGAGGAGCTCTGTTAACGCGAACCTCCACGCTCGACCCACGTCACGGAACGCGATGCCGAAGTTTTTGGAGCAGCGTTATTCCATCAAATTTGCGGTAAAGCTTGGAAAATCGTATACCGAAACTGTCGGTATGATTAACCAGGCTTACGGAGAGTCAGCCATGTCCAGAAACATGATCTTTCGGTGGCACAAGATGTTCGTGGAGGGCAGAAAAGAGGTCGACGACGAACCACGGCCTGGACGCCCATCAACGACACTCACCGACGAAAATGTGCGAAAAGTTCGCGATGTACTGAACTCTGATCGTCGTCTTAGTGTTCGGATGATAGCAGAGCAGTGTAATGTGCCAAAATAAATAGTGCACGAGATATTTAGGGACCAAAAACATCTGGCGGCTGCATCACGACAATGCGCCGTCTCACACCGCGCTTGTCGTGTCGGACTTCTTGGCCAAGCACGGCGTGGAAACGCTGCCGCACCCGCCCTACAGCCCGGACTTGGCACCACCGGACTTCTTTCTGTTCCAGAAGATAAAGAGGAGTTTGAAAGGAACGCGATACGGGACTTTGGACGCCGTCAAAGAGGCCGTGACGACGTGTCTTCGAGAGGTTCCCGATGATGCCTTCGGGGGAGCGTTCCAGGAATGGGAACGTCACTAGAACAAGTGTATCGACTCACAAGGGTCCTATTTTGAGGAATATTAGCTTAAGATATGTAAAAGTGTAATTTTTTTTCCTGAACTCAGTACACTTATTTTATGGACGAACCATGTATATATATATATACACACACATATATATTTATTTATAATTGGACTATCTTTTGGGAATTATCTTGATTGACATAAAAGGAAAAGGCAAGGTGGGGAATGAAATGACAGAACTATTGTCGTTCACTGGGTCGGCACATAGAGGGAGATAAGATGTCAACAGTCTTATTTAAGCTGACGCTGTACAATATTGTCGAAAAAATGTGTCGAGGAGCAACCTCGTTTAGACTATCCAGTGAAATGTGGACTTGCACAAATGGGATCTATCTCCTTCGATAATGCGATCAGTGCCATGACACAGATGAGAGACATACGTTCGTATATATTAACTGTAGCAGACCAAAATAATATCTATATAGCCGAAAGAAAAACCCTGTGAGAACTCGGATATTTAAAGGAAGTAAAGGAAAACCTAAGATAAAGTCTAATTTCTTTACCAATTAGTTCCCCTTTCTTGAATCTTCCCTGATTAAATTAACTTATTAAAAACCTGCACATTTCTCAAACTACTCATTTTCTTGTGGAGGATGGAGATTCGGCATGGGCAGTATTAGGAAGAGGGGTTGGGCAAGGATGCCTATTAGCACCTGTGCTTTTCAACTTTTTTGTGGAGGAAGTGATGAAAGAGTCTTGGAAAGAACTGGACACAGAAGTGTAAGTCTGTGGAAGGTTCGTAAAATTAATTATTTTTGTGAATGATCACACTTTAGCAGACCAGTCAGCCAAAGGGTTTATAATTATTGCTTAGGTTATTAGAAATTAGACATTAGAGCGCATATTACTATCATTCGTATGGAATGAGAATCAATCTAAACAAAACAAAGGTTTATGACAAAGAGCAAGGCTATGTTATTATTTATTATTAGGTAATCTACCGGTTAAGGTAGGTTTTTGGATAGACACAACTATCAAATAAACATTTTGTGACTCCCCACCTAGCAAACTAATCTATATCAGGTCCCTCTTCATCTCGGTGTACTTCTTTCCTCCCTTCATCCCGTCCAACATCCCTATCCTGTTCCTACCCTTACCACGCTTGCCCAACATTCTCCCCTCTATTACCCTCTTCAACATTCCACTACCGCTCAATACGCCTTTCATCCATTTTTCCTGCCTCCATAGGATTTCTCTCAACAAACCCCTCTCCTCCCCCACCATTTTTAGTACTTCCTCATTTGTTTTCCTTTCGGTCCATTTCACCTTCTCCATTCTTCTCCACACCCACATTTCAAAAGCCTCCAATCTACGTCTATCCTCCTGCTTCAGCGACCACGTTTCCGCGCCGTACATAGCTACGCTCCATATCAGAGTTTTTACGAGTCTTGTCTTAACATCCCTACTCAACGTCCCCGTCATCAACTCCCTCCTCCTTGAGAAAGCCTCCTTGCCTAGCGCAATTCTTCTCCTTACGTCCCTACCACTTTGACCGTATTGGTCCAAAACACTTCCGAGATATGTAAACTGCTCTACCTGCTCTATTCTTTCCCCACCTATTTTAATATTTAGCTTAGCCTTTTTCTTTCTGGAAAATCGCATAACCTTTGTTTAGGCTATGTAAAACAATAAAATAGAACGCGAAAAACTAGAGTAGGACGAACCTTGGAAGGGTTTTGAAGCAAAATTATAATAGTGGTGAGGGAATCAAAAGAAGATTTTAGTTAGGCAAAGAGGCTTCCTTAATGAGTAGGAGTTATGAGAGAGACGTTGAGTAAGGATGTTGAGAAAATATTTATGAAAACTTAAATATGGAGCGTAGTTTAAACATTGCGAAAATATGCACCTTTTAGTAGGATTAACGTGATATATTGAATGCTTCTAAGATGTGAATAGATGGATGGAAAAGGCAAAATGGGTGGAAATGAAAATATAGTAAACCAAAAATTACGAGTCTTGGTAGGGGATGAGCCTTGCTGGAGGAGAAATCCGAATGATTCAGGAAAATTAAGTGCAGAACATTTTGATTTGCGGTGGAATGCTGAATACTGTGAGAGAGGGAAGAACACTAAACAAGTAAGGCATGGGGGGGGGAATAAAATGTTGAACGAAATTAAGGGAAATAGAGTGTACGCGGAATTGAAGAATAGTTTATTGTAGAGTGGGTGTCGAGTTGTGCCTTGACAGGCGAGGATAAGAAACGTAGCAGTGTTCAGTCTTTGTCCATCCAAAACTTACCTCAAACGGTTGATTTATGAATAATAATTAAAACCTGAGACAAATGAGAATAATAGAATGAATGAGGGTTGCAGGTCTTAAATGTGAATGAATACACAAACTTTGGTATCGAATATATTACGCCCTCTTGGCGTAATGTTTAAGAGAACCTGGCCTAATGGGACAACTTTAGTTGCGGTTTTTGTTATTTTTTAATGATTTTGTTTTTAAATATTTATGTATTTATTAAAATTGGATTGAGTTTTATATTATAAACGTTTTTCACAGTGGTGCAAAATGAGCACAGCTGTCGATGCACCTTAAAAACCCAATCTACTACCACTACTCATAGGTTATAAGTACTTTTGTTTGATCATGGATAGTGATCAAATGAAATTTCTACGAAAGTAAATGACATCTATCAACTAAAACTAAATATAGGCAAGCAAAAAGAAGAATAGAAGTCTCTTCATCATTTAAACCCATTTCACCATTTGTTAATTGAAACTTTTCCGCAAACTTTTTTTCCACCGTCCGCTGTGATCTGCGCAATGTGATGATAGATATACTGTCTAACACTAATTAGCGCATAACCTACAAGTAGGGATGGATTCCCTTGCCGGCTGATGTGTTAAATATGACTGTAATAGAGATTGGAGATTGAAAGTTTGTATGTAGGAATAATCGGTTGAATTATAGATTAAATGAGTGAGAAAATCGTTTCTTATTCCCCCTTGCTCTCTCCTTCTCTCACACACCCTCTCTCCCCCTGCCTTTCCGTTTCCTACAGCCACCCGGCATCATTAGAGACAAAAGACAATCGGGTACGTTCAGCCTTGTTGCTCCAGTACCCCTTCACTCCCCCTACCCCTAAACGCCCACGAATAACGGTTTCGGGGAGGGAAATTTGACGCAAAGCAAATATTGGAGATTGAAAGGAGACGATTCCATATATTTTGGGACATGCTCAACTTTCCAGGCAAAGAATTTTGATTCTTCGCAGCGAAATACGTATTGCTTCCGACAGCACTTCGATATGGTTGTTTCGCGGAAGTTGTTCAACAGCTGCGCAAAGAAACGCTTCATTTAGTTTTTTTCCAAAAAAGGGATCCCTCCCTACTAATGGCGGTCCCGCTCACACGGCTTGCCTTATTTTCCGAGTGAGAAGAGATCGAGATGAAAGGGTTTTCACAATGGCGAAGCAAGATGAATGAAACGGATTTCTGGGTGAAAATAATGTGAGCATTTTTATGACAGAAGAAAGATGTCGCTTAGTTTCCACTGGCGTCTTTTGCGAATATCTTGGAATAAATATCAGAAAGTTTCATAGAATAAATAAATGTCGTGCCAATGATGAGATGTCAATATTTTATAAGTAAAATAGTTCTCCGAGACAAGATTAGTTGGTGCAAATAGGCCCAAAGAATCTGAGACGAACGGTGCACACATCGATTCGTGTAAAGATCTTGAACTGCGGGTCAAGTTCCATCCAACGACAAACGATATTTGACATGAGATGGACAATTCAGATTTATTAATCATTTTTTCACCCACACTAACAAATTCTTGTTCCATTTAGTTTGGTAACCTCAATCACCAGGCAAAATATCTTTTAAATGGCCATCCTGTTGTCAAAACTTATTGGTAGCTTAAATTAAAGCTGTAATTAATACCGCCCCTGCCTCCGCAAAAAATAATAGAAAACGCTCTTATTTTTAACAGACGAAGAAATAAGATGTCGGACGGAGTGGAGCACTTAACCGACCCTTTCCCATAGGGTTTTCTTAAATATGTATTTCTAGTAACATTTTGATTGATAGGCACATACTATACGAATTTATGAAATAAAAATCCACTGTCACGATTCAAATATAACCAAACTTCAAATCAAATCGTTACGAGCCCCGGGTTTGCTTTTATCTTTTGCTTTACCTTTAAGTGTATCATTTATTTCACATAATTTGCCGAAAACTTTGTTTCGTCCAAATCGAATATTGATTCAAACACTGTAATCATAACCGGGTAGCGTAAACATTTCGCATTTAATTAGCAAGTTAATTCGTAAGTAAGTAGGATATCCAAATAGGAGTTGCACGAAAATCGAAAGGGTCAAAAGTATGCAAATTCAGATCAGCATTATTTGAACGTTTCCGTATTTACTTAAACTTAATCAGCACTGATGGTGTGAATTTATGTCTCTCCGTCGAGAGTTGTTCTCATTGGATTGCGTATGAAATGCAATATTATAAAAAGAGGGATTGTTAATAATCATTTATTACATCAAACATTGCAATTAGGCCTCACCCTTGCACATCGATTAAAAAATCTAGATTACGGTATAAATCTATCATATGTATTTTCAAACATGTAACTCACGGAATCCACTAAAATTATAAAACAATTAACATTTTATCTTTTTTGCAACTGACCTTAGGCCTATTCAGTCGTTATTTTAGCCGAAGTATCCAACATGTGTTATATATAACCGTTGTTATGTGTCTGCTTTCTCCCGAAGGTTGTATTTTTTTCGCAGGAGGGAGGCGTAATCATGTGCCCCCGGAGCTGCCGCCGCTTCCTCGGCGGGCCGTAATCCCTTTTGTGCACTCATCCCTATTAGCTTCGTGACGTCGTGATCCCTGTCGGGTTTCGCTAGTCGCCCTCCTGGTCGATCTTTTAGTTGCCTTCTCCGTCGCGCCTGCTTTTAACACATCACGATCGAAGGGAGTAAGTAATACTCTGGCAAAGAAAAACCACCAAGAAAGTGTTTCGCTTCCCCTGGGCTGGATTCAGTGAACATGATATGATTCTTCGCCGTGACCGGTGGACTATTGAAGAGAGACGTCAACTGTTTCGAGGAAGTTCTTGGCGAACTTTCACCCACGGCAACCAACTTCAAATCAATGAACGCGATGTCGGCAAAGGAAATGGATTCTCTGGTTCCTATCCTAACACCTCCGCTGACCTGCTGTTTCCGTGGGGGCTTATTGGGTAAGTTTCCAATTGTCTCATATGCCTAACGATAAAATTTAAGCTAACTAAAAAAAGCGACACAACTCCTATCAGGCCACGGAAATTTTGAACACTACCTCAATAAAATAGGAAAATCAAGGACTAATCTATGTAGTACCTGCCTAACAGATGACACAGCTAAGCATAGAGGAGTGCCTACAGTATGAAAAACCCAGGCATTAAATTTGGCACAGCATGACTTTAAGAAAACCGAGGTGTGTGAGATTGTGCTATTTTGACTTAAGCATAACTGCAACCAATTATTTAAAATAGTACAATTAAATCTGATAATGGTACAATATGGTTTGATAAAATTAGTAATTGTATTGTGTTTTTATTTTACAAATAAAATTGTATGTAATTGCTATTTTAAGTTAACGTGTAATTTTGTCTTGTGCGCGCCTTGTGTACGATCAAAAAGTCTTGTATGACTTGATAAACTGAAGGACGGAAGTGGATGAACTTTATCAAATAAATAGTATTGTTAAAATAAATAGATGAAAATTGTCTGTTAAATAAACAGCAAATCTAGATTATTTTTATTATTTCTAAAAATTTCAAATCAGGAGTAAAGAAAATTATGGAAACACAATGCCTTCCCTTTTTACAGCATGAAAGCAGTAGGTTCCAAGAGAGTTAATCACAGTGTTAAGTGATAGGCCAGGAATATTTTAAATACATTTATTTGAGCCTTTCTGCCAGTTAATTGCTCATCATCTGTAAATCTTAATCATGTGTCATTCTAAAATTAATTCTGGTCACTGATGCAAGTTTTTCCATAACCTCTTTGTTTCCCATATTTTCTGAATTACTCCTGCTCCTCTTTGAATACTAATTCACCCTTCCTGAGGGGCTGCATAATCTGAATAAATTTATATTGTCTTAAATTTTCTTCTTTTATGGTACATTATATATTTCCTGTGTAAAATAAATTGAAGTTAGGCAAACAATAAATGGAAGCTCATATTTTGTTGTTTATGTTTTGACGTATTATGTTGGATTGTTTGATGTCCATATCAAATGAGTTTGTAATTTTCCACAAACTTTTTTGTTTGTTTCAAAGTCTCTAGAAAATTACAAAATTATTTAATATAGACATATATTTTTATGGTCATCTGAAAGATATTCCTGTGTTTATTATTTTAGTAGAATGAGTCCTTCTTTGGTGAGGAAATCAATATATTTTTCTTGAAGTTCTTTGACAATTATCTATTTTCATTTTGATAATTCCAAACAGCATCCTTTCATCATGCCTCAGATTTCCGTGATTTCTCCGTTGATTTTGTTTGTCCTAAGCTCCAATTTTTTCATAACTTTCATAGGTCTGTTGAATTAACTTTTGAACTATTTAAGACATTGTTTCATAATTTGCCTTATTCTCATCTTTTATTAGCCTTTTCAAGATCCCATACAAAATTTAGGGAGAAAACTATACTGGATACCAGAACTTTGTCAGAAGTCTCATGATATAGGAAAAGTAGATGACCATCCCAGACTAAATTCTGGATCTTATATGCTGAAGGGTGACAGAGATATACACACCTATAAAAACATAAATTCAGGTTGATTACTGTGCTAGTTTTTTTCTTAATGTTTATAACTCCACTTTCCTCTCCAATTTTTTGTGTATTTCTTAATACTAAAAATGTTTTATTTCAAACATTAGGTCTTATGGGTGGGAGGGGAATGGTTGTCCAGTGGGTGGAGCATTGAACTACTGACCAGAGAGCCTAGGTTCGATTCCTGGGGATTCTTCTGGACACCCTCAGTTTCACCCAACCTGTGTGATATTCTGGGTGCCAGAACTTACTGGTAAATCATAGGTGGCACAGGAAAAGCAAAGCCTGCACCATTATGTGTGAAATTCACATGCCATTGGGCTTAATACTAGGTGAGATCTACCCTCACCGATCAAACCTGCCTTTGGGTTGATAACTGTGGTTTTCTTAGACCTTAGAGAGTTTGTCAAGGAAGTCAGAAATATTTTGCATATGAAATAAATATGATTGAAATAGACATTGTTTTAAATAGAATAATGATCACATCATCAATCATCACAAAAGTGGAAGTGCAGATCAGAGGGGATAAATTACCATAAAGTTACCCATTTTAGAAACCAGTGGCCCATTTCCATTCATATCTAAACATTCAAGGGAAATATACACCTCAGGGGAAGGCTGACAAAGGTAACAATGGAGTTTTTGTCGTGCAAAATGTCACATTTAGTATTAGTGCCCACTTAAATGATATCTGATAATATGGCTTAGTGGTTCATTAAGTTTTCTTAGGTATTTGTTTTAACTCATTAATATTCTTTACTTTCCCATTTAACAGATGGACCATGTTCCCAAAGCCAGAAAGGACTCGTTCTGCTGTTCAGGCAAGCCAAGCTGTTATTTGTAATTAGGTGTACGGTATGTATTTGCCTTAACCCTCTTTATATATGTATATATTAAAAACACAAAATTCTGCCAACAGGTGTTTCAGAAATAACTTTGCAGCTTCCACATAAAATAACTTATTTATTTTCTTTTTCTTATTTAGAAAATAAATAAGTTATTTTATGTGGAAGCTGCAAAGTTATTTCTGAAACTCCTGTTCGCAATGGATTTCCACAAAGTCTCGGCCTCAACCATCAGTCACAAAATTCTGCCGTATGGCAAGCAGTTATTCATTCACAAGGAAATAGATATAAGGAAAAGGGATAGGAACACATATAAAGGACGAACATAGGAGAGGTGGGGAAGGAAGAATCGAGCAGATCACTGGCACAAAAATATTTCCTTAACCAGGACTTGAACACTGGATCTTTCAACTTGCCAGGCCGATACTCTAACCACATGAGCTATCAAGGAAACATAATTTACCCTGAGATCTGCTGGCTATTAATGTAACCAAGTGCCCCAATTCTTTGGCCAAGAGATAGAATTAATAATGTATATGAAGTTAGCACTAGTGGACAAAGACAAAAACACAGAAACACAAAAGAAGGGAAACTCACACGGTTTTAAAACAATGTAAGTTTCTTTTTTTGTGTTTCTGTGATTTTGTCTTTGTCCCCTAATGCTAACTTCATATACATTATGGATATATTCACACACATGCACACGCGCACACACACACACACACACACACACACACACACACACACATATATATATATATATATATATATATATATATATATATATATATATATATATATATATATATATATATATATATATATATATATATATATGATTCTGATCAAGACGGCGGGGCCATTGAAACATCAATACATACTGTGAGTGTCCTTCATTTATTTTTCTGTGCGTTGAATATTTTGTATCCGTGTGTTTGTGTGTTTGTGCGTCGCCAGAGAGCGTCAACTTCAAAGATATATACATATACAGACACACACATATAAATATTTGCATATCTATACAAAGCCAGTCCCAAAAGTTGTAGGACTAAGTCGATTATTTTTAAATTTATAGCCATTGATAAATTCACTCAAAAGTCTTTGAAATAGCAGCCTTGTGCATCCAAACAACGCTGCCAGTAATGCTTCCACCGAGTTGTGGTGACATCCTTCCATATTGGATTGGAGGCAGGAGAAGAGGAAGAACTCTATTGGGGTATTAAAAAGAGACGTTTCAGGCGTGATATGGTGGAATATCATGATTCATTAATATTGGCAATTTTCCACAAAATAAAATTTTTAATACGACCGGTTTACAGCCTAGGAGCATGGCACTGTACCGGGGGGACACATCCTCAATGAGACACCCCGTCCATTTGGCCACAAGGTTTCTCCGGACTGATTTGTCTTCCCCACCCCTTTCTCCTCCCCCACTCACATAGTCACCCATGTGGCTTTCCACCTCCCCTCCCTCTTCCCTCATTTTCCACTGCCCTACCCTTACTTGCTTTTCAGCATATATATTAGACACTGAGTTATAACTGTTACCTGAAGATGATGTAGTTACATTGAAACCGGTCCTATTAAAAATTTTATTTTGTGGAAAATTGCCAATTTTAATTAATATTGGGGTATAGTCTAAAAAATTTTGATCCTTACACACATGATCAAGAAGCTCTTGGCAGATCTGTGTCGAGTTTCCTTTTGTTCATTTGAGAGCACTCATGGCACCAACTTTGCACACAACTTTCTCATGCCTATGTTTTCAGTAACAAGTCGACAAACATCATGTTTAGGGATGTCAAGTTCATCAGAAACATGCAAACACTTAATCTGTGATCCCTGTCCAACAAAACCTTCACTTTTTCAAGAGTTTCATCACTTTTTGAGGTCGAAGTACGTCCTGAATGTTTGTTGGCACCTTCAAATTTTCTCTGTCCACCTGAAACAACTTGAGCCACTCAAAAACACCTGATCTATCCATGGTGTTATCACCATAAGCTACCTTGAGCATGTCATGAGTCTCTTTCCCTGTTTTACTGAGTTTCACATAAAATATGATGGCATAGCGCTGTTCCAAAAACAGGTTCATGACAGAACGTAATGAGGTCACATTATAGAGGTTTCACAAACAAACAATCTGCACTCTGCAAAGGCTGCGAGCCAACTGCCACCAGACTCCAGGCTCTCCTGAGACTCCCTACCCTCAAACCCAGTCAGATAAACCACCGCCTGTCGGTCCATCTATTAGGGAAAAAATAAGTCATACTACTTTAGTGACAGACCTTGTGTATATATATAGAAATATAAAACCATAAACACAGTATTCAACCCGAAGATCCATTTGGTAGGTGATGGTAGAGCTCACCCAGTTCAAAGCCCTATACTATATGGCGTGTGAATATTCACACATCTGGGTTGGGGGGGGCCAGTTCCTTTCCCAGTGCCGGTTATGGTTTCCCAGGAAGATCTGGTACCCGAAAAATCACATAGCTTAGGTGGAGCTGCAGGTGCCCAGAGTGCCCTGCCCAGGAATCGAACCTGGGACCCTCGGGTCAGTAGTCCAACACTCTACCCCCTGGAATACTGCGACCCATTATATACATATGCAAAAATGGTTATGCAATTTTCCAGAAAGAAAAAGATTAAGCTAAACATAAAAATAGGAGTGGAAAAAATAGGGCAGGTAGAACAGTTTATGTATCTTGGAAATGTTTTGGACCAACACGGTCAAAGTAGTAGGGACGTAAGGAGAAGAATTGCTCTAGGCAAGGAGGCTTTCACAAGGAGGAGGGAGCTGATGACGGGGATGTTGTGTAGGGATGTTAAGAAAAAACTCGTAAAAACTTTGATATGGAGTTTAGCTATGTATGGTGCAAAAATGTGGTTGCTGAAGCAGGAGGATAGATGTAGATTGGAGGCTTTTGAAATGTGGGTGTGGAGAAGAATGGAGAAGGTGAAATGGACCGAAAGAAAAACAAATGAGGAAGTACTAGGTATGGTGGGCAAGGACAGGGGTTTGTAGAGAGAAATCCTATGGAGGCAGGAAAAATGGATGAAAGGCATATTGAGCGCCAGTGGGATGTTGAAGACGGTAACAGAGGGGAGAACGTTAGGCAAACAAGGATAGGGCAGGAACAGGATAGGAATGTTGGACAGGATGAAGGGAGGAAGGAAGTAGACAGAGATGAAGAGGGACCTGATTTATAGTAGATTAGGTTGCTCGAATGTGTTTTGTTTGGAGTCGCAAGTTATTAATGTGATAGTTGTGTCCATCCAAAAACCTACCTTAACTGGTAGATTACTTTATAATGTATATATAACTATACATTTTATATATATATATATATACATATATATATATATATATATATATATATATATATATATATATATATATATATATATATATATATATATATATATATATATATATGCACAAATATTTGCCAATGTTGAACCAATATTAAACAGGTAATTTACCAAAAAGTTTGTTAGTCAACTGAAAATCACTAGTTCTCAAATAAAAGCATTAGTTCTCAAATAAATGTATATGGAATTTATTTGTAAAAACATTGTTAAATGGATTGAAATAATGTGAAATATACTTAACTTAACCAAATCTTTTGCATGCATTGTGAGCAATCTCATATCTTGTCTCAAATAGGTGGACACTAAAATGTGTCCAGAATTCACTACTGCCTCCTACTATTGTTTTCTGTGTGAAATGCAGAACAATCTTTCTAATTGAGGCATTTCATGATGATGTAGGGTTTTGACAACAATCATATGTTAATGGTTAGGCGGTAAAGAAGCAAATATTTTATAATGTGTCATTACACTTATGTATCACATTTTAAATGCAAAGAAGATATTCTTAGCATTTAAATAGGTTTACTTATGCCAGTAAGAAATAATCCTGTTAACCAGAAAAAAATATTTTTTTAAGAGGTTCCAAGGGGGTCTAATCCCCTACAGTAGATCAGCAAATCGCAAGATCAAAACTCTTTCACATGTTACTTTGTGCTGACTCATCAATCTCATCACCTACTGGGTAATCGTCATCTTCTGTAATTTCCCTTTTTCCTCCCTACCCAAAATTGCAGTGATTAGGGTGTTTCAGGGGCAGAATCTAACACCATTCATTTCACATGAAGAAATACTCTTCTCATTTGATTAAGATTAAAGGGATTCTCTTCATTTTCCTCAGGATAAACTGCACACAGAGATATAATTCCAGTGCTTCTGGAATTGCAAAATCACACTAGTGATGTTTTCGGGTGTCATTTCTCCAAATTCTTCTTCCAGCATTATTTTGTCTTCACTTTATCTATTACTAACAAGATATATAAATGAAATCCATCATCTCTAGTTTTTGGAACAACTTATGCTTTTTGAAATGTTAACTTTACAGATTATATATTGGCAAATGTAGAAGCAATATTATCTAGTAGAAAACTGTAAGGTGATATTATGCCTCTCCATTTTCTCAACCATATATATATGTGCATTAACAGTCACTACATACCTTTATTTTCAGTTAGCCCTAATATCTTTTATTCATAATGGTAGTAAGTTATCCAAATAATGTTTTTTGTTAACTTAATTATGCAAACAATGTACTTGTATTTAATTATCTTAGGCCTCAAACCTAGATCATGTAACAATGAAAGAATAGTTTCCACAATGACGTAGAAAAATTTCTTCACTAGGAAGGAAAAATACCTCTGTATACCCACATATTGCTCTAAAATGTTTATTAAATAACCAAGGTTTGATCACAGTAAGTTATCATCACCTGATAATTGCTGAAATAATGCAAAAATACACTTTAAGTGAATTCCTTTCCCACTCTCTGTGAAAAACATTATCAACTGGCATATCCCTGCCCTTCCAGAGCTTTGTGTAATTATTGGACAGCCCCTTAGTCTCAAATAAGAATGAAAACAAGATAGCCAAGACTTTAAACTTGGAAACCCTAAAGATCCCACCCTTCCACCCACAATCCACCAAAGGGTTAGAAACCATTTTCAAAAAACACAACTTCAAACCCTTGTTCTCATCCAATAACAAACTTGTTTTCATTGATTCACGACTGTAGGGTTAATTGTACAATTACCTCAAATATGAACCTGGATAAATGTATAGGCTTATTCTACCTATTCCATTTACTTGCCATCATTGTCCTGATGTGGGTAATGTGTACTAGAGCATTTCAAAGTACTATCATTAGGCCAGGGTTGAATTTATTTGGATTAGTGCTGAGGTTGCATTATAGTTTATTTCAAATATGTACATGACTAAGGGGGAAGGAGAAGGAAAAGTTTTCAAACATCTGGCTTTCAGAGAGGAAGGTCAGCTGTTTGGAATAACCTTTTGACAGGGAAGAAGATGTGAGGCTTAACTTCTCACTCATGGTCCTCATCAAGTTACTCAATGAAATGTGATGTATTCTCAAGGTGCCCTTGCATTATTAATATTAAAAAATAACAAAAATGAGATGAAATCTTCAGTAATGATAAATGAGAATTAAAATACTTAAAGACTGTGTAACTAAGCTTAAAACTATTGAAAAATTCGTGTTTGCAAAAGGAAAATTGCAAATAAAAAAGTTTACTTATTTGGCAGAATAATAGAAAACATACTTCACCAGAATCCTTATGATGAAAAAGTTATCATTAGTATTCATGATAACAGCTATTATTATCAGAAATAACTTGTTTGTAATAATAGGTTAATTCTTTAAGCACTTTTAAGTTGATATACATTGTGCAATTTTTACATTCATATTTAGCCAACTTTCCCCTCCTCTCCACCTGGTAATCATTAAGTCTCTTCCTATTGTCTGTAGCCTCATCTGCTGCATGCTGATTTCTTGTAGTTTTTTTAACATATTTATCTGTGAATTCAGCTTGACACTATAGGCTTTTGATCTTGTACAATTTCATATGAGAGTTTCCTCAGGTAAGACTGTCTACTTTTTGAACCATTGCTTTGTTATGCACAATGAATAAAATCCTGAAACTTATCCCACATTCTTAGAAAATTGAAAAAGTCAGCTATTTTTCAACATCTCAAGTTTTTATCTTGCTACACTATGGCCCTGTTTTGCAATGATTCATTTAACTGTAGCCAAACTCTGGCCTCCATTTAAAGTCAAGACATCCTAATCAGGAAGTTCTCTCGGGTTTCCCACCGGGTCAGCGTGGTGTGCACCGACGTTTCGACGGCTAACTCTGCCATCGTCTTCAGGGTGAAGTCTTCATCCTGAAGACGATGGCAGAGTTAGCCGTCGAAACGTCGGTGCACACCACGCTGACCCGGTGGGAAACCCGAGAGAACTTCCTGAATACAATACGCCGGGAAAAACTGAGATCCTTCAAGACATCCTAATGTCCAAACCAAATATTTAAGTGCTCATTAGCATAAGTATGGAGATATTTCACTTAGTATACAAGTTCTGTATAAAAAGTAACAGTTACAATTTTTCCCAACATGTGTATAAAGTGCTGAATTCAGACCGTCGGTTAAGTGTGCACATGATTGTATTGGCATTGATAAGATAACTGTGCACACCATTATCACTGAAAATTTGCCAATGAGAATGATCTGTGCTAAAATATCACCGAAAGTCTTGGCGAACGACCAAAAGAAAAGTCAAGTGTCTGTTTGCGAAGACCTTCTGTTAGGATGCTTCCCTAACCCCCTTACAATCCCAACTTTTCACCATCAGGCTATTTCCTGTTCCCAAAAGTGAAATCCTTCCTCAAAGGATGCCATCATGAGACCCTAAGTATCGTCGAAGAAGCTTGCACACATACCCTTAAGGACCTTCAGAATCCACTTACCAGAGAGCTTTCAAGTCATGGAAAAGCCACTGGTAAAAATGTGTAGACAGTAAAGGAATGTACTTTGAAGAATTTTGAGGCAATGTAGCAATATATCCATTATTTCAAAAAAATTACCAATACTTTTTATACAAAATATGTATTTACATTCACTAATAAACAGTGTTGAATTGTTTATCAAATTAAACCTATCAGCATATAACCTCCATTGTAAGGAAACATCCTTATGGAATAATCATGAAGTTTACAGAATAATATAAAACTGTGCCTATTTGCATTGCATAACCAATGTACAATAATATCCCATCCTTCACAATGAATAATAGACAGTTTCCTATCATCTATCAATTCTCATATTCAGATATATTCCTCCATTATTGAGTGGCCTTGAAATAAGGATCACATTTGGTCCGTTTTATATGATTGTAAGAGACAGTGGTGTTCACATTTCCCCAAAAAGAGATTTTTTCACTGTTCCATTTTATATTGTTTTGAACTCATTGATAGAATCATTTTTTTTAAGAGCTCCAATGCCTATGAATAATCTTTTTTCATCTAGTTATTTCACCAAATCAAAATCATGGAACTAATCAGCCATGATGATGAATTTACCACTGTTTTAGATCGGCTCAACAGGTTTTTGTATTATAATTGTATTTTTATCATTTTTGTGTAAGCTGCCACACTGTTGCTTTCCTACATATATTTTTACATGATGACTGTAAAATTTTGAGTCAACCTTCCTATAAGTTTTTAATTCAAACTTTCTTGGTTTTTATAGCCACCTGAAAACATCTTACCCTGAAATCAGTTGATGTTTTAACTGTGACCGTACTTTCAAGTAAATAATATTTCTGACAATTTTGAACACATAATTAAAGTGGTGTGAGTCAGGAAGTTGTATTTCTCATATTGCTGTAAAATAATGATATTTTTGTCTGTTAGCCAGGATTATCAAACTTGGTGCTTGAGAAAGTTGAATCTTTAAATACTCATAATCTGCCGAAATGCCATTTCCATTTGCCCCCCTAAAGTTTGACAAAGTTACCTTCCAGCTTTTCATATCCCAGCAAAGAAAGTAGTACAACAAATGCTAGTGTTTCCACTCCATCCAATCATGGCAAATGACTGGCATTATAAATTGCATTTGCATGAATATACAATTTAGGAATATGTACTCCTGAACTCAATATAAAAATGCATAATTCTCATTTTTTCTGTAACTTCATCAGAAGAATGGATCCCTTTGAACATTTTATTGTTTTGGCACTTTTACTCTACAATCATATTTTTTTAGTAAATTATTACTCCAATGAGCTGTCATTCTTAGATAACTGCTATCTGATTATGAACACACACTGCCATAGTGTGTAGGTATCTTTAATATTTATTTATGTGTTTGTTCGGAGATTTGTTGCATATTCACACATACACAAATATAGGACATGTCAGGCATAAATTTCATAATTTTAGAAATATATATATACACACACATACCAGTACCCTTGTATATTTACATATTAATTGGTTAAGCCAGCATTGATACATAGCGGCAATGCCAGGTATTCATTTACCGAATACAACATATTATTTTTTTAATAGGTTGAACAGCTTCTTCTTGAAAATAGGTACTTTTGTTTCATGTTTCATTTCACAGGGAAGTTTATTGAATAACCTTAAGCCCATTGCTTCGGGCCCATGAGCAGTATTGTGTGTTCTGACAAATGGCTAGTGCAGGTCATTGTAGGCCCTTGTATAGTGACTATGGTAATTGTAGTTGGACTTGTGCTGAGAAATATTACCCTTTACATGCAAGATGGCATTAAATATATATATATATATATATATATGAACCTGGAACGTCAGGACAATTTTGAGGAGAGGCAAATTAGAAAATATTAAGCGAGAGATGGAAAGAGGTAACATAGATGTTTTAGGCCTCTGCGAGGTGAGATGGAAGGATAGCGGGGATTACTGGAGTGACAATTATAGAGTAATATACAGCGGCGGGGACGAGAGCCAACGAGGGGTTGCCGTAATTTTAAATAAAGGGGTAGGAAGAAGCGTAGTCAACATAGAGCAAGCGACAGATAGAATTTTACTCGTAGAGATTAAAGCAGAGCCGACGAACTTGGTCATTATTCAGGTATACATGCCACCGAGCAACCACAAGGAGGAAGAAGTCGATAGGATGTATGATGAGTTAGAGGATATCATCGCGAGTGTTCCTGCTGGGAAACATTTGATAGTGATGGGGGATTGGAATGCAACGGTAGGCGAAGGAAGAGATGGTGGTGAGGTGGGGGACTATGGGTTAGGCACGAGGAATGAACGCGGGGAGAAAGCAATTGAATTCTGCAGGAGACAGGGGTTAGTCATCACTAACACATGGTTTAGACACCACAAAAGGCGTAGGTATACATGGAAAATGCCAGGTGACTCAGAAAGGTATCAGTTAGATTATATTATGGTTAGGCACAGGTTTAGGAACAGTGTGATAAATTCGCACAGTTTCCCAGGAGCGGATGCGGACTCTGACCACAATTTAGTTGTTATGAAATGTAATGTTCGTTTCAAGAAGATAAGGCAAGGGCGGCGGGCTAAAAAATGGAATTTAGAAGCAGTGAATGAATTAACGAGGAAGGAGTATCAGGAGGCTGTAGAGAAAATGATGGATGATGGTAAAGAACTGAGTACTATCGAAGAAAAATGGGAATGTATCAAGAAAGGGATATTGGAAGCCGCTAAAGACACTATAGGAACCGTTAACGGGAAAAGGATAAGGAAACCATGGGTAACGGATGAGATGATTGCAAAGATGGATGAGAGAAGAAGATGGAAAAATGTAAACACAGAGTTAGGCAAAATGAAGTACAAAGAGTTAAACAATAAATTGAGAAGGGCCACAAATAAAGCAAAAGAAGAATGGTGGAAAACGCAATGCGAGCATATGGAAAGTTTACAGAAGAAGGGTGAAATTGGTGCTCTATACAGCAAGGTTAAGTTATTATCGGGAAGTAAGAAGGCAAGATGTGTGCTAACAGTTAAAGATAAATGGGGTAAGATAATAGTTGAACCAGGAAAAATCCAAGAGAGATGGAAGGAATATATAGAAACACTGTATGGTAAAGAACTTAGGCCGACAAGGTTAGACATAGAAAAGGAACATGACGTAGAAGAAGATAGCTTAGGTCCAGGCATACTCGACGATGAAATAGAAAGGACATTAAAGGAGATGAAAGCAAATAAGGCTGTGGGGCTGGACAATATTCCTGTAGAAATGTTGAAATGGTTAGGGAAAGGTGGGAAGAAGGCCATATATGGACTGATTCGTAGTATCTATGAGGAAGGAATCTGGCCGGAAGATTTTGTGAGATCGGTGTTAGTTCCTATTCCAAAAAAGGCAAAGGCTTCGTCATGTGAGGATTACAGAACAATAAGTTTGATATCCCACGCAGCTAAACTTATTCTCAGGATCATCAACAAAAGGATAGAGAGTAAGGCAAATGATTACTTAGGGGATGATCAGTTTGGGTTCAGGAAAGGAAGAGGTACGCGTGATGCCATTGCAGTAATGAGATCACTAGTCGAGAGGAATATAGAATACAATCAGGACGTTTTTGCCTGTTTTGTAGATTTCGAAAAAGCGTTTGATAGAGTGAATTGGGAAAAATTAATGCGTGTATTGCAGAAAATAGGAATGGATTGGAGGGACAGGAGACTGATCCGCAACCTGTACATGTCTCAGACTGCTCAGGTGCGAGTGGGGAACGGAGAGTCTGGATGGGCAGTGTTAGGAAGAGGTGTAAGGCAGGGTTGCCCATTGTCACCGGTACTGTTCAACGTATATGTAGAGGAAATGATTAAAGAGGCATGGGAAGAACTGGAGGTAGGAATGAAAGTCGGAGGGGAACTCGTAAAATCGGTTAGGTTTGCTGATGACCAAGCATTAGTTGCTCAGTCAGCCAAGGGGTTGCAAGCATTGTTGAGTGAATTGGAGGTTCAGTGCGATAAATATGGGATGAGAATCAATATTAATAAAACAAAGGTTATGCGATTTTCCAGAAAGAAAAAGGCTAAGCTAAATATTGAAATAGGCGGGGAAAGAATAGAGCAGGTAGAGCAGTTTACATATCTCGGAAGTGTTTTGGACCAATACGGTCAAAGTGGTAGGGACGTAAGGAGAAGAATTGCGCTAGGCAAGGAGGCTTTCTCAAAGAGGAGGGAGTTGATGACGGGGACGTTGAGTAGGGATGTTAAGACAAGACTCGTAAAAACTCTGATATGGAGCGTAGCTATGTACGGCGCGGAAACGTGGTCGCTGAAGCAGGAGGATAGACGTAGATTGGAGGCTTTTGAAATGTGGGTGTGGAGAAGAATGGAGAAGGTGAAATGGACTGAGAGGAAAACAAATGAGGAAGTGCTGGAAATGGTGGGTGAGGAGAGGGGTTTGTTGAGAGAAATCCTATGGAGGCAGGAAAAATGGATGAAAGGCGTATTGAGCGGTAGTGGAATGTTGAAGAGGGTAATAGAGGGGAGAATGTTGGGCAAGCGAGGTAAGGGTAGGAACAGGATAGGGATGTTGGACGGGATGAAGGGAGGAAAGAAGTACACCGAGATGAAGAGGGACCTGATATAGATTAGTTTGCTAGGTGGGGAGTCAAAATGTTTATTTGATAGTTGTGTCCATCCAAAAACTTACCTTAACCGGTAGATTACCTAATAATAATAATATATATATATATATATATATATATAAAACCATAAACACAGTAATCAACCCGAAGGTCGGTTTAGTAGGTGATGGTAGAGCTCACCCATGTACCAAGCCCGACAGCGTGTGAATATTCACACATCAGGGTAGGGGGGCCAGTTCCTTTCCCTGTGCCGGTTATGGTTTCCCAGGAAGACCTGGTACCGGAAAAATCAACTAGCTTGGGTGGAGCTGCAGGTGCCCAAAGTGCCTTGCCCGGGAATCGAACCCGGGACCCTCCGGTCAGTAGTCCAACGCTCTACCCACTAGATATATATATATATATTTATTTATTTATTTATGCAAGGGACTGGGAAGCATAGGGTACTTAACTTTCTACGCAATTTGAAAATGTGTTCCTCCCAAGACATGTTTCTATGCATGATAACTCCCAAGAATTGGGTACTGGAATTTTGGGGAATGGTTACACCTCCTACATCTAATGAGATTGCAGTGGAAACTTTGCTTTTATTAGTGAAATCAGGCTGGAGTTGTTTATATTGGGTTTTAGGAAGTTAAGAAGGCACCATTCATTCAAAATCTGAGCTACTTCAGCTGCTCTTTCTGTCAAACTGTCCCCTGAGGAGGCTGACATTATAATATTTGTATCATCAGCATACAGTAATAGGTGTATTCCCTTAATAAATTTGAGCTTATCTGGTAGGTCATTGATATAAATTAAAAATAAAATAGGGCCAAGTACAGAATCCTGGGGAACAACCAGTGTTACTTCTCTACCAAGGGAAACAAATTTGGAGCCATTTCTTGAGAGCTCCACATGCTGATGCCGTTTACTTAGATATGATTCAATACATTTGTAGGATGTGCCTCGTAAACTGTAGCATTTCAGTTTGTACAACAGTAACTGATATTTGACAAAGTCAAAAGCTTAAGGGAAATCAAAAAATAATCCTAAAATTTCCATCCTATTATCCAATCCTAAAAGTACTTGATGCACCATGTGATATGTGGCTGTTGTAGTGGACCTTTTTTTTTCAAAATCCATGTTGAGATGTGAATAATAGGTTATATGTTTCGAGATATAATACTAGATGATGACAGAAAACTATTTCAAATATTTTCTCTGACTGATTCAACAAGGATATTGTTCTATAATAATTCATAGCCATTTTTTAACCTTTGCCTTTGTATATTGGCACTATTTTGGCTGATTTAAGGGGGCTTGGGAAAATTCCAGTTTTTAGGGATTCATTAATTAAGAATAACAGCTGATCTTTAATAATATTAAATGACCTTTTTATGACTATCCCTGGGATGTCATCAAATCCAGAAATAAATTTGTTAGGGAATTTATTGATAGTATTAGTCAGTTCCATGGCTGAACAGGGGAATAGATATAATGTATTGCATGTGTTATGAATATGAGAATAATTAGCAGCAGTTCAAATTAATTCTTTTTGTTTTCATTTTATGTGAAATTCTTTGGATTCTGACTTTCTTCCAACAAATTGAAATGTGTTAGCCCTATATAGATGCATTCCTTTAATGAAATGGCAATTGGCTATTTCTCAACATCAGCAGATAAACAATCAACGCAGTAGAAGATAACAAAAGATAAACAAGAAGTGACACCCTTGCAAAAGTTGCTCAACATTAACATCAAAAACATAAATTAATTGGGGATTGGGTTGGTGAAATGGCTAGTGTACTGGATGTTCACTCCAAGAGCTTAGGTTTGAATCTTAGACGTAGCAAAAATATTCAAATATATCTTATTCCTTATTTTGGTGCTTTGTGGAGAGCACTTCAAGTGGAGTAGGTATCTATCTATGACAACCATCAAAAGGGATGTTAAGCTCTGGGCCCCTTTGGAGCTTTTGTTATGAGTAGGCTAATACTGATGAAGGTTTTCTCTCGACCCTACCCAATCAAATGACATACCTATTCCTAATAGTGTAAATTACTTCCACTATTGGTGGCCTCCATCAGTAACAACAGCAATAGAAAATAATTAACAATGAACATTGATATTTATTCCTACTAAGTCACCACCTTTTTCCTTCAGGCTACCATTATCTAATTTGCTTGCCTTCTTCAAATGCTTTATGATTAAGTATATTCAGCTCAGATGTTGCAACCTGATCATTCAGCTCATTTTATTGAAAGCAACTGCAAGTTTATAAGTACTGTTCAAAGCATCAGAATATCCTTGTGACACTTTGACACATAGACCACATATATTTGGGTAATCCTTAAATAGAAATTAGATATAACTTTTTACTTAATATCTATGTTTTCAATAATTCAATACACTCACTTTACTACTTACATTGAATAAATTTCAAAGGTTACAGTTTCAATGGTAGCTTTTTCCAGGGAAAAAAGAAGACAAACTAGAATTTAAAGAGGCTTTGGGAAGGATATCTGTAAGAATTTTTGAGGATACCCTTATGCATGAATCCACCTCTGCAAGAACCCCCATCCAAATGGGAGTTTTATCAATACTCAGAAGCATTTAAAATAATTACAGCTTTGGTGTAGCAGTCGCTGTCATTGACTTATTGATTTATCATTTAAATATTGTCAGAACTTATAATTGACTCCATGCCCACTCTAATAGCTTTTAGGAGGTTGACTCCAACTTTCATAATGTATATTAAATATTCAATTTTTTTAATTGTTCATGACCTCCCAGTATGAAACTTTAGCTTATTCCTCCATATTTGGATAAAATTGGACGCAAATCTATGGAATATCTCTTTCAATTTGAAATACTTTTCTTGAGCATAACATCAAAAATTGTTACGCAGGGGGTTCTAAAATTTGCTGACAATAATGCAAATTTGTTTCCAAATCGACTGGCAGTACCGTGCATATATGGATTATGATATCTCGTGGTGATATTTCTTATTTCGCATTTAGTAAAAAATAATAATGTGATGTTTATATCTTTTCCATTTTTTGTATATGCAATTTATATGTTGCATTTTTAATGAATTTTCAATTCATTTTTCAGTTATTTCTCGTGAATATTAACAATGGGCCTTGTTAATTTCCCGCGGAACAGGTAGCAGTGCCTAAATACCCTACCACCGAGCGTTCCGAAATATCTAGCTACAACGGTAGCAGTACTGCTGACGCTGATTATTTCAGTAAGATTTTACTTATACCAATATATCTTTGACAAAAAAATGCTCGATTCGGTCGCCATATTCCAAAAAATTTGTGCATGACATACGCTCATTATTCCCGTTGCTTTTGGTTTTGACAATCCCGCCACACCATGGCGATAATGGCGACATCTATGAAGTGGGCTGAAAATTATACTCTTTATGATCGTATCTTGTCAATCCTCCATTATTCGTCATTCACATTCCGGGCGTTCCGGGAAACTTCCTGGATGATGAATTGAGTGAAAGGTTAAGGTTTACTTCAGTGATTCATTGAAAATCGGAGTCGAGGAAAGAAAATAGAATACATTGAAAGCAAGGTACTGTAAAAGGCATTAATGTAATAATAAGAGTAATTCTTGTTTCTATATCAGCTTTATCTTTCATTACGTTAACCTAACGAACTCTGATCAATCCGAAGATGGGTTGGGCACAAATATCAATGTTCTTCCCGTTAGGAAATTAGGGCATGGTAATTATTATTCTATGTACTAATCAGTCGATAAATGCATAAAAGAGATGTGTGTTTTCGAATAACTAAAGATATGACGGCTTTAGGATTTTTAATGGGCGGTGTCACATACATGATAATGGTCTCCGACTATGGAAATATTATTTCTTCAGTTTGCTTCGTGCCATTTGTTGTGTATGTCTCTCATCTCCGGTCAGAAGTTGCGTTTGTTACTTCACTCGACAAAATTGATTATATTTAGTTTTAACCAACTATTAGTATTGGATAACATTTAATGTATTCTAAATTAATATTTCTTTAATTGTACTTATTAGTGTAAAATATTAGCCGGCTTTCAGGGTGTGAGTATGGATAAGGTTTATGTTTAATAAATAAGACTTGTCATGTTCCTGTTTCGTACAATCTCTTAGAATTTGGCTCACATTGGCATTTACAAGAAATATAAAGTCAATTGCGAGCTATTTGGCCTATTGTTTCAAAAAGTGGCGGAAATTTAATATTTGGACTGCCATGAACTTGGAATGCTAATTATTATTTGTAATTTTTCTTCATCTTTACTTATTTGGCCAATAGTAATACTTCTTCTGACATGTTATTTCCCGAATGAAAGAATAGTAATTTTTATTTTCAGAAATAGATTTTCATCATCTTTTATATGTTTTTCAGGAGTAATGGCTGCTATAAGGAAGAAACTGGTGATAGTGGGCGATGGTGCCTGCGGTAAAACCTGCCTTCTGATCGTTTTCAGCAAAGATCAGTTCCCTGAGGTTTATGTTCCGACCGTATTTGAAAACTATGTTGCTGATATAGAAGTTGACGGAAAGCAGGTAAGAAAAATATTTTCAATTATTCAATCGCGAGTAGCGTTTTGTTGATAAGTCTAACAATGCCGTGTGGTGTAACTAAAACTGGTTCTTCTTCTTTGAAACGCTAAATAAATTCCACATTGGGTTCCCCAGCTTTTAATTTCTACTTCTTAATATTTATAAATAGGTTTAATTTTTTATTAAAGGGATGCATTTTCTGAAGGTTTGGGACATGTGCGTGATAACGAAATAAACATACATATGATGCCAAAGAATTTTTATTCGCAGAAATTGCATCGCCATTGTAGTCGTCGAGTGTAGGTGGTCGCTGTAAGGAAAAAAATTCATGGGCGTCAGTTTGAAGTTGACTGGAGGGTGTGGGTTCTAGCCAGTCAGCATTCAGTTTGTGCTTGGCTCTAGATATTCTTCTTTGACATACCTAATTTGGCATCATTTTACAAAATAAAACCACCTGACTCGAAATGCCATGAAATTTGCCCCGGGCATACCCCATATTTAGGAAATAAACTCGGGAATATTGTAACCGCCTAAATGGAAGTTTTTCAAATATGGGCGTATGTACTCGTATTTCACCAACGACTCGCCTATTATTGGTTAAAAAATTCTTTCACTTTTCTCATTTTAAGGTATTTTGTAGCGATCTCAGAACTGTCTGCCATTTTCTCTATAGGGAATTATTACCATATGAATTAATTATTTTGTGCGAATGTTCAGAAATGCATCGCGTTCAATTGATAGCATATGCTGCTTCTGCTAAAAAGTTAGTGCATTTTGTATCATCTGCTTATGAATCATTAATCAAAGTATGGTAATTGTAGACCACCACCATTGCCTTTTTCAGGATATGATGTCAACTGAATCTGATAATATCTGAATTTTACGCCCAAAATATTATTTGTTGTATTTATCATTCACAATAAGTAAAATGGCGGACAGTTATTTGTATGATCAGTAATAAATACCTCATAATGGGAAAAATGAAAGAATTTTTCATTCAATGAAGGTCATCGTGGATGAAATACAAAATGTGCTGCAGCTGCACTAAACAAGGATAGAGAGTCACACTGATTAATATTATTAATATATGGACAGAAATTACAGGAAAATAACTTGTTCTGCCGTACTTTTTGTGGGAAAAATAAATGTGTAAATACACATTAAAAATGGACAAGACGTGGTCTGTGGGGAGAGCAGGAAAAAAATTCTGATTAAAGTTACATGGAAAAAAATCAATTATTACAACATAGAAGAAAATGGTATAGTAGTTGTTATAATTTATTATCAATACTCTAATGTATTATGTTACCTATTTTAATACACTGAAATTAATGCAAAAGATGCTAGTGTGTTTATTTGGATGCTGAAATGATGCATAAATTCATCCACTTCTTTTTTATGTTGGCAGCCTTCTTCAGTTTCAATCACTTTTCTTTAGCTAAATAAGATTTGACATTTGAAGATGTGACAAAAAACTCTTGTCTGAATATAGGATCAAGGAAGGTATGGTTTTCATTTCACATTCATATATTTTCCTCTCTCCTATATTCTGTTCTAATATTGACTGGGTTTTTTTAGAGCAGATGTGCACAAACTTTTTAACAGAAGTGGTATATGCTGTTAACTGAATCTGAAATATTTATGGATATTTTGCACAAAATAATTTATTCAGTAATAATTCCCTCTGAGGAAAATGGCAGGCCTTTCTGAGATCTGGACCAATACCTTGTAATGGGGAAAGTGTAAGAATTTTTCATTCAATAGAAGTGATGTCCTGGAGGAACTGCAATTTGTGCTGTAGCTGCACTTTACAGTTACTATGGGATTAACCCAAAAATCTATATTTCAAAAACTATTCTTTATATTGTTTGTATAGTTACTCCGCCAAGGTGGTTGACATTTGTGTTAATTGTATGATATTCACAAACAGAATCCCACATCCAACAGCATAGTTACCAGAATTCAGTAGTCCTTAAATAGTTATATGTAGGACTTCATGAATTTTAGATGATTTTTACTCTCTGAAATTGTTGAGTTATACGATAATGTATTCTTATGTTTGATATATACTTCTCTTGGATGCTAATGTGATAAATATTGTGTAAGTTGTTGTATTCGATCATCATATTGAGTAGTATGTTATTAAATTCTAATGCATATTTCAGGTGGAGCTAGCATTATGGGATACTGCTGGGCAAGAAGATTATGATAGGCTTCGACCTCTGTCCTATCCAGACACAGATGTCATTTTGATGTGCTTCTCTATTGATTCCCCGGATTCATTGGAGAATATTCCTGAAAAATGGACCCCCGAAGTTAAGCATTTCTGCCCTAATGTTCCCATCGTTCTGGTTGGAAATAAGAAGGTATGTTTGGTACAAAAGTGGTACATTTTTTGTGTTCATATTCATATTTGTGGGTGGTCTTCAGAGTGTGTCCAATGTTTATATTTAACCTAATTATTTGCAGTTTTACAATTGCAAATTTAAAAACTCCATCCACTAATTTATCTAAGGATTTATTTACAGTAGGTTAAAAATGTGAAGTTCATTTTGTAGCTTATATCGGTAGTTCTTTCATGTATGTGACTTCTTGATAAGATGAATGAATAATGAGAGTTGATAAAGACCATGAGGTCTTGACCATGTCCAAGTTTTAATGATCTTTTTCTGGCTGATAATACAATTGTATGGAATCTTGCCATTAAGAAACATGTGACCATGTCCCGAGTTTTGAGTTTTTACTTACTTACTGACGCTGACTAGGAGCCATCACTCTTTAGTGTTAATGGTACCATTTTAAATATCTCTTTTTTTTAATTTGTTTCTCCCACTTATGAATCAGTGAACAGTTCTACATTTTTTTTCCAGGATTTAAGAAATGATCCTAATACTTTGACAGAGCTGCGTAAAATGAAACAAGAGCCTGTTAAATCTGAAGAAGGTAGAACTATGGCAGAAAAAATAAATGCATTTTCATATCTTGAGTGTTCAGCTAAAACGAAGGATGGTGTCAGAGAAGTGTTTGAGACTGCAACAAGGGCAGCCCTGCAGGTAAGGTTAAAATTAGGTTTGGAACACTATTTAATGTTAGTTGGTATTACGTGTGGAGAAGAAAGAAGCATGATGAGAATGTCCTCTTTACATGCATGGAAAAATGGTTTTATGTTTGAAGGAAAACTCAATATCAGACGATAGTACTAGACAAAAGGAAGCAGTTCATTATTGTTCATGTATGCTGTTGACTTTTAGATGGCTGTGAGATGTGTGCAATAGCTGAGGGAAAATTACAGGTGGGGGAAGAGAGGAGATAGCAAGTAGTTTTTTAAAATCCTAAAGTTCCTATACATTCCCCCCCCCCTTGAAATATCTGTGACCATTTAAGCAAAAAAACACTAAGATTTTTCAGAGTAATTTTTAGAGGAAAATTTAAATTTGACTCCACTGCTTTATTCAATTTTTTTCCTTGGTGTATGTTTAAAAATATTCAGATAGTCACTAAGTTGTAACAGAGATTCCCAGAGTGATGTACAGATGATTACAGGGTTTTCTGAATACTCGCATATTGTTCCATTTGGCTTTGAGATAGTGCCACAAGGATTGCAGTCTGCATCTCCAAAAGTCCAAAGTGAATTTTTCCAGACAGCTAAGGGGAATATATAAGAATAGTGGTTAAGGTTTAAATATTGACAATTATGATTTAATTTGAATGGCTTAGTAGGGTGATTAATAAGCCCATCTGCTAATCTACTAGTTAATTGCTAATGCTACTAGCTAATGTAAGTAGTTTTTTAGGGTTGCATCATACATAATTGCTGTGTGAACTCTAGTTTTTTTTTTGGCCTCTGGAAAACCTGATCATGACCCAAGTGGCTTATTGAAATTCTGGGGTGTACTCACCAGCAGAGAGAAACAAAATGTTCACTTACTGTGCTTATTTAGGCAAATATTTTTCCAGCGTGGTAGGGTTTGGGAGATATTCACCATGGGTCATAAAACGTGAAGATATTTTCATTTAGTCGTATACAGTAAGCATTTATACAAGTTCTATCGAGAATGTATCCAGCCATGCAATAGTTAGAGAAAATAGCCAACCTGGAACAATGAGGCCTTAGTCCCTTCGAACTACTCTCTTTGACAGCTCACCCACTTACCCCAGCATCTCTTCCACTTTTTAAAACAATCAATTAAGTCCTTTTTAGGAAAAGTCATCAGCTGCCTTATTCGCTGTTTCGTCAACAACGTCAAGAATTTTGTGCTGCTGTTGGAGGAGACTTGTTCCCAACTACAAACAATGACCCAGGTTTTCTATAAAAGGTCATTTCTCAGGATTAGTCATGTGTCTATGGCTATGACCATGTAACAAAAACCCAGTCTTCCCCACAGTTGGTTGACGAGATAAAGGAGAATGCGAACAATGCAGCTGATGAGCACTCTCCAAAAAAGGACTTCGCCGATTATTTTGCAAAGTAGAAGCACTGGGATAAGTGTGTGAGGTTCCACGGGGAGTACTTCAAAGGGGACTAAAACATCATTGTTATCGGTCGCTTTTTTTTTTTTTTCAAAATATTGCATGGCTGGATATTATCCAGACATACCTCATACATCATGTACTACCAGATTATTTTCCCCTACATTTTTTAATCAGAGTATGCCTGTACATTTCTAAACTCACATGGATTTTCCTTAAGAAATTACTGAATCAAACTTATTTTTAGGTTGATTTAGCAATATTTTTACATGACCTTTTGTCTTATGGAATGGATTAATATTTTAAAGTGGCTGTCTGTTGTACTTAAATCTATGAATGTTTTAAATATATTTAGAGATGAATTAACAGTTTCCCAAAATTTATCATGGCCGGAAATGAGGTTAAAATATATGCTTTCAAATAAAGCTTAATGGTTTGGCCATCATGGTGGAACCTGAGAATTTTATAATAATAACATTCATTCCTTGGAATTTATGAGGGTTCATGCACAATAAAAATAACATCCACTGATAGTATGCCCCATGAAAGACCATCAGTAATCTGGTGTTTTCATTTGGAAAATTAACTTCCTTACATAGCTAGTTACAGCGTTGATTAGTTTGGACAGTTCCTTTGTTAACGTCTTGGCTTTAGCTTTGTGAAATCTGAGATGTTTAATTTTAAGATATTTTGTTGTACTCTTCTCTGAGAATTTTTGTTTCGTTGCAAGTCTGATTTCAATGCTCTCATTTCAGGTAAAGAAGAAGAAGAAGGGAAGGTGTAGGCTGATTTAATTATTTTGAAGCAGCTGTTGTGGTGCTTCATTCTTACAAAATGTTACTAGGTGTAACTGAATAGCCTAAGTATAAAAAACACAATATGTGGAATGAATGCTTCCTTTTACCGAGGCCTGGCCTGCTTTGATTCTGGAAATGTGCATTTGTAACATGGCACAACTAAAGTAATTTTGATTGAAGTTCAAGATAGCTGTTTTACTTAAAATGCTTGGAGCTGTATGTGTTTTCATGTTTTATTGAAAGTATGTCAAATTGAGTGGGAAGCACCTAAGGGTAAGATGGAGTGTGGGTAGGATAGTATGTGTAATGATGTTTGTGGCATAGAATCTGTCAATAACTCGGTAAAGATTTTACAAACTGTTCAATTTAAATTACACAATATCATGCCATTGTGCCTTATACAAATTAACAAGAGGCTTTTGACAAAGTCATGTTAGAACTAAGGTAAATATTTGCGAGTAAATATTATTATTCCCTTTGTGTGTTTTGTCAAATAAAGAAATTCATTTATAAACCTAAACACAGCAATTTTTAAGTTGTTGTGTCATATGTATTCCTGTTGTGTCATCTTATTTTTTTTATTAATCCTATATTGTATTACATATATTGCTATTGTGCTATCCTGAGGAATCCTATACCTTCAGTTAGTAACTGTAAGATCTTTGGCAAATAAAATTATTGTTGTTTTTACATTTGTTCTCTTCTTTTAGTATAGTCATTCCTGAGATACAATTGTTGTTCATTAAATTAATAACACAATGTACATATCCAATGTTCTATATTCTCGTACAACTAGTTTAAACGCTTAGGCATCATTATCAGGTACATTTAGAGGTACCTGATGATGACACCTAAGCGTTGAAACTAGTTGCACGAGAATAAAGAACAGTGGATACAGACTATTATTATTTTAATAAAAATGAATTTCCACAAAGTTGAGCCTGAAACTATTGAGAGCACAATTCTGTTAATTACGTGTTGGTCATTTTGTGATGCCGCCAAGTACTGCATCCATTGACATCTTCACCCCATTTTGTTTCATCATTGTTTCCCATTCTGGGGAGTTGTCATACGGAAAATCAGTTCCGTGGTACACCATAAATTAAAAGTATCCAGTGCCAATTTAGAGTTTTGACATCGGCTAAATTAGTCAAGATTATGTACCTGGGAGGTGAGTTCTGGTTTTTTAAATGATTCTAGATCTGCAATTTTTTTCAGATCATCAATAAAAAGTTTTACATGTTTCAGCAAACTTTGTGCCGTTAGTTCTGTCCTTGCTGCCTTCATGGAGTTGATATCTATACCAAATAAATCATAAGCATGGTGTTCACATGTAATTTAATTAATAGTGAACCTTCAAGTATATATACAACATGGAATATTATATGCTAAATTTATCATAATTATACGAGGTGGTCTCATAAGGGCCTGGTCTGACCTAAAGATGACAGTTCATTAATTCAATGCGCCAATCATTAAAAAATATTGGAAATACTACCACCCATCTGGTCAGGCAGTATGGACTTGGAGATGTTTCAGAAACAACTATTATAAGCACAAATTCATTATCTTAAATGCAGTCTTCGCAGCAGAATTCACAAGTTGCTGTGCACTTGTCTCCGATACTCACGAATGAGACTTCATAAACAAAACAAAGACGAAATGACAATATGAACGCGCGTTAAATAAAATCAAAGTAAACATGATATTTAGAAGTAGGTATATCTGCTATTATTGCTGTTGTACCTTTTTATCAGGAACTAAATACCGGGTTTCAAAAGTACGACTAACTCTAATAGCGTTAACATGAGCGATTGAAAATTGATCACGATCGACATATGAAATGTTAATTAGGTAAAAGTGTAAGCAATAACGCTCTGTTGTTGCAACTCAATATCTGTAAATTAAAAAGAATTATTTTCCAAGTATTGGTCGTCTAGTACACCCATGATCTATACCATAAAGACGTATGGGCATTTATTTGATAACTACAATCAATCTTACAACTACTTCTAAAATGATCTGCGAGTATTAAAAAACGTTAGGCAAATCAATGCAATTAACCAATTATATAAAAATATTGGAAATGCCACCACAGATCTGGTCATGCGGTATGCACTCGGGAGACGTTTCAGAAGAGACGGAATAGCAGACGGACGTCAACCATTGTTGTGTAATAAATACATATTTACATTTTATTTAATGAAATATTACGCATGCCCGGGATAAATATCAAGAAGAATATAATCTATCATGTAGTGTGAATGAATAATTGAATATCAGGCAGCAAATATGAACTGATATACGAAAATAACGAAGTTGGATGGCCAGAAAGTCTCAAAATCCGGCGTTTCAGAAAGTAGGTATCCGGCGAACATAACATGTCAGGAGGTATCCTCGTAGAAGGTCCCACTTAACTCATACTCCTTCCACCGTGGGTAAATTCTCCCCCCTCGCTAAAGCCCATTGGCTTTAGCGAGGGGGGGAGAATCTGGAAGGCGGAGTCAACAGAAAATATATAAGGGCATCAGCCAATCCGATGATATCTCTCACTCCCCATTCTGGAGAAGGGAAAAAATTCTGATTGGCCGGCTTTCCCTGGAGAGGGTCGAGGATCCACCTACTTGACTAAAGAGCCAATAGGCCACCTGCGGCAGATGGAGTGGTGTGAGGCAATTTCCGCAGGAGCAGGAGTCAAGTGGAACCTTCTACGAAGATACCTCCTAGCGTATTATGTTCGCCGGCTACAAGCCTCAGAAAAATGCCGGTTTCGGCGTTTACGAGTTGCCTTTCCGCTGGCGCCGAACGCCGAAACCGGCATTTTTCTGAGGCTTGTAGCCGGCGAACATAATACGCTAGGAGGTATCTTCGTAGAAGGTTCCACTTGACTCCTGCTCCTGCGGAAATTGCCTCACACCACTCCATCTGCCGCAGGTGGCCTATTGGCTCTTTAGTCAAGTAGGTGGATCCTCGACCCTCTCCAGGGAAAGCCGGCCAATCAGAATTTTTTCCCTTCTCCAGAATGGGGAGTGAGAGATATCATCGGATTGGCTGATGCCCTTATATATTTTCTGTTGACTCCGCCTTCCAGATTCTCCCCCCCTCGCTAAAGCCAATGGGCTTTAGCGAGGGGGGAGAATTTACCCACGGTGGAAGGAGTATGAGTTAAGTGGGACCTTCTACGAGGATACCTCCTGACATGTTATGTTCGCCGGATACCTACTTTCTGAAACGCCGGATTTTGAGACTTTCTGGCCATCCAACTTCGTTATTTTCGTATATCAGTTCATATTTGCTGCCTGATATTCAATTATTCATTCACACTACATGATAGATTATATTCTTCTTGATATTTATCCCGGGCATGCGTAATATTTCATTAAATAAAATGTAAATATGTATTTATTACACAACAATGGTTGACGTCCGTCTGCTATTCCGTCTCTTCTGAAACGTCTCCCGAGTGCATACCGCATGACCAGATCTGTGGTGGCATTTCCAATATTTTTATATAATTGGTTAATTGCATTGATTTGCCTAACGTTTTTTAATACTCGCAGATCATTTTAGAAGTAGTTGTAAGATTGATTGTAGTTATCAAATAAATGCCCATACGTCTTTATGGTATAGATCATGGGTGTACTAGACGACCAATACTTGGAAAATAATTCTTTTTAATTTACAGATATTGAGTTGCAACAACAGAGCGTTATTGCTTACACTTTTACCTAATTAACATTTCATATGTCGATCGTGATCAATTTTCAATCGCTCATGTTAACGCTATTAGAGTTAGTCGTACTTTTGAAACCCGGTATTTAGTTCCTGATAAAAAGGTACAACAGCAATAATAGCAGATATACCTACTTCTAAATATCATGTTTACTTTGATTTTATTTAACGCGCGTTCATATTGTCATTTCGTCTTTGTTTTGTTTATGAAGTCTCATTCGTGAGTATCGGAGACAAGTGCACAGCAACTTGTGAATTCTGCTGCGAAGACTGCATTTAAGACAATGACTTTGTGCTTATAACGGTTGTTTCCATTTACGTAGAAGTGTACACTTGCATGAGTCGTAGGAATTTTTAATCCATGTCTCCGGGATATAATTGAGTTAAAATAATACTTTCTTCTCAAGTTACCATCGAAAGACCGCTCATATCAACGCAGCTCTACAAGAGTTGCCGACGTTTTATTTTCTAATGCGCACACGTCTTTGAACCTTTCTTCTGCTATTGTTGACGTTTCTTATGTAATGCTTGTTGAAGGCACAAAACTGTACTGATACGCAAAATTTACTCATAGCCATCATATCCGGATACTTTTACACTGTGAGTGCTAATTCATTTAGAACTTTCCAATGTATATGCCCCTCGGCTTTGTAGTTTAGTTGGTAGTTTTTAAAAGCTTTAGATTTTATTTTACATTAAATCCCGAAAATATAGCAATTATTTCGCTCCAAATAAAATTCATGCAAATGGGCTCATTATCCAAAGGAGATATATTTGTTATTACTTACCCTCTAAAATGGTTTAGCTAGAATTTTAATAACCCTCGTACACAACGGTGCCCTTTAAATAAAAAAGTATTCATGGACCATGTTTTAAGGAAGTATCATGAATTGGAAAATAAAAAGAAGAAAAATGTTTTTGCTACCCAGTGCCTTTAACATTGAAGTATACTTCTCTCCTACATATTTAGCAAATATTATGCATTTTTTAAATATTTTTAAGCATTCATTTCTTTGACTTCTCAAGTAAGAACACTTTCACATACTTATCCTCTTCGTAATAAGTTTTTTCATAATTGTAATTGTGTATTCATACAATGCTTTTTGTAAAACAAGAATCGGTACACATTCTTGATTTATTTATAGCCTACTTACAAGCACATCCTTTAATGTGAGAATATGTTGTAGCAGTTGCAAACAAACTAGGACAAAATTTACAATTCTTCAATCACATTTAACTATATCCAAATACGTTGTCAGAATGTTGTATATTGCTTACTTATTTTGAGTTTAAAAAATACAGGCAGGCATACGAGCAAAAAAATGCCAAGAGGAAGGCAAATTAGATGTTATGAGACAGGCATGTATCCAAAACACTTGTCACCATATCCACATTGATGAATGGTACATGGAAAAAGAAAAGAGAATCAAGACTTTCAAAATTGGATGCTGTTGCTTTTTGGGAATGTCCTTCATAATCTATGGAATGTTGCCTGTTTTGTCAAACAATGTTAGGTGGAAGAAAGTCCCAGTTGTGAAAATATCCCCAAAATCATACCAAAGTGATTACTTTATTTAACTCATGTTGACATGTAGCAAAGACAAAAGAGATCGATAAAACAAAGGTTTATTCAGCATAAAGGTATGCTCAGTTGGTGTACTTATGAGAGTTGAAAGGAGAGGACAGTTATCCAGTTCCCATTCTTCTCTCAGATATCTCCTTTCCTGAAAATCTAATGGCTATAAACAACAACTTTTTATAAATTAATCACCACCACATTGCAGGTGGCCGATACACCCCACTTGTGATTATTGATGAAGAAAAAATTCTCTCGTCCCCTATGATGAGATGTGAATTACTTTAATGCCTCTTAATAATCAATATGGAAAAGAAGGGTTTCTTTGGTTGAATATAGGATGTTTTGGCTTCACTCATGCCAAGCCACAAAATCAAAGTTACTGAATACACTACTGGACAATAGTGCAAAGTAGGGGGGCACTGTCTGAAGTTTAAGATACAACTGGTAATAAAAAGCTAATTACATCAAGAACACAAACTCGCAATTCTTATTCTTCATCATCTGTTTAGGAAGGAGGTTGTTTTTCCATAGGATGTTTTGGGTTAAGTTGAGCAGGCAAAACTGGAGGTGGTAAAAGACCCTTTCCTGTACACTGTGGGATGGTATTAAATCATAAGCAGATAATGGCAACATATCATATGAGGTAAATTCATCTGCATAATTGGAATAAGAATAACCCGACCTCTGGGTAATAGTCCAGTTGTATCCCTGTTCAGGAAAGTTGGGTCAAGGCCCTATGCAGGGAAATCCACTAGGCTCTTCAGAATACAAGAGAAATATATATATATTTATATAAAACCATAAACACAGTAATCAACCCGAAGGTCAGTTTAGTAGGTGATGGTAGAGCTCACCCATGTACCAAGCCCAACGGCGTGTGAATATTCACACATCAGGGTAGGGGGGCCAGTTCCTTTCCCTGTGCCAGTTATGGTTTCCCAGGAAGATCTGGTACCCAAAAAATCAACTAGCTTGGGTGGAGCTGCAGGTGACCAAAGTGCCTTGCCCGGGAATCGAACCCGGGACCCTCCTGTCAGTGGTCCGACGCTCAACCCACTAGACCACCACGATCCGCATATATAAATATACATACATATAAACACATTATACATATATATAAATACATATTTTTATATAAATATATATTACATATAAATATATATTATATATATATATATATATATATATATATATATATATATATATATATATATATATATATATCATATATACAAGGAAGAAAATGAGGAACTACTGGAGATGGTGGGGGAGGAGAGGGGTTTGTTGAGAGAAATCCTATGGAGGCAGGGAAAATGGATGAAAGGCGTATTGAGCAGTAGTGGAATGTTGAAGAAGGTAATAGAGTGGAGAATGTTGGGCAAGCGAGGTAAGGGCAGGAACAGGATAGGGATGTTGGATGGGATGAAGGGAGGAAAGAAGTACACAGAGATGAAGAGGGACCTGATATAGATTAGGTTGCTAGGTGGGGAGTTACAAAATGTTTATATGATAGTTGTGTCCATCCAAAAACCTACCTTAACCCGTAGATTACCTAATAATAATAATAGAAGGAAGAATATAAAATACCAAAACCTGAAAATTTTCATGAATGACCACAAGACATTGATAGCATTCCACATATGTAAAGAACCTCCAAGTAGTGTTTTCCTCCCACTGATCTTTTAGTAAGATCTGGTGGTCACAACCATATTCTCACCCATTCTTAGTATACAGCACCTCATCCCCTTAATATAAATTACATTACCCAGCCATTATATGATTTATCCCAGTACTTATTCAAGCAAGAGACCATACCTGGCATGCAAAGAAAGCTCTGATTGATTGAGTTTGTGAATTTGTTAGTTACCCCTTAATTGAATGCTATATTTGATGGCATATAATACACTCCCTCATTTCACTAGGGTATACGCAAGAGAAACATTTTTAGTCTGCACTAAAGGGCAATACCTAATCAACTTAAGTTAGAGTCATTGTAGAACTTATGTTTCAGAAAAGCCAAATACTTAGTACCTTATCTGATGTAATTACAAAAATAATTTCTAATTACTCTCTCCTCAGTGTAGTCTGGAATACTTGAATTGTGTAGCTTTTAATCTCTTAATTAGGCTGTTAATCTCTTTCAGGCTGTTGTCATATTTATTTGTATAATTTTTATAAAACAAATAATTCCACTCGGTAAGATCTTCCAAGTTATCCATGATGAGTTGACACAAAATATGATTAAGTTTGTTCAATATTTTTCATGTACCTCTTTTGAAATCACAGAAGAAAGCAACAATATTCATTGAAAATAATAGTGATGGGTTTCATAATTAAAATCCCAAAAATATTCCTCAATTGAATGATACATACAACCATGTAAAACTGAACATCTGGATTCAAAATAACATTGTATTAAAAGTTATCCATGGCATTTGAACCTTAATTGATAATAAGATTGGAGTGATTTTTTTAACAATAATTCTGGAAAAAAGGGCCATCCCATATCCCATCAAATACCAGAAGTACAATGACTTGTCTTGCGGATTTCAAGTCCAGAATCACCTACCTGAATTACAGATATTGCATGTCACTGCTCACAATAGTTTAAACACTTCAGCAACAGTGTTATGAGAAGACTATATATCTTAATTACTTGTAAAAGGATTGGAAAACCTGCCGAAATAATCAGGAACTGAGATAAATATGAGCAACATGTTAGTATTTATACACTTGTAAGTAAAGTTTACTTCATGAATGAAAAAACATAACTAATTCAATCAGGAAAATGAACTTCATGCAAAAATGAAGATGTTCACCATGATGATAACATATTATACAGGTATATTAAGACAACTATTCCAATTACCCTAGAAAATATTTTCCAAATTTTATTCAAATCCATTCTACTTAAGATTACCCTAAGTAATGTTTTATTATTCTTATTTATCATTTATATGTTCTCATTTGTATTTTATTCAATTAGGCAAATCTAAAAACACAGGTCCCGTTACAATAAATCATTACCAGTAAATATCCCAGGACCAATATTTTAAAAAATATCAAAAGTGGTACCAAGTGATATAAAAAATTAACAAAGATGTACACATAAGTTAAATCACAATGAAATACTTAAAATTATTGCGATTGGTTAATTGCTGTTCCGAGGGCTTCAATCACATCAGGCTTACCTTGCAGAAGATATGCAGTACATGTGGTGCTGTTATGAAGAAGCTATTATATACTCTTGAGGCACTTAATTGGAAAACATAATGATGAAAGAGTGTAATAAATATGGCATGTCTCATTAAATTCATCTCACAATGAAGTTTTACATTTATAACTCCTCCCTGAGAGCATTGATATGATATTTGAACAAATTACAGAGAAAAGTTGCCCAGTTCATGGATATTGTCAAGAAAATACACAATAGCACACACATAAACAGCTGCTACATAATCTGGCATGGAAGACTAAAAAACTCATCACTGAGTATAACATATGTGATGCAAATACTATTTCTTTGGCAGAATTGCAATGTAATGCATTCAGTGGAGGAATAAAAGACTGAATTATTACCGAGGTTACTATTAAACAATTAACCTTCAAGGAAAAGTCCCAGAGCATTGTGGACATAATAAGTCATAATATAATGACTGCACTATAAAGTCGAACAGAAAAATTAAATTATGTTAGGTTTCTGATATCTACCATAAACCCTAGCAGTTCATAGGTCATTGTCAGGTATGCAGATGACACTAATTTTGTGCAAAAATGTCAACATCTAGAAGATGCAAAGGTACAATCTAGCACTACCCAAAAACAGGCTAAGGAATGGTTTGATATTAATCATTTACATTTAAATACTAACAAAACTCAGCATATTGTAAGCAGTCTTAAATCAAAAATAGCTGATATTGAAACTGTTAAAATACTAGGAAGTAATATTGATACAAAACTTAACTGGGAGACTCACATCAGTCAGATCTGTAATAAACTGAGTAAAGCTGTTTATATGTTAAGAAAGCTCAACTTTCTCATTTCAAATGAGTATCCTTTGACACTTTACCATGCCTTCTTTCAATGTCATTTGAATTATGGTGTTGAGTTATGGGGTCATTCCCCACATGTTAAAAAAATTTTGATACTACAAAAGAGGGCTATTCGCTCCCCTGCTAATATACCACCTCGTGTTTCTTGCAAACCTTTTTTTATTAGGTATGGAATCATGACTGTATTTAGTTTATATATATTTAAGGCCTTAATTCATATAAAAGTTAATCTAGAAACTTATCAATTGACATCTAATATCCACAATTACTCCACAAGAGGTAAACCAAATATAAACACCACATACTATAGATTGTCAACAACCTACAATAATTTTTATAATATGAACATTCGGCTGAATAACTATCTGCCTACTCAGTTGAAATTAGACTGTATCCAGGGTTTCAAGAATAGGGTATATCATCACCTACCTGGCTACTTGCTAACCCTTTTTATTCATTGGATGAATTCTTCTGTGACAAACTTGTTTGTCACAGTTGACCTTGTTGTCACAGTCACACCTGTGACAAATATAATTGGCCTATCATGTTAAAGAACTAATTTATACTGACGGCATTTAATATGGCTGCACCATTTTACAAATGAATAAATTATTATTATTACATTCATAGTTAATTTTCTCCACATTACTGTAGGTTATAAGTAAGGAACCAGTACACTACAGATATTACAATTATTAGGTAATCTACCAGTTAAGGTAGATTGTGGAGGGACACAACCCCCAAATATCTTGTTTCTTATAACAAAACACAACCAAACATCCTACTTTACAACAACCCCCTTTTTATATCTGTATACATGTACATCCTTTCTTAATTTTGGCCAAAATCCCTCTCCTATTCCTGCACCTTTCTCATTTGCCTAACATTCTCCCCACCATCAGTCTTCAGATTCTACTGCCAATCAGTATACTTTGAACCCATTTTTCCTGTCTCCTTATGATTTCTCCTAGCAATCCTCTCTCCTCCTGCACCATACCCAACACCCCATTTGTTTTCCTTCCTTTCAACTTCACCTTCTCCAAACCCACATTTAAAAAACCTCCAATGTATGCCTATTATCCTGCTTAATTGATCATGTTTCCACAGCACATTACAATGCACCATATCAAAGTTTTTATGATCCTTTTCTTAACATCCTAACTCAATGTCCCTATCATCAACTTCCTCCTTGTGGAAGCCCCTTTACCTCATACAATTCTTCTTACATCTTTACTGTCCATCATTTAAGTCTTGGGAATAATAACTGAGGTGGTTTCCTATTTCTTTCCCCAAAGTGTTTTCAACATGGCATCACTCCATAGCTGCCCCACTTGGGTCAAATGCCTTTGCAGCCACCTCACTGAGGATTAGACAATGAATAAGACACCATTGGTCTGGCTCCTTACCCTTGACCTATCTGGTGGGGATGAACATACCAGGAGCAATTATCATTGCTCCTGATATCACAGCTCTAGGGGTCATCAAAATTCACAAGCTATCCTACTACCACGTCATGGTTGTAATCTATTTGAGGGAGATTACTTCTGGAGATTAAGATAAGAGATTATTGCAATACCAGTACATTTAAAAATTACATTAAAAAGTTCATTTTAGAGCTCTAAGCATTCCAATTAGCACAATAATAAGTGTTAGGTATGCATCTTACTTATTTCTCACTGTATGTAAATCGGGACCTATTTTGCAATAAATGAACTAAATAGCAACTTTACATGAAAATTTTACTGAAAACAAGATGCCTGGCAGATGTATGCAAGATTAAAACAGAAGAAATCGCAGAAATAATTTGTAAACTGAAAAACAAGAAATCACCAGGCGAAGATCAGATTACTAATGAGGCTTTGAAACAAATCCCACTGGTTGCGGAAGACTACATGTGTAAAATAGCTTATGCGTCAATCTCATTAGGGCATTTCCCCAAAATTTGGAAACATTCTATAAAATGTTTTCCAAAAAAGGGTGGAAAAACAATATCTGGGAAAGACTTTAGACCAATCTCACTAATCTCAAGCTTAGGGAAACTGCTAGGAAGACTGATAACACACAAGACATACCATTGAAAACAATATACTGCCACCAGAGCAATTTGGTTCCAGAGAAAAACATTCAACAACTCATCAGGTCAGCAGAGTAGTTGACTTCATCAGTGATGCATTTAATAAAAAGGAGTGGATAATAGGATTCTTGATCTCACCAAAGCATTGGACAAGGTGTGGCTCGATGGGCTACTACAAAAAATGGAAAACTGGAATTTTCCAGAATGGATTCTGAAATGGACCAACTCTTATTTAGATAAGAGGAAATTTCAAGTAAGGTGGGATAAGGAAACAAGTGGCAAGAGAGTGGCTAGGGTGGGTGTCCCACAGGGATCTGTTCTTGGTCAACTACTGTTTAATATATTTACTGCAAATTTCCCAAGAGAAGAACAGAACTGGCAGATATTAATCACACTACATGTAGATGATGTGGTGATTATATCCAAGGGAAAACAGTTAACAATTGTCCAAGAAAGAGCTCAAAACATGCTAGATCAGGCAACTAAGTGGTACTCCAAGTAAAGACTAAGCATTAACCCGACCAAAACAAAAGCCATGATTTTCACAAGGCCGCACACAATAACACTGACTTTATCGTGCATAAAAATCAAAGTACAGCCTATAGAGTGGATCACGGAAGCCACTTACTTAGGAGTTACAATTGGGGATAGATTAAACTTTAACACACATGTTAAAACCATAATAGGAAAGGCTTATGCAAGTCCCTATCTTAAAAAAAAATGCAATGCCTTCAAGCACTAAAAATTATATATACAAGGTGGTAATTCACCCTGTTTTGACAAATGCAGCCCTGGCTTGGATGGGACTCCTACATAAGAATAGCTATAAAAAATTAGAAATAACCGAAAAGCATAATTTGAGATCCATGCACCGAATCTAACATTGGGTGAAAATTAAAGACATATATAGTCAAATAGAATTACATGATGACCTAGAGGAAACAATTAAAAGACTATGCAGAAATTACTACAAGGAACTAAAAGGAAATGAAAGCACGACATTGGTTTACACTAAAATTGACCAAGCAAGTGACTATGACAAATACAAAAGACCGCACAGCATTATAAAATGACAATTACCAAAAACATGGTAAGATAACATGGTGCAAAAAAAAAAATATATATATATATATATACTAATAGGTAAAACAAAGAACATTTTTAAAAAGACATACAGCAAAAGCCAATACGAGCCATACCCTGAAAAAATATTACTTTATGTCTTTAAGGTTTAGAAAGGCAAATATAAAGGCTGAAAAGCATTAATAATCAGATATTTATCTGAATACATATTTGAACAAGCACCATTGAAATATAAGTGATAAAATTAGCCTACAAATATTTATGGAAATATATTTTTATATGTGCCCTCTTTCAATTTCTCCAAGATAACATTAACAATGATTTTGAATATCTAAAAACAAAGCCAATGATTGACTATAAACTCATTTTTCAAGGTGAATAATAATATTTTAATTAAAAAACCCATTAATTAAAAACACAGTAATTAACCCGAAGGTCGGTTTAGAAGTTAATGGTAGAGTTCATCCAGTACTAAGCCCAATAGCATGTGAACATTCACACATCAGGGTAGGGGGGCCAGTTCCTTTCCCTGTGCCGGTTATGGCTTCCCAGGAAGATCTGGTACCCAAAAAATCACAAAGCTTGGGTGGAGCTGCAGGTGCTTAAAGCGCCTTCACCGGGAATCAAACCCGGGATCCTCCGGTCAGTAGTCCAACACCCTACCCCCTGGACTACCACGACCCAATATATTTTAATTAGATGAATGATGATAAAATTAGCTTACATATATTTCTGAAAATATATTTTTATACCATGTAAAAACTTTATAGACAATATTAAATATGGGGTAGTTCAGTATTATGAACAATTACACATAAGAACAATTAAAATCCTCAAGGTATTTGAAAGGAGAGAGTTATATCATTAGATGGACTTCTAATCAAAACTTACATTTTTCTAACCTTACTTGGAATGATATAAAACATTTTCAATTTGAAGCAAGTATTTGTCCAAGACCAATGCCAAGCCAAACAAAACCATCATATGTACATGAAATTAAGAATATACATAATTAAATGAAGACTTAGGAACATAAATGAACCTGTTATTTTATTTCTTTTGCCTTTTATTTACTATTAGATGCCTTATTTAAGGTCCTCTTCATATATGCCTTCTTTGAAACCTCTTCATATATGCCTTCTTTGAAACCTCTTCATATATGCCTTCTTTGAAACCTCTTCATATATGCCTTCTTTGAAACCTCTTCATATATGCCTTCTTTGAAACCTCTTCATATATGCCTTCTTTGAAACCGCATCATATTAGCCTTCTTTGAAACCATTTCATGTTAGCCTTCTTTGAAATCCTCTCCATGCATAACTTTAAAACCTATAAATGCCTTTTTTAAAACAAGCTCTTTATATGCCCTCTTTGAATTTCTCCCAGATAACATCAATAATGATTTTGTATATCTAAATTCCAAGCCAATGATTGACTATAAACTCATTTTTCAAGGTGAACAATAATATTATAATTAAAAAACCCATTAATTAAAAACACAGTAATCAACCCGAAGGTCGGTTTAGAAGTTGATGGTAGAGTTCATCCAGTACTAAGCCCAATGGCGTATGAACATTCACACATCAGGGTAGGGGGGGCAGTTCCTGTCCCTGTGCCGGTTAATGCTTCCCAGGAAGATCTGGTACCCAAAAAATCTCATAGCTTGGGTGGAGCTGCAGGTGCTTAAAGTGCCTTCACCGGGAATCAAGCCCAGGATCCTCCGGTCAGTAGTCCAACACTCTACCCCCTGGACTACCACGACACAATATATTTTAATGAGATGAATGATGATAAAATTAGCTTGCATACATTTCTGGAAATATATTTTTATACCAAAGAAAAACTTTATAGGCAATATTAAATATGGGGTAGTTCAGTATTATGAACAATTACACATAAGAACAATTAAAATCCTCAAGGTATTTGAAAGGAGAGAGTTATATCATTAGATGGACTTCTAATCAAAACTTACATTTTTCTAACCTTACTTGGTATGATATAAAACATTTTCAATTTGAGGCAAGTATTTGTCCAAGACCAATGCCAAGCCAAACAAAACCATCATATGTACATGAAATTAAGAATATACATAATTAAATGAAGTCTTAGGAACATAAATGAACCTGTTATTTTATTTCTTTTGCCTTTTTTTTACTATTAGATGCCTTCTTTAAGGTCCTCTTCATATATGCCTTCTTTGAAACCTCTTCATATATGCCTTCTTTGAAACCTCTTCATATATGCCTTCTTTGAAACCTCTTCATATATGCCTTCTTTGAAACCTCTTCATATATGCCTTCTTTGAAACCTCTTCATATTAGCCTTCTTTGAAACCTCTTCATATTAGCCTTCTTTGAAACCTCTTCATATTAGCCTTCTTTGAAACCTCTTCATGTTAGCCTTCTTTGAAATCCTCTCCATGCATAACTTTAAAACCTATGAATGCCTTTTTTTAAACAAGCTCTTTATATGCCCTCTTTAAATTTCTCCCAGATAACAACAATAATGATTTTGTATATCTAAATTCCAAACCAATGATTGACTATGAACTCATTTTTCAAGGTGAATAATAATATTTTAATTAAAAAACCCATTAATTTAAAACACAGTAATTAACCCGAAGGTTGGTTTAGTAGTTGATGGTAGAGTTCACCCAGTACTAAGCCCAATGGCATGTGAATATTCATACGTTAGGGTAGGGGGGCCAGTTCCTTTCCCTCTGCCGGTTATGGTTTCCCAGGAAGATCTGGTACCCAAAAAATCACATAGCTTGGGTGGAGCTGCAGATGCTTAAAGAGCCTTCACCGGGAATCAAACCCGGGACCCTCCGGTCAGTAGTCCAACATTCTACCCCCTGGACTACCGTGACCCACAATAATTTAATTAGATGAATTATGTCCACCTACAAAGAATTTAAAGAGCTGTGGGATATAATTTGAATTTTGTAAATAGTTTTCCGATTATGTCCACTGAAATGCAGAAATTTCACGATGTAAAAATTTTATATCATGACTAGGATTCATGCCCAGATCCATCCAAATCTGACAGTGCTCCAGTTTGTCAAGCTACCAAGGAAAACTCTTACCAAGTGAATTTTTTAGGTTTCTAAAGGATTTCAAGGTTCCCGCATTAATAATAATTTCACACTTTGACATGGCCATGGTACAGAGCACTTCCTGATGGAATTACATTTGACAAATTGAGGAATTTTGAGATCATCAAGTTAGGGTGGTTAACTAAAGGTAAATTTGAAATTTTGAATTTAAAAGACTAATTATTTAAGATCTGGTATAGTATATCATTTAGCCTTATGTAAATGCACATTTAGAATCATAATTTATTATTTCCTGCACCAATTTTTGAGCCTCCCTCCTTGGAAATGATTCCCCTTAGCATCAAAGGACAAAAATTACCTCAGAAATCAAGTAAAAAATGTTTCCTTTTGCTGCCTCATTTTCTATGCAGCAAGTCAATCAGCAATCCACCATCACCCATGAATTAATTTCTTCTTGCATTTCTCAGGTAACCTAGAAAAGATAAGAAAAAATCAACTTAACTCTGTTGAATTTTCAGAGGAAATAGAGTAAATCTATGTATTACAAGGAAAAATTCCTTTTTTAAAATACCATAGTGTGTGACAACATAACTTTCTTTTTTCAAAACAAAATAAAATCCATTTTATGAAACAGAATCTTTTTATTATTTTTTTATTGTAGGTACAAAGTTTTTTACACAGTTTTGAAAATCAAATCAGGTATGTGAAGTCCCCCATTATCCATACACTGAATAAGCTGATTTGTGATGTTTATCATGACCCTTACCAGCATAGCAGAAGGTATGTTGGCAATTTTTGCCTGGATGTTGTCCTTCAGGTCTTGTAGGGTCCTTGGACAGTCAACATAAACAAGGAATTTAAAAAAAAACACACAAAAATTGCAAGGGGCCAAATCAGGGGAGCGGGCTGGCCACTCCAAATCATCCCTTATTGAGACGAGGTGTTTCCAGGAAGTGTTCCCTCAATACAGCCATTGATGCCCTTGAAGTGCGAGCCATTGCTCTGTCCTGTTGGAACCAAATGTCCCTGAAGTCCAGTTCAAGTCATGGAAAAAAAATTCCTCCAGCATGTTTACATATTCATTTTATTGCCACTGTGACCTCATTTTCTTAAAAAAAAACAGGAACCAACAATACCGACTGAGGAAACTGCACACCAAATTGTTACTTTGGGTGAATGCAAAGGCATTTTATGCAATTCTCTGAGATTGGTGGCAGTCCAGTAGCAAATGCTCTGTTTGTTGACATATCCACTCACATGAAAATGGGCTTTATCACTGAAAAACACAATTGCATCCTCAGGAACGTTTTCAAGAAGAGCCACACATACATTCCTCCAAAAATTGAAGTCATGTTTGGAGAGTTCCTGCACAATCGCCAACTTGTAAGGATGGTAATGAAGGTCATCGTGAAGAATTCGCCTCATTGAACGATCATAAAGTCCAAGGGCTGATGCTTGTTTGTGTGCATAAAGCCATGGGGATTGCAAAATGGTGGCTCTCACTGCCTCAATGTTCTTAGATGATCCGATGGGCCGAGGGACTCCAGTTATTCGTCTTGTTGTTTTTCTGGACATAGTGACCCATATAACAATTGATTTCCGGTCCGGAAAAGGGCCCAACAGGGCTACATTGAAGCAATTTTGGAAGGTTTGCTGGGTTGTGATCACAGAACATCCGTTCGAAAAGTAGGCCTCAACGGCAAATGCATACTTCTCACTTCAACATATTTTGGCAACTGAGTGGGGTGGGAGAAAAACTTTAGAACCCCAGCTGCCGAATGAGACCATCTTACCTAGCTGCGACCTCTATGGCCTGATTGGTGAACAATTTAAAAATGAAAGTTATGTTGCCACACCCTCTATAACATGCTTAGATTTAGTGTGATAGGGCCAGTATAAATATATACTATTTTTTACGCTAGTCTTAATTGAAAACACAATTAATTTACATTGGGATTATTTATCATAGACTAAAAATGCAAGTTTTGACCTAGTTTGCATAAAACTGCTCCAAAAGTGTACAGAATGGGATTCTCTTTAGGGAATGCTCAGGTCATTAGGCTAGGAGTTGATTAAGAAAGTAAACTGTTTTAATTTTACAGATAACATTATGCATAAATATACTTATTTATAAGTTTTATGCAGAGGCTAGATACAAAAATGTGTAATAACATAAAGTCATATTCATTCTTAGAAGCATTTAGAATTTGCATAAAATTTACACAAACCACCAATTAATGCAGGAAATTATTTCAATGGTAATGGTTTAGTAATAGTCTACCATTAATAGGTCTATGGCTTATAGACCATGCTCTTGGCAGTAAGCTTTGTTCATGGAGAGATGATTGATCTTAGAGAGTAATTAATTTTCTGTCCCTCAAATTGCTAAACCCTTTGTCTAGCTCTGCTACCTGTCTCTGTCAGGAGGTATTTTTTCTGACAGAGATAGGTAGCATTTTTACAACTGAAGTTCGACAAAATTATAAAAATTCATAGAATGGGTGATGTGAATAACATAGGAAACTACAAACCAATAAGTTTGATCTCTGGTTTTTCTAAATTTTTGTCAAAATTTATGTTAAAAGATTATTGTAAACTTCCAAGATAAACTTTTTTCAATCAACAACATGGTTTTTGGAAAGGTAAATCAATATCTACAGCAGTTCATTCATTAATTACAAATGAATTATATGCTATGGACAATAAGTATCTATCCCTGGGGATAAGCCTAATCTTACTAAGGCTTTTGAAACTGTATATCATGAGCTTTAGTAAAGGTAATTTTAGAAAAATGGTATTTTGGGCATCTCAAATAAATGGTTCAAATCATATCTTCAGAGGGATATTCTGTAAAGTTGGCACCCCATGCTATTTGCTTAAGGATGCCATGATGGCTCCAGCTAAGTGAAATGGCATCAGAAGTTATACCATAAAAGGCACCAATGCCATTTGAGTGTCTCACATGATGGGATCGCTGAAATAGCATCAACAAATGCATTGCTTTATGGTAGTCATTTGCCAAAATCATCATACAAGACAATGTAAACATGAGAATCAAAAAGAATTCAGTGTTGAATTCAGAGAATCCAGCTGATTTTTATTTACTTACTACAGATTGTGAAAATATGAGGTTTATTTATTCTAAAGAGAAGGCTACACGATCAATCAAACCATTTGATAGTGTGCAACGAAGATTTTGTTCATTGGTTTTTCTATGAATATTGAAAACTATAATAGATAGGAGATCATTATGTAAGAAGGGAAAGGGAAAGAAAAGGATTTGGAAGGAAATGAAAGAAGTATGCACTATTGAAGAGCTTATTGTATTGTTAGATGCAGGTTGTTTCAGTAGAAGAGACAATAAAATGCATCATTTTACTGTTGCCTAGGCTGCATCTATCCAAAACCCTTGGATTATCTTTATAATGACCACAACACTGTTTAACTATATACATACATGTATGTTGGCAATTTGAGGCATACCTTAGTTTTCACCGATAAGCAACTTAACACTCATAAATGCACTTAATAAAGATATTCCCTAGGACTTGCCAAATTACAACCTTATTCGTACAGAAGATTATTTGACAATCCTTAATTGATGAAAAATAAATTTGCATTATTGGATGAAATATTGCTACAAACCGAATAATTTTATATTTTAGCAGAATGAATTTTGAATTCAATTATTGTTTGATAAATTTAACAAAATGGCATTTCATACAAAAGCTACTTTTTGAACTGTAATTAATAGCTAAGGGTAAAGAGTAACCGTGAGTTTTTGGATGGAAATTCCATGCCAGAAAGCTAGTCATTATCATTTAAAAGGGTAATAATAATATTTTTCTTGTTCACTGATCATGCATATCATATAGCTAAGGGAGTCGTCAAACACAAAGAAAAGTACAAAATACAGGTATATTTTAACACAATGACCATGCTGGAAAAAGAATTATATTAGAGAGTGTAATAAGAATACAATGCACTACAATTGCTAGTCATTTAAAAATCCAACACTTCAATAGAACATTCTTAAGTGTTCGTTTGAAAGAAAATTACTATCCTTGTCTTAAGTTGATTTTAATTTTAATGCAATTCCATATTCAAATCTTATTTATTAAATAACTAGTGACATGAGTGATGCTTGCAGAGGCAAATGGATATTCATGGCCAATGATAATACTTCACAAAATAGTTCCAAAGATTTCTTGTTTCACAATTTATTATTAGGCTATTACTTACCACAAGTTATTCATGATATAAAAATTATAATTATAAAACGCAAGGTAAATATGAGCTAAATGACCTGAAAAAGTGAACTGATGACATGTAAATAAAATTATTCAGTAAACATAAATAATTAACACCTGCTGATTTTCAATTGCTGGGAACTAGCATTTCAACCAATGACATTGCTTGAAAGAATGTTTTCTTTTGTCAAACTTCCATCAACTTGGATTATCATGCAAAAGGCATTATTAACTTCACTCACTTCATCTGTGGATGAATTTTGTGCAATATGGAAAGAAAATTCTTTTTTTTGCTAAATATCCCTATGATAAATATAATCTTTTTTCATGTGACGGTACTAAGAAATTTTTATGTACTTTTTTGTTTTATGTAACAACCTACAATGAACTGAAAAGAACGGCAATGAATAGAGACCAATGGCTGTAACGACAAGTCTCCGACTTTAGAATATAATGATGATAGGAAGGAAAATTGTAAATATCGTGGCACTCCAATCACTAAAGTAGCAGGATATTTTTGTTAACAGTAGTCTTCTTTGACATTTGTACAACACTCCATTTCATATAATCTACATATATTAATAAGAAATGTAACACATTGCAGAAAATCCGTTTCAAGAAATAAGAGTCATATAATAAATGAACCGACAGCAAAACACTCAACCTCTTCCTTTAAGAAAAGAATCACAATGACAAGTGGCATTATCTATTAAACTTTCACATCATCCTATCATGGGGGTGTGCGGGCAGGGAAAGGTATTACACCAGTGGCATGTGCTCCTCAGTGAACCAGCATTTTTAGACCCATGGAATCCTGTCTACTTAGATTCGCAGCATTTTCTTCTTTACAGCCACCTCACTGAGGAACAGACACTGCTTGAACTAAGTTTCAACTGGCTCTCACCCTTTGATCTCTCTGACATGGGTGACCTCAACAGGAGGAAATAAAATTGCTTCAGCACAGCTGTAAGGGTAATCAGAATGCACAGGCCCTTCCATTTCATCTTGGTTCTAGTCAACAGGGAGGGTCCAGGGTTAATTATTATTTATTATGAGGTAATCTACCAGTTAAGGTAGGTATTTGGCTGGAAACAACTACCAAATAAATATTTTACGACTCCTAACAAAACACAATCTAGCAACCTACTCTGCATCAGGTCCTTCTTCATCTCCGTGTACCTCCTTCCTTCCTTCATCCCATCCAACATCCCTGTCCTGTTCCTGCTATTTCCTCGTTTGCCTAACATTCTCCCCTCTATTACAATCTTCAACATCCCACTGCCAATCATTAAGCCCTTCATCTATTTTTCCTGCCTCCATAGAATTTCTTCCAAAATACCCCTCTCATCACCCACCATCCCTAGTACTTCCTCATTTGTATTCCTTTCAGTCCATTTCACCTTCTCCATTCTTCTCCACACCCACATTTCAAAAACCTCAAATCTACGTCTATCCTCCTTTTTCAGTGACCATGTTTCTGTGCCGTACAAGGCCATCCAAATCCATATCATAGATATCTCCATATCAAAGTTTTTACCAGTCTTTTCTTAACATCCTTACTCAATAATCCTGTCATCAACTCCCTTCTAGTGAAAGCCTCTTTTCCTAGTGCAATTCTTCTCCTTATGTCCTTACTACCTTGACCAAGTTGGTCCAAAACACTTCCGAGATATGTAAATGGTTCTACCTGGACTATTTTTTCCCACAGTTAATAACAACCCAAAATAAACGTTTACATTTTTATGCCATTCCATATTTTATCAATACATACAAATATGAAGTCATTATGAAATTTTTGAAAATTTAGTAAATGTGTTGTTACATTTTAATTCAATTTCACTGACTTGAGAAAATTTCTACAAGAACTCACCTTTCTAACATCAATATGCTTTCTTGCAAGTGAAAATTTTGTTTTATGACTAAAAGCTCTAATATTTCAGTGGCTTCTTAACATGTAGACTCATTCATTCTGAGTAAACTTCTTCACAAGCCTCTACCATCAATTTATTACAGAGAATGCTGTGGATTACTTTTCCTCCATTATCTCTCAGTTAAATCTAAGTTCTTTCCTTGAACCACTCTTTCTGCTTGCACTGGAAGCGTAACACCTATCACTGTCACCACAGCCTATTGTCATACATTCGGATCACTTATAAGAATTCACCTGTTACAATGCTGACAGTGTTGCTTTTTGTGTGTACTGGCAGTGTGAGGGGTTTGCAGATGACCAGCAAAGATACAACTCACTGCCACCTAGCATAGCAATACCAGCCATTTCACAAGCAAGAAAAGTCAGTGTGTCCATGGCTTTGTATATATGGTACATAACTGATAGCCAAGAGTGCTTAGTGCCCATAATCATCAGAAAGTTGGTTATTAGAATGGGAATGCTTCTTGGGAAAAAGGAGTTAATGGGGAAGAATAAAAGGTAATCGGATAGAGGTAGTGAGAAATGAAACTAATTATACCATTACATAATTTATGTTGTATACATAGTGACAAATATTCAATGAAATATTTAAGGTCATGGCAATGAATTTCAAATTCAATTGTATTTTTTAAATTACACAGGCACAGTTAAAAATGAAAAGAGCATGTATTTTGGTGGAAATGATAAAAACTAATGAAATATGCTCATAATGGAAATGTGCACGCTTGCCCCTACTAATAACTTGCATGAATTGTATAAAAATTCAATGTTTAAGTCCTATTAATCTTACTGTATAACTGTATCCTTTCAAATGTCCATCATATTGAATTATTTACAATATGGTAATAAAGTAAATCATACATCATGACCGGTGATCAGATGGCCATTTTCATGACCTCAATTTCTGAGAGCTAGGTATCACCAATCTTTGAGCAATTTCCAATCTCAATCACTATGCAGTCCCTATAAATAGGGCAGGCGGTGAAATACAAATAATACCTACTTAAATATTGTCCTAGTACTTAAAGAAAATGTTGAGAAAATATTCTCACAACGGCTTAAAAAACACAATCTGCCAAGACTTTTGTACACTTGACATCCCCAGGGATCACAGTCCACACTTTGGACACCTCTGTCCTCGAGCATTAATAGTGTATGTAACAATTAACCATCTGCCATTACAGAGACAAATTATCAGAAGAATGCAACATCATTTTTCATCAAGAAATATTATATCAGATACAGTTCTTAAATAATGGAGCTGTGCAATAAGGGAACATTTTGCCAATACTTGTACATTTTGACACACATTCATGTCAATTTGGATTCATGAGAGAATTGGAGGTCTTTTGCACGGAGTCCTAAGACAATTTTTCCATTCCATCTCCATGCAAAACCTCAACTTTGATGCAACCCTGGCATTTATCCATCCTAGAGAAAATTTTATTATGAGACCCATGGCTTTATCACTCTCCCCATGGACTAAAATGTGTGTTCACTGGCAGTTAAGTTTGTTTGACATGGTGGAAGAGCTTGTTCATTACCATGACCATTAAAGCTGTGCCGGCAGGAGTAAAAACACTTGCTCCTGGTCAGTTCACCTATACCAGATACAGGTTCAGTCCTATAAAAGTAAGTAGAATGCCACCAATTCATATGGTTTGAGTGGAACGATTTGTTGTGGAGAAAGTGGTGGGAAATCTTGGGAAAACAATGCAACCTGTATCAGTTCTCTGCAGGCTATTGTTGTGTATGGAACAATGCTGGACTATACATCTGTTGCATCACAAATTCATGGTGCCATGTTCCAAGGAGCATCAATATGAAATAAAATTTTGTGTAAGTTCAGAAAAATGGGTTCAGACACCATGACTATGTTTAAGCAAAATACCAGGGACTGATTTTCCACTGGGATAGGATGTTCCGGAAGTTAGAAGGGAGGATGGTAATGAGGAACACCCTGGTCATCCATCAACACAGTGCGATGAAAATGTGCAAAAACATTCTCAATTACAATTGATGCCCAAAGATCAGAATATACCCGCAACGAGCAGAGGTGCTGGTGTTGATGTGCCAATGCACAAGGAAACCATTTTCAAGAATTTTAGTACTTCATACAATGATTTACAATGCATTTTTTCCCCAGATGTAGTCTACTTATTTTTGGGACAGACCCTGGTAGGTCAACATTTTGTGCATATGCTCAAGCAGAGGAAATAATTGAAGGAAACATCTGATAGTATTGGGGTGGGAATGTGGTGTTGGAAAAAGAGAGAAATGGTAGTGAGGCAGCTGAGTATGGTTTAGGAAAAAGGAATGGCCCCATGAAAAAAACAATAGTTTAGTGGATAAACTTCTTAACCATTATGAACACCTTGTTTAAACACCACAATAGACACAGGTTTACATAGAAAAAAGCTACAGGGAAATATCGAATTACATTAGGGTCAGAGATAAATTTAGAAACAGCATCATCAATCTTACCTTTATCAGTGGGCTATTTTAAATAATACTGGCTCTAAAACATAGGCAATTTTGTTGCAAATCCAAGGAATAGTAACATCAGCATTCAAATTCCAACTCCGTTCATGGCATGTCCAAAAATCGAGTAGGACCTTTTATATCCGACAATGGAATTTATAAATTTTTGTCAGTGAAACTTTGACCAAAAATGTTAATGATACTATGAGATTCATACTCAAGTTCCACACATTAAAAAGATCTGAACCAACTTCAACAAACTTCAAAATTCACTTCCCCTGCCCTCTACATTGACGTGGGGAAATTGTGATAAGACAAGTCAACAACAATGAAAGCAAATAAAGTTATTTGAAAAATGTAGTAATACTTTTTAATGGACCAGAAATAAATACAATTTTGATTTTTACATACACACACAGTTTCAACTTGCCATTCAACAGTTTGGACTACTCGAATATACAAGCAAATCCAAAATTGCTTAAAAAAAATACCTCATCAATCAACGTATCATAGGAATGAAAACATACATATCACAATGTGATTATATCATTTCAACCATGTTTGCACATAGTCCAGAAACTGTAGAACAAAACCTGCCAGGAAATAAAGGATGATTTCTTCTTCATGAAAAATAAATAAAAACAAACTCCAATGTGTTTCACTTCAAATTCCCTCCTCTACTTCACCTGAAATATAAATTTAAAATATGTAGATAGAAGAATCTCTATGTGATCATAACTTACATAAGCTATGACTACATCAATTGAATGACAAATTAAATTGGCACTAAAGATAAGATGGCATGTAGGTAAACTTCAAAATGTTCTTATTAATGTATTTTACAGCATCCTCAGGTACCACAAATCTCAACAAAAGTCATGAACATATTTCCCAAAGAATAACGAGAAAGAAGAGCAGAATGGTTACTGCATATACGAATATTCATGGCAAGTAATCCATCAGAAAGTTCTGTTAACCTGCCAATAAACATCTATTTGAAACGTTATCATGGGAACCACCAGCTACACAAGGAGCAAAAGGCATGAAGATCTCAATGCATGGATATGATTGAAGTGAAATCTGTATTTTGATAGTATTGCATGAAGAAAGATATTTGGCAAAGTGTATCACAATGCCTACAGATTATCTGCGCTGAAAACTGCACCAGATGAAAATATTCTGTACAATAGACACCTATCAACCTAATCATTGTTAAGAATAAATATGTATGTGCTATAGGGTCATCTACAACAGTGGAATTGGAATTTATAGTAAGAGATTGGTATTTATTCTTCTTTTGTTGTTAACCCTGCACAAGACGATCAAAAAAGATTGCTAGATAATGTATGAAAACTATTCTCAGGTTAAACTCATGACATACCATGAAAACAATTTAATCATATTCAATTCAACAAGATTTCAAGTGCCAAAACAAGCCCAGAAATTAACTTTCAACTTACTTGAAGAAGAATTTTACTTTAGCGTCTTCAATTATCAGCCATTGAAATAAAGTGTTCTTCATGTGTGAAAGTCTGTGAATGTGGAAGTGTGTGTGTGAAAAATGTATGAAAGAATATTTTCATTTTATTCATTATTTTTAATCAACATTAAATGCCATCAAAACCTTGTACCATACTTAAAATATTATAATAAAAATACTCACAGATGAGAATGGCCGTCATTGTTCGTTAGACTTTTTTTTCAACAGCTCATAAGGGATATTTAAAGGATTGAAACCCTTAACATCCATTAAGCTCTTTATTGGTCCTTCAGCAGTAGCAACGTTCTGCAAATGTGAGAAAGAATATTAAACCTCAAGTGTTTAACATGAACAGTATTACATATAGTATGGACTGTAAGAAGATTAATCTTACCTTTTTACCGTAGTGCCGTCGTGTTGCATTCTCCACATACACAATCCTCTTAACCTTACTGAGAAATTCTTGTTCCTGTTGATCTCCATACTTTTTAATGTCTTCGGACAGCTTCTCCAGCGCATTTAATAGTGCAGCTGCAGTTTCCGGTGTCACAGCTTTCACGGGATACCCATTTATAGCCAAGTACATGAATTCATACATAGCAGCATAATCTACTCCATCACAATCTTTCGGGTCAGGATGGGGCTCATACCGAGAAATGTAAAGGAAAGTTTTCGCTAGACATTCACGAAACTCGTCACGATTTGTCGACTGTGACTGTTCAAATGCATACAACCACTGATCGAGAGGTGCTTTGGTATGGACTTTTCCTTTCGATGGAACTTTTTCTCCAGGTTTAATGTCATTGCAGAACCATAGTCTCGCTTTTTTAATTATCCAATACGTAAAAGATTTAATCTGCTCACACGACTTTGTTGGTACGGCTTTGTGCAAATTTTGTATATCTTTATGACCGAATCGTTGCAAGGCAACAGCTAATTGCATTTTTTCTTCTTCGCTCCATTCCGTATTACTCACTTCGCAATTATTTGTCGAAGACGCAGGAACGCTACGCGTACGAGAAATCCTTGAATAACTCCTTTTGCGTTTCGATGTTGATGGTTCTGGATCATCCTGAAAAAATAAATTACGTAATACATTGTATTCGCATACACTCGTATAGGAAATTAAAATGGCTCAAGAGAACTGCCAATGTTTCACAAACTACCATTAGGTTTTTAATGATTTGAATCCCTAATTTTATGAATATTTGAAGCCATTATGTGAATGTAATGAAACTGGGTTTCACAACCAACTTTCATTGCATTGACAAAATTAGAAAAACTCACCACTTGGTCGGAATTATCAGCACTACTTCCCGAATCAGACATAGTTTATTTGTATAGTCTTTGACTTCACGCTTTGTACCGCCAATGTCGCTTGTCGTCCTCATTGACGCAAGTCGTTCTTCTAATTTTTATAAAGAACTTCATTCTGTAGGCACATAGGTGGCGAAGAGAATAAAGGTGGGAGTATGAAAATTTATGATCACTGTAGTTATGCAAAGTGAGAAAATCAGTTGTATCAAGCGCAAAATAGTTTCCTTGACAGAGAATTTGACTTGCCGGGCCGATGCTCTTACCAACTGAGCTCATGAAGACACTTAATTAACGCTAAAATCCGTGGGGGTTAATGCAACCAAGTGCCCTAAGCTGGGAGAGACTAAGCTAAGGAAACTTTTTTGCGCTTTTGATTTGCATTCTTTGCAACCTTTCCCACCAATTCTGTTTGTGTTTCATGTATGTTCTTTCCTTCAGGTCAGACTGTAAGGTTTCGAGTGGAGGGAATGCGAGGTCTGGGTGAGGGGGGGGGGGAAGAGAGGCAGGGCGTGCTGGGAAGGGAATTAATGATGGCGGTTAAGAGCGAGAATTTCAAAAGATCGGAAAGTATACATAAGCTGATTCACGAGTTCTCACCTCTCTTTCGGTGGCTGAATCGCGTAGGGATTATAGGATGGTTAGGAAGAAACACTGGTCGAAGGGAAGGTTGTGGGAATTTGCGTGTGAAAGGATAGTAAGAGAAGGGAGTGAGGCAGAATTACAGGAGTATCGGGGATTGCTCACTCGAATGGACAAGTGGGTAAGGCACATCAAAGGGATGGTGGATCTCAGAAGCTTTTTGAGATTGGCGGGTCGTCTTTATGCGAGAGAGGATCATTGGGGCAGTAGAGATTAGGCAGCGTCATTGTCGTATAAAAGAGGAAATAGTTCTTTAAGAAAGGTTTTCAGTTTGTGGGATACGGGGAAATAGGTAGTGCAAAGGTTGAGTCCTGAATACGATATAGGGTTGTTTTTTTTGTTGTGCGTAAGGTCGGATGGAGCGGAGGATTTTATTTTGTAGGAGCTTTTATGAGTAACCGCGTTTGTGAAGTGCATTTTGTAGATTATGAACGTATTTTTTTTGGGAGGCTGTGGTGTTGCACATCCGATGTCCGCTGATAGAGAGAGAAAAAGTGGGGAATCGAGCGTTTGGTATGAGAAGGGTGACAGCTGATGAAGAGTAGGTACTGCTGATGATTAGTGGCTTTGATATGTACTGAGGTGGTGAATTTGTTGTTGTGAAGTGAAATGTCTGTGTCAAGAAAGGTGACGGGTGGAGTCTGAAATGGAAGAAGTGAATTTAACAGTGAAAAAGAATTTAAGGTCGATATGAAATTTTTGAGGGACTCAGAGCCATGTGTCAAGAGAATAAAAATTTCGTCTATGTAATAATAATAATAGTTGGGCCCGTTCGATTAGATTCAGCAATTTAAGGTTTTAATTTTTTGGGGTACCTTATTTTTAAACCACCAATACAATTTCGTTAATTTTTACAAAATAAAAAATGAGTTACAGGCCCTTCCTTTCCGTTGTTCTCACCGTTCCGACTTTATCTTTTGTTGATAAATCTATCCAATATTCTCCTAATCGGTTCCTTGAGTAGATATTTCCCAATTTGTTGGAGTTTATTCAAATATCTAAAGATAGCTTCCAGTTCGTGTCTTTCCTCGACATAAATTGGTCAATAAAGGACTCTGTGTATTGCCGTGTTCTCCTCCATCATGCATTCGCATGTCCCCTTCTTTTTTCCTCTATTTTCTTGAGGCTTGATCCAAACTCCCAAAAGGTTGGAGGTGGGGGGATGGAGGCAGAATTAAACAGTGGAGGAAGTGGTACTCGTATGTATCCTTTGTGAAGGAGGGGCAGGAGAGTACAAGAGGTTGTAGGTGGTGGTCAAGGGATGCGGAGATTCTTTCGGTGTGAGAGTTGAAACTGGAAACTATAGGTGACAGGGTATGTTAGGTTTGTGTATCTTTGGGAGGATATAAAATTGGGGTGTTCTAGGGTTTAGGGAAGAGAGCAGGGTTATGTCTTGGGAGGTGAGGCCTTCTTCCGGTCCCAATTGGAGGAAGAAAAAAGCGAATTTCCGTCTGGAAAGTGGTTGATGGGTTGTTGGTGAGAGTGGTATAGGTATATGCATCATTGAAGTGACCGAGGGCTTTGGAATTGTAATCTTTAGTGTTTTAAATTACTACCGAGGGACCTTTATAGGCGGTGATGACTACGATGCTGGGTTTGGGCTAGGTTTTATCGTTGGTGGAGAGATTATTTTTTTAGATTTGAGAGATTCTATGAAGGACTTATTGCAGACTTTGTGGAGAAGTAGACGTATAAAAATTTTAACAGGATGGTTACTTGAAAGAGGTTTTGGTTCATGGGTTGAAGCAGGGCGGAAATTGTCATGCGCGGGATTGGCGTTTAAGTGATCAGAAGGATTACTTTGCTATTTCCAGATGGCGCGCCATCGAAGGTTTTGGCAGAAATTGAGGGTATCGGTTAGTATGTTGATGTGATTAACATGTTGTGTAGGAGAGAAGGATAGGCTTTTATTTAGAACGGAAATTTCACTGCCGGAAGGGCTGGTGTTGGAAAGGTTTGCAATGTCATGAGAATCGTTGTGGGAGGGAAGTTGTTCTGACGCTTCGGTGGTGGATGGGAAAAACCCGAGGGTCCTTGGGAGGAATACTTGATAGAATTAATATTTAATTTCTTGTTTGTACCTAATTTTATCTCATTAATATCATTTTGTCTTTTAAAAGGAATAAGTAGCGTGTATACGTATATTGATAATTATCAAAATGATTGCCTAAAAGATTTTTCAATAGCAAAGGGAAGGCGTCCACTGGAACAATTCCATTGAGCCTAAATTTGTTCAAAGTGGCATCCAATTGGCCGCTAACCGTGAAAACGCCTATCGTCGCCGAAATAAAATTTTCAAGTTCAAGAATCGAATATTTCGAGCAAAAATGTTGAGTAGCACAAGGCCGTTACATTTAGTGTTGTCGACAAGAGTTAGCTTGGAAAATTTTCTTGTGCGGAGGCTCAATGGAAAAGTCTCCTCCTTTATCTGATGTCAATCACTACACAGGCCAGCAGTGGTTTTGGTGCCGGAGCTTTTAATGTTGATTTAAAGAACAATTGGGGTGCTCAATCCAATTATGACACTAGTTTTTTCCTATCAGCTATAGTTTTCAAGATATAGATATGTTGTTACTTACGTAAAAAAATCTTCTACATGATGATATAGGAATATTATATTAATAATAAAACCCACTAAATATAAAGACTTGATTTATTTCTAGGGCTGTAAATCACCCACAAACACAACTGAATTTTACAATACAATTGAACACAAATACTAAAATTTTTTACTGTAATAAAACAAATTGAAAAGAAAAAAATACATAAAAACATCACTCAACACATCGGAAGCTTCTTTTGCGCGATTTTCTTGAGTGCACTTTGTTCAAACAGTCTCGTTTTAAGCACCAGCAGTAATCTGCCATCATATGGTTATCCCATCTTCCTTGGTAGCAAGCTTCCATTGTTTTTATGTCCTGGTAAAATCTTTCACCTTGTTCTTCACTTGTGTCTCCTAAATTTCCTAGAAAATTGTCTAAGTGGCTGTGTAGGTAGTGAACTTTTGTGCTCATATTACATCCAAGTGATTTGAAGTTACTGAGCATAATGTTTACCAGCTCAATATAATTTTCACTTTTTTGATTTCCTAGAAAATTTTTTATGACCTCAACAAATGACATCCAACTAATTTTTTCAATCTCATTCATTGACTCGACAAAAGCAGGATCCTTTGTAAGTTGTCTTATTTGTGGCCCCTCAAAAATACCAGCTTTAAGTTTTTCAATACTTATATGGGGCATCTTTAGTCTTAAGTAGCCGAAGCATGGTCCATCCTTGTCAAGAGCTTTTGCAAATTGCTTCATTAGGCCTAGTTTAATATGTAGAGGCGGTAAGATGATTTTCTCTCATTCAACTAAAGATTCAGCAATGATGTTTTCTTTCCCAACAACCAAGCTTTCTCTCTTAGGCCACTCCTTCTTAATCCAGTGGTTTTGTCTGTCCCTGCTATCCCAGAGGCACAAGAAACAAGGATATTTTGTGTGGCCACTTTGCTGCCCAAGAAGAAAGTTCACCATTTTTAAATCTACACAAATCACCCAGCGATGTCCTGGTATTTTATCTTCTGTAAGACCAATGCTATTGTATCGTATTCTTCTTTCATTTTAGTTGAATGAGCGATTGGTATTGCGCCAAACCTGTTACCATTGTGAAGAAGTACACATTTTAAACTACGCTTGGAGCTATCAATAAACAAACGCCAATCACTAGCATCATATTGTGATAGTAGTCCCATTTTTTCCAAAAGACCCTTAACGTCCAAACAAAATGTAAGATTGTCTTCTTGAGTAAAGAAGGGTAGCATATCCTTTTCCCTTGTGCGATAAAAACTTATTTTTGTACCGGTACCGTATTTTTGTTTTTTTTAATCTCATTGGCCTACAATATAGAAATATACATAAAACTTATTGACAGTTTATTGAAAATAAAAGGGACACCGCAGAGTGGTTATAAATTAGTATACTTATAGATTTATTTAACTTTGAAAATAATTTTCCGGAATATATCAAATATTAAAACAACTAATCGTAAGATGTGCCATATCTAAAAAAGTAGAGCTGTTAAATAAAAACGGATTTCATATTTGGATTCAGCTCTACAAATATAGTTAAAATCATCACAAAGATTTCCGGCACCAAAAAAAAATTTTTTTTTTGTAGGCCTGTGCTATCAAACAACCCGTCTACAGCCCAGCATGACTTTTGTCCGAGGTTTACGCTCAATGAGTCAAGTGGCAAACGTCAAACTTCCGCTCTATGACCGGGGAGGATGACGCGGGGAGTTTTTCACTGCGGGGAGAGCTCTGGGAGTTAAGCCATCCAAGTGGCTCATTTGAAGTGTACATATGTCCACGAGTGGGCCGCTTGGGCCTTGTGTCGTGTTCCCGATCCCTGTGGAACTTTTTTTTAAAAAATAACTATGGCATTAAGGTAAACGGGGTGATTGCTGTCCCTCACAACTTTGTTGTCACAGCGAAAAGTTTCGCTCGGCAGCGTGCAATGAATGATGGCGGGAAGAAGGAAAACGCAACACAAAACAATGTTTCGCCCTTGCCAGAGGATGCTTCCGACAGCCTCAGATGTACACGCTTTTCGATGGATGAAGACTGCGGTAGTGGTGATTCAACATCTATCATGCAGGAAACGTGCAATGGTCAAATTCCAATACCAGTGAATAAATATATCGTGAAGAATTCATCCGATATCCACATTGGTGAAAGGACTTCTTTTACCATTCACCAATCTACCTCTTCGAGCGGAAACGATCTCAAGAAAATAATCAGCCAGGTTGTCGGATCTCCCGGATCTGGGGTCAGCCAGGCTGTCGGATCAACTTTAAAACAGTTTTAGATGTGAAAGCATCATCGGACCTGCCGGGATATTCCAATGGCGTTTTCGTCCAAGGGTCAAAGCTTATTAAAGAGAGTACGTTTTTTGCATGGTCTTTTTCTTTTCGTTTTTCTATATTATAATAAGACTCTTATTAATATGTATACCTTTTCCATTGACTCTGAGCCCTAAGATCTATGATATTCCTTTGGGATCATGCATTTCAGAAATCATTCGTTCTGGGTATCGATGGGATTCAAGGAATATGTAATGGGTCCTACTTGGGGCCCATTATAAACTGGAGGAATATTGGGTGTGGAAACTTTACTTCCTTTTTTAAAGGGGTTTTGCTTTATAAAAAAAACGAAGTTATTTTACCGCACCCTGGGCCTGGGTCGTACTAGTATCAAAACGCTTGATATGGGCGATACGTTACGCCCGATAGTAATGAAAATGAGGTTGTTAAAGTATTGATATTTTCGAAGAATGAAAAAGCAACCACCCTATATTGCACGTTTATCTAAATATTGAAGTTGGAGGATTAAATTTACTAGTAACTCGTCTGTGAACATTGTTTAATTTGGGTTTTCAAATATTCTGTACCTATCAGACGATTGGAAGGATATAATAAGTATACCTTTAAGGAAATGGGATGGGTAATAAATCGAAAGTTTCCTGTAGGCCATCGAACGAAGAGTTGAAATACCTGATGCTTCCTCGTATGAACGAGTTAAGATATGGATTGCTCTCAAATTATATTGCAGACATGTTTTGGTGGACAGTCCCCCACTTTCGTTGAATGAGAGGTTGTGGGAGGATATATCGAACAAAAGATGAGGATTGTATTGAGGTTTCACATCTGTGAGTCAGAAAGGTATTACAAGCATCTTAACTGATAAATCCCTACATTAGTTGAAGTTACTTCCATACTGAAGAAAGTTACGTCTCTGTTTTCCGTGAATCGACCGTCCTTCCTTCTGACCTGGTTGGATATCGGTGGAAAATATCACCAATTATGATGAAAGTAAATGTGGGGTTTCCAAAATAACCCTCATTTTTTTCCTAGTTTAATTGATAGAAAATTGCGTGAATGCACGGAGAGAAAAGCAAAAAAACTCCTGAAGGCATGGGTAATGTCAATTCATCAATTCTATTGTCATTATTTGACAAGCAGCCCATGGATCAATTAAAGACAGTCTTGCTCTCCTATTTGATAATTTCTTCATAAATTCATGTTTCGTTGCATCAAAATTTATTTTTGAAATATTATTACTAATTAATATTAAATAATAAAAAATAAAAATAATTAAATATTAGTATTAAATTTTCATCCAAATTTAAATTCGCCTCCCTCTTAAGTTCTTCTTATTCTTTGTCTTTCAGATTTGAATAAGCAAGATAATCCAAAACTCGCTCAATTTGTACATCCTTTGTGTCCTGTTACTGGACCCGCGGCCCATTTCTCGCATCCTAAGAGAAGAAATAATATTCCAATGACATGCCTTATTATATTATTAGGTAATCTACCGGTTAAGGTAGGTTTTTGGATGAACACAACTATCAAATAAACATTTTGTAACTCCAAACAAAACCCAATCCAGGAACCTAATCTACATCAGGTCCCTCTTCATCTCCGCGTACTTCCTTACTCCCTTCATTCCATCCAATATCCCTATCCTGTTCCTGCCCTTTCCTCGCTTGCCCAACATTCTCCCCTCTATCAGCATTCAGCTATTCAGCATTCCACTACCGCTCAATACGCCTTTCATCCATTTTTCCTGCCTCCATACGATTTCTCTCAATAAACCCCTCTCCTCGCCCACCATCCCTAGTACTTCTTCATTTGTTTTCCTTTCGGGCCATTTCACCTTCTCCATTCTTCTCCACACCCACATTTCAAAAGCCTCCAATCTACGTCTATCCTTCTGCTTCAGTGACCACGTTTCCGTGCCGTAAATACGCTCCATATCAGTGTTTTTACGAGTCTTGTCTTAATATCCCTACTCAACGTCCCCGTCATCAACTCCCTACTCCTTAAGAAAGCCTCCTTGCCTAGCGCAATTCTTCTCCTTACGTCCCTACTACTTTGACCGTATTGGTCCAAAATACTTCCGAGATACGTAAAGTGATCTACCTGCTCTATTTTTTCCCCTCCTATTTTAATGTTTAGCTTAGCCTTTTTCTTTCTGGAAAATCGCATAACCTTTGTTTTATAAATAATGATTCTCATCCCATATCTATCGCACTAAACCTCCAATTCACTCAGCAATGCTTGCAACCCCTTGGCTGACGGAGCAACTATTACTTGATCATCAGCAAACCTAACCGATTTTACGTATTCCCCTCCGACTTTCAATCCTACCTCCAGTTTTTCTCACGTCTCTTTAATCATTTCCTCCACATATAACGTACGTTGAACAGCATGGGTGACAATGGGCAACCCTGCCTTACACCTCTTCCTAACACTGCCCATCCGGATTCTCCGTTCCCCACTCGCACCTGAGCAGTCTGAGACATGTACAGGTTGCGGATCAGTCTCCTGTCCCTCCAATCCATTCCTATTTTCTGCAATACACGCATTAGTTTTCCCCATTTCACTCTATCAAACGCTTTTTCGAAATCTACGAAACAGGCAAATACGTCCTGATTATATTCTATATTCCTCTCGATTAGTGATTTAATTACTGCAATGGCATCACGCGTACCTTTTCCTTTCCTAAACCCAAACTGATCATCCCCTAAGTAATCATTTGCCTTACTCTCTATCCTTTTGTTGATGATCCTGAGAATAACTTTAGCTGCGTGGGATATCAAACTTATTGTTCTGTAATCCTCACATTATGTAGCCTTTACCTTTTTTGGAATAGGAACTAACACTGATCTCACAAAATCCTCCGGCCAGATTCCTTCCTCATAGATACTACGAATCAGTCCATATAGGGCCTTCTTCCCATATTTTCCTAAACATTTCAACAGTTCTACAGGTATGTTGTCCACCCCCACGGCCTTATTTGCTTTCATCTCCTTTAATGCCCTTTCTATTTCATCGTCGAGTATGCCTGGACCTAAGCTATCTTCTTCTACATCATGTTCCTTTTCTATGTCTATCCTTGTCGGCCTAAGTTCTTTACCATACAGTGTTTCTAAATATTCCTTCCATCTCTCTTGGATTTTTCCTGGTTCAACTATTATCTTACCCCACTTATCTTTAACTGTTAGCACAGATCTTGCCTTCTTACTTCCCGATAATAACTTAACCTTGCTGTATAGAGCACGAATTTCACCCTTCTTCTGTAAACTTTCCATATCCTTGCATTGTGTTTTCCACCATTTTTCTTTTGCTTTATTTGTGGCCCTTCTCAATTTATTGTTTAACTCTTTGTACTTCATCTTGCCTAACTCTGTGCTTACATTCTTCCATCTTCTTCTCTCATCCATCTTTGCAATCATCTCATCCGTTACCCATGATTTCCTTATCCTTTTCCCGTTAACGGTTCCAATAGTGTCTTCTGCGGCTTCTTATACTATACTACAGGGTTCGTCCGGAAAATAAGTGTAATAAGCTCATTGTCTTTTTTGACAAAAGGGGGGGGGTCGTCTACTACGAATTTGTACCTGAACGACAAACTGTAAATGCTGCATTTTACGTCCAAGTGCTCGACAGGCTTCGAAAACGCGTCCGGCCAGCGATCAAAAACATCTGGCGGCTGCTTCACGACAATGCGCCGTCTCACACCGCGCTTGTCGTGTCGGACTTCTTGGCCAAGCACGGCGTGGCAACGCTGCCGCACCCGCTCTACAGCCCGGACTTGGCACCACCGGACTTCTTTCTGTTCCCGAAGATAAAGAGGAGTTTGAAAGGAACGCGATACGGGAATTTGGACGCCGTCAAAGAGGCCGTGACGACGTGTCTTCGAGAGGTTCCCCATGATGCCTTCGCGGGAGCGTTCCAGGAATGGGAACGCCGCTGGAACAAGTGTATCGACTCACAAGGGTCCTATTTTGAGGAATATTAGCTTAAGATATGTAAAAGTGTAATGCATTTTTTTCCTGAGCTCAGTACACTTATTTTCCGGACGAACCCTGTATATAGATAGTACTCAGTTCTTTACCGCCATCCATCATTTTCTCTACAGCCTGTTGATACTCCTTCCTCGTTAATCCATTTACTGCTTCTAAATTCCATTTCCTAACCCGCCGCCCTTGCCTTATCTTCTTGAAACGAACATTACATTTCATAACAACTAAATTGTGGTCAGAGTCCGCATCCGCTCCTGGGAAACTGTGCGAATTTATCACACTGTTCCTAAACCTGTACCTAACCATAATATAATCTAACTGATACCTTTCTGAGTCACCTGTCAGTTTCCATGTATACCTAGGCCTTTTGTGGTGTCTAAACCATGTGTTGATGATGACTAACCCCTGGACATTGCCAAATAAACAAAAAAATTCTAATCACATAACAATGACAAAGACAACAATCTACATCCTTTGTGGAGAAATTTTCACCCAGACGGGGATCGAACCCGAGAACTATGGGCTAGCAGGAGTAGACATGACCTCGCAGCCATCGGGACATTGTTATATGTTCGCTAAATGCGCATACATTGATGACTTGTTTCCAATTTCCAGACTGACATTTAGTACTTGGGTAAAAACATGAAATTCTGCACATGGGATTTCACTATCCGCAATTTTGCAACTTCCACTCTTATCTGCCCAAGTTAAAACACCTGGTACATACAGATATATGGGATCCTCACGAAGTTGGATTAATTGCCGAATTAAATCGCGTGTAGCGTAGAGGAGCTAGATTCGTAAAAATTTTGTTATGGTAAACTGAGTAGTGAATCCAAAATATTAGAAGAGCTTGGTTGGGAATCACCTCACCGAGCGAAGGTTTAAATACATATTAAACTTCTTGCATACATAGGAAGGATGTCTCTTCAGCAGTTATGTTTATAATGTATTATAACTCCAATCGTACTATGGTAGGAGAGATCATATAAAAAATATTAGAGAGATTAATTGTAGAAGAGATGGATTTAAGATATCAATTTTTCCACGAACGATAAGGATCAGAATAACATTGTCTAACCGGGGTAGGGATATAAATATTCGGGTAAAAGTTAGTATGATGTGTATTCACCCCCTGTCACACACTCTAGCGGTGGCTTACTGGGTACATAAAATAAATAAATAAGATCGTGCATCTGTCTTCTGCCCTTAAAAGTCATTCATATGTCTTTTAGAATGGGAAGTATGCTATTTTTGCAGTCTATTTTACTTTCTATCTAAACTTCGAAGAATCGCAGTCTCACTCAAAATTGGCGATTTGAACAATAGTAGCAAAATTAGAGAGATGGTTTGTGAATCCGATGGTGGCTGTTATGTATGTATGTGTGTCTATGCGCGCGTGCGCCTATGGTCTCACAGAGTGAACTTACTCGATACTAGTGCCTGGGAGACAGAAGTTAACCTCGACAAATGGGAGCTGGGATGTTAAATTGACGGGCCATAGACAGTGTAATAATAAGTTAAATCATTTAGATTAAAAATGTATGACGAATAAGAGACAAATGAAAAATATTGGTATCGAAGCAAAGATGAATGAACGAATTTGTTTTGTTTAAATTGGAGGTAAATCTTTGAACCAAAATTTCATTTTAATATTTGTACATAGTAACGTCACTTTGACTTTCCACCGCCAATATAAGAATTATAACTATATTTTAAACTCTGACTTGCCTTTTTAGAGTGTTTTGTTCAGCCCATGGCACAGGACACTATTGACTCGTAAACCGTAACTTTAAAAAATTACTACGACTGCTTAATACGTATATATTCTAACATTCACCACAGTAATCAACCCAATGGTCCGGTTTGGTAGGTGATGGTAGAGTTCACCCAGCACGAAGTCCGACGGCGTGTGAAATTCACAAATCAGGGTAAGGGGGGCCAGTTCCTTTCTCTGTGCCAGTTATGGTTTCCCAGGAAGATCTGGTACCTGAAAAATCACACAGCTTGGGTGGAACTGAGGGTGCCTAGAGAAGCTTACCCGGGAATCGAACCCGGGTCCTCCTCCAACGCTCTACCCCTGGACTACCACGGACCCCTACATGTTACAATAATTCATAATACAATAACTTTCTTTTTCTTTAGCACAACATATTTTCGCCTACCTTGATTTCAGTCCAATTGCCTCTTCTATTTCCTCCCCTTACCTTGCTTTCCCAGTACCCTCCCTTCTGTTACCATTGTCATCACATTATGCCATCATGCTATGCAATATAAATATTGATATTTGTTGGTCCGTTTTATATTTATTGAGGTGTGGAATGATTTGTCTATTGATGACATGTTTCCATCTAGGAGGATGATTTGGGAGGAGAAAACGATAGAGGTAAAGGAAACAGGAA